>CAUIVZ010000014.1:18207876-18807876 GCA_961763995.1 Juglans cinerea
GTAGGAGGCAATGTTACAGATGTGATTCTGGCTAATTTATTGAGTTTTCATACATATTTAATACTTGTATATTGGTTTGCTGTTGCTTGAATTAGTTTTTGTAGTATTTTGGCACTAATGACTATGGCAATTTCAGCTTGTAATGAATTAGATGTGGTGTATATTGGCTTGTATTTGTTTTATATCGGAACTAAATGGCCAGAATTGGAGAGCATCAACATGCATCAACTATCAAGTATAAACCAGGCTTAATAGGACCTGTACATACCAGATCGGATTCAGATTGCAAACCGGATCGGTTACCGGTTTGTTGTCAGATTGAACCGGAGAAATGGGTTTGGTGATGGGTTAAGCCGTATAAGTGTAAATAAGAACCAATGATATACCAGCTATGGGTATGGATTCCCCTTGCCAAAAAAGCTATCATTCTGAATAGGAAGGAACTTTTAATTCAGATTTACAAAATATCCAAGCTGAGCAACCAAGCACACTCCTTTCTTCGACTCCATCAATGAAAAATAGTGCTACTTAGCATCTTCAACTACTAAGAACCCAATAGCTAGCACAGGAGGGGGAACCAACAACAGCCACCTGCACCAGTCAGCGATGGAAACGACCAAAAACATCATATGAGACCATGAAAGCATCACTGGCAACACTGATGCCAGGTGAAGTTATGGTTCAAAGAGAAAGAAGAGGAAATGGAAAAGAGCAAAAATGCTGGGTATTTCGAAATCTTTTCAACCCTCGTGGGGTATGCTTAACACAATTACGCCCTCTAAAAACTATGTTTGTGTTCAACCATGAGGCTGTTGCTGAAGCCCTTTTGAAGGCCCTCATTATTATTGTCAGTCACTTGTGATTTTCACATCCGTAGAGAGATACATGTTTATGGTTTCTTGGAATGGTTTGTCTGGGGAATCAATTTATATGAAAAAAAGCAAAGGTAAGAAGATTAATTATGCAATAGAAATAGCTTGCTTTTATAATCTCATTGTTGCAGTTCTTCTTTGATTTTTTCAGATCACCTTGTCTATTTGAGATTTATTTCTCTTTTTTTGCCTTTATTTTCTGTCCTTATTGAATGACATGTAACTGAATTTAAATTTCAGGTGCCAAAGTTTCTGGCGAAAAGTGGTCCTCATAAGGTAACTACCCCCTCCACCTTTTTATTTTTATTTTTTTATTTCCATATATTTATCATGCATTTTTCCCATCTCTTGCGCATGGTCCTCATAAGGTGTTGTCAAGTTGAGCATATCTATTTTCTATGGGGTGCTTATGTTTACCACTCTCCTCTACAAGTTTAAGTAGTCAAAACTCCCATGCTTCTTAACCATGCTTATATTTAGTAAAGTAAAATTAAGGTTAGTCTAGCATGCTGCAGTAACTGGCTGACTTGTATATTATGAAACTGGAATCATATAGATGTAGAAATCAGTCAACTGTTAGTTTAGGACAGATGCAATGCTCTTTTACCAAAATTTCCCCTTATTCTAGCTTTGTCCCTAATTTTGGGTATTCAAAATGGATGTTGACATCATTTTTTCGTTGACTGCTTATCTTGAAATTATTTACATGCTGAACCAGGCTGGGGAATAACTGTGTTAGGGAAATTCATTCAATGTCTTAAGTGGTGTTAAGTGAAAATGAAGAGAATTTAAAACTTCTATACATCTTTTAAGAAATTGGTACCAGGAACTCTTAAGGAATGCTATTCTGTCATCAGTTGATGTTACAAGCATTATGATGCAAAGAACTTGGTATTCCTCAATGGATCCTTTTCCACACTCAATATATCCTCTTTAGTTGGCAAGTTCTATGCCTAAATTTCATTATCTTCTAGGGGCCGCCTATAATGCAAATTAAATTACAGGCGCACACAACACATGCTATTTAAAAAATTTGGATATTTTGTTCTTTCTGAGATTGATGACTTTTGTAGTTTGACGTGCGATTCAATTAATTCAATAATTGGATGTATTAATTTGTGAAAAATTTTCTTTATATTTTGTTTCTAAGAGTTTGTGGGTTTCATGCTCCTGGCTCATAGGTAAAAGTCATTTTCTTCTCAAAAACCGGGGAACGTGCTGCTCCATTTGTACGTCAAGCTGCTAAAAATTATTGGGCATATGCCTCTTTTGCATTTGTACTGTGGCGCGAAGAAGAATCTTCCTTTTGGTGGAACTCGTAAGTGGATTTGCTTACTTCTATCTGTTAGGACACATGAATGGATGATTTGATGAAATAGGTTCTCTTTTAAGTTTTTTTCACAACGCCTATGTGATTGCTGTTTCAATACAAGAAATAATTTTTATCTGGCAATGAAAAAGCAGTACTTTTCTATCAATTTTGTCTATAATTGTATGAAGAATTAAATCATATTTCCACATTTTGCATCATTGATTGCCTGATCTAGAATCAGAATGGTTAAAGGGTTAGTCTATTTCAACGTTTACACTACTTCTGGATCTTGACAGTTTTTGTTATGATTACTACAGGCTAGAGGTGGAATCTGCACCTGCTATAGTTTTTTTGAAAGATGCAGGAGTAAAACCTATCGTTCACCATGGCATGTTTCTCCTTTTAACTTGGTGCCTTTAAATCAGTCTGATCTAAGTTCTCCACTTTTTGTGACAAGCTAAGCGGTGAGTTTTGTTTCAGGTCTGGTTAACAGTTCATGGTTTTCAAATATTATGGAACAGAATAAGCATCAAGGTATTGCTGTTTTTTCCTTACTGTTTAGTATTTGAACTTTTAGTATTGCTGCTATCCAAATTAATTTTGCCTTGTTATCTGACAAAATTAAAATCATGTACTGGAGTATTTTCTATCTTCCATTTTTATAGAAATTTTTTTTCAGTAGGTTGCTAACTCGGAAATAGGAGAATCTATCCCTCAACTTTTTGTTACTTTTCGATTTTTGTAATTTGATATTCATTCCTTTAGTTGATTAAGCTTTTAGGATTTTCTCTCTTTAGTGCTTTCTCTCTGTACACTATTTTTCTCCTTAATTGTCACAATGGGTGATCTGCTCCGGTGACCATTGTCAAAACACTCGGGAAACTAAGAATACCAAGAGAACGTTTTTGGAAAAACTGCCTTTGTGAGTTCAGCCCGCTTTCATTATCAACGTAAAATCAATCTATACAAGGAAGTAGATAATATGCTATACACGGAGTCTAACTGATTCCTAATATTCAGCATCTATACATTGTAGGATAATCTGTACAACTAATATTAACTAAGTCCTAAATTGTATAAATTCTTAAAATTGTATACGTTAACATCCCCTCTCAAATTGATGCTGGTAAGTCAACCAACAACAATTTGCCAAAAAGAAATTGATGCAGCTGTCGAGTCATTGCTTTGGTGTAGACATAGGCCACTTGGAGATCCGAAGAAATGTAAGTAAGAGATATCACCCGACTCTCCAAGGTATCTCGGATAGAATGACAATCAACCTCAATGTGCTTAGTGCGTTCATGGAAAACAGGATTGGTGGCAATCTGAATAGCACTAGTGCTATCAGCATGAAGAGGGGTATAATTAGTCTGAGGAAACCCAAGCTCTTCCAAAAGACCACGTAGCCATACAATTTCAGAACAAGCAGTAGACATGACATAATACTCAGCCTCAATAGATGATTTAGAAACACGATCTTGTTTCTTACATCTCCAAGAAATTAAGGCAACACCCAAAAATATACACCAACCCGTAGTAGATCGACTTGTATTCGGACACCCAGTCCAATCAGCATCATTGTCGGCAACAGGTTGAAGAGATGAGCCTGTAGGAAAGAATAATCCACGAGTAGGCGACCCTCGAAGATAGCAGATAATGCGGCGAACTGCAGCAAGATGAAGGTGCCGAGGAGAAGACATAAACTGGCTGACTTGATGAACGGCATAGGAGATGTCCGGCCAAGTAGTTGTCAAGTAGATAAGACTCCCAACCAACCGCCGATAGAGAGTAGGATCATCCAGAAGATCTCCTTCATTTCCTGTATTGACATTTACCTCCATAGGTGTATCAATAGAAGAAGTGTCCTCTAAACCAGCCAATGTGATAAGACCTCTTCCCCGCGCCCGCCGAGGTGCGGGGGTGGACCTCCATCCGTCTGCCCCCCCGCCACCCCTACTGGGCCTTCGGCCCAGCTCAGTTATTTGGGCCCTAAATGGCCCAGAATCTATTTTTGAGCTACTTTGGGCCCAGAATCCGTTTTTGGGCTATTTTGGGTCCATAATTTAACTAAAAAAAATAAATATATTTAAAAATTAAAAATATATATATATAGATAGAACTATTAACTATATACTAAGTTTCAACTATTAACTAATTAAGTAATAATCATCACTGAGGCACTAAGCTATTACAATTTACAATTATACAAATTAAGAGAACTAATAAACTATTACAATATTACAAACTCCTATAAAAATATGAAATATTACAAATTGTACTATTAACTATTGTAGCAACATTACACTTAATTATAAATTAACAAAATCATTACTTTTCAATTTGATCAATTTGGGGTGGCGCTGTGGCTGTGAGTTCACTGAGTGGTGAGTTGTGTCGACTGCTGTGAGACTGAAAATCAAGATCATAAAAGTTAATAAGTTAAAAATAAAACAAATTAGAATTATAAAGTTATAAAATGAAACAAAAATTTAAAAAATTAAAATACAAAATATTAAAAGTACTAACCAAGATGAGATTGAGATTGAGCCATTGGAATTTGAGATGAAAATGAGGCAGATGAGCAAGATCGATCATTAAGATTCGGCATATGTATATTGAGAATATAAAAGCAGCAAGCTAAAAAACATACAAGCAAAATAATTAGATACTAAAATATGATATAAAATTATAAATGCAAAAAAAAAATAAGAGACAAATTGTGCAAACTATGGTAATGGTGGGTCGAATACAAAGTCATACTGCATCGGAGGTAGCCGTAGACGCCGTCTCATGTATTACTATAACAATTAAATTTGAAATGAAATTAATGAATACCAATTAAATGAAAATAAATTAATTAATAAGAAATTAGAAAATGAAATTAAAATAAATACTAGATTCAGGCTGATCACTACTCTCCTCTTCAACGTCGGCCTTCTCATACTCAAGAACATCCGGAACATGAATTGGAGTTCCCTTGATCCAATTCTGCGTGCAAATCAAGGCCTCCACAGTGGTAGGAGCTAATGAACTTCGAAATGAATCCAATATACGCCCTCCGCTGCTAAAGGCCGATTTGTAGGCTACAGTACTAACAAGGATGACCAAAAGACTGCGGGCTATCTCTCCAAGAATGGGATACGTCACGACATTCTCCTTCCACCAACTTAATATATCGAAGTCTCGTGAAAATGGTAGAAGCTCCGCTGCTAAGTATCTCTCTATCTCTGACTGAGCCTCTACAGAACTTTGAATGAAGGGGGCCTGCTCAAACCTTTCACCCCAGTCCAATCTACGTCTTTTTCCAATGGACCCAACCTCGACTTCTGGAACCTGCGAGGGGGTAGGTGTAGGTGCTGCAATATTACCACCCCGCAGGATGGTAAACTCATCAAATAATCTACTAAGGGTTTCCCGAACCCTTGCTGCAATAAGATCTGCCCATGCTTGCCCGTACACAAGGCCCAATTCAAATACCATGTCATCCACCTTAAACCTCGAATCAATGACGACAGCTACATATAACAAAATATTAGCCCTAATAAAATCTCCTCAATACTTGTCATATTTTGTCCTCATAACCAATGCCATCTCCCACAACCTAAGGTGACCATCCGCGACCATGTCATCTAATTATTCTTTTACCCTACATATTTGCGGACATAATTGATGGGATGTAGGGTACAAAGTTCCAGATAGCGTCATGGTGACCTCGTAAAAAAACCTAAAAAACTCTACAAAAATATATACAATTTCCTGATCATCATCTACGGGTTTTCCCAATCTCCCGTTATCATCAAAATATTTAACATATTGGATGTCTTCATCACCCAATAATGCAAATGCTAGCTTATATTCTTGGGCCGCCTCCAACGTAAAAAATGTTGAGTTCCATCGTGTAGGCATATTAGTACAAAGGCTCGTCTTGGATGTTAGGCCTGCAGACCTCACAACAACCTTGAATTTCTCCAACCTCGAAGGAGAAGATCTCACCCATCTCACAGCAGTCCTGACCCGAGCAATCGAGTCATGAAGATCCCTCAAACCATCAGTGACAATAAGATTCAGAATATGTGTTGCACATCTCACATGCAGACACTCAACACCCATGATTGTCTTATTTGCCTCTCTAAGATAGGTCTTCAGATGTCCCAATGCGACATCATTAGGCGATGCATTATCAACTGTAACTGTAACAACTCGGGTCAACCTTCACTCCTTTATTGCGACCTCCAAGGCTTTTCCAATTGTCTTACCCTTGTGATCGGTGATTTGACAAAATTTTATAATTTTCTTATGCACTGTCCAATGACAATCAACAAAATGCACAGTTAAAGACATATAATTAAAATTTTGGACTGATTTCCAAGTATCAGTGGTGAGGCAAACAAATTGACCCGCCAATGCACCCCTCAACTTCTCTTTTTTAGACAAAAAATGTTTTTTTACATCTTTTGCCACGATGTGGCGAGAAGAAATATTTAACCTTGGTTCCAAGTAGCGAAAATACGTTTGGAACCCTTTCCCATCAACAACTTGAAAATGTAGATCGTCCATGATGACCATACGAGCTAGGTGTCTTCTACACTAATCGGGATCATACTTAGTATACCCTCTCAAAGTTGCACCCCCACTAGTCTCATCTGCCATTTTTTGAAGTCCAATTTCTAGCCTAAATTGGCTCTTCTCTTGTAATGATCTTAATATTGGACTTTTTTTACATTACTCTTCAAAGTGCACCTTTAATTGTGAGGTGCCATGTTTCCTATAGTGGCATTCATAAGTTTTTCCACAATGGTTACACTTGGCTTGGGGATTATTGGGGTCACCACCCTCTAGTTTGGTGAAATGAGCCTAAACTATGGAAGCATGTTTCTTGCTGGGCTTGGGAGCGGGGCAAGGTGCCATAGGGGTAGGTGTTGGGCCAGGGGTAGGGGTAGGGGTAGGGGTATCCTGGGCATGAAATGGAGAGCTCACACTAGAATCTGCTGGCATATCCATGAACTCAAGCAAACAAGAAATCTGAAATTATAGCAAACATAGCAACATGCCAAACAATTAACATCCAAGCATTAACATATATATTGAAAGTTGGAAGATCAAACATTAATGATCAAACATCAAACATAAAAAAATGAAATACCCAAATTCAAAATATCAAACATAAAAAAAATGAAATACCCAAACTAAAAACATCAAACAAAAAAATTAGATACCCTAATTAAAAATATCAAACATGGTAAAAATATCAACTATCAAACATGAAGGGCTGGTTTGATGATGAGAAAATGGTTTAGATTCTAAACATATATAATTTAGGGTATTTCGAAACCCTAAATTAATTTAGGGGGGCCAGTCACTTGAATGCCCCCAAGCATAAACACAGTTACACAGTACAAGTCATCCCTTCATGGGGTTCTCACGGTTTGGCATACATTGAAATTATTTCCAAACTCATTCAAAATTATTTCTTGTCTATTAAACATACATCCTGGAACAGACGCTTAGCATGTGCACAGGGTATATTAAAATTAAGACACACACACACACGTAATTAGAAGACATTTCATACAATTAATTAATTAAATTAAATACCTAAATTATTTCAATTCACCCTAAAATAAATTTAGGGTTACAATCTGAAACCCTAAATTAATTTAGGGGTTTCAACCTTTGAAACCTCTAAATTATTTTAGGGTGAATCGAAACCCTAAATTGAAACCCCTAAATTATTTTAGGGTATTTCGAAAAAAATGAAAAAATAAACCATGGACAGATTCACACACGAATACACAGTACACATTGTTAATCAATCATTCAAACCACATGCACAATCAAGTCTCCACAGCACACAATTCACAAAATCCCATCCTTTATCTCCCGATTAAACTCCATCCTTCCTCCAATCTCTATTCCATAAAATATAATTCACAAAAAATTAAAGTAGATTTAGGATTTCTTACTTTCGACGACAAAGATGAAGACGGAGTCACGGAAGGCTACGATGACGGAGACGGCAACGGTGACAGAGATGCAGATTGTAGAAGGTAGCGGCGAGAGAGAGAGAGAGAGAGAGAGATTCAATTTATGGGTAGGGTAAGCTCACGGGGGGGGGGGGGGATTTAAACAAATAACGAAACGACGCCGTTTTTCCATTGACGAAACGGCGTCGTTTCGTTATTTGTAAGTAAAAAAAACTCAGGCATGAAACTGGATTTTTTTTTTTATATATATACTTATATATAATTATATATATATATATAAATGGGGTGGGGCGGGGGTCACCCTTATCCCGAGCCCCACCACCGCCTTGGGGGTCAGATGCTAGTGGCGCCACCCGCCCCCCGCATCTGACGGACGGGGGACTCCGCCCAGTTACACGGGGGCGGAGCGGAAGCGGGGCGGGGCTCCATTGCCCACCCTAAAACAAACACAGCCAAATGCCTGAAGATTAGAATTTGAAGGAGAATGACCAAACGACTTAAAGAAAGGAGAAACATGATGTAGCGTAGGAGAGGGTAAGTGATTGATTAAATAAACCTAAGTAGAAAGCGCTTTACACCAAAAACGTGGAGGAACAGATGATTCAAGTAAAAGGGTTCTTACCACATCAAGAAGGTGACGATTTTTCCTCTCGGCAGCACTATTTAGTTGTAGTGTCGAAGGACAAGAACGCTGAGAGGTGATCCCTTTGCTTTGAAGAAAGTCCTGTAACTCCTTAGACATGTATTCTCTGCCATAATCAGAGCGTAAGACTTTGATGCTGGCAGAAAATTGAGTCTCAAGAAGTGCAAGAAAGCACTTAAATACGGAAAAACTTCGGCCTTGGCCCATAGGAAGTAAACCCAAGTAAAGCGACTAAAGTCATCAATGAAAGTAACAAAGTACTTATAATGCGCATGAGAAACAACAGGTGCAATCCCCCAAACATCACTATGAATAATATCGAAACATTGTGAGGCACGAGATGCATGATGAGGAAAAGGTAGAACTTTACTTTTGCCAAGTTTGCATGATGTACAAGCAAAAGAAAGATCAAAAGAAGAACATGTTTTATTTCCCAATAAACCAGAATTAAACAAAGTACGAAGTACATCAGAGTTTGGATGGCCTAAACGTCTATGCCACATTTTATTTCCAGAACCAACAACATTACATGCAAAGGAAAGTAAAGGAAAGCTAGGAACAATGTTGGAAGGAAAAACTTGAAGAGGGAAGAGGAAAGAGTCGTCCCACTTTAGGCTCCTTCACGATCATCTTCCCTGACACTTGATCCTGCACAACACAACCAGAACAAGAGAAATAGACATTACAATTATTATCAACCAATTGACCAATAGAAATAAGATTTGTAGAAAGGTCAGGAGACACAAAAACATCAGTTAAGGAAGAAGAAATATCGCCAACAGCACTGATAGGCAGAGAACTGCCATCAGCAGTGTTAATTTTCAGATTTCCGTCATAATTTCTGACATTGGAAAGAGGAACAACAGTATTGGTCATATGGTTAAAGGCTCCAGAGTCAAAATACCATGACTTAGAAGAAACTTTATGATTACCTGAGAGCCCAAAAGCAGAAAAAGCATAAATGATCATCTGTTGTACCATTTCAGGAGTGAGTGTGTTCAAGTTTGCTAAGGCTATAGGAGTAGGAATAGGAACAACCGGCAAGGCAGTAGGTAATGTAGCAGAACTAGGGGCACCAGTGGAGGCATGATAAGCAGTACCTTGCTTCCTTTCAGGTCAAATGGGATAAGCAGAGATGATATGACCCTGTTTCTTGTAGTTGTTACAGAACTTCTTGGGGCAATCCCGAGCAATATGACCAAAAGTTTTACAACTAAAGCACTGGACAACACGCATGTCTCTACCCGTATTCCTCCCCTGTGTTGCATAAGCCACAGAAACAGGTGCACTAACATTAGCCCGATGTTCCATGGCAGCCTAAAGTTATACGCTGCTCCTCACGAAGAAGTTCACTCAAACAAGCATCTAGAGATGGTACAGGATGATGATTCATCAGATTAGAACGTGCAATTTCAAAATCAGGATGGAGCTTCATCAAGAATTGATCTCTCTTGCTTGTTTCATGCACTACTTGAATAGCAGAGAGAGCTGCATCGGGAACATTAGCATAAAAAATATCTGAATAATCAGCCCAAAGATTATGAAAACCGGAAAAATATTCCTCAATGGAGAGACTTCCCTCTGTGAAATTAGCCATCTCATACTCCAATTGAAAACTCCGAGTCGTGTTGTCTTGATTGTAAACCTTGTTTAGATAATTTCACATGTTAGCGGCAGTTTTATAAGGTCTCAAATTGAGAACAAGGTGAGGCTCAACCGAGTTAAGGATCCAGGTCATAACCCGAGCATTCTTGATTTCACACTTAGACAAAGCCGCTACATCTATAGGTGCGGGATCACTCCCGTCAATATGACCCCACAACTCTTTCCCTTTGACAAATAATTGAAACTGAAACTCCCAAGCGAAATAATTTTTGCCAGTAAAACGAATATGAAACGAGTCTAATTTATCGGAGGACATGATGGAACCAAGAATAAAATAGCCCACTAGAAGAGAACAAGCACAAGAGAAAAGCAAAACATAATTGCTGCCGAAACAAACAGGTGTTGGAAAAAAAAAACAGAAAAGACAAAACAAGCAAACCAAGAAGACTACACACGGAACTGACCAATGAAGACAAAACCGAGAGTCCCAACCAAAACAGAGAGTGCCGAAAGAGGAAATCAAACCAGAAATTGCGCCGAAATCCATAGAAATCCCAAGAAATTCATAGAGAACGTGCCGAACCCAAGAACAGAGCCAAAACTTGCACAGAAGGCACCAATAATTCACAAGATGCCCTCAAATGATGCCAAAAGCCACAAGAAACTCCAGAGTTCGACTTAGACAACGTCTATAGTCACACGAGAGGCACCAAGAATCACACAAAAGGCCAAACACGCCGAAAATGCATGAAAGGTAACAAGAAAATTTGTAGAAGACAGGAAACTTTGAGCCTGCTATTGATACCATGTCAAAACACTCAGGAAACCAAGAATACGAAGAGAACGTTTTTGGAAAGACTGCCTCTGTGAGTTCAGCACGCTTTCATTGTCAACATAAAATCAATCTATACAAGGAATTAGATAATATGCTATACATGGAGTCTAACTGATTTCTAATATTCAGCGTCTATACATGGTAAGATAATCTATATAGCTAATATTAACAGAGTCCTAAATTGTATAAATTCCTAAAATTGTATCCGTTAACAACCATTGCTGGAAATAATTTTCTTTAGCTGTTTTTTGAGTTATTCAGCAGTGACAATGGGCTTGATTAAACATTTATTAATAGAAAGAAATAACATATCAAATAAAAGGGCTCTTGAATGGGTTTCGGTTCAAAGTCGAACAACACAGATTTTTTTCATTTGAATATTATATTCGAACTTCTGACTTCTTTAGTCCTCCACCCATTTGGGAATTCAAGGCATTCGAAAACAGTTCAAAGACAGAGAAGTGCGAACTATTCTTCCAGCAGAAGATATATTACTTGAAAGCGAAAAACCGGAAACCGAAGAAGCGAAAGTGCCTAACTCAACTGCTGACCCTGTTCTGCCAACTACTCCTAGCAAGAAAACGGCTGCACATTAGTAAGGGAAGCAGTTATATTATCTCCTACATTCGACTATGGTTCTTTTTTTCAGGGATATCATGACAAAAGATCTTTTCCAGCTGGTCACTTATTTCTTCGTTGAAGATACGATCCCCCGTTTCATCAATGCATCGTCCACACCGGACGTGTACGAATGGATCGAGACCACGTATGTTTCAGCAACCCAAGTCGTTTGGGCTTTAGTTTTCTTGCTTGCTAGCTACAATCTTTCTAAAGCACTAACTAGACACGGTTCTCACAGGAAAGGCGGTCTTTTGATTCATTGGTCTAGTCTTTCGTTTGTACGTACATTGGCTTGTTGGTGCTTGGAATAATAACCTGCGCTAAGCACTCAATTTGTAGCTTGGTTAAGTTGTTTCGTTAGGTTCATGAGGAGTTACAGGCGGACATGGGAACATGCAGTATGTCAATCACAAACCAGTTGTTGGGGCTCTTGCGTCTGAAAAAATGGATAGCTTCGTACCCAATATCATCCAAGTGATAAACCCAAGTTCTGAGCCGTTCCACACTGAACCGTTTGGGCTTCTTCTATTTTGTGGACAGCCCACCACATGGCCTTAAAGGTGGAATGGCTTTTGCGTAGCGTCCTGGGGTAGATTTTGAGATGACCTATGTAGATTGTGATGTTGTAAGTGATAAGTACGAAATCCTAAGCCCCCAGGACGAAGATAGCCAGAAGGGTAGTTTTCCTGCCTAATCGGTAAGTCCTGCTTCGAATCTTGTCTTTCGCGCTCGGGCAAAGGTTGTCCATTCGATTGAGCTTTCTCCCTTTCTATTAGTTCGTGTGGGTTGCTTGCTGCCTTCTTATGGCTTGCGCTGAGGAAAGCATGTGGATTTTAAACTTCATTGTTTTTGGCAGCAATAAACAAAGGCAGATGAATGGGGCGAGGACTAAGCTCGACTTTATCCTATTTTTCTTTTTCTTTGGGTTGATTTGATTAGGAAGGAAGGGATTTCTCGTAACAATAGGAGACAAACAAATCAGATATAGAGCATCCTGTGGTTACCGGATGATGGGAATAACAAAGCAGAAATTTGGAAATGAGTAGGAAATGTCAATATATGAATTGTTTCATTATTCGTTATTTCCGGGGTCTTTTCGTTGCATTCACTTACAACAAGAAACAACCACTAGCGTTTGGTGCAGCACCTGCGTTTTGGTGCATTCTTCTTTCTTTCCTTGGTCTTTCGTTCCGTCATAAGTTTTTGTTTTATCACTTAGGGGGGGGGGGGGAATACTATCTTCGTATCACTGAGAAGAATAGGAAGTTTACGAAGGACTTGGTCCTCAGCTTTGTCGACGCTCGTTGGCTTAAGGAAAGAAAGAGTTTTGCAAGACGTATCGCAATGGTGCTAAGGCATTGTTTGCTCGTTGGTGTTCTAACGATTTTGGACAATTCCTAGAAGTTACAGTCTATGGTGCAGTGGGTGGCAAGGCCTTCTAGCGATCCCAGCAAACATAAAAGGGAAGGGCTGGAAGAGCCTTTCCGTGGAGATGAAGCACGTTTTGTCCATGCATATCCCGGCAAACCAGACACCCAGTGTTGGCTCGAAAACTAGACAGAACAACAGATAAGGGGAAGGAGATGAGGAAGCAGATTCAATGTTATACAGAGGCTGTGATGGATGGCGCAAGGAAGCGGGTTGCAATGCTGGGTCGTATGGGTCGCTTCTCGGTGTTACAGCTAAAAGACAAGGACAAAAAGGGACATGCAAAGAGCACCATTGCTGCAAAGAAGGTTGGTTGAGGCACTATACCAGAAACAGGGGGTGGAGATCCCTTTTTTGTTTGAAAGATGAATTTGGTTTACTGAAAAAGGTGGAAGAACTTATAAGTAAAGTGGATATGAGTTTGGGCCTGGGCCAAGGCCAACAACATACGGGTATCTCTAAAGGGTTGGTCAGAAATGGGTTGGTCTGGAATGGGCCTAAATCCCTCAGGCCCAATAAAGGAAAAGGAAAAGTTAAAGGCAAAAAGAAGGTGGGTATGGGCAGGATGCTTCTAACTAGCCCAACCATAATGAAACGGAGGCTAAAACATGGGCCTGCTTTTGAAAAGGGCTCTATGTCCGATCCTGGGCCAGCAGCGATGCCGGTACAACACCGGCCAGGGATTGTACCGGCATCCCCCCCCCCCCCCCCGGCTCTCTCTCTCTCACTTACACAAACAAAATGTATTTCTTTTGCGTTATTTCTGTTCAGTGCCTACCTATTATTCTTTCTATAATTATAGTTGATTGGTTGTTGTAAATGTAAGTGCTAACTGGCTTTCTACAGTGTTCTAGATGTTGCACTGTTAGCAATGTCAATTCACATATACAGCCAAATTCTATGAAACATTTCAGAATCTGAAACTTTATAATTCTATGGAGTTCGTCAATGACTAAATTGAAAAAAGTGACTGAAAAATTGTAATAAAGTGTCTAAACATTTCGGTTGGAGAAGGAACGTGTGTTTTGTTTGGTCGTCTTTCTTGTGTTTGCCCAAATCTTTTTACCCCAACCCAACTTCAGTTTCCTAGTAGTGCAAGTGTGTATTTTTAGGAGTCCATTGCTTGTTACTTCCCGATACCTTCATTGTTGCCTTTATGCATAAGAGGCCAGCACTTCAGGGCATTAATAGTGGACAGCTAACCCCTAGGGGCTGTTCAAGTGGTAAGAGTCTTGGTCTTGATGGTATGCTTCCTCCTGGTTTAAGGTTTCGAACGCATAGGTGCAAACAATTTCTAGGGGCTATCAGCCTGGGGGAATTTCCCCTTAAATTACCTGAGGTGCATTTGTGGGAAACTCCTTCCTGGGAGCTTGTGCATGTAACACTCCATCCCTCTAAGGTTTGTAAAGCTAGAGGAAACAGATGCTACTAACCTTAAAACATACATTCTTTGCACCAAGCATAAAAGATCCTGTTGGAAACTAGATAATTGATTCCCTCGATCTTTGGTATATTAGGAAACCTATATATTTGTATCTTTGACTTCCCTAGGGTTATCCCGATAACCATTAAGGAATCCCACTGATATAGAAATCTGTTTTGGAAGGAAAGTTTCCTATTTTATTTCCCTAATTTATTTCCTTGTAATTAGCTCTGTAAATCAGTCATGTAATCGTATATATAGTCTGTGTAAAGGCTACAATCGAATAATACAATTGATTCATTTTTCTCAAATGGTATCAGAGCTTTAGGCTCTTTTCTGGGATTCTTGGCCTTCATTGCCGTGAATTAATATCTGAAATCAAAGTATCCAATACTATGGCATAATCTGAGGACTCCCTTTCACATCAGTCATCTGGTGACCTGCAAAACATTCAGGCAGCATATAGGCTGAACTGAAAGAACTACTTGAAGTGGTCCCAATTTATTCGAACCTATTTGAAGGGAAAGGGAAAGCTTAGCCATCTCCTAGGGACTGGACCGAAGGAAGGAGATCCACGGTATGATGCGTGGGATGAAGTAGATTCCAAGATTATGTCATGGTTATGGAATTCAATGAACCTGGAGATTAGCGACACTTGTATGTTTCTATCCACAGCTAAAGAAATCTGGGATGCGGTTCGACAGATGTACTCGAAGGCCCGTGATGCAGCTCAAGTATACGAGATCAAGGTCAAGACCAGTACAACTAGACAAGGCAGTAAAACTGTAACCGAATATGCCAACTTGCTGAAAAATCTGTGGCAGGAACTTGATCATTACCGGTGCATAGAGACTAAATGTGCATCAGATGCTGCCATCTTAAAAAGTTTTATTGAAAAGGATTGAGTCCACGACTTCCTCGCAGGACTCAACGTAGAATTCGATCAGGTCGGGGTCCAAATTCTCAGCAAAGAAGTGGTACCATCTCTCAATGAGACTATCTCTCTGATTCATGCGAGGAAAGTCGCAGGGGAGTTATGCTGGAACCCATAGTTCTGGAAGGTTCAGCCATGGTGACTAAAACAGAGCAGCAACCAATACAAGAGAACATGAAGAGAGATCCATTGAGAAACTCGGGACGAGATAACAAAGATGCCCTCTGGTGCACTTATTGCAAGAAATCACAGCATACTAAACAACATTGTTGGAAGCTGAATGGTAAACCACCAAGCAAAGAATGGGGTTACCAAGGAGGACTGCAGAGGAATCCAAACCAGGCCTACTTCACCACGGCTCAGCCCACAAATCAGCAACATCAAGAAAATTCCCAAAATCTGGTTGAGCTCAATAAGGAAGAGATCGAGAAATTCAGGGGATTTTTGGGATCATTGGAGAAGCCTACTGGTGCATGTTCTCTTGCACTCTCAGGTGAGTTCTCTATTTCTCAAGGACTAAATGTCTCAGATGAACCTATTAGGAATCTATGGGTTATTGACTCAGGAGCCACAGATCATATGACTCACTTTTCATTTCATCTTAACACTTATACCCCATGCCCAAGCAATCGAAAACTAGCCGTTGCCGATGGTTCTCTCACTACAGTAGCTAGTCTAGGGGATATCCGTGTCAATCCATCTCTTATCCTAAAAAATGTTCTTCATGTCCCCAAATTATCCACCAACTCAAGATATTAACTGCAATGTGGTTTTCTATCCATCTTACTGTGTATTTCAGGATCGGGATTTGGGGAAGAGGATTGGACTTGCTAGGGAGAAGGACGGGCTCTACTATCTTGAGGAATTAGGCATATCAAATATTGTCAGGAATAAATTATCTCTGTCACTATTATCATCATCCAATACAGACACCATTTGGCTTCATCATTTTAGACTAGGGCACCCATCATTTGGAGTTTTAAAAACTATGTTTCCTTCATTGTTTAAAGGGCTGAATTCTGAACCTTTTTTCTGTGATGTATGTGAGTTTGCAAAACATTTCCAATAAGTAATGAGAGAAGTTCAATTCCATTTGCTTTGATTCATAGTGATATATGGGGACCCTCCACAGTTCCAAATGTTTAAGGTTCACGATGGTTTGTCTCTTTTATCGATGATTGCACTAGAGTCTCTTGGATCTTTCTCCTCAAAACCAAATCTGATGTAAGCAGTGTGCTCCCAAATTTTCATAACATGGTTCAAAACCAGTTTGGTGTTAAAATCATAAAAGTTAGATCGGATAATGCACGAAATTATTTCAATCGTAACTTATCTCCTTACTTCCAAAAAGAAGGTATTATCCATGAATCCTCCTGCATTAATACCCCACAGCAAAATGACATTGCTAAGAGGAAGAATGGTCATTTGCTAGCCACAACCCGAGCCTTCCTTTTCCATCTAAGTGTTCCAAGAACTTATTGGGGGGAGGCTGTACTCATAGCTACATATATCATCAACCGACTGCCATCAAGGGTGCTAGGCTTTAAAACACCAATGGAGACACTTTCTCAGTTTTATCCCGATCTAAGAATAACAAATCATCTCATTCCACGAATTTTTGGTTGCACAGCCTTTGTTCATATTCATAGCCATCAAAGAGGGAAATTGGATCCAAGTGCAGTTAAGTGTATTTTTGTGGGGTATTCATCAACCCAAAAGGGGTACAAGTGTTATCATCCACCTACCAGGAAGTTCTTTGTTTCTATTGATGTCACCTTTGAGGAGCAACAATCATACTTTACTCAGCCTTATCTTCAGGGGGAGCCCTTGTCATTCATTGAAGATAAGGACAGAGATTTGTTTTACTTGACTTACCATCGAATCCTTCAATTCCTCAAACCTCAAACTTAGCCCCTGAATCTATCCAATCCACTTCCACAGCCCATGAATCTGTCCAATCCACTTCCATACCTGCTGAACCATCTCAAACTGTGACAAAGAATGATTAATTTCGTGACTCTAGAAGATTTGTGCAAGTTTACTCAAGACGAAGAGATCCAGACCCTAATCCTGAGCAAATTCAAGCTTCAACTCCAGATCTTGAGAATGAGGTAAGTCCATATATTCCTCCTCCATCAGCTCATGATCATGATCTTCCGATTGCTATTAGGAAAGGCACAAGAGAATGCACTAAACACCCATTGTACCCTTTATCAAAGTTTGTGTCATTTAGAAAATTCTCACAATCACATAGGAGTTTTCTAGTCAGCATAAATACCATTCCTATTCCTAATACTTTATCTGAGGCATTATCTAATGAGAATTGGAGAAATGCTATGAATGAAGAGATGCAGGCACTAAGAAAAAATCAGACATGGGAAATTGCGGATTTACCACCTGAGAAGAAAGTTGTGGGATGCAAGTGGGTGTTTACAATGAATTACAAGTCAGATGGTTCCTTGGAGAGGTACAAGGTTAGACTAGTGGCAAAAGGTTACACGCAGACCTATGGTGTTGACTATCAAGAAACATTTACTCCAGTGGCTAAGATGAGTACGGTAAGAGTGCTGCTATCACTAGCTGCTAACTTTGACTGGTACTTGGAGCAATTCGATGTAAAAAGCGCCTTTCTTCATGGTGAGTTGGAGGAAGAAATATACATGGATGTTCCTCCGGGCTTCAAGGGAAATTTGAAAAGTAAAGTAAAGTTTGCAAATTGAAGAAAGCACTTTATGGTCTTAAACAATCGCCAAGGGCTTGGTTTGGATGGCTTACCAAAGTAATGCTTGCCACTGGATACAGACAGAGTCAAGGAGATCATACACTCTTTGTTAAGCACTCAGATGTAGGGGGAGTCACAGCTCTTTTGGTATATGTTGATGACATAATTGTGACAAGAAATGATGAGAAGGAGAAGGAAGCCTTGAGAAGGTGTCTTGTCAAAGAATTTGAGATAAAAGAACTTGGAAGACTAAAGTATTTTCTAGGAATTGAAGTAGCTCATTCCAAAGAAGGCATCTTTATTTCACAACAGAAATATGTAACTGATCTTCTAAGGGAGACAGGAAAGTTGGCATGTAGACCCGTCTCCACACCGATCGAGCCAAACCACAAACTTGGAGAGGCAAATGAAGATCCAGCTGTAGACAAGGAAATGTACCCGAAACTGGTAGGAAAACTTATATACCTTGCTCACACATGGCTAGACATTGCATATGTCGTGAGTGTGGTTAGCCAATTTATGCACAGCCCGAGAGGAGTTCACCTACAGGCTATGTACTGTGTACTACATTACCTAAAGGCCAATCCTGGCTAGGGAATTCTATTTAGGAGAAACGCCGGATTGATTCTCGAAGCATACACCGAAGCTAATTATGCAGACTCACCAATTGATAGGAGGTGTACTACAGGTTATTGCACTTTCCTTGGGGGCAATCTTGTGACCTGGAGGAGTAAGAAGCAGAATGTGGTAGCTAGATCAAGTGCGGAGGCATAATTTAGGGCGATGGCTCAAGGGGTGTGTGAATTACTATGGCTCAAGATAATTCTGGAAGACCTTAGAAACAAATGGGAAGGACCAATGAAATTATTTTGTGACAACAAGTCGACCATCAACATTGTTTACAATCTTGTTCAACATGATAGAACAAAGCACATTGAAGTGGATAGACACTTCATAAAAGAGAAGTTGGATAGTGGATTAATTTGTACCCCATATGTGTCAACTAATGGCCAACTCGCGGATGTACTCACAAAAGGGCTTAGCAGTGCAGCATTCCAAGGACTTATCTTCAATCTGGGAATGAAGGATGTATATTCACCAGCTTGAGGGGGAGTGTTGGAAAATAGATAATTGATTCCCTCAATCTTTGGTATATTAGGAAACCTATATATTTGTATCTTTGACTTCCCTAGTATTAGGGGATAACCATTAAGGAATCCCACTGATATAGAAATCTGTTTTAGGAAGGAAAGTTTCCTATTTTATTTCCTTGTAATTAGCTCTGTAAATCAGCCATGTAATCGTATATATAGTCTGTGTAAAGGCTACAATCGAATAGTACAATTGATTCATTTTTCTCACAGATCCCAGAAATAAAGTTCTCACTAAATATTTAATAAAAGAAATCTCTCAAAATAAACATCTTGTTCAATTGCACATATTTAAATATAATAGTCTAACTTGTGCTACGCATTGTGGAAACATAAATTATTTAATAGTAAAGATCAAAACCTAAATTCTCTCTCTAAGCCTCAAGTCTCGTTGCGAATGTCAACCTCCTAGACAGCGTCCTCACCCGCAGCTTCCTCTAGCTCTTCCTCATCTTGGGTGGGAAAACATTTAAAAACACCTAAAATGAGTCGAATACTCAGTAAGAACCACATCATGCAGTAAACATAATATACACATAAGGTTTTCATTTAAAGTTCTTTTAAGAAAACTCACCTTTTAAGCATACACAAGACATTAATCTTAAAGCATTTAAGAAACATTATTTTACCTCAACCTCAAGCATAAGCATTTATCTTCCTTAACCTCAATCATTAATCATTCATTACCTTAACCTCATCATTATGGCCGTTACACTCTGTTAACCCTCGTGTGTTAGGGTTGGTGACCCTTGCGATCAAAGATTCTATAGCTGTAGCTTGCAAAATAGAACCAAACCTCGGAATGGGTCATCACCAGTGCCAGTGATGCATTCCAATGTTGCCATCCTTCCCAACCTCATGGTACCATCCGCATCCTCATATGGCCAGTTCTTTAACCTCGTCAAATACATGTAGTCATAACATTCATTATTCTTTTCTTACATTAACCATGCGTTACGTTTAGTAGATAATCATAAAATATAATATTCAGTCACACACAGTTATGCAGTTCTAAAATCATATAGCATCTTTCATCAGTCATTGGGTTCATAAAAAGTCATTCAAGAGAGGTTTGTGCTGTCAAGCATGCACTAAGTTCTATGGATCGGCTTATTGTCAAGTAATAAAACAAATCAAAGTGAGTTATTGGTCAATTAGCCAAGTCTGTGGTTGGTAATTGGGTGGTGTAGTCATCAAAAGTTGGGCATGGAAGTGGTAGTTGGGGGGTTCGAATAACTAGCTTTCAATCTCATGCCTGTTTAAAAGTTAATTATGTTTATTTCCATTTAACTAATGATATTATTGTTCACCGAGTCACCTCTTTGTTACTGAAACATGAAATTCAAAAGCATGACAGAGATTTGTTTATCAATATGATGCTAAACTGTTATTTTTTAGCTTTTTATTTATTCAGAATGGCACTTAATTGATTTTTCTAGCCTTGTGTTTCCAGAGCTTCCACAACTAAGGAGTGTAACATCAATGGAGCTGGGTTGTGATGCTCGGGGTTATTCTCGTGCTGGAGTAGATACCACAACCTGGTACTGTGCTATTTTGGCAGGAAGGCCAGGCCCTGAACTTGACAAGATGCGTGAAGTAAGCATCTCTCCTCTGCTTCTGTGAATCATGATATGCTTGGTATGGATGTTATTGATTTTCTTGTTCTTTTTCTTTTTCTTTTTCAACATCATAACTTTGGTGCTTCAGGTATTACATATAGATGAAATCATGTCGTGTATCTTTTTCTTACCATGTGAAGCCACAAATTACATCCATCCGGTAAACTATTTTGAGTGTTTCTGTGCTCAGATAAATTGCGCGGGATTTCTTACAAAACTACTCACAGACTCGCGTGATGTGCAGGTCATAGTTTAAAATATTTAATTAATTAAATTTTTTTATTTTATAACATTTTAAAGATTATAAACTTTGTTTTCTTATAAGTAAAATTTTATTATTAGGCATAGCCAAGTATACACACAAGAGAAAACACGTATCTAGGAAAAATATTTCTAACTTTTGCAAACCAACTGTGAAGATCAAACAAATATTCTTTAAAAAGTAAAGCAAGCTGATAAATGTTGCATTGGTCTCCCTACACCACTTAAACAACTAACTAGATGTGCATTTGCAAGAACTTCAGGCTTGGTAATCCAGCATTCTCAAACAACCACAGATGTCCATTTGGTAGGCTATCTGCAGCGGACTTCAAATGGTTGAAGATCCTTCTGAACATGAAAGGCATTTTGCTGTATCTTTGTGGTCTGCAATACATATTCCCCAATCTTCTCAGCAGCGCTTGAAACCTTACCCAAATACTTTCCAATCAGATTGTCAAATGCCACAATCGATGGATCTGATGCCGTTTCTCCATCTATCCCATGTACACCTCCTCAACCGAACCCAGTCGACAGCGCCTCTAGTCTAGCCATCGCCGATTCCAGCTGAGGTATCAGCTTCTCCTTCATCTCTCTTGCTCTCTCTGTGCCACAGAGAGAGATTGATTCTTGGAAGCCTAGTGGTGTTCATAAAGCTGAGCCAGAGCTATTCAGCGTTGGGCTCGGAGAGTATTGAATTGGTTGAAGAGCAGTGGCCTTCTTGAGCCTGATGTTGGTTTTAATGGAGCAAATTGACATGTTTTCTTGCTTAAAGAGAGCGATTTCAATTATATGGATGATTCAGGCTTTACCGACCTGAAGTTTGATTACTCATCAGAATCAAAGCCAGAGCCAGAGTTCTCTGCCACAAATTGCCTGCGTGACTATTTGCAGGTTTGATGAATTGTAAAGTTGAGAGAGCAATGGCTTTGAAGGAAAGGAATGATACAATTAAGTGGAAACTGAAGGGGCTGGATGTTGAATCAGTTGGAGATTGAAAGTGATGGAGGTTGAAGATGGGTAATAAGATAAAATGGAAGTTACAAAACTTTTTAAAATATAAAACTGATTAGAAGAAAGTGTTGTGGTGGTGACGTGGCTCATTCTTATGTGAAGACAATGCTTCGAATTTGATATGCATAATAGATGAGATGGCGGCATGTTCTGCACACCAAATTCATGGGGTTGTGGTTCTGTGTTAATCATGTAAAATTTATTAAGGGCTCCTAATCATTTTGTAAACATTATTTGTAAGAAAAGCATTTCCTCTTTTTTCTTTTTGTTTGCATTGGTTAAGTTGATAATTACCACTTTGGTGGCTTTTTACTGCACAAGAATATCAGATTGGAAAGACTATTTTGAACTTTTTAATAGGCGATACAGAGAGTTTCATAGAGCTTTGCTATATATGCACCTGATTTAAGTACTTACATTCCTTTCCATTTTTTATTACCTTGAACGTATCAGGGTATACATAATAGACACATTGCCCACACAAAAAGCTTAAAGAATGGAAAGTGAGAAGAAAAGAGTGGGAAGGGGAATAAGTAAATATGGTCAGTGTAAACCTGTTAAGTGTACTTATCCAAATTGTCTGAAATCAATGGAATGTACTTATGCTTGCTGTTTACGAGCCATATGTTCTAGTTTAGGAAGTGGCCTAAATTCATTGGTTCATAGACCATGCGCAGGGTTCAAAAATTATTGTCAAATGACAGTGAGTCAAAGACAGCTGATAAAGAAGAATCTGTCTCACCTGCAGCTGTAGCTCTAACTACCAAGCGGTTGACTTTTGCTTGGCTTGATGGCGAAGCTCAAAAGGTGAGTTTCTGGTTTCAATTATTGCATCACTCACGCTGTTGATTTGAAGTTAAGTTTTGTTGAATGCACTTGAACGGTTTGTCAATGAATAATACGAGTATTTTGCATGTGATGATGTGTGTTGATAGCACTTGGTTAAAATGGTTTGTCCAATTCTATCCAGAAGATGGGGCAGATGACAAAGCCTTTGCCTAATTGGTGATTGAATTTGTAAGGCTTTAATTAATATAATTTTTATTGCAATAATATTTAGCTACATGTTATATTTGGCTGCAACAAACTGGCTTGGACTGAATTGACAGCCCTTATAAAGTATCGCATGTCAAGTGTTTTTGCTAGTTTTAGTTGGTTGTGTGTACAAAGATCTATATTAATTTCTAAAATGGTCTTGTTATCGTAAATAGGGTGCTTTTTTGGCTGCACCGTATAAAGTATTTGAATGCAATTTCTTCTTGTGTATGAAACAAGAAAATGTAGATATATCAAGTTTATTGGTATTGTTATTATTTTTATGGTAATTATTATTATCACTGTTATTATTATTGAAACAAACTACAATTTGGGTTCCCCTCGAAGAGAATCACATTCCAAGATACTATTTTTTGTTTTTTGTAGGCAAGATACAATCTGTCATACGATTTGAAATTTGTTTCATGTACATATTCGTGCTCGAGAAATGCTTTGGGTCCCGAAAGTGTGACCTGAATGGTTTTTCTTTTTTTTTTTTTTTTTTTTACTTAGTGATTAAGGAAGTGTTTTTTAATGATGTTGTGAATTTTTTATTTTCTTAAAAATGTTTATGATGATTAAAAAAATACATGAAAAAAAAGAAAAGAAAAATAAAAAAGTGAAATACACTATTCGTGAGATATCTTCGGGCCACTTTTTCGGTGGCTGTAGCTAGCTCTTCGTGCTTTACTAATTTTTTTCTCCTTCAAGGGAACAACCCTAGGAGTGATAGTCTTGCCTTTCCTTGCCATATTTCCCAGACACGTTGTTAGGTTGTGGACTTGTGCATTTTTTTATATCTGAAAATGACTACTTTATTTACGCAAACCTTCCCATTGCAACTGTCTAGAACCCTGACTACTCTAATAATTGATTTTTTATCCAGGGATTGTGCTTTTTCTGCCTCCATTCTGATGTTAGCGCAGAAACTGTGTATGAAACTTGTGGACCAAGGAGAGATCTGACTGATGTACCTAGGTTATTTATTGTTCGTTACAAAAGGAATTCTACTGAGGATGATATGACAGTTGAAGTTGAGAAAAGGCCACAAAGTATATGGGATACATTTCAAGGTAAGGAATTGGATCCTGCATCACAGCTAGTGGCAAGGTACAATGGTTCCAGTGAAATTTTACAGGTATAAAATGCCTTCTTGGTAAATTTTCTACTTCAGGTAGAATAGTGACTTCTATAAAACCTGGCTGATTTTAGTTTCAAATCCTCGATCCATGTTCACTTACACATGTTGTACATAAATATTTTCTGGTGGTCATTTTATCATTTTAAACATAGCTCAGCCAGAAGATTTTTTGCATGTAAAACCATCTTTATGACAAGGTGCACTTTCTTGATGCCTACTTAATGTTTCCTTTTACAACAGATTATCGAGTGGATATCAGGAATAATCAGAGATGGCGACTCCAGGGATCTGCCCTCCTTCGTAAGCTACTTGCTTGGTCCTATTAGCAGATTCTTGAACCAATCCTAAGCTTGAGAATAGCCTTTTGCATTTTGGGTGCTACAAAAAATATTTTCAAAGTTAATTTTGATATTCATGTGGGAACTATCATGGTACGATGATGGTACCACTTCGCCTGGATGGCTTTCTGCTTTAATCCCCTAGGAATTGGAGGTGGTGACTGCTTGCATTGTGAACCATCAATGCTATTACATTGTGCTTAATATTAAAATGTCAAAAACCTGGATTTTAAGAAGTGCAGTTCTGAGTCATCTACCCGTTTTTCATGCTCTTCAGTCTGTCGAATGCAGAGAACAAAAAGTCCGGAACTTGTTCCCGAGGATTCTGAACCTATATGGTTTAAAGGTGCGCAACAGGTTCTTTCACCAAACTCGATGAAGCTAAGGATTCGTGGCATCATAAGGGGAATCAATGATCGCCTGGGAGATCCAAGGAATGGTCCATACTTGCTTCTAGGAGCATTGATGTCTTTTGGTGCCATCTGGCTGAGGAGGAGTCAACAAACGCATTCAAGTCAGTCAAATCAGCCAAGTCCACTAAGAGAAGTAAGTGATGGCTTTGGATATCTTGCTTTAATTGTATTTAAGCTTTATCAGTTGTATTTGCAACTTCTATATGTTTATTGTAAAAAGAGAACTCTTACGTTCTCTTTCCTCTCTTGCTGCTACTCCTCTCTTACCAACTGCAATGATTATTATTGTTCATGTAATTCTAATTCTTGGGACTCAACTTACAATGCTATTTCGCAGTATCAATTAACATTTTCCATATTGGATTATTTGACTTGCACTTGTTTAGGGATGTACTTCTTCATTGAATCCAAACCATTCTTAATCTTTTTTTTTCTTTTTGGTTGAGTATAACCATCCTAGTCAGTGCCATTTATATGCAGTTTGTGTACTCTGCAATTTAGATGTGTTGACACTCGCGTAACATGCCCGTTTGCAGGATGAAAGTAGACCTCGAAAGAGAGACGGGGCTAGAGTTGCATCAAAAAAAGAACATTGCTCTTCCGTGACCGATGTCGAACCAAAAGATGCATACCAGGCACCACTATCCGACTCCGACTCTGACGAGTAGATGCTGCTCAACAAATGGAGCTTTCCAAGTCAGGGGAAAAGGCACTTGTTGAGCTTTCCAAGTCGGGGGGAAAAGGCACAGAGATCCCCAAACTGAAGATCAGGTGTCATGGTCATAAGCATGTTGAAGCTACCAGGGATGTTAGTTTTTGTAACCATTAGTGACTACATCAAAATCACGAGTTTATAACCTTATGAGAAACACTAAAACCTTACCAGTTTTAAATTGTTTTTACCTTATCCGACTCCGTATGCACTTTGTATTGGATTCCACAAGGCAATATTAAATAGGCATCCCCCGGCGATGCCCTCTCGTTTTCAGTCTGACAACAGGCTTAGTGTTTATTCACGAGTCTTTTTTTCTTTTCAATAAGAGTTTTGGTCATGAATCTTCGAAACGACTTATCTGCTCTTGCTGGTCTGAATCCTGATCTCTTGTCCTTTGTCGTTCATGATGGGTCCCCTTATCAACCTTAAGTCATTTGTTTTAAAAAAATGCATGCTTGTATTAGATGATACTATAGAGAGATTTGGGTTGGTTGTTGCGGCACGCTTTTTCCTCTTGATCATAACTTTTTACCATCCCGAGATTCTATTTCAAGCAGTGATAAACTACAAATTGCCTTGAAATTATGGACATGTTACGAAAATTGTTGATGAAAGATTGTAAGAGAGGTTGAACAAAGAACTGAGGTAATTCGTGATCGTCCCTCCAAGAATAAGAGACGAGAAGGGAATCAAACTAATACGTTTTTTCATGGCTTTTCTGTACAAAGTTCATCCTTCATATTTTTTCTGTACAATCTTCACATCTTCTCTGTAAGAATTATATCATTTCAATTATTTTGCTTAGATTTAGAGAGTGGGTCGATATTTTTCTTATCACCACACACCGACAGCTCTAAAATGTTTTCATTGCTTCATTTCATGTAGATGATAAGGCTCCAGTTTAGTTTCAAGATGCTAATGAAGTAGGGGTTTTCAGGAGTTGAGAGGAGTTTGTTAGGGCAAGACAAGGTTTAGATCTCCTCCTTTTGATGATCCAATGAAGACACTAGGCTAAAACAAGTAATACATTTTTGCCTACAAGGAAATTTCTAAAAGAAAAAAATTGTGTTGTTCCTCAGGTGGATTGAAATATGAAATCAGTTTAGTGGTCCAAATGCTTAATCCAAGTAATCTCGTAGATGCTTTTTGGATTGGTTTAACTCGAGGAGCAATTTGTTTGGAGTAAATTTTGTTCCGGTGATAATTCCGGTTTAAGTACCACAATAAATATTTTGGTACCAATGCATTTCAGTGTAACGTTTCGGCTTTCACTATACATATATATATATATATATATATATATATATATATATATATATATATATATATATAGACAATGCTAGGGAACCGCTCAACATGTATCGCTGGGCATGCCCCTTAGTGCATTTGATTTTTTTTCATTTCTTTTAAACATTTTTTTAATATCCTTAACCATTAAGAAAAAAAAAATACACAACTTCTCTAATAGTCAATTTTCCTTAAACATCAAGAAAAAAAAAATACCCGAGTAGTAAGTTGGGCAAAGTATTATTTTCCTATATTTATTTATAAACTAATAATTAATAAAAGAAATGCATGTATATGTAAATGTGTATCATATATGTATTTGTGTGTGTAGAAGAATTGAATATTTTTAAAATGAATATACGTTGAAAACATTAAAAACAAACGGTAGAGATATTGATGTCAAAAGATAATATTAAAAAAATCATAAATTTGAGTTGAGACACAAAAAATAAAGAAAAAATAAAGAGCTGAGAAATTATTAAAAATAATGAGGTTTAAAAAATAGGAGAGAATGAGAAGACATATTTAAAGATACAAAAACAATTAAATTATATAAATCCCTTTTAAATTTTAAAATTACATGAATGCTATCATGATTTGAAATTTACAAAAATGTCATCAAAACTCAAGAAAATTACAAATTGCTATTGAAACAGTCCAAATCAGAATATAATCTTAAACAGGCTGGAATTGGCCAAAATGGGTCGGAACATGCCAAAATCTAGAACAAAATGAAATGAGGATGTATAGTATACTATGTATTGCACCAGACAGAAAATTTTGGTTGTTCCAATTGGAACGGAACAGAATTCATAACTATGAGTAGTAAGGAGGAATGAAGGAATTATGGATGAGAGTTTACAAGACAAGGGACAACATTAAGCTTTGGGGAACCTACTAATATAGTTTCACCCTCCATTCTTGGCAACCCTAAGACTTCACTAGTGGCTAGACTTCCTTGTTAAAAATGATTAAAGCTTAGATGCAGAAAAGAGGAAAGAATGGACTTTCTTATTTTTGCGAAGAAAAATGGCACAAAGGTCATAAATGTATCAAGCCTAAGTTATATTTAACGGAGGGAATGGAGTTTGTCGATACAAAGAAAGAAGAACACGCCTTGGGATTGATTGAAGGAGATGATTGATTGGCTATGCCATATGAAGAACTTGCTAAGTTTTCCTAGATATCTTTGCATGCAATAGTTGGCTCTCCAAACCCTAAAACCAGGAGTTTGATCGGCTAATTTAAGAAACACTAAGTGTGACTTATAAGCACAAAAGATGTAGATGGTCAAGGTTAAAGTTGCAAATGTGGACGACTTATAATGTGAAAGGAAGACTATAGATACAAG
Organism: Juglans cinerea; assembly: GCA_961763995.1. Classification (NCBI taxonomy): domain Eukaryota; kingdom Viridiplantae; phylum Streptophyta; class Magnoliopsida; order Fagales; family Juglandaceae; genus Juglans; species Juglans cinerea. The sequence continues at coordinate 18,236,578 of CAUIVZ010000014.1, forward strand.
ATTTTAAAGTGCAAGGTATTGTCTTTAATACAGATTTCTTCATTTTATCCTTAGGAGGTTGTGATATAGTAGTCCTAAGGATACAACGGTTGACATCCATTAGTCATATTGTATGGGACTTTATCAAGTTAACTATGTAATTTGTGTATTAGAGCAAGATAATTGTTTTGAAGGACGTGAGTTCCTTTGGTATGCCTTAGTAGATGAGAGGGGGTTACACAAGATTAATATATTTGAGAAAAAAGTTGTATACTAGCACTCCTAGGACAAGATGATTATCCTTGTCTAGAAGATGGCCCAAAGTGACTTATTGTTCTAGAGGAGGAATCTTGATGAGTGTACAAAAGTGCACTCTGAATATCTTATTATTGGACGAAAATGCTAAAATGTGAATAGAAAACATAGGAATTAATGTGTATTCTTGAATTGACTATTTACTTTGGGATACTCCTAATCAGATTTTTATGTTTAATTTCAGTGTCTATAAAAGAACAAGTCAAAACCCAGTCAAATTCAAAGGACTTTCAAGTGGGCAAGACGTTGGAACAAACTAAGAACATTCAACGAGTGTAGGACTCTTCAAATAAGGATAATGACGGGGTCGAGAGTAATTCAGATCAAGAGAAAAAGTCAGTTCGAAATTTGCTAGAAGACAGCCTGTACATACTTTGGTATTTTTAACGTAACTTTTCACTCAAATATTGGATTGATATGATTCTTGATGCGTTGGAAATATTTCTTAAAGGGCTACAAATTTGTATCTAATAATGATTTCTAAATTCGAACTCCTGAAGTGCGTACGTGACTGCCAAAATGAGTCTTAAAATTTAGGTATTTTGTATGCAGGAATATGAAGACGTTAGGGTTTCTTTCCTACCCTATATAAGCATATTATTAGCACGAAATTGAGAGTTTTGAGGAAGGGAGGAGGCACAGATCTAGATAAGAGAAAATACTATTTTTATTTATTTTTAGTTCTTCCATGGAGAACTAAATTTTGGGTAAAGCCTAGGGTGGAAATTGATTGGTAAAAATAATTTGACTTTATTTCAATTCATATGCTAAGCATTATTGCTTACGATTTTAGGATTCAATTCTCCATTTGTTTTGGATATTATAAGTTTGAGACAATTATATTAAATCTTGGTATGGTTTGATTTTGTTGAGCTACAGAATTATGAATATATGATTGTGACTTAAACAAGCTTTTCATACCATTGATGTGATCTTCTGTTGCACTATTATTTATGAAGAAAGGGTCGTCTTTAGATATGATATTCATTTTTATATATGAAAATCGTGGTTTGTAAATGGAGGATTCTAGAATTAAATTTAAGTAGATGAATATAATGTCATATCTTCCAATTAGGAATTTGGTGCTATAATTCTTAATTGTATATATCATTTGGATTGAAAAAATCAGAGTATTGGATCTGGTTGATGGAAAGCCAAAGCTTTACTTGACTTCTTATCCGTGCCCTAATCTCATTTTAATTACATGTTTTAGGTAGAATTTTCAGATTTTTGTTATATTGTAATTTCATCTTTTCTTTTAAGATTGCACCTTGTTGTGCTTCTTCCGACTCCCTGTGGATCGACACCCTGAAGTATACTATAACACTGCGTACTAGTTTAGTCGTAATAAAATTTTGGCGTCATTGTAGGAGAGACGAGACGGTGGAAGAATCGATACAAATAATTTTAGCAGTTTGTAAATATGGTAACTTCGTTCCTTCTTTTAGCTAACTACATTATTTTTTTTCTTTCTTTTCGTATTATTTTTAGTTCTTAGTATTAAATTCTTTTTTACCTTGCATGCACAGATATAGAGACGCCTTGGGTAGGTTTACTTGTAGGCCTGTGCTAGAGTTAGAATCAAACTTTTTAAATTCTTTATTTGACAATCCATGTAATCCTGAAGAAATGAGTGAACACGAAAATCAACCCACTAGAACTCTTCAGGATTACCTCCACCCTACACGCACAACCACACCATCATGCATCATGTTTCCAGCTAATACTCACCAACTGGGTTTTAAAACAGGGATGATATAATTACTCCCTACTTTTCATGGATTGGAAAATGAAAATCCATATGTGCACATTAGAGAGTTTGAGAAAGTAGTTGCGACTTTTCATAGTCAAAATGCAACTGATGACGTTGTGAGACTTAAGTTCTTTCCTTTCTCTTTGAATGATAGAGCTAAGAGTTGGCTATACTCACTGAGACCACGATCTATTGGGTCATGGAATGAGATGACTCAGGTCTTCTTTAATAAATAATTTCCCCAACATAAGACCAACGCTTTAAAAAGGCAAATATCCACCTTTGCACAAAATGACAGTGAGACTTTGTATCAGTCTTGGGAGAGATTTAAGGAGTTGTTGAGTATGTGTCCTGACCATGGATATGAGAATTGGCGCTTAGTGAGCTATTTTTATGAGAGACTTACACCTAGAGAGCGCCAATTTGTGGAGATGATGTGTAATGGTGAGTTCTTACAGAAAGATCCTCATGAGCCCATAGAATACCTCAATGAGTTTGCTGAAAAAGCTCGCACTTGGACTGGACTTAGTGCTACTGAGAGCACAAATAGGTCACGACCTGCAGGAAATCCAAATAGTGGTGGAATTTACCATCTCAGGGAAGAGGATAACCTAAAGGCTAAGGTTGAGATGCTCACTAGAGAGCTAGATGTGTTAAAGACTAAGGACTTAAAGCTAACACACGTGGCTAATCATGCAGAGGCTTTTGGACCATGTTTTGTGTGTGGCGGGGTAGATCACCTCACCCAAGAGTGTCCCACACTTGCTAAGATGAGAGGGATGTATGAGGAATAATGTAATGCCTTAAGTATATACAATAAACCTTTTACACCTTACTCTGATACCTACAATCTGGGGTGGCGCAATCATCCCAATTTTAGCTAGAAGTCTGAAAACCAGCCACTTGCACAACCCCTAGATCATATCCTGCACCATATCATGTACCTTCATCTTCTAGGAGTCCTTTAGAAGACACTTTGTATGCTTTTATTGAGGCACATGGTAAGACTAACCAAAAATTTGAATCTTTAATTACGCAGGTTGTTGAAAAAAAACAAGGAGATATAGAGCCAAGTGTCCAAATTGATGAGCTCCTTAAGTGTGAATGAGCGAGGTAAGTTCTCTTCTCAACAACGAACAAATCAGAGGATGTGGGAAAGGGTCAAGATAGTAGTGATGCCGAGCTGCCCAAGGAACCTGAGGTGACAAGGAGTCCTGTTAAGGTACAATTCCCTCAAGCTTTAAAATCAAGCAAGCGAACTCTGGATCCTAACAATGAAATCCTAGAGAATCTAAGGCAGGTAAAAATCAATCTTTCTCTTTTGCATGTGATTAAACAAGTTCCAACTTATGCAAAAGTTCTTAAGGATTTGTGCACGGTTAAGAGGAAGCACCATGTGAAGAAGACAACGTTTCTGACAAAGCAAGTTAGTGCTCTAATTGAGCAGCAGATTCCTCCCAAGTACAAGGATCCTGGTTGTCCAACTATTGTATGTAGTATTGGAAATCATGAGATTGAGCAAGCTTTGCTAGATTTAGGAGCTAGCATGAATCTAAAGCCATATTCTATTTATTTGTAGTTGGGGTTAGGAGAAATCAAACCAACCACTATGGTATTGCAATTGGCTGATTGTTCAGTCAAAGTACCCCGGGGTGTGGTAGAGGATGTTCTAAATCAAATTGACAAATTTTATTATCCTGTTGATTTCCTAATCCTTGACACTAGCTGCATTTTTTTTTAAAGAAGAGTGAGCAATCACCTGTCCAATAGTGACGCCCTACCGAATTTATTAATAAATCCTCACTTATGGCGGAGGAAAACCGTGGAGACAAAAATAAGGCCTTTGAGAAAAAATCACATGGAACCCAAGCCCGAAAAAGACTCTAAACAAGCCTATGAATATAATGAGTAACACAGCAGCCGAAAACAAAAACAAAACCAAGATTAACAACATCTTAAAGAAGGAAGCCCCAATAAATCCAATCGTAACAAACCTCTAAGAACCCGAGGCAATAAAGAAGTATTTGTGTAGACCAAAGTAGCACCATTGGCACCATCTTTGGCCAAACAATCTGCCACTTTATTTCCTTCACGTAGAACATGCTAAAATCGACAATTAATAGAATTTGCTAGACCAACAATCTCTTCCCAATAATCCTCCAGGTACCAAATCCCACATCGTCCTCTATGCCACCAAGAAATCATCACCAGGAGTCAACTGGAACAACCACGTTAGAAAGCTGAAGGGACATGCACAACCGCAGGCTATTAAGAAGTGCAAGGAGTTCTACTTCATTATTAGAACCAAAACCAATTGGGGAGGCGAACGCTCTCACAAGCCGTCTTGTATCATTGCGAATAACACCACCAATACCACTAGGACCCGGGTTACCAAGACTGCTACCATCCATATTCAATTTAAACCATCCTGAAGGAGGTTTATGCCATTGGACTACCTTACACCGCCTCTCTTTTGAAGGAGTTGGATTAATCCGTATGGTCTCGAGGATCATTCCATCAAAACAGGATAAACTGTAAGAAGTATCAATCGACTGACCAAGGGAACCAATCCATAAGGAAATAGATTTGACAACCACTTCATGCGATTCAAAGATGCCCTCCATTTGCACTAGACATCTTCTCCTCCAAAGTCTCCAAGTAACAATGACAGGCATAAGGCCAATTATAACACCTACCTAAGAAGAGGACTTAGCGCGCCAGAACCAAGAGGAGACTTGGTGTTTCCAATTGCTACCAAGTGGAAGCCCAAAGAGGTTGCAAAAAAATGACCAGATTTTTTTAGGGAAATCTCCCTCAAAGAGAACATGGTTAATGTCTTCATAATGCCCTGCAGGACAGCACTCACATTTAGAAACAATGGGAATGCTAATACGACGCAACATATCATCCACACTCAAAGCCCTGTGCCAAGCCTTCCAAAACTGAATAGACATTTTTAAGTGAAGCCTTTTATGCCAAATCCAAGAATGCCAATCAAGAAAGGAGCCCCTGACTCTAATATAATGCCATGCAGATTTAGTGGAAAACATACATGTCTCAGTATGTGTCCAGACAAGAACATCCCTACCTGAATTAGGACCAGATAAAGAGACTAGAATATCATCAACATTCTCCAAGCCAACCAAGTTCTCTAGCAAATTCATATCCCAGTTGTTTGACAAACGACACTCTTTGATCTTGAACAAAGGCTGACCCACGACTGGCAAGTCATTAATCAAGGGACCAGTATCGTGCCATTTGTCATACCAGAAACAATATCTCATTCTCTAACTCTCCATTTAGAATTATTGAACACCAAAGGGATGCAGTGAGCAATCTTTTTCCAAAATCTCGAACCTTTATCAACATCTATAAGGAACCAAGGTTTCGTATCCACATATTTAGACTTAAAAAAAGCTGCCCAGAGAGAATTACCTTGTAGAAGGTTCCAGGCAAACCTCATGTGCAAGGCTGTCTGAGTGTCCTGAAGAAGCCTCAGTCTGAGACCTCCTTCTGGCACAGGCCTACAAATGTGCTTCCAAGCAACCCATTTCTTCTTATCTTATCCATTTGACACACCCCAAAAGAATGAGCTCATCAGCTAATGGATCTTATTAATTAAAACTTGAGGGACCTGTAAAATAGGAAATAGGTGAAGGGCCATACTCGAAATAACATGATGTAACAAAACCAGTTTCCCTCCAGAAGACAGAAGCCGCATTTTCCAGCCACTAAGTTTATGCCTCACTTTATTCACCATGCCCTCAAGATGTACTTTCTTTAGACGACCAAGAATAATGGGCACTCTGAGATATTGCAATGGGAAGTGCCCCTCCACAAAACCAGTGCTGCGTAAAAGACGCCTCTTACGAGTAGAGGAGATTTTACTCGGGCAATACAAAGCAGATTTTTGTTTATTAATAGCTTGTCCCGACCATCTGTCATAATGGCCTAGAATACTTAGAAGCACCCGAATCGATCTCTGGCTCCCATTAGAGAAAATAATCACATCATCAGCATACATTAGTTTCCCTCCTTAACACTAGCTCTGTTGTTGATATTACTTCTAAAACTCCTTTGATTTTAGGTAGGCCTTTCCTTGCCACTGCTAATGCTCTTATTAATTGCAGGAATGAGCTCATGTAGCTGTCTTTTGGAAACATGACTCTCCAGGTGAATATCTTTCATATTGCAAAACGGCCAGAAGATGATGACGAGAGCCACCAGACATACATGATTGACTCACTCATGGATAGGGGAGTTTCGACAGCTCATGATTTTGATCTCCTTGAGTATTTTCTTGTTAATTATGAGTTTTATTCTATCAGTGATCCATCTGATGTATTTGATATTTGTACTATTTTTTATAGAACTCAGGATTATGACACTTGGGCATGGCAACCGAAGTTTGAGGAGTTGCCTGAGAAAGGTGAAAAATAAATTCCTTCAAGTGTAGAAGCACCCAAAGTTGAATTGAAGCCTTTGCCTAAGGGTTTAAAGCATGTTTTCCTTGGTCTAGGTGATACTCTTCCTATTATCATCTCATCTGAATTGTCTGAGTCTCAAGATGAAAAATTAATTCAGATCCTAAGTGTGCATAAGTTAGCCTTAGGTTGGAGCATTGCTGATATAAAAGATATTAGTCCCCTGGTTTGTTCTCATAAAATTAATTTGGAGGAAGGAACTAGCCCTCATAGAGACCCCCAGCGTAGGCTTAATCCCACTATGAAAGAAGTGGTGAAGAATGAAGTGTTGAAACTATTAGATGGAAGAATGATATATCTTATTGCTGATAGTAAATGGGTAAGTCCTATACAAGGTTGTTCCGAAAAAGTTAGGTGTTACTGTGGTGAAGAATGACCTGGGATAGTTAGTCCCTACAAAACTTGTGTCTGGGTGGCGGATGTGCATTGATTCCAGAAAACTGAATGCTGCCACCCGGAAAGACCATTTTCCTCTCCCTTTTATTGATCAAACTCTTGAGCGTGTGGCTAGTCATCCTTTCTATTGTTTCTTGGATGGTTATTTTGGTTATTATCAAATTGAAATTGCATTAAAAGACCAGAATAAAACCACTTTCACTTGTCCTTTTGACACTTATACTTTTTCGTAGAATGCCATTTGGATTGTGTAATGCACCTGCTACTTTTCAACGTTGCATGATGAGCATTTTTAGTGACATGGTTGAAAATTGCATGGAAGTGTTTATGGATGACTTGACTATTTTTGGATCTTCTTTTGATGCATGCTTATTGAATTTAGAGAGAGTGTTGACTCGTTGTGAGGAGAAGGAATTGGTTTTGAATTGGAAAAAATGTCACTTTATGGTACCTTCAGGTACCAGGTATTGTCTTAGGGGATATTATTTCTTCTAGGGGATAGAGGTTGATCAATCTAAGATTGAGTTAATCTCTAAGTTGCCTACACCTAGGAGAGTAAAGGATGTGAGATCCTTTCATGGTCATGTGGGCTTTTATAGGAGGTTCATACATAATTTTTCCACCATATCTAGACCACTATGTGACCTCCTAGCTAAAGATGTCTCATTGAGTGGACAGAAGCTTGTCAAAAGGCCTTTAAAACGCTAATTGACAAGCTTACCTCAGCACTCATAATGCAACCACCTGATTTGAGTTTACCTTTTGAGATCATGTGTGATGCTAGTAACTTTGCTGTAGGTGCTGTTCTTGGACAGCGAAGGAAGGGGAAGCCTTTTGTCATTTGCTATACTAGTAGTACTCTAAATAGTGCTTAGATGAATTACTCCACTACTGTAAAAGAGTTGCTAGCTGTAGTATTTGCTTTGGATAAGTTTCGTGCTTACTTGATTGGTTCTCCTATTATTATTTTCACAGATCATGTAGCCTTTAAGTACCTTACAAAGAAGGATGTAAGGCGCGACTAATACGGTGGATTTTACTTTTGCAGGAATTTGATATCACCATCAAAGACAATAAAGGAGTGGAGAACGTAGTGGCTGACCATCTCTCGAGACTCACATTTGAGATTTGAGGACACCTCTGACCACCTACCAATCAGGGATGATTTTCCCGATGAGCATTTACTTTCTATTACTTATCTACCATGGTATGCTCACATTATGAATTATTTGGCTACATGTGAGATACCAGTGAATTGGAGCGCTCAGGATAAGAGGAAGTTCATGACTAATGTACGTAATTTCTATTGGGATGATCCTTTTCTTTTCAAATATTACCCTAACCAAATTTTAAGACGTTGCATCCCTGAAGAGGAGATTGCTATCGTCTTGGAATTTTGTCACTCCCAAGTTTTTGGGGGCCACTTTTCAATGAAGAAAACCGCTGCAAAAATTTTGCAGTGTGAATTTTATTGGCCCACCTTGTTTAAGGATGCAAACATCTATTGTTACTCATGTGAAAAGTGTCAAAAGTTTGGAGTTATGTCCCGTCGTAATATGATGCCCTTAAACCCAATTTTAGTGATTAAAATTTTTTATTGTTAGGACATTGATTTTATGGGACCATTTCCTCATTCTTTTGGATATCAATATATTATTGTGACTGTAAATTATGTGTCAAAATGAGTAGAGGCAGCAGCTTGCAGGAGCAATGATAATAGGAAGGTAATTAAATTTCTCAAAGAGAATGTGTTATCTCGATTTGGTACACCACGTGCTATCATTAGTGACCAGGGTACACATTTTTGCAGCCGTTCTTTTGAGGCTTTGATGAAAACATATGTGGTGGTACATAAGATCTCTATTGCCTACCACCCCCAGACAAGTGGACAGGTAGAACTTGCGAATAGGGAAATTAAGTAAATTTTAGAAAAAAAGTCAACCCGGATCGCAAAGATTGGTCTTTGAGACTAATTGATGCGCTTTGGGCCTATCGTACATCGTTCAAAACTCCCTTAGGCATGTCACCTTATAGGCTTATTTTTGGAAAGCCTTGCCACTTACCTGTGGAGCTCGTGCATCGAGCTTATTGGGCCATTAAGCATATTTTGACATGGGAAAATCAGGTAAGTTTAGAAAATTTCAGTTAACCGAGTTAAAGAAGTTGATAAATGATATTTATGAGAACTCTAAAATCTATAAGGCTAAGATGAAAGCGTTTCATGATAAAAATATTTTGAGAAAAACGTTTAAACCTAATGATCGAGTGTTTTTATATGATTCTAGACTCCATAAGCACTCAGGAAAACTTCGGTCTAGCTGGACCGACCCTTTTGTAGTGAAGAATATTTTTGCGAAAGGGAGCGGTAGAAATAGAGGATCCTAAGGATGGTCGAATCTTTAAAGTAAATGATCAATGCCTTAAAGTATTAATTGATATGCAAGTTCTAGAAGTGGAAGAAATTCCACTTGTGGAGAGCTACGAGGAAGAGGAGGATCAAGATGAAGTAGTAACTTGTCTTAATTAACGATTTCTATATTGTTTTATATTTCTTATCAAAAAAAGTTTTTGATTTCATTTGATACAGGGACGAAAAGAGACTCAATCTCAAACTACTTCGGGCAGCAGCACACATTGATATCCATATGGTTTGTTAATTTAATCATTGTATTATCTTCTTTATTTTCTAATTGAAGTTCTTTTATTTTGAGAAATCATATAATCATTTTCGTCCATGTGTTTTTCAACGTTTTTTTTTTCTTTATCGTTATGACACCTTGAAGCCTTGGAGGGACAAAGTTGATTTACAAATTTTACTCAAGTTTTAGACTAAATTTGTGCTATTTAAAATTTTTAAATATAGAATTTATCTAGAGATTTAAACTAGTTTTAGATCAATTTGAAATAATTTAGTCATAAAATTCACTATATATAGTTAAATTGAAAAGTCATGATATGGGCTAAAAGCCGTTCTGGGCTTTAAAAAGCTATTTTGGGCTTTAAAAAGGATTTTTGGACAAAATGGGTCTTTACCCCGATGAAGCTCACTAGTGGCTGCATGACCCAGATGGCAATTTGCCCAGCCAGTAGCCAGACGAGGACTTCTAGATTTGTAAGATAAGGTCAAGGGCAAGGTTAAAGGGTCCACCAAGACTCACTAAAAAATGAGCAGCATAAAAGCTATCTTAAGTGCAGAGGGATGTCGCGTAATAATTAGGAATAAGTTCCTAGATCGTAAAATCCTCAAGGAAAGAAAATTACTTAAAGAGAATGCAACAAGAAATAAAATGGCAATAGTCATGGACTAGATTCATATTTTTGAATTTTTGAGTGTCGAAATGAAATGTAAAAAACTAACAAATTGAAATTAACAATAAAAAAAGATCAACTAAACTAAATAATCTTAATTAATCTGAAAATCAAATAATAAAACAGAAATTATTTAAGTCTCAATTAAGGTTTAATTAATCTAATATGCAATGAAACTAAGAGATTAATAAAACTAATATAAGAATTAAACTAGATTAGAAAGTAATTGACAAAATACGAATTGAGAATTGAAAAGCCCCAAGACCAAGATTCTAGAGTTCATCCTTGTTTTCAAATCACAAATTCTCAAAATCAATCCATAGCAATTGTAATCACTGTTAAATGAAAGCTTAAAGAAGCGATAAAAATAAATAACACGAAGTAAATAAACAGCAAATAAAATGCCCAAAAGTCTAAGCCAAATATCTCAAAAATACATCACAAACTTTAAACTAAAATTAAATAAATAGTAGAGAGTAAAAAGAGCGAGCCAAATGAATAGAGATTGAAGTGGTAGGCAATGGAAGAGAAGGCTGGAACGACAATTGAACCCTGGAGGAGTTCTTCAAATATGCGGCCCTGCTCTGCAAAATAAAAGTCCCGAAAGAAAAAATATATCCCTCTCCTATTTGTGTCGTCCCCTCTCCTCACCTTACGGAAACTCCTTGCTTTTCAAAATGCTTGTCCTTTTAGTTGTGTGCGTGCGTGGGTTTCTTTTTTTTTTTCTTCCGCTTGTGCCATTGCCCAGTTGCCTTTTCTTTGACTTTTCTTGCTCCTTTTTTTTAGCCTTTTCTTTTATTGATCTATAAAAGTAATAGAAATTAAAAAAAAATAAAAAATAGAATATCAAAAATATGTTGTGCATGTGAATGAACATTGTCCAATTAAATCACAAGTTATAAAATTAAGCATAGATCATGCTATTAACCAATTTAAATCACAATTCAGATTTATTCATCTTAACCATTTTTCCATCTAAAACCAATAATAACGTAATGAAATAAATAAAATATATTGGTTCTAAATGTATTAAATATGCAATAATTCAGCTCAATCACACTCTCAAACTAGTTTTTTGCTAATCCTTGAACAAAATAGTGAAAATTAATTGATATGAATATTGCATAAAGATCGAAATTCAAACAGAAACAATCAAACACAATTATGAATTCTCACAAAAGTGACATGTTACTACTCAACTCCCAAGAGCTATACCCACCAAGACTATATCAACAATCTTTCACATAGAACTCAAATATATGTGTGGAGCTAAATTGGTTGTGTGTTCCTCATTACTAGCCATGATTTGTCATAGGATTTTTCAACCTTAAGATTAATCATTGCTGATTCTAACTACCTCAAAGCCCAAGAGACTAGCAGTTTTCACGCCAGCTCTGTTTTTAAAGGTTGAATACTCAACCCCCAAAGTCTTGGGTAGCTGTTTCTAGCCCTTTACTTAGGAAAGCTCACTAAGTCACCTTTATTCCTTTTTTTTTTCTAATCTTTTCAAATTTTTTTTCTTTCATTTTCTTCTTCATCTTTTTTCTTTCTTTTCTTTCTTATTTATTTATTTATTTATTTTTTTTGAAGCATGGCTCGGTAGTCCTGCAGTTTACTTCTCCTGTGTTAAATCAATGAATAGTAAATAAGGAACATTACAAATGTAAGCATGTGCAAAATGTCCTTCAAAATTTGCCCTTCATTCTACAAAAATCTTATCAAGTCTCATCTAAGTATAGCATCCCGGTGTTTCAAGCCACACATCAACAAAATATGATGCATAAAAAATCATGCTCTATGCTTAAGCTTGAAAATAAATCTTCACAAAATGATTCCGCTCAACTACTCTACCAAGATGCTCAGATTTTACAAAAATACCAGAAATAGAGTGTGTGTCAATCATATATGTATATCAATGCACATCATATTAATTTTTTTTTTAAATCTGTGCATACACGCTACCCCCCAACTAGTGAGAGACATGGTCCTTAATGAATCGAACGAAAGAAAACAAAGTGCACAAATATAAGCAAGCAAAACAAAAACAATCAACATGAAATATAAAATCAAAACAAAATAACAAATAATAATAATAAAAAGATGCAAGTAAAGAAAACTGTAAATGGGGAAAAGATCAAAACACTTCCCTGGAATCTTGCACAAGCAAGATCTCTTCGTGTGGATCAAAGACCTTCAGAAATGACTTTGGAAGTTGTCAATGTACAGCCCACTCCATTGGTATTTCAATTTACTAGGAAAAATATGTAAGTGAGAGTTGTAAAGAAGAACTTCCTGGCCAAGTGTAAAATGCTTTGGATGAATTTTCTGATCATTTAGAATTTTCATGCGTTCCTTCGCCAACTGAGCGTTGTCATAAGCATCCCGACGAGTTTCATCCAATTCATTGATCTACAATTTTCTCAACCCTGAAACTTCATCAAGTGACATGTTAATATGTTTTATAGCCCAAAGAGCTCAATGATGAATATCAACAGGTAAATGACAAGGTTTACCATAAACTAATCGATAAGGGGACATCCCTAGATTTGTTTTAAAAGTTGTCCTATAAGCCCACAAAGCATCAAGAAGCTTAACTGACCAATCTTTCTTATTAGGATTGATAGTTTTCTCTAAAATGATTTTGATCTCTCTCTTTGCCAATTCTGCTTACCCATTTGTTTGAGTGATAAGGGATAGAAACTCGGTGTGTGATACCATATTTCTTCATGAGTGTAGAAAATGGTTTGTTGCAAAAATGAGAACCTCCATCACTAATGATAACTTTGGGCATGCCAAAGCGAGTAAACAGAGATTGCAAAAATTTTAGGACAACATGATAGTCATTTGTTTTGCAAGCGACGACCTCCACCCATTTTGAAACATAATCCACAGCTAATAAAATATGTGTTTCCAAAAGAAACTGGAAAAGGCCCCATGAAGTCTATTCCCCAACAATAAAAAATTTCTAAAGTGAGAATAGGGGAAAGAGGCATCATGTCTCTTTTGTTAATAGATCCTATGTTTTTGACAAGGCTCACAAGCCTTACAAAAATTATAAGCATCTTTAAACATGGAAGGTCAGTAAAAACTGCTTTGCAAAATTTTAGCGACTGTTTTCTTTGCTGAAAAATGACCACCACATGCACCCATATGACAAAATCTCAACACAGAAGAAAACTAACCATCAGGAATGCATCTTCAAATCAATTGGTCTGAACAATATTTGAAAAGATATGGATCATCAATGTAAAAGTGTCGTACCTCAGAGAGAAATCGACGCTTATCTTGGGTGGACCATTCAAAAGGCATTCACTTAGTCACCAGATAGTTGACTATGTCAGCATACCAGGGAGCTCTATTAATCCCAAACAGCTGCTCATCCGGGAAACAATCGTCAAGAGGAAGGCTGACATTTGAAGAAAAGGATGATGGCAATCTAGAAAGGTGGTTAGCTACCACGTTTTCAACGCCTTTCTTGTCCTTAATGTTGATGTTGAACTCTTGAAGTAGTAGAATCTAATGAGTACCATTTGAGTTGGACTTACCCACTTACCGTCTGAGATTGGGTAAATGATACCCACTGCGAGCAGCTTGAGCACTTCCTCTTTGACAACTTCCTTCATGGTAGGATTGAGCCTACGTTGAGCATCATGAACCGGTCTAGCATCATCTTCAAGATGGATTCTGTGGGTACAAACAGCAACATCAATACCTTTGATGTCGGCTATTGTCCAACCAATTGCTCCTCGATGCTTTTTTAAGACTTTAATCAACTGGGTTTCATTCTTCTGATTTAACTTTGAGGAAATCACCACAGGAAAAGTGCCTTCTTCAGGACCAAGAAACACATACTTTAAATCTTGAGGAAGTGGTTTCAGTTCCAACTGGGGAACTTCTTCCTCTGAAGACTTAAGTATGTCTGGTGGTGGTAGCATTTCAAACTGGGGTTTCCATCTTGCTCCTGCAAATTGTACTTCAAGTGGTAAAGAAGAATCTGCAAAACTGTCCAAAAATTCAAAGACATTTTCATCAACATGGTCAGTTTTTTCATCAAGTAAAAATTCATGTGACTGAAAAATGGAATCATTATCATAGAAAGGAAAAGTTGAGCAAATAAATTATGTTGGTGTCAAACTCTCCACAGCATTCAAATCACTTGTGTCATCAAAATGTGCTGGCATCTTGCAAGCATTGAAAACGTTCAACTCAAATGCCATGTTCTCAAAAGTAAGCTTCAGAACTCCACTTCTGCAATTAATCAAAGCATTTGACATAGCCAGAAATGGTCTTCTAAGAATGACAGGAGCTTGGTAAATAGTGGAGGCTGGCTACTGCATATCAAGAACTACAAAATTCACTGGGTAGTAAAATTTGTCCACCTGGACCAGCACATCCTCTACAATACCCCTCGGCTCCTTAACTGATCTGTTACCCAACTGTAGCATGATGGAGGTCTTTTTCAGCTCACCCAATCCCAACTGCTCATACACTGAGAACGGTAGCAAGTTCACACTACTCCCCAAATAAAGTAAAGCTCTCCCAATGCGTGACTCACCGATCATAATGGAAATGTTGGGAGAGCTGGGATCTCTGAACTTTTGAGGAGTCTCACTCAATATCAATGCACTGACTTGCTCCGTTAGGAAAGTTTTGTTCTTTACATTCAACTTCCTCTTCACTGTGCACAAGTCCTTCAAAATTTTGCATATGAAGGCATTTGTTGTATGGCATCCAAGAGTGAAATATTAATCTTTACTTGCTTGAAAATCTCCTGAATCTCAGTTTGGTATTTGTTCTTTTGGCCAGCTGCCAATCTCTGAGGATAGGGAACTACAGGTTCGTACACCCTACTAGTTTCAACATCTGCACTCACAGGCTTCTTCAGCTCTGGTCTCATTACCTCTGGTTCTTTTTCAGCTTCACCAGTCTCTGTTGCATCTTCAGGTGTAGGAGCAACTACCTGTGTGTCCATAGTCATCTCTGTTTGGGGAACTTTCTTTCTACTTCTTAAAGTAAGAACGACCTTCGCTGTCTCAAAAACCTCCTCTGAGACATTATGCATTTATTGTTGTTGTTGTGGATATACTTGAGGATTAGTCTGAGGCTGTGCTGGGAGTTTCTCTTTCTCTAGAGTGCTCAATATCGTGCTCATCTTATTGATGGTGCCTCGCAAGTCATTTATGGCCTGAGTGTTTTGATTGTTTGTGGTAACTTGAATCTGCATGAATTGCTGAAGTGTATTGGTCATCTGTGCCATACTATCATCTAGAGACTTCTTTGCAGATGATTGAGGCTGAGAACTCTGTGCAGCTACATGAGGCTGAAATCCTGGAGGTGCTACAAAAGGATAGTTCTGAGAACTCTGATATGGTTGATACTGGTGCTGAGGAGCAGCCTGATGAAATGGCTGCTGAGAAGGTGGCGAAGACCGGCCAGGCTGATCATTCCTCCATGAGAAATTTGGGTGATTCCTCCACCGCGGATTATATGTATTGGAGAAAGGTTGATTTTGTGCTCTATTTACCCAGTTCGCTGATTGCATCTGCTCAGAGCCACTCTCCTGAAATACTGGCATGATTTGGCAATCTTGGGTCTTGTGATTTGAATCAGCACATAAAGAGCATGTCTCTACTATTTTCACAGCCTTCACCTTTTCCATCTCCATAACCTCCAGTCTTCTAGTCAATACAGCTATTCGGGCTTGAACGTCAGTGTCCTCCTTAAGCTCATATCTGCCCCCACCAGCAATAGCCCTCAGTGGCTGTACTGCCAATGAAACTCGATCAGTCTGAGTGTTCCATTGTTGTGCACTCTCAACAAGATAGTCAAAAAATGGCAATGCTTCATTAGGTTTTGCTAAAGAATTCTCCATTGCACATAGTCTGAACAAACTGCTTGCATTGTGGAGTGAGACCAGAGTAAAAATAATTCACCAACCTCTAGGATTCAAAACCGTGATATGGACAGATGTTTACCAAATCCTTAAACCTTTCCTAGCTGGCCTGGAAAGTCTCGTCAGATTTTTGATTGAACTGACTGATTTGCTCTTGTAAATATTGAGTTCTTGAAAAAGGAAAACATTTTTGTAAGAACTCACGCTGCATATCAGACCAACTACAGATAGAATTAGGCCTCAAAGAATTAAACCAAATCGTCGCTTTATCCTTTAAAGAGAAAGGAATAAACGAAGTCTAATAAATTCATCAGTAGTGGCTCTAATGATAAAAGTAGTGTAGGCCAACTTAAAATCTGTTAGATGCTGATAAGGACTCTCATAATCCATCCCGTGGAACTGAAATATCACTGACATCATGCCATGATTAATAGAAAAATTAGGTGCATCATCAGGTAAAATAATGCATGATAGTATAATGGTGCGGGTAGGCTGCAAATAATCCCTAAGAGTGCGTGGTGCAGGTGCAGCCTTGGTTTGTTCAATTTCAATTTCCTCGTCTGTAGAAAAAATAGAAAATTAGGTACATCATCAGGTAAAATAATGCATGATGGTGTAGTGGTGCGGGTGGGCTACAAATAATTCCTAAGAGTGCGTGGTGCAGGTGCAGCCATGGTTTGTTCAATTTCAATTTCCTCGTCTGTAGAAAAAACAGAAGAGCTATCTATCTCTGGGCTATGTATACTACTCTCAGTGCTCGATGTGACTCTAACCAACTTATTTGAATTGTCCCTCATCCATGACATGAAACATCAATCCGAATAGCATAAGTAAGGTTCAAGTGACTGAGTAGTAGGTGACAAGTGAAATGTGTAATTAGAGATAAGATAGTGATAGAAACATTTGAGATAAAAAAAATAAAAATAACGAGTTTAAATTTACATCAAGCAACTAATCCCCAGCAACGGCGCCAAAAACTTGACTCACTCAAAAATGAGCAGCACAAAGGCTATCCCAAGTGGAGGAGGATGTTGCGTAATAATTAGGAATAAATTATTAGATCGTCTCCTCAGGGAAAGTTACTTAAAATTAAACTCGTTTAAAATGGTGAAAATATTCACAAAGAGAAAATAAAAATAATGGTATGTGTAATGAATGGAAGAATGCAAGAAGAAAGAAAAGGGCACTAGTCCTGGACTAGATTCATATTTTTAGATTTTTTAGTATCGAAATGAAATGTAAAAAACTAACAAATTGAAATTAAAAATAAAAAAAATCAACTAAACTAAACAATCTTAATTAATCTAAAAATTAAACAATAAAATAGAAATTATTTAAGTCTCAATTAAGGTTTAATTAATCTAATATGCAATGGAACTAAGAGATTAATAAAACTAATCTAAGAATTAAACTAGATTAGAAAGTAATTGACAAAATACGAATTGAGAATTGAAAAGACCCAAAATCAAGATTCTAGAGTTCATGCTTTTATTCAAATCACAAATTCTCAAAATCAATCCATAGCAATTGTAATCACTGTTAAATGAAAGCTTAAAGAAGCGATAAAAATAAATAACACGTAATAAATAAACAGCAAATAAAATGCCCAAAAGTCTAAGTCAAATATCTCAAAAATACATCACAAACTTTAAATTAAAATTTAATAAATTGTAGAGAGTGAAAAGAGTAAGCCAAATGAATGGAGATGGAGGTGGTAGGCAATGGAGGAGAAGGCTGGAACAACAATTGGACCCTGGAGGAGTTATTCAAATATGCGGCGCTGCTCTGCAAAAAAAAAATCCCGAAAAGAAAAAATATATCCCTCTCCTATTTGCCTTGTCCCCTCTCGTCACCTTATGGAAACTCCTTGCTTTTCAAAATGCCCGTCCTTTTAGTTGCGTGCGTGCGTGGGTTTCTTCTTCTTTTTTTTTTTTCTTCCGCTTGTTCCATTGCCCAATTGCCTTTTCTTTGACTCTTCTTGCTCCTTTTTTTTCAGACTTTTCTTTTCTTGATCTATAAAAATAATAGAAATTAAAAAAAAAATTAATAGAATATCAAAAACATGTTGTGCATGTGAATGAACATTGTCAAATTAAATCACAAGTTATAAAATTAAGCATAAATAATGCTATTAACCAATTTAAATCACAACTCGGATTTATTCATCTTAACCATTTATTCATCTAAAACCAATAATAACGTAATGAAATAAATAAAATATATTGGTTCTAAATGTATAAAATATGCAATAATTCAGCTCAATCACCCTGCATAGGGGTGTGCAGGTGTGGGTTTGTATAGGTGCGTGCGAGTATGGGTGTGTGCATATGTGTGTTGGTGGGTGTGTGCTTATGTTGGTGTTGGTGCATGCATGCCTGTAAGGGTGTAGGTGTGTAGGTGTTGGTATTTGTGTGTGGGTGGGTACAGGTTTGTGCATGTGTGGGTCCGTGTGTGTGTCAGTGTGTATGGGTGTGTTAGTGGGAGGGTGTGGTCACGTGTGTGGCACATTTGCGTGGTTATGTATATGTATGTGTTCATGGAGTGTGGTTGTATGTGTGTTGGTGTGTGCATTTGTAAGTGTGGGTGTATGTGGGTGAATGGATATCTATGGTCGTTTGTGTGATTGGGCGTGAGGCTAGGTGTGTGTAGTTGAGGGTGGATTTATGGGTGTAGATGTGTGCATAGTTGGAGTATGAGGGTGCATGTTGGAGTGTACGTGGCCCTTTATGGGGTGTGGATGGGTGGGTGGGTGTATGGGTATACGTGTGTAGGTGCAAGTAGGGCTGTGCAAAAAAGGGCTTAGCCTGAACAAACCGAAAGGCCCGACATGGGCCCACCCAACTAAAATCGGGCTCAACGAGTCAAAACCCATAACGGGTTCATTTAATCATCTATCAGTAGAAACCGATCACCCAAAAAAAATTTCTATTTTTTCTTCTCTGCAAGGTGTTCCGTAGCTTATCTCTGAACTTCTTTACTGTTCACTGCTCTTCTCTCTTGGGTCTTCTTGAAATTGCTATTCTTTGAGGGAAACTAGTTGGTGCTGCTCGGTTATTTGCATGCGGCCTGCCTGAAGATGCATCATCAACCCAACAATGATGGGTTTTTTTATGTAGTGACTGTTGATGTTCATTCTTCGTTGAAAGGGGCTTTAAAATCAGAGGATAATTAGTGGGTCTACTCGTCTGAAAGCTGGCCATTTTTGCTCATTTTGCATGTTCAATCTTCCATAGTTTCCTCTTCTTTCAAAGGTTTGAATAATCATTCCCTTAGAAAATCTTTCTAGTTGTTTTGACAATTCAAAATGCTAGCTACGAAGCATTTTGATCTTGTCCACACTTATAAAGCATTTCTAGTTGTCCACGCTTCAGAAAATCTTGCTGGTTTTTGTTGGTGGCCTCCCGATTTTTTAATAAAATCTTTTTTTTTTAAACCAACCTTAAAGTTCTTTTTCGTAATTGCTTCCCAGTTAGTTTCATTTCTTTTGCTTCAATCCCGTATAGTATGAAGGCCAGATTTGGAAGAATGGGTAAAGTTCCCTCTGCCGATGAAGAAGAAAGTGGGGAGTTTTTCAGTTTTTTTTTTTTTTAAGATCAGTCGGGTCATACGGGTTCGACCAGCTTGTATTTTGACGGGTCGGATTGGGTCGGTTTGGCGCCTTAAATAGAACTTTTCGGGTCAGATTGGGCCCAGACCCGCTGTTTTGAGCTCGGGTTGCAGGCCTAGGTGCAAGTGTGCATAGGTGTGTGTGGGTGTGTGTGCGTATTTGCAAATATGCATGTGGGTGTGGGTGTTGATGTGAGGGTGTGTGTGTGGATGAATGGCATAAGAATCTAATTGTTTGACAAAATAATAAGTTAGGAGAGACATGCGAAATGATGTGATATACGTATAGCAATTCTCTAAAATATTTTAAAGATGATGTGAAAAGAAGGTTACATTGATCCTAAGAAAATATGGCCTATAATCTAATATGAGGACTAGATATGAGATAATTGTAGAGTCCAAAGACTCTGAAGTTTTCTACATGTCGAAAAGAAAGCTAATGAATGTTTATAGGTTCATTTTCACGTTTGGTGACACACACAAGTAGTTTAATTACGTAAAGATTGAGGTAAGTAACTATGACCATGTTTTTCCATACATCATATTGTGTAACTGAAAGATCTTTTGCAACTATATATGTAATGTAAATGCTATAAAGGTGTGTGTGTATATATGTATATATGATCCCTTTTGCAACTTTCATAGGTATCCCTTTTTCATGAACCCTATCTATGATGGAGGAAATTGCATGTGATTGTAGAATTGCATTGTGATAACCCGAACCTAGTTAGATTTCATCCGTATTTTTTTTATTGCCTTAACATTATTTTAGGGCCATGAAAGTTAGGTCTAGATTGATAGAGGCCTTAGACCTGCAGTTTAGCATCCAAAACGCAAGAAAAAGGTCACTCACACCCTTAGATTTCGGCCAACTAAGTGGACTTGAGCCTTAAAAAACCCTAGAAGAGCCATCGGGACACGCCCAAGCCATGAGGCTTGTGCCATTTGTCACGCATGTAAAGCCCATAAATTTGGATGTGTTAGTGGGCTAAGGGAAGAGAGAGAAGAGTGTTTGGGAAGCCAAAGGAGGCATGCACGCCAACCCTAGTGACAAGCCATTTGGTTTGCCACTTGTCTTTCATGCAAGAAGGCTTCTAGAAAAAGGAAATGATGGGATGACCTAAGGAAGGCCAAAGGCCACTTGGCCAACTCACCCACATGCACACCTCATGCCATTTGACAATTGTTTGAGTTCCAAGAGGATTTTCATGGGAAGTGGCACCTAGGGAAACATAAAGGAGATCTTTTCAAGAGGTTTGCATAGGGAAGCCCATGGGACAAGAGGGATTTTCAGATTCCCTCACCCACACGCCCACTCAAGTGCCTTTTCTGACATTTTGCCACTTGTCAACAATGCACTAGTAGATGAGTGTTTCTAGAAGGAAGAGGAAATGACTTGTGCATAAAATGACTATCCTAACCCTAGACTCTCGGTCACTACACTCAAGGACACACACTCATATGCCACATGTCACATTAGGGTTACCAAGGAGAGCCTTTGGTATTTGAAAACGTCACCTAGGGAAGGAGAAGATGAAAGATCTTCATGAGAATTTGAGAGGGAGTGGATGGCAAAGAGGCATACACACGCCTATGCCATGACTCATACATGCAAGCATCACCTTTTAGAAGATGAAGGGACATTCGGCCAAGGGGAGAAGCTACACGCCACTTGTCCTTCATGCAATAGATTACTAGCAACCAATGGGATTTTGTGGAGAGTTTTATATAAAGGGGGAGGAGCCACACATCCAAGGGCTTTTCTCTTTTGCCATTTTCGGATTTCACATGCTCTCATCCTCTCCACACTCTTTTACATGACCACTTGGAGATTTCTTCACTTTCTCACACTTTCTTTCCAAACAAACAAGAAACCATTCTTCTCTACATTCAAGGAAGGGCCATGGCACCAAGCAAGAAGGAATTCAAGGTGAGAACCTTGTTTTCTTATATGTTCTTCACACTACTCACACCTCATTCAAGGAGATGATATTATCTCCAAAGAGTTTGAGATTTTCGAAGGACACACATGATTTCAAAGTTATTTCATCATGGAATAACGGTTTTCCAAGGAGGGGAGAAGCCGAAACTTTGAGGACTTATATATCCTCTAGACAATTGGCCAAACACACACACACTACTTACATGTTCATGACCTAGCCATGGTTACATGAACTTGAAGGGTTTTTATGTTAAAAAAACCCTAGAGCCGAAAGATTGAGGCATTTCCAACATCAAGTGACGAACCCTAGAAACCTCACACACTCATGCACACGGATTATGGTTCAAAACCCATGTTCTAACAAGTTGTACTTCCATTTACAGCTTGCTAATGCTTTCTTGAAGGATTTTTATGAGTAATCACTCAACTTAGTTTGATTAACATGTGTATATATTTGTTTAAATATTTTCTTTGTTATTATTACTTTTGATTGTTATTCTATGTTTTACTTGGTTAAATACTCTATTGTGATTTTTTATAAGATCATGAAAACGATTATATGTTTTGGATTCATATTGAAAATGCCACGATTCACATGCACATGTCTCGGTTTTGCTTGAGGTTATGTTGGTATTTCATGTGCCATGAAGATTCAGTTATTGTAGGGTTAAGTGTTTTAGATTCATGTGATGTTGTCATAATTTTATTCTTTGAACCCTTGCCATTATTTTTAACTATTATGTTTCAAGTTTGGAACATGTTAAAGTGAAATTTCTCCGTGTTAATAGGCCTTTGATGTTTCGGCCAAGTCATGTTCTTCTATGTTCATGAAGTTGTTTTGATATTTCATGTGTTCTATGTTATCATGCCATGATTTGAATATGTTACACTTGATTATTTCATGCACGACATTTCATGTGTCACATGTTAAGTGTAAGAAGGTGTATGTCTTAAGTCCCATGTCATATGTATTTGGGAAAAAAGGTTTTTCAAAGAAAAGTGTCTGTAGATGTTTTATCACGACCCCAAATGCTAGGAAGGGGGAATGTCCTGGTGGAACTCATCTGTCCACTCTAGAGTGCTTAAGAATGGAGTGGTAACCCCTGGGTCAACAAAGAACCGTCGGCATACTTCAGATGGATCTTTTTGGAAAGGATGTCGGAGAAAGGTAGCACCTAATGCTAATGAGTGCCATGACTAAGGCAAATAACTCAACAAAATACTATTGTGTTATAATGATTATGAATAAGACGTATTCACCACAATGTATGGATCGTTGGTGGTGTGATAACTAGCAGGAACACGTGGTGCTTAGGGGACCCGTGTTGTGTCCACCATGTGTTATAAGAACAAGACAAAGAGCTCACTTGATATGGATCATGTGATATGAATCACGTGATATGATATGATATGAATCACGTGATAAGATACAATATGAAATGAATGTTTAAAGATCAACACGAAAATTATGTCGAGGATGTTTTTTCGAAAAAGTCTAAAGGCCTCTGTTACATGTTTTTCAAAAAAGGCCAAGTGCATAAGTCAAGTTTTTGGTCACGCCAAATGTGAAGTACATGTTCATGCATGCATTCCATGATTTACCACTTGTATGCTTATGTTAACTATTATATGTTTACTGGCTGAGATTTCTCAAAATCTTATTGTAGTAGTTTCCATTACCATTCCCCACCCGGAATGGTAGAAGTTGTGACAAGTCTAGAAGATCACCCCATGGTGAAATGCAAGAGGACAGTACCCCGACCATCGAGTAGGGACCGATGAACAATGAGAGCTCGACGGAGCCCTCCTTGTTGGATAGGGTCGAGAATGCCGAACGGCTTATTTCCGATGCACTGTAGCTCATTGACAAGCTGAAAAGATTAAGGAATCGGGACAAGGATCAAATTTTTGGAGAAAAGAAATAAGCCTGACTAGTTTGTGAAAAAAAAAGAGGCATTGTTTTCCTGTGCCAGGAAACATGTTTGGATTTCTAATGATTTAAGGCCGTTTTGTGATTGGTCCCTTTGCATTGGGAAAAGATTTCCAGTACTCATGTTTTGGGAAACAATGAACATATCTTTTATCTAGTACTTTTGAAAAATATGATATGCTAAAGGCAATGTTTGGGTTATGATTAGTCTTACAGTAACCATGTGCTAAAGCAACTGCTTTATGCGTTGCCTAGTCCTATACGAACTTTACATTTTTAGCTACGTTATTTATTGCATACTGCTAGTATACATAGGTGCATTGCATTTTATATGTCATGTATGAGGGGTATGTAGCCTTGTGTTGCATGTCCCGGCGTTTCAGCCATCGTCCAATCCCAAGCGGGGGCTGGGGGAGCCACATGCATAAATGATTAAGTGATTGATTATTATATAGTATGACTATATATTTTAAATAATGAAAGGCCCCTGCTAAGATAAGGTAAGGTTAAAGGAAAGAAAATAAAATAAAAATGTGTATGACTGCATGTGTTTGATGAGGTTAATGTACTGGTCATGACAATGAAGATAATACCATGAGGTTAGAGACTGATTACCGCTGCTAGAATGCATCACTAACGGTGCACCTAGTGATGACCCATTCTTGAGGAAGCTAAGTTTGTATCCGCTAGCCACGAAAAGAGTCATGACCACAAGGGTCGCTAACTCTAGCACATGGTGGTAATAGTTTGTAACGACCATTAAGGATATGAAGTTAAAAGAATGAATGTTTCTTTTATGCCTAAAGTTAATGTTTATTATAATGTGAATTAAAGTTTTCTTGAGAATGTTGATGTTAACTGAAACATAGATTGTTATTATTTTATTGCATTGTGTGGTTCTTATTGAGTATTTGACTCATTTTTTATTTTTATGTTTTTCCCACCCCAGGTGAGGAAGGTTATGAGGATGTTGCGGGACATGATGTTGTTCAGGGGGATAATATTGATGCTTAAGGCACTGAGGATATTTATGATTTATTTTCATATCG
This sequence comes from Juglans cinerea, assembly GCA_961763995.1. Taxonomy (NCBI): domain Eukaryota; kingdom Viridiplantae; phylum Streptophyta; class Magnoliopsida; order Fagales; family Juglandaceae; genus Juglans; species Juglans cinerea. The sequence goes on from CAUIVZ010000014.1 coordinate 18,261,234, forward strand.
AGGGATTTTGTGGCACATGGCAGTTTTATTTCCCTTTAATAAGTGCAATGGACAGTTTTTATTAAAGTACTTCAAATTTCGGTTTTCCAAATAGTAATTAATTTAGTCAATTTCAATACTCAATAGCATAATTATTCCCTGTGGGTTCGATAACCGTTTTCTTTAAAACACTTTACTACTTGTTTCGATTCTGTGTACTTGCAGATATATTTTATGCGAACAAGTTTTTGGCGCCGTTGTCGTGGAATAGTTATTTGTTATGGATATTGATACCAGCTAGATTTTTACTACTTTAGATTTTATTTTATTTTATTTTATTAAAAGAAAGAACCAAGGCGTACATAAAGAGAAGAAGAAAGAGGTCACCACCTCTAAATTTAAAATGGCCGACCAGGAGTACAAGGTGTTCAGAGATTATGCTATGTCCGAAATTGCGATTCAGTTGACAAATCTATCACAACAAATAGGTAAGATGAACGTTAATGCTATTCAAACTAATGTTGTTTGTTATCATTGCGCAGGAAAGCATTCAAGTGTAGATTGCCAAGTGGGGAGTCATTTCGCCCAACCGAGTTATGAACAAGCCCAATTTCTAATATCAAAACAATCCTTATTCGAACACGTTCAATCTCGGTTGGAGAAATCACCCTAACTTTTCATGGAGTAATAATCAAGCGCTTGCTAGACCACCACAACAGTTTTCACAGCAAGAGAAGAAGCCAGCACTTGAGGATGTGTTCATGCAGTACATGCAAAGGACTAATATGGCGATGCAAAACAACTCGACATCCATCCGCAATCTTGATGTGCAAATCGGTCTGCTCTCCAACATGCTTACCAAGAGGACAATAGAGACTTTACCGTGGCGCCACCTCGACACCACCACAAGATCCACCGCACCTCCGTTAGCCGAGCCCTAAGTCCAAGCCACCACTTTATGCGGTGGGTAATCACTGCACGTGATGGACAGTCACTGCGCGTGATTGACCGACACTGCACACGGCTAGAGCCGCCATGTTATGCCCCTTACCGCCATCACAAGGCCATCACGAGCCCTTCCAAGACCACACCTAGCTATCCAAACACCTAAACAGTTAACGTACGTGGGTCAGCCGCCACGTACGACACTGTCAACATCATCGGCTGTAATAACCAGGCTTTAGGCCCAGCCCCTTTGAAGTCAGCCCGTTGTATGAAGCCCAGCCCACAAGCGTTTGAAGTGAGACCGAGCGGCGTCGTTTGGGTGAAGGGATTAATTTCCCTTTTCGGATGCACTGTTCTTCATCTTCACGTTTCCTCCTCCACTACACTGCAATTCCGCACTTCACTCATCCGTGCACCCACTACTTTGTGGTTAGTTTCTTTTCTCTATCTCTTCTTGAAATCAAGAAGCAACCCATCACCTTTGAGCAGAGTTTTCCTTCGGTTCCTCTCAACTTTCTTCACCCCATCACCGTGCGCTCAACTCAAGGATTTGGAACTTCAAATTGTTTTTCCACTGTAGATTTGTTCGGCTTCTTGAACAAAGATTGGTAACTTCTTGTTCGGCATTCCTCTCCTTCGTTTTATTTTATTTTATTTTATTTTATTTCTTCTACTTCCTTCTTCTTCCTGTTTTTGCCCTGTTTTGATCACATGTGATACCCCATATGATACGAGTAAGGGTTGGTGGTGTATGGGATCCCACATTGCTTGGGAAGGAGAAGTTCTTGCTCTTTATAAGGTTCTAATGGGGCTCCAATTGTATCATTGACTAGTCCTTTTGGAGTATAAGCCATGTGGTTTGGGCCTTCCATTGGGGCGTTACATCGGCTATGACGGTCAACGAGCAACGCATGGATTATCCCGTTGAGGTTATAACTCTCTATCCCTCGTTAATTATGTTAGATATTGATTAGTTGACTAGGTTGTGGACTATGCTGTTAGTATTAATGGAGTTGTGGCATTGTGATGTGGAGTTGTGTGATGAAGTGTTGGGCATTATGTGAAGTGTCGGGCTTATCTGTGTTGTATGGAGGTGCATTGTGCCGTGTAGTGTGCTGTGAAGTGTTGGGTGTATTGTGAAGTGTTGTGGACTGTGCTGTAATTATAGAGTGGTTGTGCTCTGCAGTGTAGTTGTGGGGCATGTGTTGTATGGATGGCGTGGCGTTGTGTGGAATGGGAAGAGTACACGCTGGGTGTACTTTGTATGTGGCGTAATGTGAGACAAGGAGAGTATATGTAAAATATACCCTCCTGGCATATGGTATAACGGGATGAGTACACGGAGAAGTGTACTCTGTGGTAGTGCGTGTAAAAAGGAGTACATGTGGAATGTACTCCATGTGGTGGAGTAATGCACCATGTGGTGGATATGCCATAATTGTGATGTGGCATGTGGAGCGGGATAAGTACGAGTAGAGTGTACTTCGTGGCGTAGTGCGTGTAAATGGAGTACACATGGAGTGTACTCCATATGGTTTAGTGATGTAACGTGTATGGAGTACGCGCGGAGTGTATTCCATGTGTAGGAGTGACGCACCATACGGCGGGTATGCCGTAGTGGTGATGTGTCGTAAGTGCATGGAATATACGCGGAGTGTATTCCATGTGATGGAGTGACGCACCATATGGCGGGTATGCCGTAGTGGTGATATGTCGTAAGTGCGTGGAATACACGTGGAGTGTATTCCATGTGATGGAGTGACGCATCATATGGCAAATATGCCATAGTGGTGATGTGTCATAACGTGTATGGAGTATACACAGAGCGTATTCCATGTAGTGGACTGACACATCATATGGCGGATATGCCATAGTGGTGATGTGACGTAACGTGTATGGAATATATGTAGAGTGTATTCCATGTAGTGGAGTGACGCATCATATGGCAAATATGCCATAGTGGTGATGTGGTGTAACGTGCATGGAATATACGCGGAGTGTATTCCATGTGATGGAGTGACGCACCATACGGCGAGTATGCCGTAGTGGTGATGTGTCGTAAGTGCATGGAATATACGCGGAGTGTATTCCATGTGATGGAGCGACGCACCATATGGCATGGATGCCATAATGGTAATGTGGCGTAGTATGTACGAAGGGAGTATACGTGGAGTGTACTCCACGTGGCAGCAACACCCTGTGTGGCGTGTCGTAGAGATAAGGATGGTTACGTGATTGATGGGCGTGGAACGTGATGGATAGTGTCGGGACTATGGAACAGTGTCCCGAAGTAGTTATGGCATAGACTGTAGTCTAAGGTGGCAAGTGTCACCGTGATGGGCTTATGGCTAGGAATATGCGCAAAGTAGCGGAACAAGTACAAGAGTGCGCAGCGGAAGCATGACTGAGGAATGTCACGAAGTGACATGACTACTGACAGTCGTGCTTATGATGGGCGAAGTAGTGGAACAAGTGTAAGAGTACGCAGCGGAAGCATGACTGGGCAACGTCAAGAAGTGACGTGGTTATTGAAAGTCATGCTTATAATGAGTGAAGTGTTAAAGTTTAGGAATGGCGTAAGGAGAACGTGACAAGATGTCACGTTGTGTCGAGAGTACATGAGGAACCGTACTCGTGTTGAGTTACGGATTTAGATACCAGAAGGTTGGGTAACGTGACAACGTCACGGTGTAGCTTGGGAATGGCCTCGAGCTATATGACGTGACATGAGACGCAGTTGTGAATGGAGCCTTGTCGTGTTAAGTGTTGGGATGAACTGTCAAAAGGGACAGATAGCATGAAGAGCCATGCTAGCTGGTTAAGAGAAGATTGGTATCGGAGTATGGCCCTTGTCCCTACGTGTAGGTGATCTGCATGTTATATGTTGATCTTAGGTGATAAAGGGGTAAGGCACATGTGTAACATGGTGAGACACATGTGTCGGACGGATTCACCATATGTAATGGGTTATCTGTCCTAAGTACAGTTACACGGTGCTTGAGCCTCAGAGTTGGCTTAGAACCCTGTAATTTGTATGGATGGGAATGAGGATTTAGTGTGGGCTTAGATACATGAAGGTAGTGACGGGCGTATTATCTAGGATTGGTATGCATGATTCCATCGGTCGAAATCATGCGTCGGAATGTGATTATGAGAAGAGTAAGACGAATGTCTTAGTGTCTTAATCCTAAGGTGAATTATGGGTTCACTTTAGTGGATGAGCACTTGAGACAAGACTTGAGTTGGAAGATGTGGTGACCGTAAGTGGCCCCCGAAGGGTTTAACCTAGTACAGGGCACGTAAGTGCACGGGATAGAAGGAAAGTGTTTCAAGTATAGCGTAGTTCTACTTATGGTTAAGTTGCTTATGCATTAGATAGAGAATGACGTTAAGGTTATGTGTATGCATGTAGGTTGCCATCTGACAAGCATGAATGGACTGCATGACATGCAAGTAGCATGGAGTCCAGGTAAGTGTTACGTTCATACTCTTCTAGAGTTTTCAAAGATACAAGAAATGTTTTTTCTTTAAGATGCTCACGAAAAGAAACGAAAGACGTTTTAAGAAATAAATGCTAATTGTTAAAAGGTATAAGTATGTACGGCCCCTCCTTGGCAGCCCCTTTTACGCAACCAAAGTATTAATTGTACGCATGTGAATGGATGACTATACGCTGTATCTATTGTATGTATTTTCTAAGAAAATCCATAAACTGATGAAGATGCATGAAGGGCATGACAATGGATGCTTTTGTGGATCCTACGAACCAACGCTCTCATGTGCACCACGAGGTGACTCTCGTTGATGCCATGAGAGACGACGTTCAAAGGTGACGCTTATGGGATGCCATGAAAGCCGACGTTTAAGCCCATGTATGTTCTCAAATGAAGTTTTTCAAGAACGAACTGTTAAAGAAAATATAGAACTGAAATGAACTGAAACACGAAAAGATGATTTTTGGGCTTACGCCCCAAACAATGTTTATACACAAAAAGAAATGATTTCTCATGAAAAGAAATGTTTTCTCATGAAAAGAAAGGACCGATGAATGAAAGAATGAACTGAATGAAAGCTCCAGCTCTTTCGAGCTGACATGAACGAACGAATGAAAAGCAAAGGAAGAAATGAAAGCATGAATGTATGAAGATACATAACGGCCACATGACTGAAAGGAAAGGGTACCAATGAATGGGCAGATTGCAATGCCGGGTAAGTAGTACTGGAAGTGCACCCAGTGCTGCCCCCTATGAAAAGGGATTCCCCACTCGTGGCCACGGGCGGAATCCGGGTCCAAAGGAAGACCGCTAACCCCAAACACACGGGGCGTAACAGTGTGTATTGGCCTATGGAAGTGATAACAACAAATGGATGTATGCACGCATGTACGAACGCACGAATGCACAAATCTTTAAGAAATGAAGGCACTAACGGGGGACACGTTTTTAAAGAAAGGAAAGTCTTTTGAAAGAAAAGCCCCGTCCAGTGACGTTTTCAAAAGAACGCACGTAAACATGCACGAACTCTTGCAGAAATGAAGGCACTGACGGGAAAAACGTTTTATGAAAAGGACGCCCATGTTTACAAGAGAAAAACCCCATCCAGTGAAGTTTTCAAACGAACGCACGTATGCACGCACGTAATAGTATGTACGAATGATGAATGCATGATTGAAAACCTATGTTGTTATATTTTAACTGTATGAAGTAATGTTTACGAGTCTTCGACTCATTTTAGTTTTTATGCATGTCCCTGCCCCTCACAGGAACTGCACGATCAGGATGGACACGGCCCATGGGGAAGAGCACGGAAGTCTAGGCATGAGTTTTAAACGTACGAGAGGCCCTTTTTATTTCAAGATTTATGTTTTCCGCTGTAAACCTCTTTTATGATAAAAGCACATTTTAAATTATGAACATGGAGTCTTGCACCCTGGGTATGCAAGTGAAAATTTTAAATCGGACGGTAATTCCCATCGTCCTTTTTATAAAAATATTTTGAAAAAAGTCCCACCACTAGGACGGGCGTTACAAGTTGGTATCAGAGCAAAACCCAAGTTATGCTAGACTCTATAATGTTCTTTTCAAAATAAAAGAGAGAAAATCATTTTTTCTGTTGAGAGAAAACTTTTTCCAATGAGGGAAAACTTTTTCAAGGAAAGAAAACTTTTGAAAAGAGAACTGTACGTGAAGGAAAAACCTAGACTGACGTCTTCCCAAGGCATGTCTCGTCCTACAGTAAGTACAAGAAAGTATTTTTCTTTTTATTCTTATGTTATGATGTATTCAATATATGACCCAATGAACGCATGCATGTCAGATTGGCAACTAGAAAGAGGTAGGCATGTAAAGTGTATAGAATGTAAGAGGTATCAGAGACTGAGCATAGTTAGAGGTTAAGGAATGAATGATGGAACATTAGGACATGCAGCAATAGCTGCATGCTAAATGAGGAACGGACTAGAAATGTTAGGAAGACTATGATAGTTAAGAAACGCATGCACAATTACGAACTAAGCCAGGACCGAAACGTAAAACGAAACGGCGACTTCAATCCTCACCGCCAGGAATATCCGAATGGAACATACGAGCGCTACGAGATGGATAAACTCAACCACTTTGGAATAACTTTAAGCACGACGATGGAGCAACGACAAGACGTGAGGGCAGGTATTGTATGAGACGTGACCAAGATACTAAACGTGCGTGGAGACGCATGAAGATAACACAGGACATGTATGAACAAATCCCTTAAAATATTGCGCTAAACTCTTAGAGCAATAAGCAAATTCATAGAGTATTAAGCAAATCCCTAGAACCTTAAGCAAATTTCGAGGACAAAATTTATATAGGGTGGGAAGATTTGTAATACCCAGCTCCTTCTTCTTACATACGCTTCTCCCCTCTGACGTATCTTTCATCTTGATGACGTAAGCAAATCCCGAAGGCAGAAATTTTGTGATCATCTGCCTATCCTCCTAGCGACTGCGAGTCACGTTAAGCGTGTCGAACCACAATGACGTGTCTCTTAAGATATTAGGTGACTTCTAAAGTACGTCCAGTGTTTTAAATATACTGAAAATAGTTATATGAGATATTTCCAGTACCATTGAGTTAAACTTGTTTTTAAATAAGACAATTATAATATTTTGAAGAGCTCCAAAATATTATAATTGTCGGAGATTATTTTGATATTAATTATTAAAATGATTCCAGTTATTTAAAATATTAAGGAATTTAAATTATGTTGAAACCTTTTATTAATTAAATGGTTTAACCCTTTTAAATATATTAAGTGAGACTTCATCATTTGTTAATGATGAAGAAATCTTATTTTATAAACTAAAGTTAGTTTAAAATAACATTTACCTTAATTCCTCTAAGTGCTTTTAATTAAGTTAACATTTACGCACCTTCAAATCAGTATTTTAATTCATCGTCGTTAGATCGTTGTGTAGATCTCCAGACGAAGGGACTGGGTTAAATACCCAGACCCCCTCTCTTTCCCTCTCATGTCCCCGTAACCCTCTCTCTCCTCCCTCTCTCATTCGGCGTACGTAGTACGCATCTCCTCCACTCTGAAACTTCCAACGCACAGCCCGACGCCGCCGTGCGTCGCCAGGCCACACCGCCGGCACTGCCGACACCACCAGCTGCTCCTCAAGCCGGTGAGCTCAACCATGGCAGCTCCTCCCCCTCACGCTCCCTCTTCCTCTTCGTTGGAAACGCAAGGCCCGTATGGGCTTGGTGCGTGTAGCGTCGCCGTGCGCCGCCCAACAGCTCCACCTCCACCACCATCGACCTCCTCCCACGCCGGCGACCCCTCACCGAAAGAGTCAGCCCCTCCCATGCAGCCACCTTCTCTCCACCGCACACACGCACGCACGAAACCCATTTATGGGTTTCGCACGGCTTCAAGGCCACCGACGGCCTCTAGCGCCACCGTGCGCAGCACCCACGACCACCATGGACCTCCTCTCCCCTTCCCCGAGCTCCTCCACGTGACCCGAGGCCAATAGCCACTTCCCCACCACACGGGTTCTTCCCTCTCTCACGCACAGGTTGCACGCCATGCACCACCGTGCACCGCCACCCACGGCTGGTAACCACTACCTCCAGCCTCCTCAAGCCGCCACCAAGCCAACCCAACCTCCCACGGCACCGATTTGCCACCCACGAGAGCGCACTCTCTCTCACTCTCCCACGGCTTCTCCTCCACGGAATGGCCAGATCCGCCACCGTGAGCCACCGTGGAGCCACCTCGACGCCACCACGAGATCCACCGCACCTCCCTTAGCCGAGCCCTAGGTCCAAGCCACCACTTTATGTGGTGGGTAATCACTGCACGTGATGGACAGTCACTGCGCGTGATTGACCAGCACTGCACACGGCTAGAGCCGCCGTGTTATGGCCCTCACCGCCATCACAAGGCCATCACGAGCCCTTCCAAGACCACACCTAGCTATCCAAACGCCTAAACAGTTAACGTACGTGGGTTAGCTGCCACGTACGACACTGTCGACATCATCGGCTATGACGGTCAATGAGCAACGCACGGGTTATCCCGTCGATGGTATAACTCTCTATCCCTCGTTAATTATGTTAGATATTGATTAGTTGACTAGGTTGTGGACTGTGCTATTAGTATTAATGGAGTTGTGGCATTGTGATGTGGAGTTGTGTGATGAAGTGTTGGGAGTTCTGTGTAGTGAAGTGTTGGGCTTATCTGTATTGTATGGAGGTGCATTGTGCCGTATAGTGTAATGTGAAGTGTTGGGTGTATTGTGAAGTGTTGTGGACTGTGCTGTAATTATGGAGTTGTTGTGCTCTGCAGTGTAGTTGTGGGGCATGTGTTGTATGGATGGCGTGGCGTTGTGTGGAATGGGAAGAGTACACACTGGGTGTACTTTGTATGTGGCGTAATGTGAGACAAGGAGAGTATATGTAAAATATACCCTCCTGGCATATGGTAGAACGGGATGAGTACAAGGAGAAGTGTACTCTGTGGTAGTGCGTGTAAAAAGGAGTACATGTGGAATGTACTCCATGTGGTGGAGTAATGCACCATGTGGCGGATATGCCATAATTGTAATGTGGCATGTGGAGCGGGATAAGTACGAGTATAGTGTACTTCGTGGCGTAGTGCGTGTAAATGGAGTACACATGGAGTGTACTCCATATGGTTTAGTGATGTAACGTGTATGGAGTACGCGCGGAGTGTATTCCATGTGTAGGAGTGACGCACCATACGGCGGGTATGCCGTAGTGGTGATGTGTCGTAAGTGCATGGAATATACGCGGAGTGTATTCCATGTGATGGAGTGACACACCATACGGCGGGTATACCATAGTGGTGATATGTCGTAAGTGCGTGGAATATACGCGGAGTGTATTCCATGTGATGGAGTGACGCATTATATGGCAAATATGCCATAGTGGTGATGTGTCGTAACGTGTATGGAGTATACACAGAGCGTATTCCATGTAGTGGAGTGACACATCATATGGCGGATATGCCATAGTGGTGATGTGACGTAACGTGTATGGAATATATGTAGAGTGTATTCCATGTAGTGGAGTGACGCATCATATGGCAAATATGCCATAGTGGTGATGTGGTGTAACGTGCATGGAATATACGCGGAGTGTATTCCATGTGATGGAGTGACGCACCATACGGCGGGTATGCCATAGTGATGATGTGTCGTAAGTGCATGGAATATACGCGGAGTGTATTCCATGTGATGGAGCGACGCACCATATGGCAGGGATGCCATAATGGAGATGTGGCATAGTTTGTACGAAGGGAGTATACGTGGAGTGTACTCCACATGGCAGTGACACTCTGTGTGGCGAGTCGTAGAGATAAGGATGGTTACGTGATTGATGGGCGTGGAACATGATGGATAGTGTCGGGAACTGTGGAACAGTGTCCCAAAATAGTTATGGCATAGCCTGTAGTCTAAGGTGGCAAGTGTCACCGTGATGGGCTTATGGCTAGGAATATGCGCAAAGTTGCAGAATAAGTACAAGAGTGCGCAGCGGAAGCATGACTGAGGAATGTCACGAAGTGACATGACTACTGACAGTCGTGCTTATGATGGCTGAAGTAGTGGAACAAGTGTAAGAGTACGCAACGGAAGCATGACTGGGCAACGTCAAGAAGTGACGTGATTATTGAAAGTCATGCTTATGATGGGTGAAGTGTTAAAGTGTAGGAATGGTGTAAGGAGAACGTGACAAGATGTCATGTTGTATCCAGAGTACATGAGGAACCGTACTTGTGTTGAGTTAGGGATTTAGATACCAGAAGGTTGGGTAACGTGACAACGTCATGGTGTAGCTTGGAAATGGTCTTGAGCCATATGACGTGACATGAGACGTAGTTGTGAATGGATTCTTGTCGTGTTAAGTGTTGGGATGAACTGTCAAAAGGGACAGATAGCATGAAGAGCCATGCTAGCCAGTTAAGAGAAGATTGGTATCGGAGTATGGCCCTTGTCCCTACGAGTAGGTGATCAGCATGTTATATGTTGATCTTAGGTGATAAAGGGGTAAGGCACATGTGCAACATGGTGAGACACATGTGTCGGACGGATTCACCATATGTAATGGGTAATCTGTCCTAAGTACAGTCACACGGTGCTTGAGCCTCAGAGTTGGCTTAGAACCCTGTAATTTGTATGGATGGGAATGAGGATTTAGTGTGGGCTCAGATACATAAAGGTAGTGACGGGCGTATTATCTAGGATTGGTATGCGTGATTCCATCGGTCGGAATCATGCTTCGGAATGTGATTATGAGAAGAGTAAGACGAATGTCTTAGTGTCTTAATCCTAAGGTGAATTATGGGTTCACTTTAGTGGATGAGCACTTGAGACAAGACTTGAGTTGGAAGATGTGGTGACCGTGAGTGGTTCTCGGAAGGGTTTAACCTAGTACAGGGCACGTAAGTGCACGGGATAGAAGGAGAGTGCTTCAAGTATAGCGTAGTTCTATTTATGGTTAAGTTGCTTATGCATTAGACAGAGAATGACGTTAAGGTTATGTGTATGCATGTAGGTTGCCATCTGACAAGCATGAATGGACTGCATGACATGCAAGTAGCATGGAGTCCAGGTAAGTGTTACGTTCATACTCTTCTAGAGTTTTCAAAGATACAAGAAACGCTTTTTCTTTAAGATGCTCACGAAAAGAAACGAAAGACGTTTTAATAAATAAATGCTAATTGTTAAAAGGTATAAGTATGTACGGCCCCTCCTTGGCAGTCCCTTTTACGCAACCAAAGTATTAATTGTACGCATGTGAATGGATGACTATATGCTATATCTATTGTATGTATTTTCTAAGAAAATCCATAAACTGATGAAGATGCATGAAGGGCATGACAACGGATGCTTTTGTGGATCCTATGAACCTACGCTCTCATGTGCACCACGAGGTGACTCTCTTTGATGCAATGAGAGACGACGTTCAAAGGAGACACTTATGGGATGCCATGAAAGCCGACGTTTGAGCCCATGTATGTTCTCAAATGAAGTTTTTCAAGAACAAACTGTTAAAGAAAAGATAGAACTGAAATGAACTAAAACACGAAAAGACGATTTTTGGGCTTATGCCCCAAACAATGTTTATCTACGAAAAGAATTGCTTTCTCATGAAAAGAAATGTTTTCTCATGAAAAGAAATGACCGATGAATGAAAGAATGAATTGAATGAAAGCTCCATCTCTTTCTAGCTGACATGAACGAACGAATGAAAAGCAAAGGAAGAAATGAAAGCATGAATGTATGAAGATACGTAACGGCCACATGACTGAAAGGAAAGGGTACCAATGAATGGGCAGATTGCAATGCCGGGTAAGTAGTACTGGAAGTGCACCCAATGCTGCCCCCTATGAAAAGGGATTCCCCACCCATGGCCACGGGCGGAATCCGGGTCCAAAGGAAGACTGCTAACCCCAAACACACGGGGCGTAACAGTGTGTATTGGCCTATGGAAGTGATAAGAACGAATGGATGTATGCACGCATGTACGAACGCACGAATGCACGAATCTTTAAGAAATGAAGGCACTGACGAGGGACACGTTTTTAAAGAAAGGAAAGGCTTCTGAAAGAAAAGCCCCGTCCAGTGACGTTTTCAAAAGAACGCACATAAACATGCACGAACTCTTGCAGAAATGAAGGCACTGACGGGAGAAACGTTTTATGAAAAGGAAGCCCTTGTTTAAAAGAGAAAAACCCCGTCCGGTGAAGTTTTCAAACGAACGCACGTATGCACGCACGTAATAGTATGTACGAATGATGAATGCATGATTGAAAACCTATGTTGTTATATTTTAAATGTATGAAGTAATGCTTATGAGTCTTTGACTCATTTTAGTTTTTATGCATGTCCCTCCCCCTCACAGGAACTGCACGATCAGGACGGACACGGCCCATGGGGAAGAGCACGGAAGTCTAGGCACGAGTTTTAAACGTACGAGAGACCCTTTTTATTTCAAGATTTATGTTTTCCGCTGTAAACCTCTTTTATGATAAAAGCACATTTTAAATTATGAACATGGAGTCTTGCACCCTAGGTATGCAAGTGAAAAGTTTTAAATCGGACGGTAATTCCCATCGTCCTTTTTATAAAAATATTTTGGAAAAAGGCCCACTACAAGGACGGGTGTTACAGAAATAAATTATTCTAAATTAGAATCTAACTAACTTAAGGAAAAATAAATATTGACATGGAAGGGAAATAATGAAAATGCACTTAGACGTCTAAACAATGCATGTTATCTAATAATCCATAACCTATCTCATGAAATACATGACATGCACTCTAGTTGATGCCTAAATGAACTCATTAATGATCCTTACGAATGCATTCAAGGCAAAACCTCCAAGGAACATGCTCACTGGAATCCTCGAGGACATACTTAAATCCTAAGTTTGAGCAAGTTCATCCCAACACTTAGTCATGCCTAATGAAATCCTCAAATGCTAACTAAATCTCAATGATGCATGATATGATCCTATCACTGATGACACACTAATTATCATGCATTCCTCTTATCCCAAACAGAAGACTTTTCTAAATGCTCTAGTCATGCCTAAGTCTAACGTGCATGCTTGATGATAAACACAAGATAGAATTCAAAACTAGGCATGTTTCTCATCTTGATCTAAACCTCCATAAATAATCCTATGATCAAACTATACCATAAATAATCATGCCATAGCTAATTTCCTCAAAAAAATGCATTTGATCTCAATCCTATCCTAGATATGCAAACTCGGCTACTAAGGATTCTCGTGCTAAAAATGTCTACTAACACATCAAAACATAAATTAACAAGGAAACTAAGATCAAGAGAGGGAATACTCACAAAGATTGGAGCCCTTGAAGCTTTCCCACTCAAGCTCCAAGAACTCACAAGAACACTCAATAACTCTTAAAAACTCAAGAACACTTAAGAGAGAAGAGCGGAAATGAAGTGGAGTGAGGAAGAAGTGAGGTGAAGAGGGGTTTATATAGCCCAAGAAGTGAAGGTGGCGTAGGCTTAGGTGCTTCCTCATTGGGTGGTGGTTCATGATGGCTCTCCTCCTTGTAGGTTTATGATGATGCCTTAGGTGTAGGTGAAAAACTACCCAAAGGGGAAGAGAGAGAGAGAGTTGCCATGTAGGGTGATGAGAGAGAAAGATGATGCAATTAATGCTTGGGTTTAATGACCGGTGGTTCAGGGTTTCCACAAGGGTTTGCAACTTTGTCTTATTCTCTTGTCTTTTTCCCTTGGCTTCTAGTGGCTATATAAGGCATACTCAAGTGCCATCTAAGGTGGTTCAATGGTGGTGATTGGGCGGTGGAAAGGTGACCAAAATTAAAACAAATAGAGGAAGAAAAAAGGAAAAATAAAATAAAAGGAGTTTGGCTGAAATTCCCAAGGGCAAAAATCAGTATTTTGAAAATATTTAGGGTTTCAGCTAGGGGGTTTTTTTTTTTCAAAATTAACCGCAAGGAGATTTTCACAGATAATTCATGGGACTAAAAACATAATTATCATTGAAGAAAATATCGAGCTAAGGGTATTTTGGTCCATTGCACACACAGTACACATGGTTGCATGATTCTCAAGATATTTTGATTAAAATACCTGTTTAAAGTGAGTTAATTTGAGGCTGAATAGTTTTTTAAGTGAGATTAAATGTTATATTTTGAGGAAATGGGCCTTGTCTCATGGACTGTAAGTTTAGAAGATATATTTGGTATTTACCTACCTTATTATGGGCTAATAGTTTTGTTTAACATGTAGGTACTAAGGCCCAGCTCTACACTTAAGCCCAACCTTACTTTGAAGCTCAAACCAACTACTCAGTTAGGCCTTATTGAAAGGCCCATTCCACTATCTTGCTTAAACCTACACTGCATCTGTCGAAGGGGAGAAGCCGAAGGGTTACAAAGGAAATTTCAAGAAAGTGGAGTGTTCTTCCAGAGGGTAGAATCGAGATAGGGAAAGACGACGGTTAGAAGAGAGAGAAAGAGAGATGAAGGGAAGAGGGAATAAAAGGGGCCGAGGCACAAGGGTGAAGGAAATTTGCTTCGTATCAATTTTAGGGTTTTTCATTGTTATCTGTTTTCGCCAAAAATATTGTTCTGTTAGGGTTTTGTTAGGGCCTTGGAACCACCTTTTACAGGATGATTCAAGGTTAATTTCTACAACTAGGGTTGCAGGGAACGAGGTTTTTTTCACTCTTTTTCAATGTTGTTGGTTGTTGTGACACTTAGCTTATATATGTTTCTATATTATCATTCACTATTCACTGTTGGTTTTGAAAGGATCTCTTGTTCTTGACCTGTAGTAAACTCACGACACAACAGGACCTTAAAATAATCAAGGATCCATCAGCCTAAGAATCTTGAAATGAAAGTGGATGTCAATATAGTGAGGGGTTTATTTCTTTTGGTGCTTTATCTGAGTATGAATATTTGTTTGGATTTAAGTGTTAATGTCTTGATTGATTTAACATGAGAAGATGCACCCAGTGACCAACAACTCGATGGTCAAGGAAACCCTAACCCTGTACCCCTAGTCAACAAAGGAAAATCTATCTATCTATATTCTTTTTCTATTACTCTGCATTCGAACTTTTGCTTGATTGATTATGTTGATATCGTTGTCCCTGTGGAAATGACCTTGGAAGCTCCCTTTGCATTTTAGATATGCTTTTATACTTGGAAGTATCATTTGGTGAGTATCAAGTTTTTGGCGCCACTGTCGGGGACAACTGGTGAAACATAATTTTTTTCTTACAAAAGAAAGAAAAAAATAATAATAATAGAAGTTGTACAAAGGAATCTATGAACCTCTTCACAGATTAGGTAACAGTCCTCACCCTTTGCTGATTAATTTTGGGAGTGCTTGTTATATTTTCTTTCAATTTTTTTTTTTAATAGAAGAGCAGGAAGTCACATGTCCAAGAGTGACCTACTCTTAAATTTATTAATAATTCCCTCACTTATGACAGAGGAATACCGTAGTAACAAGAAATGGACCATGGGAAAACCCATCAGGACCGCAACCAAGAAAACAAATTTATGACAATCTTATGTATGGACAAAGAAAATAAAACCACAAATACCAAAAAAACTAAACTCTTAGAGATGGAAGGCCGAAGAAATCCAAACGGAGCAAGAACCACCATCGAATCCATTTCTATTATCACATTATAAATGTGTAAAGCATTGGCGGGGTTATTCGGGATGCTTCTGGTGGGATGGTTCACGCTTATGCTTCTCATATTGGTTTTGGTTCTAATAATAAGGCAGAGCTTATAGCTCTCCTGCATGGGTTGAGAAGATGCAAATCATTGAATATCTCAAATGTGATAGTTGAAATGGATTCTATGGTAGTTATCTCTTGGTGGCTCAGAGGGAGATGTGGAGTGTGGTACCATGAGGATTTCTGGGAGGAAATTGTTGATTTAGCTTGCACGGTTCAATGTCGGTTTCAACATGTCTTTCGTGAAGGTAATAGGGTGGCGGATTGGTTAGCTAAGGTAGGGGCTTCAGGTTCTGATTGGGATTTTTTTAGTAGTTATAATTTGCCTCGGGTTCATAGAGGTCTGATTCGTTTGGATTCTTTGGGTTTGCCTTCATTGAGATGTTAGATTATGATTTTGGGGTTATTTGTAAAACTTGTTTTTGATTGGGTTTTTGGTGGGTATTGTTTTAACAGTGATCTAATAATTTTGTTCTAGTTTTGTTTTTTCTTGGTTGTGGACGTGTTTCTATGGTCCTTTCTTGTCACCACGGTATTCCTCCGCCATAAGTGAGGGTTTTTTTAATAAATTTTGGGAGGGGTCACTATTGGACATGTGACTTCCTGCTCTTTCTGAAAAAAAAAGGTGTAAAGCATTGCAAAATCTCAAACCTTGAAGGATTGCCAAAAGTTCCGCTTTGTTGTTGGAACCGAAACCAATAGGAGAGGTATAAGCCTTGACAAGACATCCTGAATCATTCCGAATTACCCCACCAATGCCACAAGATCCCAGGTTTCTGAGACTATTACCATCCGTGTTCAATTTGTACCATCCCGACGGCGGCTTAATCCACTTAACCAATTTGCAACGAGGAGCTTTTAGCAAAATCGATTTACTCTGCAAGGCCTCTAATATCTTACCATCCCAGTGAGACAAACACATAGGATTCTTTGCCGTATGACAAAGGGAACCAAGCCATACAAAAATAGAATGAACAACAACTTCATAAGTTTCCCGAATATGTTCCATTCTAGCAAGGCATCTTCTCCTCCATAAGCGCCAAGTAACAATGATGTGAATGATGCCAACTATAAAACCCACCTAAGAAGAAGAGCTAGCATGCCAAAACCAAATTCCATAATTTTGCTTCCAAGATCTGCCAATAGGAATACCAAACAGAGTGCCAAAAAAAATACCATACTTCATGAGGAAAATCACCCTCAAAGAGCACATGGTTAATATTTTCAATATGGCCTGCATCACAACAATTACATTTAGAAACAAGGGGAATACCAAAATGGCGCAAGCGATCATCCACACTCAAGGCTATATGCCAAGCCCTCCAAAAATGAATAGACATTTTTAAAGGAAGACTTTTATGCCAAATCCAATCATGCCAGTCAAGAAAAGAACCTCTGATATGAATACAATGACAAGAAGATTTGGTAGAGAACATACCTATCTCTATTGGAGTCCAAACTAGAACGTCTTTTCCGGAATTAGGCCCAGATAAAGAGACTAAAATCTCATACACCTTCTCCTGCCCAACCAAATTCTCTAGAAAATCCACATCCCAACTAGACACCCTTTAACTTTTAGCAGGGGTGAACCCGCTAATGGCAGCTCATTAATGAGTGGACCATTATCCCTCCATTTGTCATACCAAAAACAAATATATCCTTCTCTAATCTTCCATTTATAATTATTCAACAAACACAGAATACAATTAGCAACCATTCTCTAGAATCTAGAACCTTTCATGGCCTCGATTAAAGCCCAAGGCTTTGAACCCACATATTTTGTTCAAAAAAAGTTAGCCCATAGAGAATTACCTTGTATAAGATTCCAAGCAAAACGTATGTGTAAAGCTTTCTGCATGTCATGAAGATGCCGTAACCCAAGACCACCATCTTCCACAGGTTTGCAAACATGTTTCCAAGCCACCCTTTTTTTTTCTCCCGCCCCTCGGATTCTCCCCAAAAGAAGGAGCTCATCAATCTATGAGTCTTGTTAATAGTAGCTTGAGGGACCTGTAAAACAGCAAAGAGGTGAATCGCCATGCTAGATATAACATGCTTTAACATAACTAGTTTACCACTAGTAGAAAGTAGCCTCATTTTCCAACCACTGATTTTTTGCCTAACTTTATTCACCATGCCCTCCAGATGAGACTGCTTAAGACGCCCCATAACAATCGGCACTCCAAGATATTAAAAAGGAAACGTTCCCTCCATGAACCTCGAACGACGTAAAAGTCTATGCTTGCAGATAGGTGAAATATTATTCGAACAATACAGCGTTGATTTCTGAATATTGATAGCCTGACCCGACCTTCTCTCATATTGACTCAGAATGTTCTTAAGTGCTCGGACCGATCTCTAGTTTCCATTGGAAAAAATCATTATATCATCAGCATACATCAAATGAGACACAATTGATGTACCTCGGGCTTGATAAAGTTGGCCAAATTTATTTTCTGTCACACTAGAATGAATCATCCTGGAAATGACCTCTATCTAAATAATAAACAAATAAGGTGACAAAGGATCCCCTTGATGAAGACCACGACCTCCCGGAAAGATACCCTTGACCATACCATTCATCATAACTGAATATCAAGGGCTTGAAATACAAGAATGCACCAAATCACAAAATTCAGAAGAAAAACCAAACCTGCTCAATACTACAATCAAAAAGGCCCAATCCACACGATCATAAGTTTTCGCCATATCCACTTGCAACATAATATTGCCCCCATGAGTACGTTTGTTAGTAGAATGAACCATTTCTTGGGTAAGGCTAATATTCTCAAAGATACTCCTTCCAGGAATAAAGGCTCCTTGCTCCGGAGATATCAGGCGAGGCAGGAGACCTGTTAATCTATTCACAATAATCTTGGAGCAAACTTTATAAAAAATAGAGTAAAGACTAATGAGGCGAAATTTATCAAAACCTGTAGGCGAATCCACCTTTGGTATTAAAACCAAATATAAGGCCGTGAAGAACCTTGGAAGTTGCTTGGACATAAAGTGTAACAGCCCGCTAGAAATTCATTGGTGGAATTTCTATTGACTTTAGGAATCTCATGAAAACCCCATAAGTTTTTACGAATCGACCAATCGCACAGGTTTTAGTCTGTCAACATAGTCAGAGTTATCACTCACTATGGTGCTAGAAATATGAGTTTAATTATTTGAGGTAGTTAGAAGTGTCAGAATTCGTTATGGTCTACGCCATTAGACTCAGTGGATTATTTAGGATTTTATGGCCCAATAGCCTATTTTCATAATTCCGGACGAAACGTCTGTTGAAAATTGTGAAATTATTTTTAGGGGCACTTCGGGGTTGAATTTCGTTAAACGATTTTCACTATAGGTTAATATGAATATTTAGAATTTTTCAGTACTAAGTTTATTATGAATTTTTTTTGAGTAAATAGTAACCTCGATAAGCGCACCCAGTGCAGTGTTTTCAAAATCACAGTGTGAAATGTCCAAATTAGGTTGGAGGAGTTTTATTTGGACACTTGGCAAGATCTTAGCCACACATAGTGAATAATATTAGAGATTTGGTACAAAGAGGAACCATTAGATGAATTTGTGTAGGAAGTCAAGGTGTGAGATCATGTCACCTAAGTAAAACTTTGTTTCATCTGATCAACTAAATTGTGCTAGACCAAAGAGGGTTTCAACCCTAGCAAAACCCTAACTGGTTGGAATCCAATTGAAACCCAAAAATCTTGGTTGAAACCGAAATCCTAAACGGTTTACCCAAACCCTAAAGTTGGTCTCCAAACCCTTTTTAACCCGATTTCTAGCATTGTGTTTAATCACTTGATTAAATCACTTCCACATGCTATTAATTAATAAAACACTTGTTATGACATCATTATCCAACCTTTTAAACCTTGGAAATTTGATTGGGCCAAGAAAAATTAGTTTTGGGCTTGATAGCATCTCAAACCCTAACCAAACCCCCTTTAAACCCCAAATTGAAGCTCACTTGGTTGGGCCCACCAAGGCCCACGAAATAGGCCACCTTGGCAAAGCTTATTGAAGAAGTTTCCTCCCCCACATGGCAGACCATCCACTGCCATTGGCTGCAACCCATTAGTGCCTTGATGTGAAGAGAAGTCCACTCCATCAACCTCCATCTCTCAGAGCTGCTGCAGGCAGTCCATTCCTCTCACTATTCTCTACTTTATATCACATAGCCACCTCCAATCAAGGATCATTCCAGCCCACAACTTCCCCCTCTAGGAGTCTATAGTCGTGCAAGGCACGTTTCATTCCATTTTATCACTTCTTCACCCCGTTCTTAGAGAGAAAACCCAAAAGAGCTCTCTCAGGCAGATTTTTGGGTCTTTTTGCGTGGCCATTTTTTACCCTTTGTAAGTACTTTCGCACGATTATTTCTTCACATAAGTTGTTCTTGTTTGAGTCTAGTTTCCGTGGATATCTTATTAGTCTCATTCCATGCTCATTTGATTGGTCAAAAGTATTTTTAACAATGGAAAGGTCATTCTGGGCGTGAAACTGGAGAGTATGTTATGTTTTGGAAGTTTTGACCAAGCTAATGGACATAGCTTGGTCCGAAAATTTTATGGAGTGTTGTTAACATGTGTTTATGAATGTTCATTGAGGTTTTGTTGCATGAATAAAGCTTTTGATGATAGATTTTCTTAGAGTTAGAAACTTGAAAACTAGAAGTGGAAAAACAGTTTCTGTTTTGTGAAAGTTTGAATATTTCATGGTTTAATCTTATTCCAAAGGCTTTGATATTTTTATTTGATGATCCTAAGCCTCTTATATACATGTTAGGATGTTATTTCGAAACTATTTAGTATTATTTTTAAAGATATGATTTTCTATGCAAGAGGATTTCGGTTAGGCCTAAAATTTGATGTTTTTGAGTTAGATCCATGTTTTATAAATTTTAGCCATGTGATTTTCAGTTTGATGGCTGGATCTTCTTTAGGACACTTTTTTTAAACCATGAGATGTTTTATTTTGAAGATCACATCTGTATAAGCCATGGATTAAGAGAATGATCAAAGTTAATGGAGAGAAAAGTTTCTGTTTTGGACTAAGTTTAAAACCAAAAACTCCAAGTGTTGTTTTGTGATTTTTGGTGAGTTTTGTTTGATCTTAAGATGATGTTATGAATATGTTAGAAGTAAGATTTGATTTTTTGGAATTCTTGGAGATGTTTTTATTAAGGTCAAAACTTGTGATTTAAGGTTTACTTTTTGTTAAAACGTTTGGGTCTTTTTACAAAAAGTTTGGTGTTGATAATTAGCTTTTTCTTAATAGATATTTTTTTAAGTGTGTTTTTAAACTTAGGATAGGAAGATCTTTGTTACAAGATTTTGGTTTATTTATGATTTTTGAAACTTGAAAGAATTGTAACCAAAATCAAGATAAATGGCCTATGTAGGTTTCGGCCATAGTGAGTTTTTCATAGTTGTGATTGGTTTTAAATTTTTCTGAGTTGATATTTGAGTTTGGGACAAAATTTACATGAGGAATTTAAATTTTGGTAATTTTTGGAATTAGGATGTCAAATCCTTAAGTTAGGGGTAAAATAGTCATTTGCCCACATGTATAGGGTAAAATGGTAATTTTACTCTAAGTTGTCTCTTTTCACATTTCTGATTGTTAGTAATTAATTTTTAACTTTTAGAATAACCTCTTACAGTTCCTCGTGTTTTGCGCTTTAATCTAGTAGAACGCGACGATCGAGGTAAGTTAGCTTTTAACGTACTATCAGTTTAATGTGTATGAGTGATAAGTAAGGGAACTAAAGAGTATGTATGCATGTTATCATATGTGCCATGCCAAGTCATTACATATTTATCTGTTACACATAATTTATTCTGTCATGAATTATTCATCTCTTACACAAGATATTATGTCACGTATCGCTATACATTGCAAGTATGTCATGTAAGTATGCCATCTATTACATGTATTTCATGTCACGTAATATTCACTGTCACATGTTACGCCATGTTAAGAAATGTTGTCTGTTATATGATATGCTATGTTACGAAATGTTGCATGTTACATGTATGCTATGTTATGAAATGTTCTCTGTTACATTTATGTCTCGAAGTCTGTCATGTCTGTCATTTTACGTTCATGTCACGTTATGCTACGTCAGGACTTCTGTCTTTTATGTCACGTTCATGTTACGTCACGTTACGAAATGTCATGTATGCTAGTTAAGTCATTCATGTCAATCACGACCCTAAGTGCTAGGATAGGGTAATATCCTAGTGGAACTCCTTTGTTCACGCTGGAGTGTCTACATAGGTGTGAAATTCTCTAGGTTGACGAAGTACAGTCAACAGGTAGGTTGCGAATGGGGCCTAATTAGCTGGTCACCGGAGCGAGCCAGGCACTAACGCCGATGGTGCCACACATTATGTTACGTGTGTCCACAGCAAGTGTGGCACAAACAAATAAGTCATGGGGCCACAACAACTGTGGAGCATGAAGTATGGGGCCACAACAACTGTGGAGCATACACTACGTGAGACACAGCAATTGTGACACGTAGAATACGTGGGGCCACAACAACTGTGGAGTACGTATTAACGCACTCACAGCTGGTATAGACACCTGTGATGTGATGCGGTAATCGGCAGGGACACACGGCTCAAGGGGACCTGTGTAGCACCCATATGGTCACTTTTTGATTAAGTCTATTGAATAAGATTCCAAGTTCATGCATTTCACGTTCAAGTCATGTGTCACGTTATGTTATGTACAAGTTTACGTTCATGCAATCATGGTAATCTCATGAGACAAGAATATGTTTCAAGTTCATGTTATGTTATGTTTACGTTTACGTTATGTTCTAAGTTCACATTTATGTTATGTCATGCTCAAGTTCAAGTTCAAATTATGCATGTTCACGTTCATGTTATGTTTCAAGTCCATGTTATGTTTCAAGTTCACGTTCATGCTATGTTTCAAGTCCATGTTATGTTTCAAGTCACGTTCATGCTAAGCTTCAATTTCAGTTTAAGTTATGCTAGTTATGTTATGTTATATGTCAAGTTATGCTATGATTACTTATGATTTGATTATGCATTCATGTTTTTACTGCCATGCATGCATCATTAACCTGTGTGGAAGTTTTCTGTTAACTTGCTGAGATTTGTAATCAAATCTCACTGTGGTAGTCCCAATTACCATTCCCCCCGAATGGTAGATTTTGTTACAGGATCTGAAGGAGAATCGGGAATCGACCAATTGGAAACGGCCAACTAAGCGACGGTGCGATGTAGATGGTAGTATAATAGTTACCTCAGATTACTACTTGTATTTGTGGAGTTCAATCTCCAGCACTCTTTTGATCACAATCATAGGGGCTATTGTTGTGATCTTAGTTGTTTAGTATGTCGTTAAGTATGAAGTATGTTTTAAGTATTTGGGATATTTTAGTTTGGTGCATAGTATTGCTAAAGAAAAAAAAATTATCCGCTGCGAATATTGCATAATGCTAGATGCATGTTAGGAACATTGCATCTTATATGTCATGAACGGGGGTAGGCAACCTTGTGTTGCATGTCTCGACGCTTCAAATGTCCCAAGCAGAATTTGGGGGCGTCACATAAAGAACTCCAAAACTGCATTCCACACATCAACTTTAACCACCTCCCAACAACTTTTATAAAAGCCTGAACCAAAACCATCAGGACTCGGAGCACTTTGAGACGGAATGGAAGACAAGGCCTCAAAAACTTACTCTATAGAAGGCGCATGAAGAAGTGAGACATTCTCTTCCTCTAAGATGACTGAATCAATTAGTTGTTCCAGTCTAGGTGGCTCAACCGATTGCTCCCTTTGAAGGAAAGTAGAAAAATACTCCACTGCCCCTTAATGTATGCTTTACGGCGTCTCATACACCGTCACATTCGGTCGCATTTCCAGCACTCTTTTTCTCCTCTTATTAGCAAGGCAAGCATGAAAAAACTTAGAATTTGATCACCATCCATCGTCTATTTTAATTTTTCCATTTGTGCCAATCGTATCTCTTCCCGTCGCCGCCAGCTTGCCAGATCCGAAACTACCATATGTAATTCTTTCTCCAAATTTTCCTCCCAATTAACTAGAAACTATTGCTCAATCTCCTCAACTTGTTTTTGCAGAGCATCAATATGACCCAATGTATGCCCAAAGACCCTTTTATTCCATTCCCTTAACACCACCTAAGTCTGCTTTAATTTTCTAGTCAAAATCTGAAAAGCCCAACCCTCCACCCGAAAGGCCCAACCTGCCCGAACACAATCCAAAAACCTATGATGGTCCACCCACATCTGCTGAAAATGAAAAGGGGCCGGGCCATAGAAGAAAGTATCCTTCTTAAACTCAATAAACATGGGAGCATGATCTGAAGTAGAATGTGGCAAATATGAACAATTAGCATTTGGAAACAATGCAAGGGAGGAACTATCCATGAGAGCACGATCAAGACGTGCCCTTGAACGGGCAAGCCCTGATTGCCCATTACACCATGTAAACATACTTCCTTTCGTAGCCATTTTCATCAGACCCCATTGGTGAATCCAATTATAAAATCCTCCATATCCATGCTAGGCCGAGACCTACCTCGCCTCCTTTCCGAATCATTACGGATAATATTAAAATCACCAACAAACACACAAGGATGTGATCCCAAATTTTGAGAGCTAAGATCATCCCAAAGGAGTCGTCTCTCCGCCATGGTACATTTAGCATAAACCACAGTGAGCGAGAACATCTCGGTTCCTTCACCTACTAGCATAGAAATAAATTGCATTCCCATCTGAACCACATGGACGACATAAGTACTATTCCAGGAATCCAGATTTTGCCCCCATCATCCTCATTAGAAATGACACTATCAAAATTCAAACAACGCACCAATTTACGAGCTTCCTTTAAATTTTGAAAAGGTTCTAAAAGGGCAACAACTTTTGGTTTCAACTTACCAATCAACTTCTTTACTCTACTCCTGGAGGTCCCAATCCCTTTAATATTCCATACAAAAATGGAATCAATCATTAAGCAGGATTTGAAAGTTGGGCATGAACCCAAGATGAACTTCGCATTTTAACAAACATCTTTTTCTTATATTTCTTTTTACCTTCATTGGCCTCAGACTCCGTAAGATACTCTTTATCCTGCGGGAAGACCTCTGATTGAAAATCTGGTTCAGGTTCTGAAATAGTATTCTCCAACACAAGCATCTCCGCCCCAGAAACCTCTGCATTCTCCTCTTCCCCAAGTGGTTCATTCTGCACCACGCACATATCCCTCACCTCAAACAGGTCCGCCCCCCCTCACTGGGCAAAATCATCGGGGCTACAAGAGTCTGTTGTGTGAAACCATTGAATTTTCCTCCATGCTAGCACCCGTAGCATTTTCATCATGAACTAGAAGAGTTTTTTCTATTTCAGTTACCTTACCACCCTCTGTTTTGGTAGTAATCATGCTAAGACCGTGAGGAACAACGTCACCCCCTGGCGCAACGTCTCCCTTTATAACAACAAAACCGAAACAACTTCTTTCTCAAGGAATACCATAGCACCACCCACTGACCCAAACGGACGAACAACGTCAGATAAAATCAACTCTTCGACCACAACACCCTCTGTTTCCAAGCCCATCACCAATGTTTCTTCCGCAGTGGAATCAAGTTTATCCGCAATAGCAGATACATTTTGCACCGGTTCTACCCCTAGTTCTTCAATAGCCTTGACAGCCTCTTGATGACCTTTCTTTCCAACTCGAGACTGCCCATTCTTCTCAACTTTTCCTGCTCTACATGTCCGTGAATTATGCCCCTGCATCTTGCACATAGCGCAGTATGCAGGAAGAGTCTCGTATACGACTTCTTGTTTGCAACTTGCAGGCAAACCCGGAGCCCCTATCCAGAAATGAGTCAAGGGTGTTTTTGCTGCATCCTCTTCCACGCATAAACGTGCTCCATCAGTTCTCGTTGCACAGCAAGTCAAATTATCCCGACTTATGAACGTCCTAATAGGCGCCATGAGTATTTTCAGAAAAGCAGTAGAAGTTTGGAGGAAGACCCAGAAGAGAAAGCCATACCGGCACCCTCGACGACTCTTCATCCACAATAAATTCTGGAGACCAGTAAAAGGCACGGTAGAACGTCCATTGATTTCACATACATCCCTCGATAAGGCCTTAGTAAAATCGGCTTCATTAGCCATTCGCACGAAAACGTTTCAAGGACGCTGCATGGATGAAACCACTGGTATAGCCGAAAGGCCCCAACGACTATGAATGAAGATACACACGACGTCCAGTGAAGGGCGTTGCTTCAAAAAGTTGAGGACCACAGAGTATCTAAAGGTCAGCACAGATTTCAATATCATCTTTGGTTCTGAAAGTAGACCTCACCGTCTACCATCTTTGGAGGACGGGGAGGCAACGCCATCTCAGGGATGGGCTGCGGAACAGCAGCCACCAGGTCGGCAAAAGAAGGCCGACCAGTGCCTCCATCAGCGGCTGCCATGCAGTCTCTTGTGGAGAACCAAAAATTTGGGCTGGAAAATGGAAACCCTATTCACCCGTAGAGAGGAAATACGGTAAAAACAGAAAAAGGGAAAACGAAAATACTTGTTCTTAGACTGTAAGCATGCATGTCTATTTGGACTGGAGATCAAGCCTTACGATTAGTTAGGTCTGAATCACTTTCATCTACTGAGACTGCATCCATTTCTTTTGAGTCATCATCTGAGAATTTGAGTAACATGGAGGAAAATGACCACCAGGAAATCTTGAATCAAAACAGAAGATTGAGAGAGTACCTGCAGCCTGTTAGGACTAGTCCCCCTTCTTGCATCATTCAACCTTTAAATGCAAAAAACTTTAATTTTAAACCTGGGATGATTCCCTTGATCCCTCATTTTCATGGAATGGAATATGAAAATCCCTATTTGCATATTAAAGAGTTTGAAGAGGTGTGCTCTACATTTATGGATAGAACATGTACTGAGGAAGTGATAAGGTTGAAACTGTTTCCATTTTCTCTTAAGGATAAAGCTAAAACATAGATGAATTCTTTACAGCCTCGGTCCATTGGAACTTGGCAAGAAATGCAATCTGAGTTTCTTAAAAAAGAATTTCCCATACATAGAACAAATGCCCTAAAAAGGCAGATTATGAATTTTGGGCAAAAAGATAGTGAAGCCTTTTACCAGTGTTGGGAAAGGTTTAAAACTTTAAAGACCTGCTGAATGCTTGTCCTCATCATGGTTATGAACATTGGAGAGTTATTAGCTTTTTCCATGAAGGGTTGCAACCCAAAATGAGACAGTTTGTTGAAACCATGTGCAATGGCGAGTTCTTTAACAAAGAACCAAAATAAGCTTTTGAATATTTTGATTATTTAGCAGAGAATGCCTAGTCATGGGATGTTTCTGATTTTGGGGATAGGTCTGAAAATTTGAGGAGCATAGTTGGGGGTGGGAAATATAACCTTAAGGAAGTTGATGATTTGCATGCTAGGATAGCTTTGATTTCCAAGAAATTAGAGTCTATTGAACTGGAAAGGTTAATGGCATGCATGTTGTACCTCACACTTCTGTTAAGTGTGGAATCTGTGAGGAGCAGGGGTTCTAATACCAATGCATGCCCCACCATACCTGCTTTTAAGGAGATATTACTAGATCAACCTAATACTGTTAACATGATTGCTAAGAATTATTCAGGGCCATTTTCTAACACTTACAATGCAAGTTGGGAAAACCACCCTAACTTCAGTTAGAGGAATGATCAGCAAACCTCTTCCTCCACAGCACTATACCCCAATCACCTCATACAACACCACCTCAAGGACCTACCCAATACCCCAACCAACCCCATTTCATTCAGAAAAAAAACTTGGAGGAATCCATATAGTAGCTCGTTGTTAACCTCCAACAATTCATACAAGGATAACCTACCATTAACAACCAAAACTCCCAAGCCATAAATGACATGAGAGGGACACTCACCAAAGTGACCACTTCTTTGAGTGCCTAGGAGAAAAGAAAGTTTCCAGCCCAACCACAACAAACCCTCAAGGACAGCAGCACCAAAGCATGGTAGAGGGAGCAAATGTGAAGGCTGTTAAAGCCAACACTGGTAACTCAGGTAAGGACATTAACTCACAACCAGAAGATGGTGAGTTAAGTGTTGAGAACCCTGAAACTCCTATTTGTACTATACCTGCTCCATTTCCTCAAAGATTGATTTCCTTGCATAAAGAAAGACAAAGTTCTGAGATTTTGGAAATTTTCAAACAAGTTAAAATAAACATTCCTCTTTTGGATGCCGTTAAACAAATCCCTACTTATGCAAAGTTTTTGAAAGATCTGTGCACTGTCAAAAGAAAACTAAATGTTCAAAAAAAACCTTTTTCTCACTGAACAAGTCAATGCCATCATTCAAAATCACACACCCATAAATACAAAGATCCTGGCTCACCCACTATTTCTTGCACTATAGGGAATTCAAAAATTGGTTAGGTTTTACTAGATTTAGGTTTAGGGGTAAATCTGCTACCCTTTAGTGTGTATGAACAGCTAGGATTGGGTGAGTTAAAACCTACCTCCATAATTTTGCAGTTGGCTGAGAGGTCCATAAAAATTCCTAAGGGAGTTGTAGAGGATGTATTAGTGCAAGTAGACAGATTTTACTATCCTGTAGACTTTATGGTACTAGATATGAAACTGACTGCTCAGACTAATGTTTCTTCCACACCAGTGATTTTAGGAAGGCCCTTTTTAGCAACTTCTAATGCCATTATAAATTGTAGGAGTGGAGTTTCAAAATTGAGTTTTGGCAACATGACTTTGGAATTGAACATCTTTAACTTGTGCAGGCAACCTCAAGAACTGGAGTAGGTGCAGGAAGTCGATGCTTTTGGAACAATTCTCTCTGAAGATTTTTTGTTTAATAATGATTCTTTTGAGAATTTTCTGATAAATGATGCTAATGATGTCTCTATTGTTTTTGTTGTAGGAAGTCTAAGTGATACCCAGTGGAGGCCTAAATTTGAACATTTGCCCCCCATTTCAGAGTCAACTAGGCCATCAAGTGAAGAAATTCCAACACTGGAATTAAAAATCTGCCAGTAGAGTTGACGTATGCTTATCTGGGGCCTAAGAACTCTTTCCTAATTGTAATTGCATCTCAGCTCACTGCTGAGCAAGAGGGTAAGCTACTTGAGGTGCTAGTGCAGCACAAGTCTGCCATTGGGTGGACCATTGCTGGCATGAAAGGTATAAACCGCCTCACTTGTTCTCATAGAATTTATTTAGAGGAAGGGGATAAACCTTCTAGGGAGATGCAAAGGAGATTAAATCCTACACTAAAGGAAGTAGTTAAAAAAGAAGTTCTGAAATTGTTAGATATAGGTATTATTTACACTATAGCAGGTAGTCAATGGGTAAGTCCCATTCAAGTGGTACCAAAAAAATCTGGAATCACTGTAGTGAAAAATGACAAGGGAGAATTAATACCCACAAAAATGAGAACTAGATGAAGGATGTGTATAGACTATAGGAAGCTGAATGCAGCTTCTAGGAAATAACATTTCCCTTTACCCTTCCTTGACCAGATTCTAGAAAATGTGGTTGGACATGAGTATTATTGTTTTTTCGATGGCTATTCTGGGTACTATCAGATAGAAATTGCCCGGAGGATCAAAAGAAGACTACCTTCACTTGCCC
Organism: Juglans cinerea; assembly: GCA_961763995.1. Lineage (NCBI taxonomy): Eukaryota > Viridiplantae > Streptophyta > Magnoliopsida > Fagales > Juglandaceae > Juglans > Juglans cinerea. The sequence goes on from CAUIVZ010000014.1 coordinate 18,290,635, forward strand.
CTTTGGGACATTTGCTTTTAAAAGAATGCCCTTTGGTCTATGTAATGCCCCAGCCACTTTTCAAAGGTGTATGTTAAGCATTTTCAGTGACTTAATTGATGACATAGTTGAAATTTTTATGGATGATTTCTCAGTGTTTGGGAAAATTTTTTATTCTTGTTTAACTAATCTGAAAATTATTTTGGCCAGGTGTGAAGAGAAGCAGCTATTATTGAACTGGGAAACATGTCATTTTATGGTACAACAAGGAATAGTTCTTGGTCATATTGTCTCTGATAAGGGTATTGAGGTCGATAAATCTAAAGTGGAACTTATTTCAAAACTGCCTGTGCCTAGTTATGTGAAAGATGTTAGATCTTTTTTAGGCCATGCTGGGTTTTACAGAAGATTCATTAGAAATTTCAGTTCAATCTCAAAACCCTTATGCAATCTATTAATACATGCTATTAATTTTGAGTGGACTAAGAACTGTCAAAATTCTTTTGACCAGTTAAAATCTTTTCTCACTAATGCTCCTATAATCCAACCCCCAGATACTTCCCTTTGAACTAATGTGCGATGCCAGTGATTTTGCTGTGGGTGCTAGTGTGACGCCCCCAAATTCCGCTTGGGATTGGACGAACATTTGAAGCATTGAGACATGCAATACAAGGTTACCTGCCCCCATTCATGACATATATGATGCAATGTTCCTAACATGCATCTAGAATTATGCAATATTCACAGTGGATAATTTTTTTCTTTAGCCATACTATGCACTGACCTGAAAATATCCCAAATACTTAAAAATACGTCATACATAATGACGTACTAAACAATTAAGATCACAATGCTAGTCCAAAATGGTTGTGATCAAAAGAGTATTGGAGATTCAAATCCATAGTACAAGTAGTAATTTAAATTAACTACTATATTATCATTGACGTCACACCGTCGCTCAGTCGCCCTTTTCTTGTTGGTCGATTCCCAGCTCTCCTTCAGATCCTGTAACAAGATGTTCCATTTGGTGGGAATGGTAGTTGGGACTATTACAGTAAGATTTGATTACAAATCTCAACAAGTTAACATAAAACCTCCACACAGGTTAATGATGCATACATGACAGTAAAAGCATGAATGCATAATTAAAGTCATAAGTAATTATAGCATAACTTGACATACAACATAACATAACTGACATAACTTAAACTGAAGCGTGAACTAAACTTGACTTGCTTGATATGGACTTGTTCTGAAACTTGACTTAACATGAGCTTGATTTGAGACTTGACTTAACATGAACTTGATCTGGGACTTGACTTAACATGAACTTGATCTAAGACTTGACTTAACATGAACTTGATCTGGGACTTGACTTAACATGAACTTGATCTAAGACTTGACTTAACATGAACTTGATCTGGGACTTGACTTAACATGAACTTGATCTAACACTTGACTTAACATGAACTTGATTTGAGACTTGACTTAACATGAACTTGAAACATATTATGAACATGAACTTGAACATTGCATTCTTGTCTCATGGAGTTACCATGATGCTATTCTTGTCTCATGGGGTTACCACGATGCTATTCTTGTCTCATGGAGTTACCACGATTCTATTCTTGTCTCATGGGGTTAGCACGATTTACTAAAAACCATGAACTAAACAATAACTTAATTGCACGAGGACATACATGAACTTGAAATCTTGTTCTTTAACTGATTAAACTTAACTTCTTGGGTGCTACATGGGTCCCCGAGAGCCATGTGTCCCTGCCGATTACAGCATCACAACACAGGTATCTGCACCAGCTGTGAGTGCGTTGTACGTGCCACACTTACTATGGACCCCATACCTCATGTGCCACACTCACTGTGGACCCCATGAGAATTGAAATGTGGCTCCATCGGTGTTAGTGCCTGGTGCGCTTCAGTTACGAGCTATTTAGGCCCCGCCCGCTACCCGTTGACAGTATTTCGTCAACTCAGGGAATTTCGTACCTATTTAAATACTCCAGCGTGAACAAAGGAGTTTCACTAGTATATTACCCCATCCTAGCACTTAGGGTTGTGATTGACATGAATAACTTGACATGACTGTTCTCGAAATACACAAACTGTATTCGAGATGAAACGTGACTAGATTACAAAAGGACAGAGGCCTTGGCGTAACATAACATGACTTGAACGTAACTTGAAAGACATGACTTACTTGAGAAAGAAACATTTCGTAACACAGCATAACATGTAATAAAAAATATTTTGTAATATGGTATAACATGTAACAGATAACATATTTAACATGACATACTTGCAACAATGAATGCTACATGACATGACATACATGTAACATATGGCATACTTAACATGTCATACTTGCAACGTATAGCAATACATGACAGAATATCTTGCGTAACAGATGAATAATTCATGACAGAATAAATTTTGTGTAACTAATGAATATGTAATGACTTGGCATGGCACATATGATAACATACGTACATAAACTTTAGTTCATTTACTCATCACACATACACATTAAACTGATAGTAAGTTAAAAGCTAACTTACCTCGGTCTTCGCATTTCTAGACAAAACTCAAGCTCGATCATGAGAAACTAAAAGTAGTGATTTCTAAAAGTTAGAACACAACCACTAACAATTTGAAATATGGAAAAGTATTAACTTAGAGTAGTATTAACTTAGAGTAAAATTACCATTTTACCCTCTACATGTGGGAAAATTATCATTTTACCCCTAACTTAAGGATTTTGCATCCTAACTAAAAAAATCACCAAAATTTTACATACCTCATGTAAATTTTGTCCTAAGCTCAAATATCAATTCAAAAAAAATTTTAAACTACACACAACCATTAAAACTCTATAAGGGCCAAAACTTACATAGGCTATTTCCCTTGATTTTTGTTGCAATTCTTTCAAATTTTAAAACTCAAGATTAAACTAAAAGTTTTCTTCTAATATACTCATAACATATTCCTAAGAATAATCATGTTTTGAATCATGAACAAAAGTCATCAAAATCACTAAAACCATACTTGAACTTTTCGGTTTTTCTTCTAAGTTCAGAAACAGATTTTTGTTTCTAAATTGTTTTGATCAACCTCTTGACCCAAGACCTAAAAAGTTGTGATCTTCTAACCAAAACATCACATGGTTTACAAAGGTGTCATGAAACAGATCTAAGCTTTAAACTCAAGATCACATGGTAAACAATCTACCAAAACATGAATTTAGTCAAGAACATCATCACTTTGGCCTAACTAAATATCTCCTTGCATAAAATTTCCTATGTTTGAAACTAACATAAAATATCTTCAAACAAATATTATATAATGTATATAAGAGGCTTAGGATCCTCAAATAAAAATATCAAAGCAATTGGAATAAGATTAAACCAAAAAAGATTTAACCTTTCTCAAAACAGAAACTGTTTTTCCCCTTCCAGTTTCTAAGTTTCTAGATCCAAGAAAATATTTTACCAAAACTTTTAATCATGCAACAAATCCTCAACCATTAATTATATACACATTTTAACAGTACTCCATAAAAATTTCGGACTGAGATCTATTTATTCACTTGGTCAAACTCCAAAATATAACACATTCTGCAATTTATCGTCCAAAATGACCTTTCCAGAGTTTAGACAACTTTTTACCTAGCAAATGATCTACAAATGGAACAAATAAGGTATCCACATAAACTAAACTAAAAAATAAACAACTTTCATGAAGGAAAATTTGCGAGAAAACACTTAACAGATCTTCGAATAAGGCATGCAAAAGAGTTCAGAAAAGCTAACCGAGAGTGTCTTTTGTGTTTTATCAATCAAAAGTGTAAAGTAGAGATGATTTCATGGGACGTGGGCTGAAGGGCATCTTAGACAAGTTATAGAAGATGATAAGGCTGAAATGGAGCTTGAGTACTGGTCTTTTCTATCTAATGCTATGTACAAAAATCAACCCAAGATATTTTCTCAAGGTTAAGTGCAGAATTGAAAGAGTGAGGTGGCCCTTTAGCCTTTTACTTCAAAAATCCTCTAGTCCCTCTTGAACAAATCTGGTTAGCCATGTGGGGAGTGAACTGCTTAGTCAAACAGCAATGCTAAGATGACCAAATTCGTGGGCCTAAACCAAATGGGCCTAAATTTTGGGTTTTTAAGAGGGTTTGGGTTGCTATCAAGCCCAAATCCAATATCTCTTGGCCCAATCAATTTACCAAGGTCAACAAGGTTAGATAATGATGTTCTAACACAAATTTGAAGGTTTAATAGCATGTGGAAGTTATTTAATCAAGCAATTAATCATAATGCTAAAAACTGATTCATTTAGGTTTTGGAGGTCAACTTTATGGTTTGGATAAAACCGTTTAGGATTTTGGTTTCCACCATACTTTTGGGTTCCCAGTTGGATTCTAACCATATAGAATTTCACTGGGGTGGAAATCCTCTTTGGTTTGACACAATTTGATTGATTGGATGGAATAAGGTTTTTGCTCAGGTGGCATGATCTCACACCTTGATTCCTTCAAATCCATCAAATGTTCCTCATGGTGCCAAGTGTCTAATACTATTCATTATGTATGGCTAAGATCTTGCCAAGTATCCAAATAAAACTTCTCTAAACTAATTTGGACATTCCACATTGTGATTTTGAAAACACTACACTTAATGCGCATACTGAGGTTACTATTCACTCCGAAAAAGTGAATAATAAACATAACATTGAAAAATCTTAAATATTCATATTAACCTACAGTGAAAATAGTTTACCAAAATTCAACCCTGAAGTGCCCCTAAAAGTAATTTCACAGTTTTGAACAGGCGTTTCGTCCGAAAATATGAAAATAGACTTATTGCGCCATAAAATCCTAAATAATCAACTGAATCTAATGGCACAGACCATAACACATTCCAATGATTATAACTACCTCAAATAATTAGAATCGCACTTCTTACACCATACTGAGTAATAACACTGACTAAGTTAACAGACTAAAACTTATGCGAAAGCCAATAGAAATTCCAGCTTTAAATTTCTAGCAGGTTATTTGATAAGTGTGATTTTTATTACTCTTTTATTTATGAAAAGTGTTATTTTTCCTTCAATACTATTGATTTTATTTTATTTCTATATATATTTTATTTTATTTTCTTGGATTTGAAGAAATGAGAAGATTTAGTGCGAAAGGAGAGCATTTTGGTACAAAAGAAAAGACTACGGATCCAGACCGATGAGAGGCAGTGAGATCTGAAGAGAGCCGAGAAGATTTAGGCTAGGAAACTCGCTGCTAGAAGGCATGACCAGAATTCACGACCAGAAGGCACAACCAGAATTTGTGACCATAATTGGGCGATAAGTGAGATATTTTACCTTCTGGGCGAGAAGACTTGGCGCAAGGCTCCTGGCGACTAGATTGGGCGACCAGTCTAAACGACCAACTTAAAAGACCAACCTAAACGACATCGTGGGCAACAACTAGTAAAGGCAAGCAGCTTTACCTCTCAATAGGTTGGCGAGAGAAGTCGTTCATCTTGGTCAGGAACCTTACATCTTGGCCATTGGGCGAGGAAACCAGTTATATTCAGCGCACACGACATCTACCCGGTGAGACCCTTCCGAGTTCTGCAATCAATTTGTTGACCACCAAATCCTCCTGAATTCCAAAAATCAAGCTGCTTGTTACTGAATCTTCCATTTTAGATAATCTCATTATTCTTGAGATAATTCCTTTTATGTTAACATTTATCTTTAGAAACTATTTTCTAGATCTTTAGGCTAGATTGTAGCCGCAATTATCTTGTTTCCGGATTTGGATTTCGACATCTATTTAATCCCGTCTTGTGGGATGAATAAGGGGAGTGTCTGAGTTTTAGATTTCAATAGTCCAAAGTTTATTATTTTAAGTTTCTTTCAAGGAGAAAGATTTGGGGAGCAAAGGCGAGAGCTGCATACTTCATCAACCGACTCCAACAAAAAACACTGGTTTTATTCTTGTTCTTTTCAATCTCATTATGAATTAATTTAATTTTCTCGAGTTTTGATGTAGTCTAGCATTGAACACATAATTTATATTCTAAGTTAGTTTATTTTCAATATTTACATGATTGTGTGTTTATTCCTTATGCTTAATGCTTGCAATTTTCTAACTAATAATTGTTCGATCTATTGAATAAAATGAGACCAAAAGGTGATTTGTGATTAAAACTCTAGGATTAAGCATCATTACTTGAGCGAAAGTAGAGATACTTTACCGCGATTAGTGAGATTTTCAAGAAAAATCTAAAGAACTTAATGAGTCTCCAATTAGTTAAATTCACATAGAGACTTTCCGTTTTTACCCTTTTTTCTCTCTACGGAATAGGGTTTCTTGCTGCCGCACGGTTTCTGGCCTTTACGTGAGGCTGCATGGTAGCCATAGATGGTGGCACCGATCGGCCTTCCTTTGCCGATTTGGTGGCTGCCGTCCCTCAACCCATACCTGAGATGATCCTTGCACCCGGACCTCCAAAGATGGTGGAAGGAGAGGTTTATTTCCAGTTTACCAAAGAAGAGATTGCACGATCAGCGGAGCCATTCCGCTATTCTGTAGTGCTCAAGTTTCTGAAGAACCGACCGTCGTTGGATGCTGTGAGGGCTTTCATTCACAGTCGTTGGGGCCTTACGGCCATTCCAGTAGTATCTTCCATGAGGTGACCTCGTAACGTCTTCGTACGCATGGCTAATGAAGCCGACTTCACCAAGGCATTATCGCGGGAGGTTTGTGAGATTAATGGGATCTTTTACCATGCATTCAAATGGTCACCGGATTTCAATGAGGATGCTGAGCCTTCTAGGGTCTCGGTATGGGTTTCTTTGCCAGGTCTCCCTCCAAACTTTTATCAAGAAGCATTCTTGAATATTCTTATGGCACCCATTGGAACTTTCATCCACCGTGATAATCCTACTCGGTGCGCAACAAGAACGGATGGAGCAAGATTATGTGTGGAAGTTGATGCTGCAAAACCTCCGCTGTCTCATTTCTGGATTGGAGCGACAGGGTTGCCTTCTAGTTGAAAGCAAGAAATCGTCTATAAAATGCTCTCGGCATACTGTTCTTCTTGTAATATGCAGGGTCATAACGCATGGACTTGTAATCCTGGAAAAGCTGGTAAGAATGGGGGAAGAAAAGTGAGTAGAAAAGGCCACTCGGAGATAAAGATTCTGATAAATGATCAGGGGGTAGAGCAAAATGATGATAATGTGGAAATACCCCCACTGGTTAATGTGGAAAATACTACTGTTGTTGAAAATTTTATGAGGATGGAAAGTGAAACAGAGGATGCTGGGGTGGACAAGGTGACGGAAGTAGCAGCTGCAGATCATGTGCAGTTGGTTTCTGAGAAGGAAGATATGTCAGTGCAGTTGGTAGACCAAATGGTGCAGTTGGTATTTGAGAAGGATGATCAACCGGTGCAAATGATTGAATTAATTCCTCCTGTGATAAATAATGTGGTGCAAGTGATGCCTCTTGATGAAACAGAGGCTGATACAGAATTAGTGTTAAATGTTGATGACCCAGATTGTGCTGGGAACGTTACGAGTGCGTGTCATGTGGAGCTTTCTATGGATGTGAATCAGACTTTGCCTGCGGAACGGTTTGCCGTTAATGGTCCGATAATAGAGCAGAAGCAACCAGTGGTGGAAAAGGAATCTGATGAGGAAGTTGATGAAGAAATCCTGATGGAAGAGAATTGTTCTTCGGAACCGGAACCAGAACAGCATCCAGAGGTTTTTTCACAAGCTAAAGAGTATTTTACTGAATCTGAGGTGAATGAAGGTAAAAGAGGTATAACAAAAAGAAGTTTATTAAAATGTGTAGTTCTTCTAGGGTTCTTGCCCGAAATTCTAATATTGCTCAATGATTGATTCCATCTTGGTATGGAATATTAGAGGGGTTGGGACCTCTAGAAATAGACTAAAGACGTTGGTGGGAAGATATAAATCGAAAATTGTTGCTATATTAGAACCTTTTCAAAATTTAGCGGGTGCTTGTAAATTGGCAAGATGTCTAAATTTTGATAAGGTTATTTCTAATGAGGTGGAAGGGGGGAAAATATCGATTTTGTGGAGTAGAATTTATAAGGTGCAAGTTGCCAGGATGGGTATGCAATTTATTTCAGTTGTTGTAGAGAATGGTGCGGAGAAGTTTTTGATTCATGTGATTTATGCCAAGTGTTCCTAGGTGGAGAGGCGCTATCTATGGGAAGAGCTCAGCATTAATCATTTGGGTTTAGATCCTTGTGTTGTTGTGGGGGATTTTAATATTATCCGGAATGATTCGGAAAGGAGAAGAGGAAGACCTATGCCTAATATTGCGATGGATGGCTTTAATGATTGGATTCATCAAGGGGGTCTTATGGAAATGGCTACGAAAGGGAGCAGTTTCACTTGGTGTAATGGGCAGTCGGGTTTGGCCCATTCGTGGGCTCGGCTTGATCGCGCTCTAATGGATAGTTCATTCAGTTATTTGTTCCCTAACACTATTTGCTCTTATTTGTCTAAGTCTACTTCAGACCATGCTCCCATGGTCATTGAGTTCAAGAAAGATCCATTTTCCTATGGGCCGTCTCCATTTCGTTTTCAACAAATGTGGGTGGATCATCCTGGTTTCCTGGATTGTGCTCGAGCTGCTTGGAGTTTACAATTGGTAGGTTCTCTGATCCTGTGTTTAAGTAAGAAATTAAAACATACAAAGGTGATGCTTCGGGATTGGAATAAAAGAGTATTTGGACACACTATAGGGCATATTGATGCCCTTGAAAAACAGGTTGAGGTGATTGAGCTACAGCTTCAATCAAATTGGGAGGTAAATTTGGAGAGAGAACTACATGAGGCAGTCTCAAATCTAGCTGGTTGGAGGCGTCAGGAAGAGATGAGATTGGAACAAATGGCTAAGCTTAAATGGAAGTTGGAGGGTGATTGTAACTCAAAAATTTTTCATGCTTGTCTTGTCAATAAGAGAAGGAAGAGAGTGCTGGAAATGAGATCGAATGGGGTAGCTTATGAGAGCCCGGAGAGCATACACCAAGGGGCAGTGGATTTTTTTCATAATTCACTTCGAGGAGAGCCACCCATAGAGCAACCTAGCCTGGAAGGACTCATTGATCCGATCATACTAGAGGAGGAAAATGCTTCTTTGCTTAGGCCGCCTACTTTAGAGGAAGTGTTTGAGGCCTTATCATCCATTCCAAATCAAAGCTCTCCGGGTCCTGGTGGGTTTGGATCAGGTTTTTATAAAAATAGTTGGGAGGTGGTTAAGATTGATGTTTGGAAGGCAGTAGTGGAATTCTTTATGACCAAGGATCTTCCTAAATTTTTCACGGCCTCATATTTGGTTCTTATACCAAAGATGGAGTCACCCACAGGTTTTGATAAGTTTCATCCTATCAGTCTTTGTTCTGTGCTTTATAAAATTTGCTCCAAGATTATTGTCTCTCGATTAACTGGTATTTTGCCTCGCTTGATTTCTTCGGAGCAAGGAGCATTTATTCCTGGAAGGAGTATTTTTGAGAACATTAGCCTCACTCAGGAGTTGGTGCAGTCTATTAGTAAAAGAATACATGGGGGTAATATTCTGTTAAAAGTGGATATGGCGAAAGCTTATGATCGGGTGGATTGGGGGTTCTTGATAACGGTCTTGCGAAGGTTTGGCTTCTCCTCTCAATTTTGTGATTTGATTTATTCATGTATCTCTAGCCCTTAGTATTCAGTCATGATGAATGGCACTGTTAAGGGTTTCTTCCCGGGTGGTCGAGGTCTCCGTCAAGGTGATCCTCTATCTCCTTATTTGTTTATCATTCAACAAGAGGTCATTTCCCGTTTGATCCATAGGAGTGTGCAAGAGAATCAGTTTGGTCTTTTCTCTCAGGCTCGAGGTACGCCTATTATCTCTCACTTGATGTATGCTAATGATGTCATGGTTTTTTCTAATGGAAGTCAAAGATTGGTGCGAGTTCTTCAACAAATTGTGATTCAATATGAGAGGTGGTCAGGACAAACTATTAATGTTCAAAAATCTGCTTTGTATTGTTCTAATAAAATTCCAAATCGGCATAAGCAGTGGATTTTACGTCAGACGGGCTTTATGGAAGGGACTTTCCCTTTCAAATATCTAGGTGTGCCAATAATTCGAGGGCATTTGAAACAGGCTCATTTAGAAGACATGGTGAATAAAGTGAGGCAAAATATCAGTGGATGGAAGATGAGGCTTCTTTCTTCGAGAGGAAACCTTGTTCTTTTGAGGCATGTTATTTCTAGTATGAATATCCATCTACTTGCTGTTTTACAGGTACCTCAAGTTACTATTGCCAAGATTCATAGATTGATGAGTTCTTTCTTTTGGGGAGAAGTTGATGGGCGGGACAAAAAGAAATGGTTGGCTTGGAATAAGATTTGTAAGCCTGTGGAAGAAGGAGGACTTGGTTTACGGAGCCTTGAGGATGTTCAAAAAGCCTTGCATATGTGCTTTGCTTGGAACCTTATTCAAGGTAATTCTTTATGGGCTAATTTTTTCAAAGCCAAATATGTTGGAACGAGGTCGTGGTCTCTTATAGAAAATAATAAAGGATCTCGATTTTGGAGAATAGTTGCTAATTGTATTCCGTTGTTGTTAAATAATTCTAAATGGAAGATTAGAGAGGGTAATCTTTTTTTTTTGGTATGACAAATGGAGGGATAATGGTCCATTGATTAATGAGATGACTGTTATGGGTTCTCCCCTTTTGAAAGTTAAAGATTGTAGGTTGTCGGATAGTTGGGATGTGGAGTTATTGGAGGAGTTAGTAGGGCAAGATAAGGTGGATGAGATAGTAACTCCTTTAGCTGGGCCGAAGAATGGGAAGGATGTTCTAATTTGGACTCCTACGGATACAGGTATTTTCTCTACAAAATCTGCATGGAATTGTATTCGTATTAGAGGTAATTCTATGGATTGGCATGCATGGATTTGGCATAAGAATCTTCCATTAAAAATGTCTATCCATTTTTGGAGGTCATGGTTTATGGCCTTGAGTGTGGATGATAGATTACGCCGTATTGGTATTCCTCTTGTATCCAAATGTGATTGTTGTAATCGTGGTCATATTGAAGATATTAATCATGTACTTTTTTAGGGTGAATTTCCACAAAGAGTGTGGTCTTTTTTTGGAAATCTTATTGGCATACCTCTTGGTAGAACTTGGAAACAGAATGTTGAGATTTGGTTTAGGCGTGCTAGCTCTTCTTCACAGGTGAGCTTTATTGTTGGCATCATTCCCATTATTGTTACTTGGCGTCTATGGAGGAGGAGATGTCTTGCTAGGATGGAAGGTATATTGGAATCGCATAATTCTGTTGTTCATTCTATTTGTGTGGACACGGTTTATCCCACCTTACCACTTTACAACATGGAGCTTTCAGTAGTAGTATTGATAATCCTGGTTCTTTAGGCATTGGCGGGGTTATTCGGGATGCTTCCGGTGGGATGGTCCAGGCTTATGCTTCTCATATTGGTTTTGGTTCAAATAATAAAGCGGAGCTTATGGCTCTCCTTCTTGGGTTGAGAAGATGCAAATCATTGAATATCTCAAATGTGATAGTTGAAATGGATTCTATGGTAATTATCTCTTGGTGGCTCAGAGGGAGATGTGGTGTGTGGTACCTTGAGGATTTTTGGGAGGAAATTTTTGATTTAGCTTGCACGGTTCAATGTCGGTTTCAGCATGTCTTTCGTGAAGGTAATAGGGTGGCGGATTGGTTATCTAAGGTAGGGGCTTCAGGTTCTGATTGGAATTTTTTTAGTAGTTATAATTTGCCTCAGGTTCTTAGAGGCCTGATTCGTTTGGATTCTTTGGGTTTTCCATCTTTGAGATGTTAGATTGTGAATTTTTGGGGTTATTTGTAAACCTTTTTTTGTTCTGGTTTTTGGGTGGGTATTGTTTAAATAGTGATCTAATAATTTTGTTCTAGATTTGTTTTTCTTGGTTGTGGGCCTGATTCCATGGTCCTTTCTTGTCACCACGGTATTCCTCTGCCATAAGTGAGGGCATTATTAATAAATTTCGAATGGGTCACTATTGGACATGTGACTTCCTGCTCTTCTTAAAAAAATGAAGTTATTAGTTGGAGATATTTTTGATATTTTTTTAGATAAAATCTTGAATAGTTCAGGAATTTTTATCATCAACGTGGGATAATTGGAATTCCATAATAAGGAAGAATTTCAATATTCAATAGCATAATTATTCTCTGTGAGTTCAACATTCGTTTTCTTTAAAACACTTTACTACTTGTTACGATTTTGTGCACTTGCAGATAGTTTCAGCACAAGTGTTTGGCGCCGTTGCTGGGTAATAATTATTTGTTATTGATATTGATACTTGCTAAATTTTTACTACTTTGGATTTTATTTTATTTAAAAAAAAAATTGCTTTAAAATAGATCTCAGTTTGGTTTTTTTTTTCAGGAATTAGAAGTGCATGCCCCAATCTAAATCATTAGAGCATACACTTTTCGATCCCAAGATTGAAAGAACCTTATGTCGGTTCAAGAAAAAGAAGAAGAAAGAGGTTGCCGCATCTAAATTTAATATGGCCGACTATGAGCACAAAGCGTTAAGAGATTATGGCGGCGCAGATGGCAAATCTATCACAACAACTAGGTAAGATGAACATTAATGATATTCAAACTAATGTTGTTTGTGATCATTGCGCATGAAATCATTCAAGTGTAGATTGCCTAATGGGGAATCCTTTTGCCCAACCGAGTTATCAAAAAGCCCATTATGTGTCCAATTTCCAACATTAAAATAATCCTTACTCAAACGCGTTCAATCTCGAAGGAGAAATCACCCTAACTTTTCATGGAGCAATAATCAAAGGTCGGCTAGACTGCCTTAAGAGTTTCCACAGTAAGAGAAGAAGCCGACACTTGAAAATATGATTATGCAGTACATGCAAAATACTAATATTGTAATGCCCATCCTTGTGGTAGGACTTTTTATAAAATATTTTAGAAAGGACGACAGGAATTACCATTCGATTTAAAACTTTTCACTTGCATACCCAGTGTGCAAGACTCCACGTTTATAAAATAAAGAGTTCTTCTATACGGAAACCACTGTAGCTGTGCACTCAGTGCACTCAGTACGTGGATTTCCTTTTTTTTTTTTTTTTTTAAATCAAAACGCACCGTTTTGATTGAAGACCGTATTTGAAAATGAGTTTCTGCCATTCGAATTGATGTCGCGAAACCCTGCTCCATCGCGACCCGCGTCTCCCTCCACAACCCATCACCTCCCGGCGACGCCGTCTCTCTCATCAGTGCCACCGAGCGGCACTCCTCCGTGTGCCCAGTGCCTCCGCGAGCTCGTTTGAACGGAGCAAAGACTGGTTGAATCCCGCGAAACCCCCTTCCTCGCCACGAACCCGCGTCTGTCGGCTTCCTCTTGCCAGCGCCACCTCGTGACGGCTTCCTCTTCCCAGCGCCACCTCGAGACGCTCGTACGACTGCCCAGCGCCGCCGCTCCCCGCGAGCTGATCGAACGGACCAAACCAACGACGGGTAAGAGTGCTCTGTTTCGGCAAATGGTTTTGTACGTAAATATTGTACTACCATTTTCCCGTCCATACATGCTATGTACATCATGATTTTTGTGTTTTCTGAGATGGGTATGCTTAGGTATGCTTAGGGCATGGAGAAATGTCCAGAAAATGATATTTGCTATTACAATCTGTATTTACATGTGAAAACATTGAGGAAAACCCGTGTGTTGTCTCCTAATGTTATCAAGATGCAACTGAGGTTGTCATTAACAAATAGGCTAAATTTTAATCTTCAGATTTAATATTTATGCTGATGTGTGAAAGCTTGATTAGAAGTTGTTTATTAGTGATCATAGTTAATATTTGAGCTTATTTAATTTTGGTTGCTTTAAAAGTTGTTTATTAGTGATCATAGTTAATATTTGAGCTTATTTAATTTTGGTTGCTTTAAAAGTTGTTTATTAGTGATCATAGTTAATATTTGAGCTTATTTTTGCATGGTTGCTTTAAAAGTTGTTTATTAGTGATCATAGTTAATCATTCCAATGAATTGACCCGTCCGAAACATATATTTTTTTAAGAGTATAATTAATTAGAAGAAAATGTGGCAAAATAGAAGAGACAGTTTCATGTCAACAAAAGAACAAAATCTCTTAAACTACTTGTATTTCTCATTGACTTGGCTTTATATCCTCTAACATGCTATGATTGTATTTCTCAGATCTGCCACCGTGATTGAGTTGCTGTTTTTGTGTCTTTTTTTGTGTGGTTGAGTGCATTTTGTGTGGTTGTTTCCGGTGTAATTTTTGTATCTCTTTGAGAGGGGAAGGTAGTAGTTAGTTGTGTCCATGGGTGTATGCCAATTGTAAGGTTTTTTTGTGGAGATGCAACGGGTAATTTTTTGTACCTCTTGGAGATCAAAGGTGTTTTGGTACCATGAGCCAACAAGTTTTGGAGGACTACTACAAAGTTTTGGAGTGGAATCAGAGTAAATTACCTAAGGCTTGCACTGGTTAGTGATCTCTCTTCTTATAGCTCCTTGAATTTCAGATTTTCCATTGAGTGAGGTTTGGAGGTTGATTATGGGAGATTGAGTGAGAAATCTACATGATTCTGTGGAAGGCAGCAATGCCATTTTTTTGGATTGTAATCTTATGTTTTTTCTGATGGTGGAAGGCACCAATGGCTGTTTTTTATAACTGCGTTGGTTTTTATATGATGCAGTTATATTATTGTACAGGTTATATAAAGTGACCTCCATTAATTTCTTTTGCAGTTTTGAGTGATCCTGCTGCTAAACGACTTCACTATGATCTAACTGGAAAAAATGAGATTGATAAGTATACTTTGCGGGTAAGAAAATGGAAAAAAGATAGATGCATTATATATATAATATATAACTAGCTTTTGTAATTTCTAGAATTATTGTGGGGTACTTATAATTTTTGTATACCAATGCAGGACACAACATCACTTCTTTTGTATACCAATGCATTATATAATATATAACTAGTCTCGGTTTCTATATCCTCCAAGGTTAGCCCAGTTTAGTGTTTTGGATGTCCACCTTTTCTTGTGGCTGAATATGCACATCACTTCTTTTGGAAACTTGTTTACATATGGATCTATCTTTACGTGTCGCACTCTATTTTTATTGCATGAGCAGTAAGATCTATTGTATCTTTGTCTTCTCTGATTTTGTGGAAACCTTGTACTTTGTTGATCTTTTACATTTTGATAGAGTTTTGGATTACGCTAACATGCCAAGTTAAAGTATTATCTGTTCTACTAATTTATACAACCTAATTGCTGGCATTACTCAATTTCTGGAATGATAGGGGTCTGGAATTTAACTTGTGCTAGAGGTCAGGATGAAAATCTTTTGTTGGTGTACCAAATCTTAAGGATGGGCAGGTTGGTATTTATACGAGTTTATTTTAAATGGCTTCCAATTTATTTTGCTTTATTTCTCTTCTAGTTTTCGTTAACATGCTGTTAGGATCACTTGCAGATGTCTTGCAGCATATACATGAGGTGGTACTGAATCCCTGGGCTGACGCATTTTGGTGGTATTGTGGGACATGAGGTTGTGAAAGCATGCTCTGGGAAGTTCCATCCACTGAAGACAAGCAATGAGAGTTGACCTAAGTAAGAATGTAAGGCTGCCATAAGCAAAGTACATAGACTGTGTGTACTTGGGTCTATTTATGTTCATGTTTATATATCAGTGCTTTGGGTACTACATCTATTGTGAGAATGTTTTGGAAGCCATTAATGGTGTACATAGAAGTAACGTCCCCACCCCTCTCAATTAAGATGTTAAATCAATTAAAACAATACGAGTATTATTCTTAGTGTAATTTATACGCAGGCTCTTCATTTCTAATCAAAATTTATATAAATGGGAAATATTTTTGTTATGCGGATACTGATAGAGGCCTATAAATTGCTCGTAGTTAGGTTTTGGATTGCTGTATATTTCTGAACGGTTCGAAGGAGTTTGTATTTGATTACCAAACATGCAAATAAAAGTTGCACTATACGGTTTTATGTGTCGAACTCTATTGCAGTTCGAAGAAAGAAAACTAGCTGATCAGAGAAGGGTAATTTTACATTTCTGATCATAAAACAAGTATTAAAGTTGCAATATTAAGTCAGCTTTCGGCAAATAGATCCATTGGTCTCCAATAAGCACTTCACATTCGGGAAAACAAAACCTGCAACTGGGGGGTTACCTGTTTTACACATAAAGCCAGACAATATCAAACCTGCAGAGGACAGATTCCAAGCCTCTTCCTCCCAAGCAATGCCATCACACACAGCTAAATGAATAAAAAAAACGAGATTTCATTTTGTTTCTTGTCATGCAAAATAAGAAACAAAATGATTGGTTCAAAGTCAATCCAGGGTCAGGTTCCCAATTACAGAACTTTTGGGGGCACTTTCAACCATTCATGCACAAGCTGTTTCTACTCAAAAATTACATAATTCTACACAACGTTATTTTTACATTACATTTATCCAAAGGAAGCAAACAATTTGTATTTTTACATTACATTTATCCAAACCAAGCAAACAATATTACAAAGGTGATAATCCAGTACAAACACAATAACTTTCGCTTTTCCTTTTTCAGATTCTTCGCTATCTCTCTCACTTTTTCTTCCCTTTTCCGAACGGCATACTCGCGGCGTAATACATCATCCCATGTATTACACCGCGAGTTATGTTTTAATAACATGTTCTCCACTAACAACTGAAAAATATCCGCCCATACGAAGAATTCACACCTCGCATCTCCCTGCACACAGTACGAACTCCCAAATTAATATGACACAAAGTACAACCCGCAACAACAAATCAATTAGTTTAATATGACAAATATTATCTTGCTTTACCGTATTATATTTGGGGCAAGCAAAAAATCTCCTTCCAGGATTTTTCTTAGTGTAGGGCGTCTTTAGTGGCGTTTTCAAACCACACCAACAAGTTGGTGACTCCATCACAAAATCATTATCTAAAGATGATGATTGAGAAGATGCCATGGTGATTCTGTCAAAGGAAAGACAACTACAAACACAAGAGTCTGTCTCATATGAACAAAATTTCAAGTAACATAACTTGATTTCAAGTAACCCAACACTAGCAGCTCATTATCATGTTTATGACAATAACCACACACTTCCATTCAAGGATACAATACTTATAAAGTTAAAATAACTAATGATGTAGTTAGTTCATGGTAAATGTATATCTAAGTACACATTACTGTTCCCAAATGGATAAAGATGCCAAAAAGAATACAGATTTGGATATTCAAGTTACAGGGGTCAGTTTTCAGGTTGGAAAGTCTAGTTAATTGCAACATGATTGGCTGTTTATTATTATTTATTTGTATGGTTCTATATACAAGTACAAGTAGTGATGTAAGCCTCCAACCACAAGCGAAAATTAATTTTGAGTAATGGAGAAAAAAGAAAGTTTCAGGAAAAGAACAATCACAAGACAAGCAAAGAAAGGTGACTCTAAATAGACATGCATTTAAAGAGTTTTACTCATATCTCATTTCTAGATTGCTTTCACTGCAATAGCAGAAAATTACATGGCTAGTCAAACCTTGGAGATGGTAATATTTTTTTTTTCTTCAGTAAGGGGTTTAACTACACTAATAGAAAGCCATAGTCTAATTTTCTATTAACTAGTGTCAATAAAGTATAACCACATGCATGGTCTATTTCAAAGTAATCAAACCCAACCTAGGTAAGTGAAGAGAACATGCATTTTATTCTAATGAGAGTTGGAAATATTGGAAGCCAATAGTCTCCCCCAAAAGGGGCCATCCCATGTTACCAGGAGGTAAGTTTGGAAGTTTTGTTTCCCAAAAAAGTGTAGGAGAAGAAAAGCCAAAGCTAGTCCTAACCAGAGAGCTAATATAATAGGCAAAAACATCTCTCTTGCTGAAGAAACTCAAGAAGCTTGTCTTGTTTTGATGACTCTCGAACCCTTGCAAAGCTCTCAGCTACTTTGTTTCCCTATGCTTGCAAATATATATATATATATATATACACACACACACACACAAGAAGCTTTTTATTTTTTTTCTAAAGTTTGGAGGACCACTGACCGAATTTAAGAAATGCAATTTTATAGTGATAATGCTTTCACTTATACATGGAGATAAAAGAAGAAAAGTCAGAAAGGTGCAATGATCATCATTGTCTCTCCCAAGATATGAATAAGAAATATGAACTGTAAAGCGAAGGGAGGCTCACCTAACCCTCTCAAAGACCAAAAAAGCCTTACTAACGTGCTTTCAATGTCAAAGCAAAACCAGGAAATTAAACCTAGGCTATTACAGAAGTTGATGGTGGGCCTTTCCCACTGTGAAGCTGATTTTGTTTGAAATTAGGAACCAAAATCAGCTATTTCCACCTTCATTAATAAACTAAAACTAGCCACGATAGAATGCAACCTCCAATCTCTACCTAATACTAGCTATGCATCATCCAGATACCATTAATCTCTAGAAAAATACTATTAACTTACAGAACATGTAACTAAACCCTAGAAGAAAAAAGATGCTGTAAATACAGAGAAAAAAAATAAATGTATGACTAAACCCTAGAATCAGAGAGGAAAAAAACGTAATACATGAAAATGGTTCAGGAAGATTATTTAGAAGAAACTATACATTACCCCTCCCGCAGCTCTGGGCTTCGCGTCGGTGGATTGACGGCTTCAATCTGAGTGTGTTGAACACAGAGAGAGAGAAGAAGAAGAAACCTGCATCGAATAAGTGTAAATCTTAGAGGAGGAGGAGAAGAAGAAGAAGAAGAAGAAGAAGAAGAAGAAGAAGAAGAAGATATAACCTGCGAGGAGCTCGGCCTTCGGGGGAGAAACTCAAAATCGCAGTGCAGGGCCTCCCTTAGGGCAGAGGAGTCTCGGGGGTGGGGGGGACGCAACGCGGGGGGTTGGGTGAGAGCGAATCTTGAAGACGAAGGGCAATCTCGCGTGTGGGGGGCTCGGGTTCTTGAGAGCGAATCTTGAAGACGAAGGGCAATCTCGCGTTTGGGGGGCTCGGGGAAACGACGCGGGAGGATTGGGGGAGAGAACGAAGACGAAAACGTGCGTTTGTTGGCGGAAATTTCAAAATGAAACCGAAAACGTGCGTTTGGGGGGAGGGGGTGGGGCTCGGACACGTCATGTGTGTCACTGAGTGCAGTAAACAGTGGATGTATAATAGAGTTTTCCTAAAATAAAATGTGTTTTGACAATAAAATAAGTTTACAGCGGAAAACATCAATTTTAATAATAGAAAGGCCTCTCGAACATTTAAAATTCATGCCTAGACTTCCGTGCTCTTCCCCATGGGCCGTGTCCGTCCTGGCCTTTCAGTTCCTGTGGGGGGAGGGGCATACATAAAAACTAAAATGAGTCGAAGACTCGTAAGCATTACTTCATACAGTTAAAATATAACAACATAAGTTTTCATTCATGCATTCATCATTCCATACATACTATACATAGATGCATATGTGCGTTCTTTTGAAAACATCACTGGACGGGATTTTTCTTTTAAACATGGGCTTTCTTTTCGTAAACATGTCTCCCGTCAGTGCCTTCATTTCTTCAAGAATACATGCATTCATGCATTCATACATTCATGCATACATAAATTCTTTCTTATCACTTTCATAGACCGGTATACACTGTTACGCCCCATGTGTTAGGGCTAGCGGCCCTATGGCCAATAGATTCGCCCGTGGCCACAGGTTGGAATCTCATTCCATTAGGGTGCAGCACTGGGTGCACTACCAGCACTACTACCCGGCATTGCAATCTGCCCATTCAGTCATTGCCCATTCATTCATTGGGTACCCCTTATCATTCATTCATGTGGCCGTTACGTATTTTCATACATTTCATGCTTTCGTTCTTTCATTCATTCATGGCAGCTCGAAAGAACTGGAGCTTTCCTTCTTTTCTTATCTTTCATTTAACATGTCCTTTCATGAGAAAACGTTCATTTTCGTGAGAAAATATCGTTCTTTTAAACGTCGTTCATCATCTTTTCGTGGCATTCGTAAAACATTTAAAACGTCGGCCTTCATGGCATCCACAAGCATCACCTTAAACGTCGTCTCTCATGGTGTCCACGAGCATTACCTCGTGGCGTCCATAAGAGTGTCGGTTCGTAGGATCCCTGAAAGCGTCCGTTTCCATGTCTTTTTTTTGCCTTTCATGATAAAACATTATTTTTCGTGGGAAAACATCGTTTCGTGGGAAAACATCATTTTATGACCATAAAATATCAGTTCGTTGATTTTCTTAGAAAATACATACAATAGATACGTCGTATAGTCAACCATTCACATGCGTGCAATTAATACTTTGGGTGCGTAAAAAGGGCTGCCAAGGAGGGGCCGTACGTACTTATACCTTTGAACACTTATCGTTTTCTTTCTTAAAACGTCTTTTGTTTCTTTTCTTTAAGCATTTTAAAGGAAAAGCGTTTCTTGTATCTTGAAAAAACTCTAGAAGAGCATGAACATAACGCTTACCTGGACTCCATGCTACTTGCATATCATGCAGTCCATTCATGTGCTTGTCAGATGGCAACCTACATGCATACACATACCTTAACGTCATTCTCTATCTAGTACATAAGCAACTTAAACTTAGAAAGCACAAGCTACACTTCACTTGGAACACTCTCCTTCTATCCCGTGTTCTTACGTGTTCCTTACTATGTTAAAACCTTCGGGGACCCATTGCGGTCACCACATCTTCCAACTCAAGGTCTTGCCTCGAGTGCTCATTCACTAAAGTGAACCCATGATTCACCTTAGGATTAAGACACTAAGACCTTCGTCTTACTCTCCTTATGGAACTCATCTCGATGCATGACTCGGACCAACTAAGTCACACATCCCTTCCTTAGACAGTCCACCCATCACTATCTTCATGTATCTTAGCCCATACAAATCCTCATTCCCATCCATACAATTCACATGGCTCTAAGCCAACTCTAAGGCTTAAGCACCGTGCAACTATACTCAGGGCGGATTACCCATTACATATGGTAAATCCGTCCGGCACATGTGTCTCACCAGATTACACATGTACCTTACCCCTTTATCACCTAAGATCAACATATAACACGTTGATCACCTGCTTGGAGGGACAAGGGCCATACTCCGATACCAACCTTCTCTTAACCCGGCTAGCATGACTCTTCATGCTATCCATCCCTTTCGACAATTCATCCCAACACTTGACATGACAAGACTCCGTTCACAACTACGCCTTATGTCACACGTCATACAGCTCGAGACTATTCCCAAGCTACACCGTGACCTTGTCGCGTTACCCAACATCGTGGCAATTCCTAACTCATCATGAGTACGGTTCCTCACGTACTCCCGACACATCGTGACATCTCATCACGTTCCCATTACGCCCTTCATACCCTATCACTTCACCCATCACAAGCACAACTGTCGGTAACCACGTCATGAAGTGACGTTGCCCAGTTATGCTTCCGATGCGTACTCTTATACTTGTCCTGCTACTTCATCCGTACTTCCAGCCATGAGTCAACTTCACGGTGACACCCGTCACCTTAGACTATAAGCCACTTCACAATTACTTCGGGACACTGTTCCATAGTTCCCTACACTACTCATCACGTTCTACGCCCATCAATCACACAACCATCATTATCACTGCGACACGCTACACGGCGTATCGCTGCACCTCATGGAATACACTCCATGCGTACTCCCTTCTCACATGCTACGCCACATCATCACTATGGCGTACCTGCCAGATAGTGCATCACTTCACTACATGGAGTACACTCCGCATATACTCCCCTCATACATACCACGCCACATCACCATTATGAAATACATGCCATATGGTGCATCAATCCACTACATGGAGTACATTCTGAATGTACTCCCTTCATACACATCACGCCACATCACCATTATGCCATATCCGCCACATGGTGCATCACTCCGCCATACGGAGTACATTCCACATGTACTCCCTTCATACACACCATGCCACATCACCATTATGGCATATCCGCCATATGGTGCATCACTCCACCATATGGAGTACACTCCACGTGTACTCCCTTTATACACATCACGCCACATAGAGTACACTCAGTGTGTACTCTTCCCATTCCACATACACCACGCCACCATTACAACACAGTCCACAACACTACACAGCACACTTCCCAATTACGCCCAACACTTCACAGCACACTACACGGCACAACACATCTCCACCCAACACAAACATGCCCCAACACTTCACATACGAATAACATCACATCACCACACTACACAGATTGCCCAACACTTCATTACACAACACATCATAATACCACAACTCCACAAATACTAACAGCACAGTCCACAACCTAGTCAACTAATCAATATCTAACATAAATACGAGGGATAGAGAGTTATACCATCGATGGGATAACTTGTGCGTTGCTCGTTGACCGTCATGGTGGAAGACGTCAGAAGGGTCGTACGTGGTGGCTAAACCGCGTACGGTGACTGTTTAGGCATTTGGATAGCTAGGTGTGGTCTTGGAAGGGCTCGTGGTGGCCTTGTGATGGTGGCAAGGAGCGTAACACGACGAATCTAGCCGTGTACAATGGCGGTCAGCCACGCGCAATGGCTGTCCATCATGTGCAGTGACTACCCACCACTCAAAGTGGTGGTTTGGACCTAGGGTTCGACTAAGGGAGGTGCGGTGGAGCTCATGGTGGCACTGGGGTGGTGCCACAGTGGTCCACGGTGGTGGAGGGAGGGAATGGCCGTGTAAGAGGGGCGAGAAGTCATGGGAGAGTGAGAGAGAGTGTGCGTGTATGGGTGGCAGATCGGGGCCAAGGGTGGTCGGGATGGCTTGGTGGTGGCTTGAGGAGGCTGAAGGTGGCGGTTACACGCCGTGGGAGGCGTGCAACCCGTGCAAGTGAGAAGGGGAAGCCCGTGCGTGGAGGAGGGGCTTCTGGCCATGGGTCACGTGGAGGAGGAAGGGGGAGGGAAGGGGAGGTCCATGGCAGTGCTTGGCGGCCGTGGGTGGCCGTGTACTACGGCACAAGGTGGGGAAATGGGTTAAAGACCCATTTCGGCTACTTGCCGTGAGGGGAGAGGGAGGGCTGCATGGTGGAGGCCGAGCTTGCTAGAAGAGGATGGCCGGTGGAAGAGGAAGCTGCTGTGGAGGTGGTGGTGCCATTGGGCGGCGCACGGCGGTGCAGTGGACACCAAGCCCATTCGGGCTTCGCACGACCAGCGGGGGAGAAAGGGAGAGCGTGAGAGAGAGGGGCTGGGCTAGGGAGGCTTGCCGGAGGAAGAGGAGGTCGGTGGGAGCGGCATTGAGAGTGGGCGGCGCCGAGTTGGAGGAAGGAGCTTTGGGCGAGGGAGAGACGGTGTACCGTATACGCACAAGCTAAGGGAGGAGAGAAAGAGAGCTGGGGAAAAGTGAGGAAGAAAGGGAGGGGTCTGGGTATTTAACCCAATCCCTTCTTCTGGAGATCCACGTAACAATCTAAAGATGGATCTCAAACACTGATTTAAAATGCATAAATATTAATTAATTAAAAGCGCTTAGAGGAATTAAGGTAGAATATTATTTAAACTAATTTTAGTTTATAAAATAATATTCTTCATCATTAATAAAATGATGAAGTCTTATTTAGTATATTAAAAGGATGAAACCATTTAATTTAATTAAAGCTTTCAACATAATTTAAAATTCATAATATCTTAAATCGTTGAAATCATTTTAATAATGATATTAAAATGATTTCTGACAATTATAATATTTTTGGAGCTCTTCAAG
Source organism: Juglans cinerea (assembly GCA_961763995.1). NCBI lineage: Eukaryota > Viridiplantae > Streptophyta > Magnoliopsida > Fagales > Juglandaceae > Juglans > Juglans cinerea. Next base: position 18,314,568 of record CAUIVZ010000014.1, read on the forward strand.
AATATTATAATTGTCGTATTTAAAATCAAGCTTAGTTCAATAACACTGGAAATACTCTTTATAAATATTTCCAGCACATTTAAAACTCTAGGCGTGCCCTAGAAGTCACACAATATCTTTGAAGACACGCCATCGGGGTTCAGCACGCATGACGAGGCTCACAGTCGTTAGAGAGAAGGGGCAGACAGTTTACATAATTTCTGTCCTCAACACTTGCTTACGTAAGAATAAAGGAATCTTACATCAGAATGAAGGAACGTACGTCAGAAGGAATGAGCGGGGTGTTACAAATATGGTGATCAAAAATAACTTGGCTTCAATCTGCAATCTTGAGGTGCAAATCGGTCAGGTCTCAAACATGCTTACAGAGAGGACAACAGGGATTTTACCGAACAACACTGTGACCAATCCGAAGGAACTTGTCAAAGCCATAACATTGAGAAGTGGGCAGACATATGACCAGCCGCAAACAGTAAATACTGAGCGAGATGTAGAAGCTGCCAAAAACATGGAATCTGAGATGAAGGAAGCTGAGTTTGAGGTGAAAGAAGTAGAGCGGGATGCGACCGACCAGCAAGCTGAGAAGACTAAGGAGAATAAATGGCTGCAAAACCCAAGAAATCCAAGGAGTTTATATCTAAAACTTATTCTCCTTCAATTTATGATCCACCAATTCCTTTTCTGCATAGATTAACAAAAAATAAGATTGATAATCAGTTCTCTAAATTTCTGAGTATATTTAAGTAATGGCATATTAATATTCCTTTCATTGAAGCTTTAGAGCAAATGCCTAAATATGCAAAAAAATTTAAGAATATATTATCAAACAAGCAGAAATTGGAGAACCATGAAACTGTAATACTGACCAAGGAGAGCAGTGTAATTGTATAAAAGAAGCTGCCGCCTAAGTTAAAAGATCCGGGAACTTTCACGATCCCTTGCACTATAGGAAATTCATATTTTGATAAAGATTTATGTGACTTAGGGGCAAATATTAATCTAATGTCTCTCTCTGTTTTCAGGGAACTAGGTCTTGGAGAAGCAAAGCCGACCACCATCTCTCTACAGTTGGCGGACAAATCTATTAAATACCTAAGAGGACTCATTGAGAACGTACTGGTGAAAGTTGATAAGTTCATTTTCCCGGCCGACTTCATTGTACTCGATATGGAGGAGGAGGAAGAGATCCCTTTGATACTGGGCCGACCTTTCCTTGCGACGGGGAGAACTTTAATTGATGTCCAGCAAGGGAAACTAGTTTTCAAGGTTGGCGAGGAGCAGGCCACTTTTGACGTAATAAAATCTATGAAATTCCCTTCCGAGCTACCACTTAAGAAGCCACCCAAGCTTGAACTCAAACTGCTTCCATCAAATTAAAGGAACGAAGAGGTCGGGGAGATCAACAAGGGGTACATGGCTGTACCTTCAAGGAAAATATTCAATTGGAAGACCAGAGAAAAAAAAAGAATCAGGGTAGCATCTCTTACCTTCTCTCATTCTTTGCTTTAGTTTTTCTTCATTTTTCCCATTGAGGACAATGTGATATTTAAGTTTGGGGGAAAAGGAAATTATTTTATTTATTAAAAATAAAAATAAATAAATAATAATGATAAAAACAGTATGGTTTGATGAATATAAAGCCTATGATAAGAATATGATTGAAATTGATTATAAGTTTTAGGAAAAATTCTCATTGCCTAAGTCTAGTAGTTAATTATTTACTTGATCTTACTTAATTTGATATCTTCTATGTTCAATGAATGTTTCTTATGATTATTAATCGTTTTGCATACCTAGAGAAATTTTATGTGAATTTTGTGAATTTGTATGGTCTCAACTTACTCTAGAACTTGTTTGATTACACTTGAGGCGAAATCCTAGATACAATATTACTGAGGAAATTATTAAGGCATTCTTTGGACCGATCGAGCCTTTCAAACTTACCTTTTTATTATCGTTATCCCTAGCCACCCCTTTGAGATTTATTGAATTATATTTTGGCCTTATATTTTTCTTTATTGTAAACCTCATATTCCCTACCCTATTTTAGTTTAAACCCTGATTTCCTTATCTTTTAAGAGAACTAAGTTTACACAAAGTCACAGACTCACAAGAGCATGAAAGACAAGAGAGGTAGAAGGTCTACAAGTAAAGTTAATTATAGCCATATTATCAAAATCATAAATTTGGGGGTGTGAAAAGTCAACTAGTCTATTGTGTGGCCAACAAGAAAATGACAACGAGAGTCATCCACAAAGGCAGTAAAAAAGGTATGGAATACTTCCATGAAAAAAAAAATGTCTGACCTGCCGAATAGAAGGGTAAAGAGAGAGATACTTGAAAGTACAATAAAGAGAGGTATGTTGAGAGATTCACAAGGGGTGAGAAGAGATGTTTGTGTTAGAAAGGAGAATGCTCTATTTGTCTGTTGGTGTTCAAACTTAAGTTCTCTTGCTTTGCTTGAATCCTACCTTTTCTTTATAACCCTCACCCAAGCCCATACATTACAAGGTTAATAAAGACCTATTGAACCCTGGTGATAGTTTTTGTTCTACATTAGTGGAGAGTGATTCGAAAAGCAAGCCTATGGAGTGTTTATCGATCCATTATTTATTTACTTGTTTGCATAAAACTATCCGGGAGCTAATGATGAAGTGAGAATGATGGATATGAATGAATGTGAGGATGGATAATGCGGTGGAATTTAGTTTTAAATTAACTTTTGGACTTGATTGATCTTGAATGATTCTTTTGAATTATAGACTCTAGGCAATCTTTGAGATAATAAATTTTATGAATTAAACCAATGCTTATTTTAATTGTCTTTCTTTTCTTCTTTGCTCAAGGGCGAGTAAAGCTTAAGGTTGGGGGTAATTGATAAGTATGATTTTTATTACTCTTTTATTTATGAAAAGTGTCATTTTTCCTTCAATATTATTGATTTTATTTTATTTCTATATATTTTTCTTAATTTTCTTTGATTTGAAGGAATGAGAAGATTTAGTGTGAAAGGAGAGCATTTTGGTACAAAAGAAGAGACTATGGATCCAGACCGATGAGAGGCAGCGAGATCTAAAGAGAACCGAGGAGATTTAGGCGAGGAAACTCGCGACCAAAATTCGTGACCAAAAGGCACAACCAAAATTCGCGTCCAGAATTCGTGACAAGAGTTAGGCGATATATTTTACCTTCTGGGAGAGAAGACTTGGCGCAAGGCTTCGGGCGACTAGATTGGACGACCAGTCTAAACGACCAACTTAAAAGACCAACCTAAATGACATTGTGGGCAACAACTAGTAAAGGCGAACAGCTTTACCTCTCAATAGGTTGGTGAGAGAAGTTATTCATCTCGGTCAGGAACCTTACATATTGGCCATTGGGCGAGGAAACTAGTTATATTCAGCGCACACGGCATCTACCTGGTGGGACCCTTCCGAGTTCCACAATCAATGTGTTGACTACCAAATCCTCCTGAACTCCAAAAATCAAGCCGCTTGTTACTGAATCTTCCATTTTAGATAATCCCGTTATTCCTAGGATAATTTGTTTTATGTTAATATTTATCTTTAGAAACTATTTTTTAGATCTTTAGGCTAGATTGTAGCCGCAATTATCTTATTTCCGGATTTGAGTTTCGACATCTACTTAATCTCGTCTTGTGGGATGAATAGGGGAGAGTTTGAGTTTTAGATTTCAATAGTTTAGAGTTTATTATTTTAAGTTTCATTCAATGAGGCAGATCTGGGGAGCAGAGACGAGAGCCGCATGCTTCATCAACCGACTCCAACAAAGAACACTAGTTTTATTCTTGTTCTTTTTAATCTCATTATGAACTAATTTAATTTTCTAGAACTCTGATGTAGTCTACCACTGAACACACAATTTATATTCTATGTTATTTTATTTCATTATTTTCATGATTGAGTGTTTATTCCTTATTCTTAATGCTTGGAAACTTTTAGCTAATTATTGTTCGATCTATTGAATCACAATGAGACCAAGAGGTGATTTGTGATTAAAGCTGTAGGATTAAGCACCCTTAGTTGAGCGAAAGTAGAGATACTTTATCGCGATTAGTGTAATTTTCAAGAAAAATTCAAAGAACTTAATGAGTCTCCAATTAGTTAAATTCACAAAGAGATATGGAGTTATTAGTTGGAGATATTTGTGGTATTGTTCGAGAGAAATTATTGAATAGTTGAGGGATTTTTATCATCAACTTGGGATAATTGGGATTCTATAATAAGAAAGAATAAATTGTGTGGGATTTGCTAGATGAAATCAAACGCTCTAGATCTATTCTTATTATCTTTAAAATCTTAATTTTAATGCTATTGTCTTCAGTTTAATGTAGATAATCCATTCTTTAAATTTCAATTTTATAAATAGTAATTAATTTAGTAAATTTTTATACTCAATAACATAATTATTCCATGTGGCTTCGACATCCGTTTTCTTTAAAACATTTTACTATTTGCTACGATTATGTGCACTTGCTTATATTTGTAGCACAACAAGCTTTTGACGCCGTTGCCAGGGAATAGTTATTTGTTATTGATATTGATACTAGTTAGATTTTAACTACTTTGGATTTTATTTTATTGGTTTAAATTAGATCTCAGATTAGTTTTTCTTTTCAGGAATTAGAAGTGCATGCCTCGATCTAAATCATTAGAGTATACACTTTTCAATCTCGAGATTGAAAGAACCTTATGTCGGATCAATAAATAGAAACAGAAAGAGGTCGCCACATATAAATTTAATATGGCCGACCAGGAGCACAAGGCGTTAAGAGACTATGCTATGCCCTCTGTCAATGGAGCGACATCTAGTATAAGACTCCCAGCTATACAAGCCAATAACTTCAAGATCAAACCGGCCATCATTCAAATGTTTCAATAGACCATCCAGTTTGGGGGGCTGTCACAATTGGATCCTAATGTCCATATTGCAAATTTCCTAGAAATTTGTGATACTTTTAAACACAACAGAGTGACAGATGATGCGATTCGATTGAGACTTTTTCCTTTCATACTTAGGGAAAAAGCAAAAGCTTGGTTGAACTCTTTAACTCCTGGCATCATCACCCTCCAGCCAAGACAACAAAGTTAAGGAATGATATCACGACTTTCAACCAATTTGAGGGTGAATCATTATATGCGGCATGGGAGAGATACAAGGATGTATTGCGCAAGTGTCCACATCATAACTTCCCAGCTTGGCTTCAAGTACAGACATTTTACAATGGTTTGGGACCCACAAATCGATCTATGGTTGATGCGTCTAACAACTATCAGTGGGCAGCAGAGAGGCCAAAGTTGTTGAGCTTGAATCTATGTCCGCAATTGTAGCTCAGTTGGTAAACCTATCCAAACAGATAGGTAAAATGAACGTTAATGCTATTCAAACTAATGTTATTTGTGATCATTACATACAAAATCATTCAAGTGTAGATTGTCAAGTGGGGAATCCTTTTGCCCAACCGAGTTATAACAAGTCCATTACATGTTCAATTTCCAACGTCAAGACAATCCTTATTCAAACACGTTCAATCCCAGATGGAGGAATCACCTTAACTTTTCATGGAGCAATAACCAAGTGCCGGTTAGACTACCTCAACAGTTTCCACAGTAAGAGAAGAAGCCGACACTTGAATATATGTTCATGCAGTACATGCAAAAGAATGATATGGTGATCCAAAACAACTTGGCTTCAATCCTCAATCTTGAGGCACAAATCAGTCAGCTCTCAAACATGCTTACCGAGAGGACAACAGGGACTTTACCGAGCAACACTGTGACCAATCCGAAGGAACATGTCAAAGCCATCACATTGAGAAGTGGGCGGACATATGACTAGCCACAGACAGTAAATACCGAGCGAGATGCATAAGCTACCGAAAATATAGAGTCCGAGAAGGAGGAAACCGAGTACAAGGTAAAAGAAGCAGAGCGGGATGCAACCGACCAACAAGCTAAGAAGACTAAAGATAATAAAGGGGTTGCAAAACCGAAGAAATCCAGGGAGTCTATTTCTGAAACTTATTCTCCTTTAATTTATGATCCACTAATTCATTTTTCGTAAAGATTAAGAAAAAATAAGATTGATAATCAATTCTCTAAATTTCTAAATATATTTAAGCAACTGCATATTAATATTCCTCTCATTGAAGCTTTAGAGCAAATGCTTGAATATGCAAAATTTTTAAGGATATATTATCAAACAAGTGGAAGTTGGAGGAGCATGAGACTGTAATGCTGACCGAGGAGAGCAGTGCAATTTTACAAAAGAAGCTGCTGCCTAAGTTGAAAGGTCTGGGGAGTTTCACAATCCCTTGCACTATAAGAAATTCATAATTTGATAAAACTTTATGTGACTTAGGGGCAAGTATTAATCTAATGCCTCCCTCTATTTTCAAGAAACTAGGTCTTAGAGAAGCAAAGCCGACTACCATCTCTCTACAGTCTGCGGACAAATCTATTAAATACCCGAGAATACTCATTGAGGACGTACTGGTGAAAGTTGATAAGTTTATCTTCTCAGCCAACTTCATTGTACTCGATATGGAGGAGGACGAGGAGATCCCTTTGATACTGAGCAGACCTTTCCTTGCTACAGGGAGAACTTTAATTGATGTCCAGCAAGGGAAAACTCATTTTGAGGGCCGGCGAGGAGCAAGTCACTTTTGACGTATTTAAATCTTAGGAATTCCCTTCCGAGGTACATTCTTGTTTTCAAATAATTGACCGAGACATGGTCATGACCAATGAGACTTATGGAGCTGAATTTCCAAAGCTACCACTTGAGGTATGTCTTACTCACTCTACATCTATAGAATCTGAAGATGAAGAGGTTAGGGAGTGTGAGAGATATTTGGAGGCTACACCATCATTTCCTCCTTCAATAAAACTGAAAGTGGAAGAGCTAAACTCATCTCAGCCAACATCTCCAAGTAAGGAACCACCCAAGCCTGAACTCAAACTGCTTCCATCAAATTTAAGGTACACTTTATTAGGCGAGGACTTTACTTTTCCAGTTATCATTAACAGTCCCTTGAGTGATGTAGAGGAAGAAAAGTTGCTTAGAGTCTTGCGGGAACACAAAATGGCCTTGGGTTGGACCATCTCAGACATCAAAGGAATTAGTCCTTCAATTTCCATGCACAAGATTTTAATGGAGGATAATTTTAAACTGATCATCCAACCCCAGAGGAGATTGAACCCATCGATGCAAGAAGTGGTGCATAAAGAAGTATTGAAGTTTTTAGATGCTGGGATGATTTATCCAATCTCAAATAGTGCATGGGTAAGTCTAGTGCAAGTCGTCCCAAAGAACGGAGGGATAATCATGATCAAGAATGACAACAGCGAACTCATACCGACGAGGACAGTCACGGGATGGCGAGTATGCATAGACTATCGAAGACTGAATGATTCAACTCGGAAAGACCATTTTCCCTTACATTTTATGGATTAAAAGCTAGAAAGACTTGCCGGCCACGCTTACTACTATTTTCTAGATGGATATTCTTGTTACAATCAAATAACTATTGCACCCGAGGATCAAGAGAAGACCATTTTAACCTATCCTTATTGCATTTTTGTATATAGGCGCATGCCTTTTGTTCTTTGCAATGCACCAGCCACTTTCCAAAGATGCATGATGTCCATCTTCTCAAACATGGTGGAAAAATTTTTAGAAGTCTATATGGATGACTTCTCGATTTTTGGTCACTCTTTTGATAATTGCTTATCTAATTTATCTTTAGTTTTGCAGAGATGCAAGGAGACAAATCTTGTTTTAAATTGAAAAAAATGTCATTTCATGGTCGAGGAAGGAATAGTGCTTAACCACCGCATTTCCTTCAAGGGAATTGAGGTCGACTGAGCAAAGATAGAAGTTATTGACAAACTCCCACCACCGACCAATGTGAAGGGCGTGAGAGCTTCTTGGGTCACGCCGGGTTCTATCGTCGGTTTATCAAGGATTTTTTCTAAATTACTAAACCTCTCTGTAATCTGATGGTTAAAGATACTCGGTTTGAACTTTCTGATAAATGCTTGCATGCTTTCGAAACATTGAAAAAGAAATTAATTTCAGCACCTATCATTGTATCATCGGATTGGAATTTACCTTTTGAATTAATGTGTGATGGTAGCGATTATGCTATAGGGGCTGTTTTGGGGCAGAGAAAAGAAAAAAAAAATCATGTTAATTATTATGCAAGTCAAACCTTAACAGAAGCTCAACTTAATTATGCTACTATTGAAAAAGAATTATTTGCAGTTGTGTTTGCCTTTGACAAATTTCGTTCTTATTTGATAGGTTGGAAGGTGGTCGTCTACACCGATCACTCAGCTCTTAAATACTTGTTGTCAAAGAGGGATGTCAAACCAAGACTGTTAAGATGGATTTTGCTATTACAAGAGTTCTATTTGGAAATAAGAGATAAGAAAGGTATCGAGAATGTATTGGCCGACCACCTATCTCGTCTTGAGCTTAAAGAGGCGGCTGGCAAGGGGAAATTCTCAATTAATGAAACCTTATCGGATAAGCAATTAATGGTTATACAAGTTGTTCCATGGTATGCCCACATGGTAAATTATTTGGTGTTCAAAATTCTACCAGCCGAGATGACATATCAACAAAAGAAGAAGTTCTTCTCTTACTTAAAATATTATTTTTGGGAGGAACCTTTTCTATACCGGCATTGTGCAGGCCAAATAATCAGGAGATGTGTACCCGAGGAGGAGATGGCGAGCATACTTAGACACTGCCACTCATTGGAAGCAGGCGGCCAATTTGGTGGAGCAAAAACAGCAGCGAAAGTTTTACAATGGGGCTTTTATTGGCCGACTAATTTTAAAAACTCTTTTAATTTTGTTAATTTATGTGATCATTGTCAAAGGGTTGGCAACATTTCTAGAACACGAGATGCCTTTAAACAATATTTTAGTGATTGAATTATTTGATGTTTGGGGTATAGATTTCATGGGTCCTTTTCCATTCTCATATTCTAATAAATTTATTTTGGTTGTTGTAGATTATGTCTCCAAATGGGTGGAAGCAGTCGCCTTGTAGACCAATGATGCGAGGGTTGTAGTGAATTTCCAGCGGAATAACATCTACTCCCGATTCGACACTCCGAGGACCATAACCAGTGATGGCGGGAAGCATTTTTGCAATCACTAATTTGAAGCGCTACTGACTAAGTATGGAGTTACCTAAGTATGGAGTTACCCATCACATGGCGACACCATACAATCCTCAAACGAGCGGCTAGGTCGAGGTGTCTAATCGAGAGCTAAAGCGCATACTAGAGAAGACCGTGAGTGCCTCTTGGACAGACTGGGCAAGAAGGTTAGATGATGCACTATGGGCCTATCGGACAGCATTCAAAACACCGATCGGGATGTCGCCTTATTAGCCCGTTTATGGAAAAGCCTGCCATCTACCCGTGGAGCTAGAACACAACGCCTATTGGGCGACGAGAACACTGAACTTTGATTTACAAGCGGCTCGCGAGAAGCGAATACTACAGATCAGCAAGATAGATGAGTTTTGCAATAATGCTTATGAGAATGCTAGGATTTACAAAGATAAAACTAAAAGATGGCACGATAAGCATATTCTGATAAGGAAATTCAAGGTTGGGCAGAAAGTTCTATTATTTAACTCAAGACTTCAACTCTTCCAAGGAAAGCTTGGTGGTGGGGACCGTTTGTGGTGACCCATGTCTTTCCCTATGGGGCGGTTGAAGTCCATCATGAGACAAAAGACACATTTAAAGTAAATGGATAGAGATTAAAACCCTATGTGGATGGAGACTTTAACTCAAAAAGTATTCTATCAATCTCGCCAGTAATAAATGATGAGAGGACAATGTCTAGCTATAGACTTTAAATAAAGCGCTTTTGGGAGGCAACCCAAGTTTTTATTTTATTTGATTTCTTTTGCTTAATATTATTCTTTTGCTTTCATCTTGCAGGAACGAAGAGGCGATGAGATCTCCAAGGAGTACATGGCTGCACCTTCAAGGAAAATATTCAATTGGCAGAACTAGACAACATTAAGGGAGCATCTCTTACCTTCTCTCATTCTTTGCTTTAGTTTTTCTTCCTTTTTCCCATTGAGGACAATGTGATATTTAAGTTTGGGGAGAAAGGATATTATTTTATATAAAAATAAAATAATAATAAAAATAAAAATAATAATGATAAACACAGTATGGTTTGATGAATAAAAAGCCTATGATAAGAATATGATTGAAATTGATTATAATTTTTTGGAAAGGTTCTCATTACTTAAGTCTAGTTGTTAATTCTTTACTTGATCTTACTTAATTTAATATCTTCTATGTTCAATGAATGATTCTTATGATCATTAATCGTTTTGAGTACCTAGAGAAATTTTATGTGAATTTTGTGAATTTGTATGGTCTCAATTTACTCTAGAACTTGTTTGATTACACTCAAGGCGAAATCCTAGATATAATATTACTGGGGAAATGATTAAGGTATTCTTTGGACCGATTGAGCCTTTCAAGCTTACCTGTTTAATTTCTTTATCCCTAGTCACCCCTTTAAGCATTATTGAATTATATTTTGGCCTTATATTTTCTTTCTTGTAAACCTCATATTCCCTACCCTATTTGAGTTTAAACACTGATTTCCTTACCTTTCAAGAGAACTAAGTTTACACAAATTCACAAACTCACAAGAGCATGAAAGACAAGAGAGGTAGAAGGTCTACAAGTAAAGTTAATTATAGCCATATTATCAAAATCATAAGTTTAGGGGTGTGAAAAGTTGACTCGTCTTGATTACGCCCAAACTAGTACGCAGTGTTATAGTATAGTTCAGGGTGTCGATCCACAGGGAGTCGGAAGAAAGACAACAAGACTCAAGGTTAAAAGAAAAGATCAAATTATAATACGACAAGAATCTGAAAATTCTACCTAAAGTAAGTAATTAAAATGAGATTAGGGCACAGATAAGAAGGCAAATAAAGCTTTGGGCTTCTATCAACCGGATCCAATACTATAACTTTTTCAATCCAAACGATATACACAATTAAGAATTAAAGTGCCAAATTCCTAATTGGAAGATATCACATTATATTCATCTACTTTCTCAAATTTAATTCTAGAATCTATTCTCCCTTTACAAACCACAGTTTTCATATATAAAAATGAATATCAGATCTAAAAATGACCATATGTTCATAAATAATAGTGCAATAGAAGATCACATCAATTGTATGAAAAGCTTGTTTAAGTCACAATCATATATTCATAATCCTATAGCTCAACAAAATCAAACCATAGCAAGATTTAATATAATTGTCTCAAACTTATAATATCCAAAACAAATGGAGAATTGAATCCTAGAATCTTGAACAATAAAGCTTAACATATGAATTGAAATAAAGTCAAAGTATTTTCACCAATCAATTTTCACCCTAGGCTTTACCCAAGATTTAGTTCTCCATAGAAGAACTAAATAATAAAAATGGAATTTTTCTCTTCTCTAGAACTGTGTCTCCTCCTCTCTAAAAAACTCTCAATTTCGTACTAATGAAATGCTTATATAGGGTAGGAAAGAAGGAAAACACTATAGACACAAAGGGATTCCACAAAGGAATCCCACACATTGATGTGGCACACTACCAGTGCCACGTCTCCCCTTTTTTTTTCTTTTCCTGTAACACCCCGCTCCTTCCTTCTTACGTACGCTTCTTCTTTCTGACGTACGTTCCTTCTTCTGACGTAAGCAAATTCTGAGGGCAGAGATTATGTGAATTGTTTGCCCCTTTTATCTAGCGATTGCGAGACTAGTCATGTGTGCCGAACCATAATGGCGTGTTTCAAAAGATATCTTCTGACTTCTAAGGTACACCCAGTGTTTTAAATGTGCTGGAAATACTTATAAGGAGTATTTCTAGTGTTATTGAACCAAACTTGATTTCAAATACGACAATTATAATATTCTTGAAGAGCTCCAAAAATATTATAATTGTTGGAAATCATTTTAATATGATTTCAACTATTTTAAATATTATGAGATTTAAATTATGTTGAAAACTTTAATTAATTAAATGATTTTATTCTCTTAAATATATTAAATAAGACTTCATCATTTTATTAATGATGAAGAAATATTATTTTATAAACTAAAGTTAGTTTAAATAATATTCTACCTTTCTTCCTCTCAGTGCTTTTAATTAAATTAACATTTATGCATTTTAAATCAGTGTTTGAGGTTCGTCGTTAGATCGTTGCTTAGATCCCCAGACGTTGGGTTTTAGAATAAAACCCCAGCCCCTCTTCCTTCTCCCTCACTTTTCCCTCCCCTCTCTCTCCTCCCTCTCCCTCAAGCGTACATCGTAAGCCGTGTGCCGGTGAGCCTCACCACCCCTTCCACCAGCACCTCCTCCCTCCGGTGAGTTCTCCCATGCCGGCCTTTCTCTCTCACGCTCTCCCTATCTCTCTCTCAGCAGTGCACAGCCCGAACGGGCTTGATGATGCTGCACCGCCGTGCGCCATCCTCCAGTGCCACCACCTCCCACCAGCCATCACCCACCAACGAGCTCGGCCCCCTCCATGCAGCCACCTTCTCCACCTGCATGTACACAGCCTTACCCATGCACGGGTTCATTGTGCAAGTCCTTAGCGCCGCCGTGCGTGGCCACCTTGGCCACTGGACACCATCACGAGCTCCTCCTGGTCTCCCCCTTCCTCCTCCTTTGGACCCACGACCAGTAGCCTCCCCTAGATCCACCGCACAAGACTCCTCCACCGCACAGGTTTCTCACCCTCCACCACCATACGCCGCCACCGACGGCGTGTGACCACCCTCTCCAGAATCCTCAGGCCACCACCGACCCATCCCAACCACTCATGGCCCCAATCTACCACCCATGCATGCACACTCTCCCTCACTCTCTCACGACATCTCTCCCTCACACACACGGCTATTCCTCTCTCCACCACCATGGATTGTCGTGCCACCACCACCGAGGCCACCATGAGATCACCCTCAGCCCCCCTTGGCCTTCCCTAGCCTAACCGTAAGCCCAAACTGCCACTTTATGTGGTGGACAGCCACTATACGTGCGTTAGCCGCCACGTACGACCCTTCCGACGCCATCAACGGTGACGGTCAGCGAGCAAAGCACGGGTTATCCCGTCGAAGATATAACCCTCTATCCCTTGATATTTATGTTAATTAGTTTATTAGGTTGTGGACTGTGCTGTTAGTATTTGTGGGGTTCGATATATTGTGATGTGCGGTGTAGTGAAGTGTTGGGCATTATGTGTGGTGAAGTGTTGGGCGTAGTTGGGAATTGTGTTGTATAGTGTTGTGGATTGTGTTGTAATGGTGACGTGGCGGTATGTGGAACAGGAAGAGTGCACGTAGAGTATACTTTGTGTGGTGTAGCGTGTGAGAAGAGAGTATGCGTGGAGTGTACTCCATGATGTGAAGCGATACACCGTGTGGCGTGTCGCAGAGATAAGGATGGTTGTGTGGTTGTTGGACGTAGGGCATGGTGAGTAGTGTCGGGAACTGTGGAACAGTGTCCCGAAGTAGTTATGGTGTAGCCTGTAGTCTAAGGTAACGGGTGTCACCGTGAAGTTGACTCATGGCTGGGAGTATGGGTGAAGTAGTAGAACAAGTATCAGAGTAGTGCAGCGGAAGCATGACTGGGGAATGTCATGAGTGACATGACTATTGGCAGTCGTGCTTATGATGGGGAGGAGTTAGTGTAGGAATGGCATAATGGGAACGTGATGAGATGTCATGATGTGACAGGAGTACGTGAGGGATCGTACTCGTGATGAGTTAGGAGTTGGCGTAGAAATGGAGTAGCAAGATGTCAGGTGACGTGACACGGTCACGGTGTGTCTTGGGAATAGTCTCGAGCTATATGAAGTGACGTAAGGCGTAGTTGTAAAAGGAGTCTTGTCATATTAAGTGTTGGGATGAACAGTCAAAAGGGACGGGTAGCATGAAGAGTCATGCTAGCTGGGTTAAGAGAAGGTTGGTATCGGAGTATGGTGCTTGTTTATACAAGCAGGTGATCAACGCATTATATGTTGATCTTAGGTGATAAGGGGTAAGGTGCATGTGTAATCTAGTGAGACACATATGCCGGACGGATTCACCATATGTAATGGGTAATCTGTCCTAAGCATAGTTGCACGGTGCTTAAGCCTCAGAGTTGGCTTAGAGCCGTGTGGCTTGTATGAATGGGAATGAGGATTCAGTGTGAGTTAAGGTGCATGAAGATAGTGACGGGTGTATTGTCTAGGATTGGGATGCGTGATTCCATTGGTAGGAATCATGCGTCGGAATGTGATTAGTAAAAAAAGTAAGACGAAGGTCCTAGTGTCTTAATTCTAAGGTGAATCATGGGTTCACTTTAGTGGATAAGCACTCGAGGCAAGACCTTGAGTTGGAAGAAGTGGTGACGTAAGTAGATCCCGAAGGTTTTAGCATAGTAAAGGGCAAGTAAGTGTACGGGAAGTGAAGTGTAGTTCTATTCTAGTTTAAGTTGCTTATGTACTAGATAGAGAATGACGTTAAGGTTATGTGTATGCATGTAGGTTGCCATCTGACACCCGCATGAATGGACTGCATGACATGAAAGTAGCATGGAGTCCAAGTAAGTGTTACGTTCATACTCTTCTAGGGTTTTCAAAAAGATACGAAAATGAAAACGAACGCTTTTCCTTTACGATGCTTTACGAAAAGACACGAAAGACGTTTTACGGCCCTCCTTGGCTAAGTGTTCAAAAGTATACGTATGTACGGCCCTCCTTGGCAGTCCCTTTTTACGCAACTAAAAGTATTAATTGTACGCATGTGAATGGATGACTATACGCTGTATCTATTGTATGTATTTTCCAAGAAAAAATAAATAAATATCTAGGCCTGTGCCCCGAGCTTTAACTGATGCTTTGACTGACGCGAAGAAATTGTTTTAAAATGGTCCCTATGAACTAACATTAAAATGTCCCTATGAACTGATGCTTTTAAGGATGCCATGAACTGATGTTTTAATGATGCCATGAAAGATGATGTTTAAGCCCATGCTCTTAAATGACGTTTTTCCATGAATGAACTACTAAATGAAAAGGATTGAACTGAAAGGGCTAAAATGACTAAACTGAAAGAAAGGATTGAACGTTTAATGTATGAAAACACATAACGGCCACAATGAAAAGGGTACCAATGAATGGGCAGATTGCAATGCCGGGTAAGTAGTACTGGTAGTGCACCCAATGCTGCCCCCCATGAAAGGGATTCCCAACCCATGGCCACAAGCGGAGTCCGGGTCCAAAAGAAGACCGCTAACCCTAACACACGGGGCGTAACAATATGTACCGGCCAATGAAAGTGATAAGAATGAATGGATGAATGTATGAACGTATGAATGCATGAATGCACGAACTCTTGAAGAAATGAAGGCACTGAAGGGAGAAATGTTTTACGAAAAGAAAGCCCTTTTTAGAAGAAAAATCCCGTCCAGTGATGTTTTCAAAAGAACGCACGTATGCATGTATGCATGTATGTATGGAATGATGAATGCATGACTGAAAACCTATGTTATTATATTTTAACTGTATGAAGTAATGCTTACGAGTCATCGACTCATTTCAGTTTTTATGTATGCCCCTCCCCCCACAGGGACTGAATGAGAAGTACGCGTCAGGATGGACAGGGCCCATGGGGAAGAGCGCGGAAGTCTAAACATGAGAGTTTAAATGTATGAGGCCTTTTTATTGTAAAAATTAATATTTTCCACTATAAACCTCTTTTATTGTCAAAGTACTTTTTATTTTATAAACGTAGAGTCTTGTACCCTGGGTATGGAAGTAAAAAGTTTTAAATCGAACAGTAATTTCCGTCATCCTTTCTAAAATCATTTTATAAAAAGTCTCACCACAAGGACGGGCGTTACATTTCCTTTCTCTCCCTCCCCCTGTTCCCGCCCCCTGCCATCTCCCCGTGCCTGCTCCCCACGCCGTCCATGGTGGTCGGGGACCACCTCATGGTGGACAGAAGACGCCGGCGGTCCAAGCGGCATCGCCGGCATGGAGCTCCGATAAGGGAGAGAGGGAGACGCTGCTCGGGGAGAAGGGAGAGAGAGAAGGGCTCCGGTGGCTGGGGGAGAAGCTTATGCCGACTAGGGGCTGGGTGCGGTGGTGCAGTTGGGCTGCGACGGCGGCTCTGGCAACGGCGAGAGGAAGAAACAGTGTGAGAGGGGCTCGCTTTCAGGAGGAGGAGAGGGAGAGGGGCTGCACTGTGGGGGCTGGGTCCAATCGGGAGGTCACCGGTGAGGGGGAATGGCTGTTGGTAGTGGTCGGCGAGCGGCGGCGGCAGCACTGATGTGGCTGGGAGACCAAGTTGGGTGAGGCGCACGGCTGAAGGGGAACTGAAGGGTTAGGAAAAATGGACACGTGGCACACATTAGTGTGTGGGATCCCTTTGTGGGATTCTTTTGTGTCTCTAACAGCCCTCAGGAAAGAAACCCTAATGTCTTTAATATTCCTGCATACAAAATCGCCTAAATTTTAGGACTCATTTTGGAAGCCACGTATGTACTTTAGGATTTCGAATTTAGAAATCCTTATTAGAGAGAACTTTGTAACCCTTTAAGATAGCTTTCCAATACATTAAGAATCGCATCAATCTGATATTTGAGCTGAAAGATATGATCAAATTACAAAAGTATGTACAGGCTGTCTGCTAGCGAATTTCGGACTGACTTTTTCTCTATCCGAATTACTCTCAAACCCCATCATTATCCTTATTTGAAGAGTCCTACACTCGTTGAGAGTTCTTAGGTTGTTCCAACGTCTTGTCCACTTGAAAGTCCTTTGAATTTGACTGGGTTTGGACTTGCTCTTTTATAGACTCTAAAATTAAACATAAAAATCTTCTCAGGAGTATCTCAAAGTAAATAGAAACTCAATTCAAGAATATACATTAATTCCTATGATTTCTATTCACATTTTAGCATTTGAGTCCAATAATAGGTTATTTAGAGTGCACTTTCGTACATTCATCACACCCCCCCAACTTGCTTATTGCTAGTCCCGAGCAATTTTCATGCAAAAACAACGAAGGAAACCAAAAAAAATCACACACAAAGGCCACCAAGTCATACTTTCCAGATTCACATATCAAAGCAATATTAGGAATTCAATAACCCTATCACAAGCAATCCACCTATAGCAATCCACAGAGTGTGTGTGTGTTCCAAACTATATCCATTTAACCAGAAGCTTTGACACATGCAACATTAAGAACATCTCAAACGAAAGGTTCAACTCCATAACTCACGGGTATAAAAGTGTTTCGTGTGAGGCTTATCTCTATGGAGTTGACAATGGGTGTACACACACTCTCACAGGGAATTAGGCAATTATATACAAGCAACAAGCAAACATTGATCTTATAATAGGAACACTAACAAATGAAACTTCCACCACTCTTTCCAAAAGCTTACTTAGGATCAGAACGGTCAACACAAAATGTTGTAACGTGGCTTGGGTTCGGGGCTATATAAAAAAAAAAAAATAGATGAAAAGGATTCAAAAAATTCCAAGTACATATAAGGGGAATCTTATTAAATATCTCAATAGACCACACTTCTCACTTGATGTACTCTCCAACTTTTCAGATCATCGAATAATAATGATTTTCCTTCGCCCCCCTGCTCTCTTTTTATTTTCTTTATTCATAATAATTTGATGAAAAAACACACACCACTTTGGTATTCTTGCATTTCTACCCAACCTTGACCTTTTTTTTTAATTGAAAAACTCAAAACAAAAGAAAGAAAATGCAAATTTCACACCTAATATATACTTGGAAGTAAAAAGCGTAGAAAAATCAGTATATAGGCTATACTCTAATGTGGAGAGGCATGGATGATGTGGGCATATGAAAAGAAAAAGCTACATGTGTTTATTGGCTCAAAGTTGGCTACTAGGGGTCTATGATAAAAATGGTTAGCTTAAAAGGCTCAAGCGTTGATCCTAAGTTGACCTTCATCATATTCCAAGTATATCCATCATCTTACCACAAACCATGTAATGATATTCTCAAAAGAAGTGTCCAATTCAACCGATCAATGAACGCTTATCACAATTTACTGCATTTTTAGGCTCTCAATCATCTCCAAAACTCACATGAATACTTAAGCAAAAGAGTTCTCTAGCTACATGCGTCAAACCACCATCTTACCACAAAGCTTGGATGAGTGCATTAGGGGTTCTATGAATGCTTCAGCAAAAATGATTATGGTGGGTTTGGTGAATTCACGAAGACGGCTATGAATGATAATGAGTACACATGTGAAAAGGATGCACATGTGATGCAAATTAAAAAAAAAATTGACACATGAAAATATGCCACAGAGTTCCAACAAGCATTTTAAATACTGAATTTGCACCACCACCCCCAACTTAAATGAAACATTGTCCTCAATGTTTAATAATCAAATTTGAATGGGAAGTAACTAAAAAGGGTAGAATACACCTAATGAGTGACGTGTGCAGCTCGCTAAGCACCAAACAAAATGAGACTAACCTGCAAACAAAAAGGAAAAGAAAGAAAACAAGAAAAAATAAAAACAAAACAAAACAAATAAAGAAAATCATACATGCATGGTATGGTCAAGGTTGATAGACCAGATCCACAAGTAGAATGTCTTCTACTTCTGAAACTTACCTATCAATTAATACTTTAAGGCATTGACCATTTACTTTAAAGATCCGACCATCCTTAGAATCCTCTATTTTTACCGCCCCATTTACAAAAACATTCTTTACTAAGAGTATTAGCAGTGGCAAGGAAAGGCCTACCTAAAATCAAAGGAATTTTAGAAGTAGTATCAACAACAGAGCTAGTGTCAAGGATAAGGAAATCAACAAGATAATAAAATTTTTCAATTTGAATTATAACATCCTCTACCACACCCCAAGGTACTTTGACTGAACGGTCAGCCAATTGCAATACCACAATGGTTGGTTTGATTTCTCCCAACCCCAACTGTAAATACATAGAATATAGCATTAGATTCACGCTAGCTCCTAAATCTAGTAAAGCTTTCTCAAACTCATGATTTCCAATGCTGCATGCAATGGTTGGACAACCAGGATCCTTGTACTTGGAAGGAATCCGCTGCTCAATTAGAGCACTAACTTGCTTTGTCAGGAATGATGTCTTCTTCACATGGTGCTTCATCTTAACTGTACACAAACCCTTGAGAAATTTTGCATAAGTAGGAACTTGCTTAATCACATGCAAAAGAGGAAGATTGATTTTTACCTACCTTAGATTCTTTGGGATTTAATTGTTAGGATCCAAAGTTTGCTTGCTTGATTTTAAAACTTGAGGGAATGGTACCTTAACAGGACTCTTCCTCACCTCAGGTTCCTTGAGTAGCTTGGCATCACTACTATCTTGATCCTTTTCCACATCCTCTGATTTGTTCGTTGTTGGGATGTTAAATGACTTACCACTTCATGTCCCAATAGCATTCACATCCTTCAAATTCTCTTGCGCCATGTGTTGACCATGGGGTGCAAACTGAGCTTGAAAATGGAACTTACCTCACTCATTCACACTCAATGACCTCATCAATTTGGACACTTGGCTCTTTATCTCCTTATTTTCTTCAACAACCTGTGTAATCAAAGATTCAATTTTTTGGTTAGTCTTACCATGTGCCTCAATAAAAGCATGCAAAGTGTCTTCTAAGGGACTCCTAGAAGATGAAGGTGCATGATATGGTGCAGGATATGATCTAGGGGTTGCGTAGGCGGCTGGTTTTCAAACTTCCAGCTAAAATTGGGGTGATTGCGCCACCCTGAATTATAGGTATCAAAGTAGAGTGTAAAAGGCTTCTTGTACTTACCTAACGCATTACATTGTTCCTCATACATTCCTCTCATCTTAGCAAGTGTGCGACACTCTTGGACGAGGTGATCTACCCCGCCACACACAAAACATGGTCCAAAAGACTCTGCATGATTAGCCACGTGTGTTGGCTTTAAGTCCTTAGTCTTTACTACATCTAGCTCCCTAGTGAGCATCTCAACCTTAGCCCTTAGGTTATCCTCTTCCATGAGATGGTAAATTCCACCACCATTTGGGTTTCCTATAAGTCGTGACCTATTTGTGCTCATAGTAGCACTCGGTCCAGTCCAAGTGTGAGTCTTTTCAGTAAGCTCATTAAGCTATTCTATGACCTCATCAGGACTTTTCTGTAACAACTCACCATTACACATCATCTCCACAAATTGGCGCTCTCTAGGTGTAAGTCCCTCATAAAAATAGCTTACTAGGCGACAATTCTCATACCCATGGTGAGGACACATACTCAACAACTCCTTAAATCTATGTCAAGACTGATACAAAGGCTTACTGTCCTTTTGTGCAAAGGTAGAGATTTGCCTTTTTAAAGCGTTCTTATGTTGGGGAAAGTATTTATTAAAGAAGACCTGAGTCATCTCATTCCATGACCTAATAGATCGTGGTCTCAACTCTTAGCTCTATCTTTCAAAGAGAAGGGAAAGAACTTAAGTCTCACAGTGTCCTCAGTTGCATTTTGATTATGAAAAGTGCAACTACTTCCTCAAACTCCCTAATGTGCACATATGGATTTTCATTTTCCAAGCCATGAAAAGTAGGGAGTAACTGTATCATCCCTGTTTTAAAATCAAGTTGACGAGTGTTGGCTGGAAACATGATGCATGATGGTGTGGTTGTGCGTGTAGGGTAGAGGTAATCCTGAAGAGTTCTAGTGGGCTGATCTTCGTGTTCACTCATTTTTTTGGGACTAGATGGATTGTCAAATAAAAGATTTAAAAAATTTGATTCTAACTCTAGCATAGGCCTACAAGCAAATCTACCCTAAGTGTCTTTATATCTGTGCATGCAAGGTAACAAAATACTAAAAAAATAAAAATACTATAAAAAGAAAGAAGAAAAAAAATAATGCAGCAAGCTAAAAGAATGAACAAAGTTACCGCCTTTACAAACTGCTGAAAAGAAAAACTATCTAGCACTTCTTCTACCGTCTCCCTGGCAACTGCGCCAAAATTGTATTACACTCAAACTAGTAAGTGGTGTTATAGTATAGTTCAGGATTTCAATCCATAAGGAGTCGGAAGAAAGACAACAAGACGCAAGGTTAAAAGAAAATATCAAATTATAATATGACAAGAATCTGAAAATTCTACCTAAAGTACGTAATTAAAATGAGATTAGGGCACGGATAAGAATGCAAGTAAAGCTTTGGGCTTCTATCAACCGGATCCAATACTATGACTTTTTCAATCCAAACGATATACACAATTAAGAATTATAGCACCAAATTCTTAACTGGAAGATATGACATTATATTCATCAACTTTCTTAAATTTAATTCTAGAATCAATTCTTCCTTTACAAACCATGGCTTTCATATATAAAAATGAATATCGGATCTAAAGACGACCCTATGTTCATTAACAATAGTGCAGCAGAAAATCACATCAATAGTATGAAAAGCTTGTTAAAGTCACAATCATATATTCATAATCCTGTAGCTCAACAAAATCAAACCATAGCAAGATTTAATATAATTGTCTCAAACTTATAATATCCAAAACAAATGGATAATTGAATCCTAGAATCTTGAACAATAAAGCTTAACATATGAATTGAAATAAAGTCAAATTATTTTCACCAATCAATTTCCACCATAGGCTTTACTCAAGATTTAGTTCTCCATAGAAGAACTAAATAATAAAAATGTAATTTTTCTGTTCTCTAGAACTGTGCCTACTCCTCTCCAAAAAAACTCTCAATTTCCTGCATACAAAATCGCCTAAATTTTAGGACTCATCTTTGCAGCCACGTACACACTTCAAAATTTCGAATTTAGAAATCTTTATTAGAGACAATTTTGTAGCCATTTAAGAGAGCTTTCCAACACATCAAGAATCGCATCAATCCGAGCTTTGAACGGAATGTTATGATCAAAATACTAAAGTATGTATAGGATGTCTTCTAGCAAAGTTCAGACTGACTTTTTCTTTTGATCCGAATTACTCTCAAACCCCATCATTATCCTTATTTGAAGAGTCTTACACTCGTTGAAAGTTCTTCTTAGGTTGTTCCAACGTCTTGCCCGCTTGAAAATCCTTTAAATTTGACTGGGTTTGGACTTGCTTTTTATAGACTCTTAAATTAAAAATAAAAATATGCTCAGAAGTATTCCAAAGTAAATAGAAACTTAATTCAAGAATACACATTAATTCCTAAGATTTCTATTCACATTTTAGCATCTTAGTCCAATAATAAGTTATTTAGAGTGCACTTTCGTACACTCATCACGTCTACTATGTGGCCAACAAGAAAAGGCCGACGAGAGTCATCCACAAAGGCAGTCGAAAATTTATGGAATACTTCCATGAAAAAAAAAGAAAAAAAAATGTCCAACCTGTCAAATAGAGAGGTAAAGAGAGAGATACTTGAAAGAATAATAAATAAAGGTATGTTGAGAGATTCATAATGATTAAGAACAGATGTTAGAAGTGAGAATGTTCTATTTGTCTGTTGGTGTTCAAACTTAACTTCTCTTGTTTTGTTTGAATTATACATTGTTTTTGTAGCCCTCACCCTAGCCTTACATTACAAGCTTAATAAAGACCTATTGATCCATGGTGATAGCTTCTGTTCTACATTAGCGGAGAGTGATTTGAAAAGCAAGCCTATGGAGTTTTTAGAGATCCATTATTTATTTACTTGTTTGCATAAAACTATTAGGGTGCTAATGATGAAGTGAGAATGATGGGTATGCATGAATGTGGGGTTGGGTAATGCGGTGAAATTGAGTTTTGAATTAACTTTTGGGACTTGATTGATCGTGAATGATTCTTTTGAATTATATACTTTAGGCAATCTTTGAGGTAATAAATCTTATGAATCAAACCAATACTTGTTTTAATTATCTTTTTTTCATTCTTTCCTTGTTTTAAGTTTGGGGGTATTTAAGTGTGATTTTTATTACTCTTTTATTTATGAAAAGCGTCAGTTTTCCTTTAATTCTATTAATTTTATTTTATTTCTATATATTTTTCTTTATTTTCTTGGATTTGAAGGAATGAGAAGATTTAGTGTGAAATGAGAGCATTTTGGTAAAAAAGAAGAGACTACGGATCTAGACCGATGAGAGGCGACGAATCTGAAGAGAGTCGAGGAGATTTCAGCGAGGAGACCCAATGGCGAACAGAAGGCGAGAACAGTATTCGCGACCAGGATTGGTGACAAGAGTTGGGCGATAAGAGAGACATTTTACCTTCTAGGCGTGAAGACTGGGCGCGAATATCTGGTACGAAGACTTGGCACCAATATATTTTACCCTATGGGCGAGAAGACTTTGCGCAAGGCTCTGGGCGACTAAATTGGGCGACCAGTCTAAACGACCAACTTAAGCGACCAACCTAAACAACATCGTGGGTAACAACTAGCAAAGGCGAGCAGCCTTACCGCTCGGTAGGTTGGCGAGATGAGTCTATCATCCTGGTTGGGAGTCTTTCCTCTCGATAGGCGAGGAGACCAGTTATATTCAGCGCACAAGGTATCTACCCACTGGGACCCTTCCGAGTTTCGAAATCAATCTGTTGACCACCAAATCCTCCGGAACTCCGTAAATCAAGCCGCTTATTACTGAATCTTCCATTTTAGATAATTCTGTTATTCTTGAAATAATTTCTTTTATGTTAACTTTTATCTTTAGAAACTATTTTCCAGATCTTTAGGCTAGATTATAGCCACATTTATCTTGTTTCTGGATTTGAATTTTGACATCTATTTAATCCCATTTTGTGGGATGAATAGGGGATGTAGAAGTTTAGAGAGTTTTGAGAGGTCTGAGTTTTAGACTAAAAATAGTCCAAAGTTTATTCTTCAAGTTTCTTTCAAGGAGGCAAATCTGGGGGAGTAGATGCGAGAGCTGCATGCTTCACCAACTGACTCCAATGAATAACACTAGTTATATTGTTTTTCTTTTCAGTTTCATTATGAACTAATTCTATTTTCTAATGCTTTGATGTAGTCTAGCATTGAACACTCAATTTATATTCTAAGTTATTTTATTTCAATATTTCCATGATTGAGTGTTTTTTCCTTATTCTTAATGCTTGCAATTTTCTAGCTAATTATTATTCGATTTCTTGAATCATAATGAGACCGAGAGGTGGTTTGTGATTACAGTTCTAGGTTAAGTACCATTAGTTGAGTGAAAGTAAAGATACTTTACCGCGATTAGTATGATTTTCAAGAAAAATTCAAAAAATTTAATGAGTCTCCAATTAGTTAAATTCACATAGAGATATGGAGTTATTAGTTTGAGATATTTTTGGTATTGTTCGAGGGAAAATATTAAATAGTTTAGGGATTTTTATCATCAACTTGGGATAATTGAGATTCTATAACAATGAAGAATAAATTGTGTGACATTTGCTAGATGAAATCAAATGCTCTAGATCTATTCTTATTATCTTTAAAATCTTAATTTTAATGTTATTGTCTTCAATTTAATTTAGATAATTCATTCTTCAAATTTCGGTTTTCCAAATAGTAATTAATTTAGTAAATTTCAATACTCAATAGCATAATTATTCCATGTGGGTTCGACATCCGTTTTCTTTAAAACACTTTACCACTTGTTACGATTATGTGCACTTGCAGATATTTTTATGCGAACAGATCCTTTTGTTAAAAGAGTTCAACATCACAATAAAGGATAATAAGGGGGTTGAGAATGTAGTGGCAGATCACCTATCTTGGCTTACGCTAGAATCCACTGTTCAAACTCCTTTAATCTCTGATTCTTTTCCTAATGAACAATTGTTTCCAGTTCAAGTTTTACCTTGGTATGCTGACTTGGTTAATTTATTGGTAACAGGACAGACCCCAGCCCACTGGACAACCCAGGATATCAGAAAAATGAAAGCTGAGGCTAAGTTTTTCTTTTATGATGATCCTTATCTTTTTAAATATTGTTCTGACCAAATAATTAGGAAATGTGTTCCTAATGATAAGTTTTCTGCCATTATATATTTTTGCCATTATGAGGCATGTGGGGAACATTTCTCAGCCCATAAAACTCTAGCCAAAATTTTACAAAGTGGATTTTATTGGCCAACCATGTTCAAAGACACTTATATTTTTTACAAATCTTGTGAACCTTGTCAAAAACTTGGGGGAATAACTAGAAGAAACATGATGCCAATGCAACCCATTTTAGTGCTAGAAATCTTTGATTGCTGGGGAATTATGGGACCATTTCCTTCATCTTTTGGGTACCTATACATTTTGCTTGCTGTTGATTATATCTCTAAATGGGTAGAAGCGATTCCTTGTAGAAACAATGACCATCAAGTTATTTTGAAATTTTTAAATGAGAACATTTTTGCAAGGTTTGGTATGCCCAAAGCCATAATCAGTGATAATGGAACCCATTTTTATAACAAACCCTTCTTTGTTTTAATGAAAAAATATCGGATTTTGCATAAGGTCTCCACACCTTATCACCCGCCAGACAAATGGTCAGGCTGAATTAGCTAATAGGGAGATCAAACATATTCTTGAAAAAACTGTCAACCCTAATAAAAAATATTGGTCTTTGAGGTTGTCTGATGCTCTTTGGGCCTATAGGACTGCTTATAAAACAATTATGGGCATGTCTACATATAGATTAGTGTATGGCAAAGCATGCCATCTACCTGTTGAGTTAGAACAAAGAGCTTATTGGGCTATTAAGTAGTTCAATTTTGATACTGATCAAGCTGGTTTAACAAGGAAATTGCATATGACTGAGTTGGAAGAACTCAGAAGGGATGCTTATGACAATTCTAAATTGTCCAAGGAGCATATGAAACATTTCCATGACAATCACATTCAGAGGAATTCCTTCCACCCAGACCAGCAAGTTTCGTTATACAACTCTCAACTCCATCTGTTTCCTGGGAAATTGAAATCTTGATGGAGTGACCCTTACTTGCTAAAATCTATTTTCCCACATGGAGCTGTGGAACTTCTAAACCCTCAGAATGGTAACACTTTTAAAGTTAATGGTCAGATACTTAAACCATTTCTTTCAACTTTTTCACCTGAAGAAACCACTTTGCATTTTCTTGACCCCATTGCACTTTTGGTTAATTAATGTTTTCCATTACCTGCTTTTGTTAATACTGTAGTTTTTTTTATGTGCATTTTTCTTTACTCCTTCACCTTCACTTAGGTATTACTCCTCTTACACCCTCCTAATGCTGTTATTTCTTACTCTGACTCTCCTAATTCTTCTGTATCGTTGATGACAATGTTAGTTTTAAGTTGGGGATGGGGATTTAATTAGCCTACATGCAGTTAATCTAAATGTTGCATACCATAATGAACCACTAGAAGCATTGTTAATGATTGATATACAAATAGCAGCACTGGCTCCTTCCTTTCCTATTTGGATGCCCTGATCAAACTTGATGAAATTGGGAAGCTTGCAGTTTGTTCACTTAAGAAATTTGGGTCAAGATAGGGGTTTATTTACTTTAGCATGTCTTTTAAACCAAGAAAAGTTTGTATTTCACTTAAAGGGTTTTGCTGAGTACTGCCACCACCTACACTTAGACTACTTGGAACAACACTTTGTTGGTCATTAACCTAATCAGACTAAGCAGTTGTTTAAGACTCTAATGAACCATATCCTAATGGCTTAGGAAGAATGCTAATTGAGTATTTGATGTTACTCGAGAAAAGGGGCAAGCCAGGGATCTAAAAAAAATCAGTATATAATAAATTTAGTGTAGTAGAAAAGGCTTCCTGCTTCCGAGATCTCTTGAACAAATAAAATGATATTTTAAAGAGTAGTAACGTGAAAGTCACAATTACAATGGTTTTGAATTAGAGTAAGATTTGAGAGTCCCACTTAAACAACAGCTATGGATGAAACAATTAATGACTTCTGGTGGTCAACCTTGGAATCTATACCCACTGTTATAACACGCAGTAGGCAACATGAATCATTTTGTTGATACTCACTCAAATTGGTTACTGGACAAATTTAGTGCATAAACCTCCTTTTGGAACAAAATGTCTAGTGAACTTATCTTTTGCATCATTAAACCTTGTCTGATTGGTGAATCCTACTTATGAAGGGAAGGGAATGAAAGGGGTTTAGTTGAGAAAATTGGGGACATTATGGTTTGTAACAAAACACTTAATTTGCTAAGAGATTTGCAAAAGGTAAGTTGGGGGTGTGATTGTCAAGATATTTTGATTAAAATACCTATTTAAAGCAAGTTAATTTGTGGCTGAATAGTTTTATAAGTGAGATTAAATGTTATATTTTGAGGAAATGGGCCTTGTCTCATGGATTGTAAGTTTAGAAGATATATTTGATATTTACCTACCTTTTCATGGGCTAACAGTTTTCTTTAACATGTTGGTACTAAGGCCCAGCTCTACACTTAAGCCCAACCTTACCTTGAAGCTCAAACCAACTACTCGGCCAGGCCTTATTGAAAGGCCCATTCCACTATCTTGCTTAAACCTATGCTGCATATGTCGAAGGAAAGAAGCTGAAGGGTTTCAAAGGAAATTTTGAGAAAGAGGAGTGTTCTTCCAGATGGTAGAATCGAGACAGGGAAAGACGACGATTAGAAGAGAGAGAAAGAGAGATGAAGGGAAGAGGGAATAAAAGGGGCCGAGGCACAAGGGTGAAGGGAATCTGCTTTGTATCAGTTTTAGGGTTTTTCATTATTATCTGTTTTTGCCAAAAATACTGTTCTATTAGGGTTTTGATAGGGCCTTGGAATCACCTTTTACAGGATGATTCAAGGCTAATTTCTACAACTAGGGTTGTAGGGAATGGGGTTTTCTTCACTCTTTTTTAATGTTGTTGGTTGCTACGACACTTAGCTTATATTTGTTTCTATATTATCATTCACTATTCACAGTTGGTTTTGAAAGGATCTCTTGTTCTTGACCTGTTGTAGACTCACGACACAACAAAACCTTGAAATAATCAAGGATCCATCAGCCTAAGAGTCTTGAAATGAAAGAGGATGTCAATATAGTGAGGGGTTTATTTCTTTTGGTGCTTTAATCTAAGTATGAATGTTTGTTTGGATTTAAGTGTTAATGTCTTGATTGATATAACACGGGCAGATGCACCCAGTGACCAACAACTTGATGATCGAGGAAACCCTAACCCTGCACCCCTTTTGTTTACTTTCTTAACAATTTCAGTCTTGGTTCTAAAGCTTTAAAACTATTTTTGTGTTACTTGCTTTTCTATCAACCCACTTTTCGAGAATTAAAGTTGTAGATCTAGGTTTTTCATGTTAACAGGAATTAATGTTTCTAGAGTAATTACGACCCCTCACTTCTAATGACAAATCACAAATTCACCCTACATTTTGTATAAACTCAGTGCACATGGTCCATTCTATTTTCTCAGTAAATTACACCAAACTCACTCAACAAAGGAAAATCTACTTGTCTATATTCTTTTGTTGTTACTCTACATTCAAACTTTTGCTTGATTGATTATGTTGATATAGTTGTCCATGTGGAAATGACCTTGGAAGCTCCATTTGCATTTTAAATCTGCTTTTATACTTGGAAGCATCATTTGGTGAGTATCATTGCCAAACGAAATGATTTTAGGGTTTGATATGTCACCACACAAAATGACATGTACTATAAGGCTCAATAAAAATGTAAGTATGGCTAATGAACGCTATAAATGGATGATCAAAGAAGGAAAATTCAAATCAAAGCTCGAGGAAATAAATTGAACTAAACTTGCCTAGGGAAAGTCAGTATTCCTCTAAGTAAATGAGCTAACCTTCTAAAATTTAGGGTTAACCTAATGGGATAAAGAAGTGGGGTGTTACACTAAAGTAATAATATTTTAAGGTATATGTATGTTATGACTTTCTTTGGCCGCCCCTATTTATGCACATTAAGAGTAGTTGTATGCTTGTGAGATGGATGTCATATGTAGTAGCTATTGTCTTTATTTTTTATGAAGTGAATTGTTGAGGTTTATGCTTGATACTAAGAAATGATGTTTAAATGAGGTTATGAAATAATATTTAAATGATATTATGAAATGATATTTAAGGAGCTGTTTGGATAGTGAGATGAGATGAGATGAGATGATTTTAGATGAAATTGAAAGTTAAATAAAATATTATTATAATATTATTTTTTTAATATTATTATTGTTTTGGGATTTGAAAAAATTGAATTGTTTATTATATTTTGTGTGAAAATTTGATAAAGTTGTAAAAATGAGATGAGATGAGTTGAGAGTGTTTCTCAATCCAAATGACTCCTAAATGAGGCTATGAAATGATGTTTAGATGAGGCTATGAAATGAGCTTTTAAATGATGCTATGAAATGATGTTTATGAAATGAAATTGACTGATGAATGAGAGAAATCAAAAGGAAATGACTGAAAGGAAATGAAATGAAAGAATCTTTTAATGTATGAAACTATCTAACGGCCATGACTAAAATGAATGATGGTACTAATGGACTGGATAGATTGCAATGCCGAGTAAGTAGCATTGGTAGTGCACCCAATGCTACCCCTGACTGAAAAGAATTCAACCTGTGGCCACGGGTAGAATCCGAAACCAAAAGACCGCTAACCCCAACACACGGGACATAACAGTGTCAGTGTGTACCGAGCAATGGAAAGTGATAATAGTTAAATTGAATATTGTGTAATTGTTTAGCTCTTTATGAAGGAAGGTACAAAGTGTGGAAAATGTTTTAAACCCCATCTTCTAATGTTTTCAAATGAAATAAATGTTTGAGGTAAAGTATGTAGATGAATGATAAATGCAAGAATAAAAACCTATGTTAATATATTTTTACATTATGAAGTAATGCTTACTAAGTATTCGACTCATTTTGTTTTTATATATGTCCCTCCCCTCCCAAGAACAAAATGAGGATGAAAAGTCAAGACAAACATGACCCAAGGGAAATGTGACTGAAGCCTAGACAATATTTATGTAATGTGAAATAGTATTTTGTAAAAGAAATTTGTAATTTAATTTAATGATTTCCACTAGAAACTCTCTTTTAATTTACAAAACAGATTTTAATTTTAAATATGAAATCTTTTATATCTTAAAAAGAAAAAGAAAATTTTTTTAAAAGTTAAATAATTTCAGTCTCATTTTCTAAAATTACGCCACAAACGGCCGTTACATGCTAAAGTTCCAAACTATGCCCCATTACTTTGGTCCGTCCACAATAGTACAACGGATTAGCAACGTAGCATACAAGTTGGAGCTATCCCCAGGTTTGGTGGTCCACCCGGTGTTCCAGGTCTCGCTCCTCAAGAAACACCTTGGATCCACGATCGTGCCTTCGCCAGATCTGCCTCCTCTGGATCCTCATGGAGCTTTATCTTGGACCAACGTATGAGAGGGTTTCAGAACCGCCCCTTGATTGAGCTTTTGGTCAAATGGAGTGGTGCACTAGAAGAAGATCTTCGTGGGTTTCCGTGGAGCAGCTACGAGGACACTACCCCGACCTTGTGGGCAAGGTCTTCTGAGAAGGGGTAGCTGTTAGAGACTTCTAGAAGGAACTGGTTGTGTCTTTGAGTTGAAGATAGAGAGAAGTAAGAGTTAGTCTGATGGGTCGAGTCATGGGCCTCTGCGTTAGGGCTTTGTAATAAACTCTGGGCTTGATTTAGAAATTGTAGTATATAGCATTACGTGATTAGATGGGCCCATTATCCTGTTAAGGGTACTTTAGTAATTTCTGATTTAATATGTTTTGCTATTACAGTTTCCATTAGATTCCTACCAGTACTTTAAAATACAAATCTTTTGTTTGGAACATAAAAACTAAAAATGAGATTTGGATTTGAATCAAATTCTATCTAATGAAAATGAATTTCAAATCATTCTAACAAATAGGTTACAATAAAAATCATTTTATTTAAAAAATCCATCCAAACAAGTCTCTTGATTGAAAATCCAAATTCATCCAAATTTCAAATCATTCTAACAAATAGGTTACATTTTAAATCTCTTGAATGAAAATCTAAATTCAAATTCGAATTCAAACTAGTTTATCCAAATCCAAGCTAGAAGAAATTATCTCAGGGGATAGGGGTCTGATACCACCATAAGACAGTAATCTTTAACCTGTTGATGATTTAATTGGGAATCCAATCAAATATTTGTATTTGAGGTGAAAAAGAAAAGGAGACGTGGAGATTAGGGCAAGGCCATCCACTACCTTCGGTATTGCTTGTAATTTGGTCTTTTATCAAAGCTTTGGTTGTACACAAAGAGAGGGAATTAGATACCTTGCTCATGTTCATCCAGCAGTTTAACTTCTTTGGCTGAGCTTTCCCAAGTCATACGGTGGCTGAGCTTTTCCAATTCGTAGGCTTTTTTTATCTACTAACCAACCTTTTTTGAACTTTTTTTTTTTTTTTGAGAAAATATATTTACAACCATGAATTGTGTAACTGCCGCGTAATCGCTTTGAAAAAAATGAATAAAACATGGGACCCACATGAAAAAAAATAATTTTTTAATAGTGGACCCCACTTTTTTTCAAAACGATTACGCGGCGGTTACGCACTTCACAGTTGTATGTAGAATTACTCTTCTTTTTTTTTTATAATTTTGGTCAAAGTTATTAGATTGAATTCTGTTACATACAATCATTTTTGTATATTTTTTGTGCACTCCACTGATGTGGCAGAACTTAATATTTATTTTATATTAAAAAAAAGTGACACAGTCAATTACATCAACAGAAGATACAATAAATATGTAAAAATAACTACATATAAAAATTTTATATTAAGTTAGATTTGCGTAATTACTCTTTGAGAAATAATATCTCCTTGTTGTAGGAGCTTATTAGAAAGAAGACGGTTCGATAATTTTTTCCCCCTCAATATCAACTGAATACACGTGGCCGTATCGTGGCAAATTTAACTTTCTTAAAAAATATAGTTTTATAGCAAAATTTGATTTTATTTAAAAAACAAGTGTTCAAAAAAGTGAATGTCAGATTTGGGTCGTACAAAATTACAAATAAATTAAATATATTAAGTGGACTCTTTTAGTAAATATTTGATAGTGTTCGAAATGTTTTTATATTAATATTAACTTGTTTTATATAATTATTTTTTTTTTTTTTGCATATTTATTAAGGTCTTCTACTTGAAAAGTGGTGTACAAAATATATTTTCTATTTTATTAATAGAAAATGTTAGAATGCCGTCTGAGTTTACCTTCTCATTTTGATTACTCATGTATTCAATTTTTTTGTTTTACTTAATGATTACAAATGTGATTTTTAATGTATAGGTATATTTTTTTATTTTTTAAAAATATTTAAAATAAAGATAAAAATTAAAAAATGATTTTATGCTAAAGGGCACGCTCAACAATCAAAGCTAGGCGGTAGCAGGACTCTTTATTAATAGAGTAATGTTAAATACAGTCGTGGAATGCGTAAATACCGTGCAATCACTTTGAAAAAGAGTGAGATCCACTATTGAAAAATTAATTTCTTTTCATGTGGGTCTTATATTTATTTATTTTTTTAAAACGACTACACAGCGCTTGCACATTCACGACTGCAAGTATCATTTCTTTTATTAATATGACAAAATTTAATTTATATAAAATTTTAATTTTTAATTTTTTTTAACAATTCAAGTATTTATTATATCAATAAAGAAAGGGTAGTGCTACAGCTCCCGCTGGGGGCTCCCGCTTAGGGCTGCAGCATGTATTTACTATTTACATGTATTTTTTTTTCAAGTAGTTTTTTATGTAGATGTTTTTAATACTTTTAAATATTTTAAAAAAATAAAATAAATTTAGAACATCATTAAAAATACTTTTTATAATCAAAAAGTAAAAAAAAATTATTAAAAAATACTTCCTTAATCACGAAGTAAAATAAAAATTATAAAAAATATTTTTTATTTTACTTCGTGATTAAAAAAGTATTATTTAATAATATTATGAATTTTTTTATAAAGGACGATGCTAGAGCCACCGTTGGGGCTCTCGCTGGGAGCTCTCGCTGGCTCTAATATATTGTTTTTCATGTGTTTTTTTAAGTTATTTTTTATATAAATGTTTTTAATACTTTTAAATATTTTAAAAAAGTAAATTAAATTTAAAACAACATTAAAAAAATACTTTCTTAACCAGAAAGTAAAAAAAAAATATTAAAAAACACTTCCTTAATCACAAAATAAAATAAAAAATATTAAAAAATATTTTAATATTTTACTTCGTGATTAAGAAAGTATTTTTCAATAATTTAATAAATTTTTTATTTTTTTAAAATATTTAAAATTATTAAAAAAATATATATATAAAACAAAAAACAAAAAAAAAAACATATAAAAACATACAGAGCCTGGGGGCTCTAGCATTATTCATAAAGAAAATGTACTTTACAAACCGAACTCCAAATAAGATTTTTCTTTATTAAAAGATTCTGAAGGGATGGTTGGCACGATCAACAGTAGAATAAGAATATTCGTTACGTGGAGTTCGATCTCAAAGCCACCACGGGGAAGAAACCCAACTAACTCTAATGCCTCCTTGTGCAGCTGTGCTTGTGTGTGTATATATACACGTGTAAGCACAGTGGAGTTTACTGTTTTATCTTTCGTTCTTTCAATTGCAGTTGGACGACCGATCTTAAGCCAAAATGGGTACGCAGAGCAGTGAAGAAAGATCCGAAATCGCCTTCTTCGATGTGGAGACGACTGTGCCGACCCGACCCGGACAGGGATTTGCCATCCTGGAGTTCGGAGCCATCCTTGTATGCCCCAGGAAACTGGAGGAGCTGCACAGCTACTCCACCTTGCTCCGACCCTCCGACCTCTCTCTCATCTCCTCCTTTTCCGTACGCTGCAACGGCATCACCCGGGAGGCCGTTGTTTCCTGCCCGACCTTCCGAGAGGTCGCCGATCGGGTCTACGACATTCTCCACGGTCAGTCACTCACTCTCTCCGTTTTGGCTGCTGAGAAACTGGTTGAATGAACAATAACTTTGCTCTTAAGGCTACGGTTATGTCAATTGTTAGACTAAGACCTTAATCTTTACTTATCAAAAAAAAAATTGCTAGACTAAGTTAGAGCTTACCGTCTGTTTGGTAACTACGAATCTTAGGAAAAATGAAAGACACTAACCATGCTAAGCACTTGAATTAGGGTCTGTTAAAGTGAGAATCACCTCTTCTCGGCCACAGACCCAATAATTAAAAAGAATAAAAAAATTATTCTTGCAAACGTTTTTACCCTCTGCATTTTCTCAGCTCCGTAATGGCCAACTATTATTATTACGCTTACTTGTTGGACGCATGTCTTCTCTTTTACTATGTGATCCTGGACTGTCAGCCAGGATTAAGATGTTAAATTCTGAGTCTAGTTCATTTCTTTGAATACTACATGTTATTTCCAAATTCAGTGGTTGGTATGCCTATCATTTATCGCTTATGACTAATTAAAACTGACAGAGGTCCTCCAAACTAGGAATTCTTCTCACTCACTTTATTAAATTTTATGCGAGCATGCTCAGGGACGCAGAGACACAGGGATTAACAATTAATCTTTTTAAGACGACAGTTCGATAAAGTTTGCTGGAAGAATTTCCTCTTATCCAGTTGGAGGAGAACTCTATGGATATAAAATTCCTATTATCCTATTTGTCATTCTATCACATTTTAAAAGTGGAAAAATAAAGACAATGGTTAACATTTTCATAATCACATTTATCATCTTCCTCTTCTGACTTACCCATTTTTGAAGTTGCCACATAAGAAAGACAGATTAACATTATGGTTTTAGGTCTTATTTTTGGTTACATCTTATATTTTTTTATAAATGAAAATCTTGTTTTTATTTTGTGTATAGGACGGATTTGGGCAGGTCACAATATACTGAAGTTCGATTGTAGACGAATACAGGAGGCATTTGCAGAGATTGGTAGGCCAGCACCAGAGCCAAAGGGCACAATTGATTCATTGCCATTGTTGACTCAGAAGTTTGGAAGGAGAGCTGGTGACATGAAGGTATAAAACCTTATGTTCTTGATGAAACTCAGAGCATCTTATTGAATGATAATTGTTACAGACTCCGAGAAGATAGTTTTTGAATAGATCAATACAAAAATAAAATAAAAATTCTATGCCCAAGAAATGAAAACATTTTTACTTATTTGGATTTAAAAATAAGCTTGGAGTCATTTCTGAGCTAGAAGCCACGTCCATTACCATAAAAAGGATTAAAAAACTGTGGATAAGTTGAGCAATTGGGATGAGTTTGGATTCATGACAAAAGCAGTTCAATTGCAAGCTTAAAAGCAGTTTGGATGTGCACTTTTCAGCTATATGAACTGTATGCATATATTTGCGAGGCTTGAGCTATATGATGTTCCATGAATCACTGGGTTTTCTTTCTTCTTCTTTTTTTCTTTTCTATTTATAATACCATAGATTGAGTACAGTAGAGTGGTGAATGATGATTGTAACCCATTGGAATCCTTAGAACTGTAAGAACTATGCCCTACCAGGCAATGTGGAATCTCGTTTACTAGCCTCCTAGCACAATCTTGGGTATCACAATCTCTCCCGTTTTAAATTTGTATGGGGTAAATCCCATACTTATGGCTGAGATTGACTTTGATACCATCTGTAATGACCCAAGCAAAACTCAAGCCACATCTGGGCTTATACTCCAAAATGATTAGTCCTTTTGGGATATAAATCCATATGTGCCTTGGCCATCCTTGGTTGTTACATTATTTTTTATGCTGCTAAGAATGATGTTTAAATTTCCAATTTGGAGATCACCTTGTGAATTGAATATTTATTATTTAAAAGAAAAGAGTCTCACATCTTCTGTCATCTAATTTTATTAACTTGAAAGTGGCAGAAGTCGATTATATGTACGAGGCATACAAGGCTATAGCCTTCTCTACACCCGTTTATTTTTGGTTTTAGATACTGGGTATTATGTTATTATCATAATTCTATGTCGCTTAATCTCTGCGTCAGCATACGATTTGTGCTTTTCTTGTTTTTTTGGTACTGGGGAAAATCATGTTTTCTTAGTTTGGAGATTTCATTCCCCTCCTCCCCCTCCTTTCCAAACCATAAGAAGGTAAGAAGGTAACAGAAAATTAAAGAAGAAAATCAGGAGCTTGATCGAGCTGTCTGCTTGTATCTGTGTTAGGTTATTGACGAAAATTTAGTTAGACATGACTGCAGTTAGCAAATTGTATGACAGATTTTTCATATCTTTGGAGTCTCTGCACCCGGTCATGTGTATTAGCAATCCTGTGAATTTTCTTAACTTCATCAATTTATTAATGGTTTCCTTAACATATTTATTATATCTGTCTATACATGGTCAGAGAAATCGAGTCATGTTGAAGTTTGAGGCTAGTTGTATTTTAAGTGCAATTGACGTAAAATTTCGAAGTATTGATATACTGTATTTTTCGTTTCAGATGGCCACTCTTGCCAGTTATTTTGGGCTTGGACAGCAAACACACAGGTGTTCTACAAACCTACAAGGAACTATTTTACTCGCACTATGCTTCTAGACTTGCCCAAATTTGTGTTTCCTCAAAACTATTTATGGTTCTTCAGGAGCTTGGATGATGTTCGGATGAATCTTGAAGTTCTCAAGTATTGTGCGACAGTTTTATTCTTGGTAATTCTATAAATTTGAAAGTTATAGAACCTATTCTGTGTGCATGCCACTACTCTTGATATCTTAACAGATTACTTTGTAAATTAAATAAATGTAGCACCAGATCTATTTGCCCACCATGAATTTGACATTATTACTCAAAACTTTTTGGCAATGCTATCATACATCATGCCATAAAATTGGGTGGTAGGCAAAAATCCTGTATAAAGCTCAGTAGAAGCAGATAATTAATCAATTCCACTTTGCTTGTGCTTATGCTCCTGACATATTTGTTCCATGGGTTGATTTGGTTCTCATTTAATCGCTACCAAATATCATCTCTCTCTCTCTCTCTCTCTCTCTCTATATATATATATATATATATAATGGGCTTACTTTGGCATCCATCTTCTTTCTCGAAATTGCACTCAGATTGCCTAAGACCTGAAATACAGAGGCACCACTGGGAAGAATTAATGGAGTCTAATGTAATAATTTTTCTTTTATCTTTTTGTATTTCAATGCAATCTTTTGACGTAATCATTCTTTTATCCTTCAATGTGGGTCTGACTGTCTTTCAAAGTTTTACCAGTTTTCCTTGCTGTATGTTGTGAGCTCAGATGACCCATCTGTGATTACTTGGCAGGACAAGCGTTATGTCCATCCTGGTGACATTGATTGAGACTAAGTAGAGTTGCTGGTTGCATTGCATGTTTTTTAAGGTTGTTTACGGTATAATTGACAAAAATCTGTGAAAATGCAGGAGTCAAGCCTGCCAGATACATTCACGGCAAACGGTTGGGTTTCTCCAAATGCTACTGCAAGAAGTCACAGAAATGCAAATTCATCTCCAGATGGCGTGAGCCTATGCAAGAATATGCCCTCATCAAGTTCCACGTTAAAAAATGATCTGATGCTTTCTCGAACAAATCAACAAAAGGTGGAAACTCGTCCGATATTATCACCTATGACTGACAGCATCTCGAATACATCTCGACAAGATCCTTTTGACATGGGCCTGCTAAGGACTGAATC
Source organism: Juglans cinerea (assembly GCA_961763995.1). Lineage (NCBI taxonomy): Eukaryota > Viridiplantae > Streptophyta > Magnoliopsida > Fagales > Juglandaceae > Juglans > Juglans cinerea. The sequence continues at coordinate 18,352,379 of CAUIVZ010000014.1, forward strand.
TGAATCCCTTCAAACCAACACCACCATGGAAGAAATGCTGGAGTCTTCTGAGATTACTTCCACAGCTCCCATCTCCAATGTTTGCTGCAACTCAGGGGGCTTTTTAGAGCCTGATGAAGTTTCTATTTCTGCTATAGGCGCATGTTTTGTTCCATTTCATTGTGGGAGTCAAAAGATACAATTGCTGCACGAAGGTGCCATTTTGCAACTTTGTTGTACTCGGTTGAAAGTGCGGTTTGGTTTAAGTACGAAGTTTGTTGATCATGCTGGCCGACCGCGTTTGAACTTTGTGGTTAATGCATCACAAAGTTTATGTAAGGTTCTTGATGCATGTGATGCAATAGCACAGAAGCTCTCCTTGGATTCTGGTAGCAGCTCTGAATGGAAGCCAGTCGTGAGCAGGAAAAATGGCTTCGTTAACCACCCTACAGTGAGATTGCAGTAAGTACTCTCTCTCTCTCTCTCTCTCTCTCTTAAAAGGTAAAACAAAGGAACCTTATTAATCAGTATCATCAAGATTAGATTTCGTTTTACTTGTAAAAAAGAAAGAGTGTTGTCAAGTTTTTAATTGAAGAGTCGTCTGATTTGGTGTGTATTTCCTTTGTAACAATAGCATACCAACTGCTGAATGTGGGGGGGATACTGCCGTTTATGGGACTGAGATGTATCAAAAAGAATCATCCGGTGCGGTTCAAAGGCTTGTGTTCAGTAAATTTGATGCAGAAGAGCTTGATACTATGTTCACTTCCGGGACCTTTGTGGATGCATTCTTTTCCTTGGATGCATATGATTATCTGCAAAATGCTGGCATTCGCTTGGTCGCCAAGAAATTGATTATTCATTCCAATTGATGGGAGAAAAAAAGAATCTCCGATATTTTTAGGAGGATCAACTGTCAGAGTATATAAAAAGAAATGCACTAATGCACACAAACATATACAGAGATTTTCATGCAAATAACTGAATAAGGTTAGGATGGGAAGGACATGGCTATTGTTAATTGACTTTGAAATGTAATTGCTATATATTTTTTCGAATTTTAATTCGATACACGGGTGTAGTAGGTTCTTTTATTTTCTTTTTCTTTTTATTTCTTTCACTTACTTTGTGTGTAACATACTATATATTGTACGAACCTATTATACATCATCAACAGTGTGTTTAAGTGTATTAATTAACAGGTTTGCGAGTAGACTTGGGGCCGGATTTAGATATGATATGAGTTGAATGAAATATTGTTAAAATATTATTTTTTAATATTATTATTATTTTGTGATTTGAAAAAATTGAATTATTTATTATATTTTATGTAAAAATTTTAAAAAATTATAATAATGAAATGAAATGAAATGAGTTGAAATCAATTTTTGATCCAAACGGTGCCTAAGTGGATTGTTTGGAAATATATCTTATCTTAAAATTTTAATCTTATCTTATTTCTTTTATAAATATAATTTAAATATAAATATTTTTAAATTAATCATTACAATTTTTTGAAACTTTCAAATAAAAATCAATTTTTTTAAATTCTCAAATAAAAATAATATTATAAAACTATATTTTAATAATATTTTAATTTTATAATATTTTTTATTCAATTTTTTCTCTCTTATTTCCTAAAATTTAAAAATATTCAACTTAAATTATCTCATTACTATTTATAAACTATCTTATTATTATTTACAAGATTATTATCTCATCTCGCTCTCCAAACGATCATTTTGAGTCGGGCTACTCTGGGCAGCTACTCTGCTGCCCAGAGTAGCCCGCTCTACTTTACTGCTAGTTGTATTTCAATTTTTTTTTTCATTTTTCTATTCAAATTTTTTTAATAAATTTAAATATTTTTAAAAAATAAAAAATATACCAATACATTTAAAATCACTTCTTTAATCACTAAGTAAAAAAAATTAAAAAAATAAATTTCACCAAGCAATTCATTTAAGCGATTAGTTTGGGGCAGCATAGTAGCCTTTTTCTTTTAAGAATAACACTAGAGTCACCTCTACGAGCTCTCACGTTAGTGTATTTTATGTTTTTCTTTTAAATATTTTTTTAACACTTTTAAATATTTTTTAAAAAATAAAAAATACTTTCAACGAAATAAAAATAATAATAAAAGTTATTCCAGCGAGAGCACCGGGAAGATTAGTATTATTCAACTTATAACCCTGCCAACTTCTGTAACGACCAGATCCTATATTTATTTATTTATTTATTTATTTTTGAGATAAAATTCGAATATTTTTAAATTAAAGCCCATTAGAAAATTTATCGGATAGATTATTTTAGGCTTCATTATTATTATTATTATTATTATTGTTATTATTATTATTATTATTATCCCTCCAAACTCATGAATCCTCTTTGTAATTAAAACCCTCCCTATCGGATTTTTTTTCAATTTTTCTTCTATCAATTTCAAACAATCCACTCACATGCATGCACGTCTCTTCCTTTATTTTTCTCTAGGGTTTTCCACCATGTTTTTTTATACACATACGCGAACTTTGATGGTTGCCGCAATAGCCCTCCATCACGTAGACTCCTCACTGTGGTAGATTTCTATTCATGCACGGTTTAGTTGTGTTCGTCTATCTATGCATGCATGGGCTTCATCCGTTTCCTCCATATTCACGTTTCTCATCCTAGGGTTTTCCTCTTGGCTCTCAATTGGCTAGGTTTATAAATAGGTTAGGCCCTCCTCTGCATGAAAGAGATAGCCGCTACAGCCAACGTCTAGATACACTCACGCACACAGAGCACCTTTCTCAAACCTCCTCCCCTCAAAATCGCAACACGTCTAGGAACACAACCTCCACCACCTTCCCTCTTATAGTCTAGCAGACCACCACCACCACCGTAAATCCCAGAAAATAACTTCACTGCCGAGTTGGTCCACGTTTTTCCTCCACGCACAGAACCACTGCACGCCACCGGGAACCCGCAGCACCACCTTGCCGAAGCCAAGCAAACCACGTCTCAGCTCCTCCCTCTGGCCACCTCGTAGCCTAACTAGCAGAACCACTGCACGGCCTGCCCTCGAAAAAGCCATAAACCCGCTGCCATCCTCCCTTGTTTTAGCCCTCAAAAAGAGAGCACTGAGCTCTTCGACTGTAAGCCACAGCCCGGCCACCCTCAGCCATAGAACTCGCCGACCAGCACAACCCTGAGGCACCCACTCCATCCCGGTAAGCCCACGACCGTCGTCGTCCCCCCTCTTTCTCTCGGTTTGTTTGCGGCTTGACTGAACTCCCACTCTCCTCCTCTCGGCATCAACTCTCACTCTCCTCCTCTCGGCGTCATACCACCACTGCCCAGAGAACCCAGTCGCGTCTCCGGTCCTTCCCCAGCCACCCAGAGCCGCCGCGCATCAACTTCCTCTCTCGGTTAGCATCGCACCCCAACCCGATTGCATGCTTTTCCTTTCACGCGCCAGACTGAATCCATGCAACCCGTAAATCAATATTTGTTTTTGGTTAGTTAAATTACAAAAAATGCCCCTCTATTTTGTTTTCCCAAAATGCCCATGAACAGTATGTTGTTTTCCAAAAATATCCTTGCTTATTTAAGACTAACGGGTAAGGATATTTTAGTGTCAGGAAGTGTTTAGGTTTAGAAAATATAGACTATTTTAGTAGTTAGGTTTTTAAATAGAATCACTTGTTTAATTATAAATTTATGCAAAGTACGTGTTTATTTTTATAGACGACCGATTTCGTGCCGAAAATAGTGGATTAGCATTGCAAGGTAAGTAGCATGATCATATCCTTACACGTATGTACGGTGAACTGCTTGTCTTTTTATAAAAAATATTATGCATGTATGCCCTTCATTGGAAGCCCCTTTTTACGTACCCAAGACATGATAAAATTATGAAAAATCCATATTTTACGTAAAGTATTATGCATTAAATTATTTATGACAAATCATGATTTTATGAAATGAGTTATGCATCAACAGACTTATAAAAGTCATGATTTTATGTGAAAGTTTATGAATACTGATGATCTTATGTGATAATTTATGCATTAAAATAATTATGGGAAGTCATACATGATTTTATGTGAGAGATTATTCATAAAAGTATTTATTAAATGCATGATTTTATGTAAGAGTTATTTCATGAAATTATTTATGAAATGCATGATTTTATGTGAGAGTTATTTCCTAAAATTTTCTATGAAAAGTGATGAATTTATGTGAGGAAACATGTATCACGATATTTATGAAATAAAGTGATTTCATTTGAAATCTATGATACAATATGACAAGTATGTATGTGATTTCTTTTGAAATCTATGAAATGTCAAGTATGCAAGTATGATTTGATAATATGTAACGGCCTATGTTATGATATGAAAACGGTACCTATGTTATGGGCATATTGCATTGCCAGGTCGTGCATGCTGGTAGTGCACCCAGTATTGTCTTCCTTATGTATGGATTCCACAACCCGCGGTCACGGGCGGAATCATAATCTATTTAGATTCGCTAACTCTAACTCACGGGGGTCAACAGTGGGTAACAGCCTATGACAAGTGAAAGATAAGTTAATGTTCATGTTCATATTATTTATGAATATATTTATGAATATGCACGTTTTTTAAGAAACCTTATGTTTATTATGTTTACTGTATGATGTGTTGCTTATTGAGTATTCGACTCATTTTAGTTTGTTTTTATGTTTTTAAACCACCCCAGGTGATGACATTTATGAAGACGAGACTGCAGGACAGAACTTGACCCAGGGAGGCGAGACAGAGGCCTAGACAAATTATGTTATGATTATTTTTATGGTTTTAAGTTTTAAATAAATTATTTTGATAAGCACATGAGACTTCCGTATTTTTCATAAGTGCTTCCGCAGACCTTATTTTGGATTTTCAGTATTTATTGAAGTTTGTTATTTTATGAAAATTTTTTGCATCTGGTGCATTGTTAAAAGGAAAAAGTTTTAAGTTCAAGTTTAGTAGTAGCACACTGGCTCCTAGAAAATTCTAAAATGTCTTTTCGGGAATGGGGTGTTAAAGTTGGTATCAGAGCCCAGGTTGAAAGATTCTGTAGACTTTTCAAAATAAAGAGAGGAAAACTTTTGCAAAGAATTAAAAAAAAAAATTTGGAAAATAGAAAATGAAGGAAAGGAATGTCTAGGCCAAGGTCTCCCCAAGGCTAGTTCTGCTCTGCAGTAAGTATGTTATAAAATTTTCTTTTAGTAGTTGAATTCATTTTTTATTGATATTGTTAAAACATGCATGTTAGAATGGCACCCCGTGGAAGAAGACCACGCGTACCCCCCTCTGAGAGCAATACTGTACAAGATGATAATTCAGAAGTACTCGCTGCTGCAGCGACACGTTTCTTTCAAAGGATGGTCAATGGTGATATGGTGGTAGGTAGAACCACACAAGTAGGATGCACATTAGAACAGTTCTCCCACCAGCACCCACCTACTTTCGATGGCAGATTGAATTCCTTAGATGCGGAAAGCTGGATTGAACGTATGGAACATATTTTCGAAGTGCTCTACTGCACGGATGATCAGAAGGTGAAATATGCCACTTACCATTTGACTGACATGGCAAACAAATGGTGGAAGTCGACTCGGGCTTTGGTTCAGTTGGAATTAGGGGAAGCAGTCCCCATTTCTTGGGAGCATTTCAAGAGAATATTTCTGGATCACTTTTTTCCACGAACTCTTCAGGAGTCGAGAGCTCGCCAATTTATAGACCTTACTCAAGGATCAATGACGGTAGCACAGTATGCTACGACATTCATGGAGCTTTCCCATTTTGCCAGTTACTTAATTCCAGATGAGGAAAAGAAAGCTGAAAAGTTTGAGCGCGGTCTGAATCACAGGATTAGGGAGCGTGTACGTACTCTCAGGATTCGGAGTTTCACGGAACTAGTCACCCGTGCTACTATTGCTGAAGAAGACATTCAAGAAAGTATCGATTACAATAATCAAAGAAAGCGACAACAGCAACAACAACTCCAACCAGCATCACATAGGGATAAGAGGCATTGTCAGGATAATGGACAACGGCCACGACAGGGCGAGACAGGATGGCTCCCCATGTGTGGGAATTGTAGTAAGAGGCATGCAGGGAGATGTTTGATGGGAACTGGAGCATGTTTCAAGTGTGGGAAGGAAGGACGTCATCTTCTAGACTGTCCTGGGAAGAACATAGCTACTACTCAAGCTACAAGAGATGGACAGAAGAATATGGCACCAGCTCGAGTTTTCTCCTTGGTACAGTTGCGTGACACCAATGTGCCCGCCAATGAGAACATAGGTAACTAATTTCCTCAATTAGAAATATTGATTATTATTGGAATTTTAGCAATGTAAGTTGTGGTATTCATTATGACTATTGGAAATATTATAGGAGCTATAGGTAACAAAATTCTATCTTAGAATGAATTATAGGAGTTAGGATCTGAACTTTGGAGAGTCTCAGGTTATGATTTATTTGAGATTATTATTGCATGTGAAAAGTTTTATTATTCTATGTGGTGAATCTTAATTACTTTTCTCTGGAGTTCAGTTATTCGTCCTGTCAAATTATTTTAGGCTTATAATCGAACCCATTATCGACGTTTACAATTTTGGAGAATTAGCGAGGTGTAAGAATAAATCTCGAAGGATTAAAAGTCTGAGAATAATAGGCTCGACAAATTGATCCAGGATTTAGAATAAAGACAACGAAAGAATGTGGAAAATAAGTATGTTGGTTGTTGAGGTCTAGCAAATTCCGAGGACGGAATTTTTATAAGGAGGGGAGATTGTAACGACCCGATCCTATATTTATTTATTTATTTATTTATTTTTGAGATAAAATTTGAATATTTTTAAATTAAAGCCCATTAGAAAATTTATCGGATAGATTATTTTAGGCTTCATTATTATTATTATTATTATTATTATTATTATTATTATTATTATTATTATTATTATCCCTCCAAACTCATGAATCCTCTTCGTAATAAAAACCCTCCCTATCGGATTTTTTTTCAATTTTTCTTCTATCAATTTCAAACAATCCACTCACATGCATGCACGTCTCTTCCTTTATTTTTCTCTAGGGTTTTCCACCATGTTTTTTTATACACATACGAGAACTTTGATGGTTGCCGCAATAGCCCTCCATCATGTAGACTCCTCACTGTGGTAGATTTATATTCATGCATGGTTTAGTTGTGTTCGTCTATCTATGCATGCATGGGCTTCATCCGTTTCCTCCATATTCACGTTTCTCATCCTAGGGTTTTCCTCTTGGCTCTCAATTGGCTAGGTTTATAAATAGGTTAGGCCTCCTCTGCATGAAAGAGATAGCCGCTGCCGCCAACGTCTAGATACACTCACGCACACAGAGCACCTTTCTCAAACCTCCTCCCCTCAAAATCGCAACACGTCTAGGAACACAACCTCCACCACCTTCCCTCTTATAGTCCAGCAGACCACCTCTCCCTCCACCGTAAATCCCAGAAAATAACTTCACTGCCGAGTTGGTCTACGTTTTTCCTCCACGCACAGAACCACTGCACGCCACCTGGAACCCGCAGCACCACCTTGCCGAAGCCAAGCAAACCACATCTCAGCTCCTCCCTCTGGCCACCTCGTAGCCCAACTAGCAGAATCACTGCACGGCCTGCCCTCGAAAAAGCCATAAACCCGCTGCCATCCTCCCCTGTTTTAGCCCTAAAAAACAGAGCACTGAGCTCTTCGACCGTAAGCCACAGCCCGGCCACCCTCAGCCACAGAACTCGCCGACCAGCACAACCCTGAGGCACCACTCCATCCCGGTAAGCCCACGACCGTCGTCGTCCCCCCTCTTTCTCTCGGTTTGTTTGCGGCTTGACTGAACTCCCGCTCTCCTCCTCTCGGCGTCAACTCCCACTCTCCTCCTCTCGGCGTCATACCACCACTGCCCAGAGAACCCAGTCGCGTCTCCGGTCCTTCCCCAGCCACCCAGAGCCGACGCGCATCAGCTTCCTCTCTCGGTGAGCATCGCACCCCAACCCGATTGCATGCTTTTCCTTTCACGCACCAAACTGAATCCATGCAACCCATAAATCAATATTTGTTTTTGGTTAGTTAAATTACAAAAAATGCCCCTCTATTTTATTTTCCCAAAATGCCCATGAACAGTATGTTGTTTTCCAAAACTATCCTTGCTTATTTAAGACTAACGGGTAAGGATATTTTAGTGTCAGGAAGTGTTTAGGTTTAGAAAATATAGACTATTTTAGTAGTTAGGTTTTTAAATAGAATCACTTGTTTAATTAGAAATTTATGCAAAGTACGTGTTTATTTTTATAGGCGACCGATTTCGTGCCGAAAATAGTGGATTAGCATTGCAAGGTAAGTAGCATGATCATATCCTTACACGTATGTACGGTGAACTGCTTGTCTTTTTATAAAAAATATTATGCATGTATGCCCTTCATTGGAAGCTTTTTACGTACCCAAGACATGATAAAATTATGAAAAATCCATATTTTATGTAAAGTATTATGCATTAAATTATTTATGACAAATCATGATTTTATGAAATGAGTTATGCATCAACAGACTTATAAAAGTCATGATTTTATGTGAAAGTTTATGAATACTGATGATCTTATGTGATAATTTATGCATTAAAATAATTATGGGAAGTCATACATGATTTTATGTGAGAGATTATTCATAAAAGTATTTATTAAATGCATGATTTTATGTAAGAGTTATTTCATGAAATTATTTATGAAATGCATGATTTTATGTGAGAGTTATTTCATAAAATTTTCTATGAAAAGTCATGAATTTATGTGAGGAAACATGTATCACGATATTTATGAAATAAAGTGATTTTCATTTGAAATCTATGATACAATATGACAAGTATGTATGTGATTTCTTTTGAAATCTATGAAATGTCAAGTATGCAAGTATGATTTGATAATATGTAACGGCCTATGTTATGATATGAAAACGGTACCTATGTTATGGGCATATTGTATTGCCAGGTCGTGCATGCTGGTAGTGCGCCCAATATTGTCTTCCTTATGTATGGATTCCACAACCCGCGACCACGAGCGGAATCGGAATCTATTTAGATTCGCTAACCCTATCTCACGGGGGTCAACAGTGGATAATGGCCTATGACAAGTGAAAGGTAAGTTAATGTTCATGTTCATGTTATTTATGAATGTATTTATGAATATGCACGCTTTTTAAGAAACCTTATGTTTATTATGTTTACTGTATGATGTGTTGCTTATTGAGTAGTCGACTCATTTTAGTTTGTTTTTATGTTTTTAAACCACCCCATGTGATGACATTTATGAAGACGAGACTGCAGGACAGAACTTGACCCAGGGAGGCGAGGCAGAGGCCTAGACAAATTATGTTATGATTATTTTTATGGTTCTAAGTTTTAAATAAATTATTTTGATAAGCACATGAGACTTCCGTATTTTTCATAAGTGCTTCCGCAGACCTTATTTTGGATTTTCAGTATTTATTGAAGTTTTTTATTTTATGGAAATTTTTCGCATCTGGTGCATTGTTAAAAAGAAAAAGTTTTAAGTTCAAGTTTAGTAGTAGCACACTGGCTCCTAGAAAATTCTAAAATGTCTTTTCGGGAACGGGGTGTTACAACTTCCTGCAAAGTGTTCCCGGCTCTCTTCTGTGGAAAATCCAACTTATTTATCCGTAGCAACTTCGGACAGAAGGCTCGTACGTATGCCCCTCTCAAACTCCATCCTCATCTACAAACAATATATTTGGTTTTGTACACATGGCTAGAACCTGTGCTACAGGTGGATCAATGCCTCACTTTTAGTATTACTTTCTAGTTGTTACTTTCTAGTTTATTAGAGATAGATATTACTTTTAGTATTACTTTTTAAGTCTCAGTTACGCAGTTTAGATGAGATGAGATGAGATGTTTTATTTAAAATTGAATAAAATATTATTATAATATAATTTTTTAATATAATTTTTATTTTGGGATTTGAAAAATTGAATTGTTTATTATATTTTGTGTGAGAAGTTATAATGATTATATGAGATGAGATAGTTTAGTTTTGTGTAACCAAAAGCGGTGACTAAGACCAAACCAATCCTTAGTCACCGCTTTTGGTAGCCCATGGTTTCATTCGCATGTTTTTGTCAAACTTGTTTTAGAAGTCGACTCGTTTGTGGAAGCTGACCCGAAGTATGAAAATTCAGCCTATGCAGAAGTGATGAAGGGAGAGGCAGTTCTTGTGGCGGTGGTGGCTTAGTATCATTATGTGTGATGCCCTAACCTCCGCTTGGGATTTGATAGTGATTGAATCGTCAGGACATGCAAAATTAGGTTATATACTTTCATCCATGATAGTTAACATGCAATGCATTTAGGTATGTTTCTAACAATATGAGTAAATCACAATAAAAAATGACTAAGTAACCATTGGTACCAAAAGAAACTAATTATTCCAGATTTAACTGTCTTCCAAAATACGTTCATAACATTTGGGTTTCAACTTAATCCGCCATCCAAAATTCATAACAAACCCATTTCAATGTATCATACTTCAAACGATTATAAGAGAAGAAACAACATTAGTCAATCATTTCCCTAATGTCCGCTATTAGTAGCAGAAAAAGTTCTATGTAGAAAGTGATTAGTTCTATTCTGTTATCAAAAGTGAGTTTGTCTTCAATTATCTTCGACCAAGTGGGTTTGCGCTTCTTATCTGTTTTCTTCCTGTCTTGTCACAACTTTTACTATTCCAGGGCGACAATAGTAGTAGGACTATCACAGTGAGATTCCTTGAAATTTCAGTAAATTATACCACAAACATACACAAAGATAACATAAACATAATTAAGGTAAACATGAACATGTATACATGGATATGAATATGCATTTCATAAAATGTATTTTTCTCTCATCCAAATTTCTTTTCATCATTCGTAGAGCTTTGTAACATTATAACATATATGAACTAGCTTGCATCTTTAATCATACATGTAGTTACCTCACGGCAGACATAAATCTCGTGTATCTATTGCTTATCTTCATCACACAACGGTTGATGCCGCCTATGGCTTCGACTCAAGAGACACTCAGGCTTCAGGAAATGTCCTTCACTGTGAGTACTCTAGCACATCCACCAGTGAGAGTGCTCATAGCTTTGCTTCGGGACCCTTGCGACCCCATTCGAAGTCGTGATTGTTCTTCACAAACATTCATTTCTCTTTCTTTTCTTTTATGCATTACATTGCAAGGATATGCTATGATGACATTTAATCATGTCATGACATGTGAGTGAAATTGAAATAACCGGATCATATACAATAAGCACAGTATGTGAATAGCTTGAAATAACTAGAACATGTGCAATGAACATGAAACATTTACACATAAGCATAAATATATTATCTAAGAGTAAGTTAGAGGTTAACTTACAAATTTTTTGCCTAAAAGTAAAGTTGTCATGCTACAAAAAGCGATACTTAATGTTATGACTACTTCACTTGTCACATAAAGAAACATCAAATTCAAAAAATTACAAACTGGCCCTTTAACTATCAGAAATTACAAAAAGGCTCCTAACTTCCAATATTTGCAAACCGATCTCAAAACTTATGAAACTTAACAAACATCATGAGACTTCTATGCTAATCTCATCTCTAACCTCAAAAATCTGACATTCACACTTCTCATAAAAAAATATAGACCAAACAACCTTGAATCACTAACATGCATTTAGACCCAATCGGGCATAAACAAACCATCATAGCCGAAACATCACTCAACATATCTTAGAAGCACATTCATTGTAACGACCTGAAAGAAATGCAATAGGTGAATTTCTTTAGACGTTAGAAACATCGTGAAACTCTGAAAGGATTTCACGAATCAAGTGATGAATTAGGTTTTAGTGTGTTAGTGTAGTCAGATCTTGATCCACTATGATTATAGAGTTGCCTTTTTATTTAATTAAGACACTTAGAGGTATAAGTTTGTGAAACAAATTGCACTATTAAACTCGGATGAATATATTTTGGATTTTACAGTGCAATAAAAGTTTCAAGTTTCTTAGGTGAATAGTGGACAAGAGTGTCATTCTATTTAATTAAGGCACTTAGGAGTAAAATTTCGCAAAACAAATTGTACCATTAGACTTGTTGGAGTATTTAGGATTTTATGATGCAATAAATAGTTTCGAATATTTTTTGGGTGAATAGTAACACCTAGGAAAGCGCCACATGGCAATTGGTTCAAACAACTATCAAATCGTCATATAGGATGTCCAAATTCATTAAGGATCACTAGGATTATTTTTTAGTTGGACAAATGGCACAATCCTAGCCATCCAATTGGAAACCCTAGGACACATGTCAAATGGAGGACAAGAGTTATGACATGCCTCTTACACCAAAACACTACTCCACCCAACTAAACATTATTTGGTCAACCAATAGAGGGTTTCAACCCTAATGAAACCCCAAACCATTGGAATCCAACCAAAATCCTAAATCCCATGTGATGGCCGAAATCCTAAATTTGGTTTCCAAACCCTAAACCACTTGGTGTTGATTAAGTGTTTTATCACTTTCTTAAATCACTTCTTCATGCAATTAACCACTCAATTACACACTCATATACCCATAACCACTCCCTTACTGGTAATTTATTTAACCAAGAAAAGTTTGATTTGAACCAAGTATGGATCGAAACCTTAACTAAACCCCAAACTAGACCCCATTCGGTTAGCCACACTTAGTCCCACTGAAACCACCCCCTTTGACCACAAATAGTGGCTTGATGGCAAGCCAAAACAACCCCCCCATCAACCCCCATCACTCGGCCAGATTACAACAAATTTGCAGCTAAACTTTGCAGCCCTTTTCTCCTCCACTTTCACAAGTTAACCTCCCATCACTTGGTCATTCATCCACCCACCATGTTAGCCTCCATCTATACCCCACGTTCCTTGCCTTTTTGCCTCCACACATAGTTCATTTTCCTCCTTTCCCAAGAGAAAAGTTTCTGATAGTTTTTGTGTTCTCCATTCTAGCCCCTTTGTGTGTATTTGCTATGCCTCAATATTCTTATCTTTTGTTATATTTTGAGTCTAGTTCACTTGGGTATATGTTTAGAAATTGTTCATGGAGTTTTGATTGGTGAAAGTTAAATATGATGATGCAAAGGTCTCAGTGGTGACAATTTTGGTGTTTGTGTGAAATTTTGAAAGTTTTGTGAACTTTTTGGTGAAATGATGGGTAGAACTTGCTATGGTAAAGTGTTAACATATTTATGTTCAATTTAGTATTGGATTCAAAGCATGTTATTAATTTTATAAAAGGGTTTTGCATCATTTCAAAGTGGTAGAAACCGTATGGCTCAAAACAGTTTCTGTTTTGGCTTAGGTTGTGATTTTGGTTCTAGAAACTTGAACCAGTGGATTTGGTTTTCATATTTGTTGTTTTCAAGGATTTTATCTTTGTGTTAAGAGTTTATTTTCACGGAGTTATGGTTTAGATCTTTGATGGAGTGTTGATGAACATGCAAGAGTTTGGTTTAACTTAATCTAGAAGCTCTCGGGTATGATGATTTGTTTAGATGAATTTGTTGCCATGACATGCTAGTTCTAATGCTTAGATCTAGTTAAAAATTGAATACGGGGTATAAGTTTTTGTTATTTGAAGATCTATTGCATAAAAATCAAGGATCTAGTCACTTTGTTTCAAGTCTAAAGCATGTTATACTCGATTTATGGCTTTCTGTGTAAACCCATTGTTCTAAATGTATTTTTGTGATTTTGGTTGTTTAGTCAAGCATGATATCACTTAGGTTTGTATGATGTACATGTTAGGAAAGTGTTTATGGACTTTTGGAACCCTTGGAGTTGATTTGAAAGTGTTAGACCAAGAACATGAAGAGTTGGTTCATTTTGACCTAATTATGATATTTTGGCATTTGTCTTATTATGATGAGTCCAAGTTTTTAAGAAATGTGTTGAGTTTGGGTAGTGAAGTACTCTTAGGTATTCTGTGAATAGTAGTAAGAAAGTAATAAAAAATTAATGATAGAATATTGAATAGTAGTGAATACTAGTAAAAAGTAAGTAAAAAATAATAATAAAATAATGAATAGTAGTGAGGTATTATGAGAATATCCTCAGTACCCAAACTATCATGATTTTAGAACCAAGGATGTGATTTTTAAGAGTTGATAAAATCGATTTAAGCATGTTAGTATGTTGGAAGGTCAAGTAGCAACAAAAACCAAGTTTTTGGCCTAGGAGTGAATTGGCCTAAGCATTTTTCTCATAGTTTTGATGTGTTTTAACTTTTTTTGAGTTTATTTTTAGATTTAAGAAAAAATTTGCACGAGGAATGTAAATTTTGATAGGTTTTGGAGTTCATATGCAAAATCCTTATTTTAGGGACAAAATTATAATTTTTCACAAGTAGAGGGATAATTTTGTAATTTTAGCCATAAGTTGTTATATTTATAAGAATTTAGTGGGATATTCTAACCTTAGAAAATATCTCATTTCAGTTTGCACTCATTTATGCTTCACTTTACATTACATGATTGGAAGGGATGTTCTCAACCCCACTGGGCTGGGCCTAACTCACCACGCCAGGAGGCCCAGTAGTCAAAGCGTAACTGGCCCACCAACCAGGGTATGAAGAACGGGGCCTAGGGCTAGTGCAGGAAAAGGTCTGACTTGGTAAGATTGGACGGCATTCGCTTTTACACGAACCTGCACACACGAGCAACAGTAGAGCCATGCCATGTTAAGGGGTCAAGTACGGATCACGGGCTAGTATCCCAATGGGAGCCTCTGTCCATACTAGGGTGCATAAATGATGGTCACACTCACCAACTTGCCACATAGGACACGATCCAAGAGAGCCACGCCGCATGAAAGACAAGTCATGGTATCTCGTAAGAAGGACGAACACCCTTGACATAGGGGATGGACACCCCTGACACAGGAGACGGGGGACCTACCTCAACAGGAAGTATAAAAGTCAAATTTCAAGTTAGAATTCACACTCATGTACTCTTACATACAAAAAAACTCTCTATGAGGATAACAATCTGATTTAGGCATCAGAGGTGTTTCACCGCCCCTTAAGCCCTCACATTCCTTGTGATGCAGGAGCATCGAGTCTGGTGACCAATTCTTAACCAGGGGTTCACATTCATCACCATGGTCAGGTCTTACTATAACTTCTACCATCCCAAAAGGAATGGTAGTTTGGACAAAATAGAGTGAGATTCCTTGAAATCTCAGTAAGTTAGCAACCAACATACAAAGAGATAACATAGACATGACATATAATAAACATGAGATGCTTGCATGGTATGTAGATAAAATATTTATTTTTCCATCCAGATTCCTCAACATCTTTAAGAGAATTCAGAGAAAAAATTTACTTTTCCATCAAGATTCCTCAACATATTTTAGAGAATTTAGATACACATTTTCTTACAGAGAACATTTCTCACTTTTCGTTCATTTTCATTTCTTTTTCATTTCTTACTTTTATAACTTTCTTAACATATGTTAACATCACGGCTCCCCTTTCTGCTTGTGAGTAATTCCTGGTTACCGTAGCCCAACGTTTTGGGACAACGTCATCAGTGTTACGCAAATAAATTCAATGCATTGATCATAACTTTTCATAACTTGGGCATCCACCAGCGTTGGGCACCATATTTATACGACAACGCCCTGGAATCCTTTAAACAGAAACCAGTCGAAGTTTGTTGACTATTCTTTATCAACCCAGGGGTTAGCACTCCATTTTCAATTATTCCAGAGTGGACAGAGGAGTTTCACTTGGATATTCCCCCATCCTAGCATTGGGTCGTGACAAAAATATTTTTCATGCTATGCTCATGATAAAACATGTTTGATAAAATATGTTTGATGACATGTGATTCTCTTCTATACATAATCAGGCTTCATGTGCAATATCTTATTTTTATGCATCATGCTAAAGGGTACTTGTTTATACAAAAGTTCGTAAAGATCATCACATGCCATATAGTAACCGAATGCTCATAAGGATTGCAAGACATTTCATGATCAAAATTAGTATTTACACATGAATGAAGCGTTTAAACAAAGTCATATAAATATTATTCAAGAGTAAGTTAGAGACTAACTTACAAACTTTCTGAGTATGTGAAGGTGATAACTGAAACAAGATATGTTTTATAAGTTAGCATCTTGATAATCATTAAAAACTAACCATGCTTTAAATCAAGTGCTTTTACTAATTTGTGAAATTTCTTGTAACACCCCACTTAAAATTACCTTAGGACTTGAACTTAGCATCTAAAATCCTAGCTAGTCTAAGTTGTGATTTTTTTTTAATAAAGAATTTTTAGAGCTTAATTGGCATAAGAATTCACACCATTGGTTCAGTTAGAATTATTAGAAGATTTTAGTGTTTTTAATTTTAAGGATAAATGCCAAGAGGCCAATAGTGGTATGACACATGGCATATGGGTGGGCTAGGCAAATGGGCTAAGTGTTGGATGGATTTAGATAAGCCCAAGAGTGTTTTATTTAGGGCCCTGGTTTACTAAGGATAGATTTAAAAACCTTAGGCCCAACTTGGGAGAATTAAGACCTTAGGCCCTTCATAAAGGACACTAGATATTAGGTCCAAATTCCAATGTATTGGACATTAGGCTATTGGGCCTAACTTAGTAAGAGTGAAGGCTATTGGCCCAATCTAAGAAAGACCCAAGCTTAGGACCCAACTTAGTGGGCCTTTAAGGCCAAAGATAGGCCCTATAAATCTAGACATAAGCCCACTCCTAAGCCCACAACCAAGACTTGCTCTCATATGACCCAATAAAAGCCCCACCCATGAAGCCCAAAGCCTTGCGTTTTTTTTCATTCTTCCAAATGGGACCCACATATACCATACCATTGGTTTTCCTTAAACCCAAGCTGAACCAAACACCCCTAGGGTTCCCTCCCAACCATGGTTAAGCTTCTAACTTGAGTTAGGAAGAACTATTCATGTCACACATGAATAGTAACCTAAGCATCATGATTTTTGCATAGTTTTCTTTAAATTATTTCCTTCATAAGTTATGATCTGAATTTTTTAATTGTTTTGAATCACTCTTAGACAACCTTAGAAGATTAGACTTTACCCAACCCATGTTAATTGGAACCAAGCCATGTCAATGCCAACACAACCACCAATCGGCACCTTTGTGCATCACCATGCACCACTTCATCAAACTAGGCCCAAACCCTTGCCTCTTCCATAGTTTTTCAAAGGGTTTTCTACACATTCATACCTCATCATATCACCTATGAATAAGACCTATCAAGGGGAGAAATAGTACCAAGAAACAAAAGCCAAAAACCCAACTATTTCCCTAGGAAGTGTAGTTGGATTCAAACTGAATGCCTTAAACTCTTCAAGGAATTTCTGCTCTTAAAAGAGCCACCTCCACACGCCACCACCGCTGCCCTCCAATTCCAAAGAAGTGCTTTAAAGCACTCAAATACATGTTTGTCCATTTATCCCCCAAAGGAAACCAAACCGATTGGCAATAGGAGAGGGTTGCATATGTCACTCAGCAGAACCACCATCATCCTTACTTCCCTCTACTTTCTGCTCATATATGATCACTTGGCAACCAATCAACCCTCCCTTCCTCACATGAAAAGCTACCGAATGAAGTCATTATACCTGCAAAACAAAGCCACAAGGACGAGACAAACAGATGAACAAAAACTGGTAGCTTGGAAGAATCAAACCCGTCGGCCTCTAGCATGATTTCCTTTTGGAAATCATTTTTTGTTTTATTTTAAATTCTGAATGAAGGAAGCCCCTGCACCCATAGACACATTGCAGCACATGGCCAATCATGAAGTTATAGGGCACTATTCAGCTGACCAAGCATGACAAAATCTGAAATTTTGCACTATAACTCCACCGCCCACCTCCACCACTCA
This sequence comes from Juglans cinerea, assembly GCA_961763995.1. Classification (NCBI taxonomy): domain Eukaryota; kingdom Viridiplantae; phylum Streptophyta; class Magnoliopsida; order Fagales; family Juglandaceae; genus Juglans; species Juglans cinerea. Next base: position 18,370,367 of record CAUIVZ010000014.1, read on the forward strand.
TAAGCTTCACCCTTCAGCCAAACCAACACCTCTCACCCTCCATGTAGTCCTATAAATATCCCCTTCACCCCTCACTTCCTCACACCACTCCTCTAAGCATTCCTCTAGTAAATGTAAGAGACATTCACTCTTAGTGTGAGAAAAGTGAGAAACCGGGTGAGTTGAGAGTTGTTCTTGAAGTGAGTTGAGTTTGGAAGCTCAAGGGCCACGATTTCTGCAAGTAATCTTACCATATCTTTTGTTAAGTGTTAGAATGACATGTTACTCTTTGATTTATGGAAAAAGAACGGGAATTTGATTAAGTTTAGATGAGGTTTAACTTGAATGATGCAAACCGGGTTAGATTTGAAGTATTGATTGAATAATTTGTTTTGGGATGAAATTTTAGCCATGGAATGTCTTGATATGATTTACTAATGTCTTGAAAGAATTTTTGAACGATTAAATTTGAGGTAAAAAGCATGCCATGATAGGTTTATAAATTGATATCTTATGTTGATCATCAAGCATGTTTTGGTGTCACTTGATTAAAGTTTATTTTATGAAGTTTTGGTTAAATTTCCTAAGTTTGAGTAATGAGCATTTAGAAAAGTCTTGTGATTGGGATAAGAATAAAAATTCATGATTTATTTAGATTTTAGACCTCTCTTTGACAAGGAAAAGCTAGAAACATCATGCATATACTTAGTTGAGGGTTTAGTGATGATTTGGCTTTTGATCAATACATTAGTGTTGGGATGAATTCATATGACCTTTATTTACAGCCGCGCCAATGTCCTAACATCTAGAAAGTTTGTAAGTTAGCTTCTAACTTACTCTTAGATAATTTATTTATGATTTATATATAAATGCTACATTCATGATATAAATGTCGTTTTGAGCATGAAACATCATGTTATATGATACATTAAGTATTTATTTGTCTACATGACATGTGTAATTTTCACTATTTTAGCATATCAAATGAAATTGTCATTTTTACATGAAGCATACTTTACAAGTACATGTCATGAAAACATTTGCAAGCATTGCATGAAAAGAAATTTTGTCACGACCCAAAAGGCTAGGATGATAAACTGTCTTAGTAGAACTCATTTATCCACTTTGGAGTGAATAATAATATTGTGGTGCCCCTAAGTTGACAAAGAACCATCCACGGGTTTTAAATGGATTATTTTTAAAGAATGTCAGAGTGAAGTCACTTATGGCACCTAATGCTGGTGGGTGCATATGTTATGACAAAATGTTATGTTACCAATGCATTGAGAATGAGTCTGCAGATAACGTAGTTTCAACATGACTTATAGTACGGTCACCAGCAGGTACTCAGAGTGCATATAGGGGAGCTGTGACGATACCATATGCTATGTTATTGTTAATAATGGCTCTAATAATATTGAAAGGTTATGTTTTGAAAGATGATGTGAGAAATAATCTCTATAAGAAAATTGACATTAAAGTTTTTCTAAACAATGTTGAGGAATCTCGTTGGGAAACAAATATGGAGATCTTATCTGCATAGCATGCATCTCATGTTTTCATTAATCATGTATATTTTATCTCTGTGCAAGTTGGTTGTTTAACTTACTGAGATTTCAAGTAAACCTCATCCTTGTGGACCCACTATCATTCCCCCTGAAATGGTAGAAGTTGTGATAGCACCGGTAGAGGATGAACAGTATGCACCATTGGATACAGATGGTTGAAGAGGAGTCGAATCTCGAGCGAAGGCTGGATTTAATTTTAATGTTTATATCATTGACTCTACATACTATAGAGTGTATGAGAGAGTTGATATAACTATGGAACTTGGATTTAGTATTTTGTACTAAGGAAATTCTATCATCATGTTTGAACCAATGTCTTTATTAATATATTTGAGAGGTTTAGTTCATTCTAGCATATATTTTTATAAGTCACCCTATTTTCTGATGCGATTATTGCATACTGTTAGTTGCATACTAGGATACATTGCATATTAACTTTCATGAACGGGATATGTAACTATGTGTTGCATATCCCGACACTCCAAGTTTCAGTTACATCCCAAGCAGTGACTTGGTGGGTGTCACATTTCTTAGCTTAGGTTGTGGCCTATATTAATGTTAAACACCTTGTATTAGGATATTTCCTAGGCTTAGCCGTGGCATATGCTTCACATCAAGTCTTAAAGAATTCGATACTATTGATCATGCTTACCCCTTCATGATATCATCCTTAAATTAAAATCTAGGTATGAACCAACTCTTTGCATGAAACTCATAAGTGACTAAATCAAAACCTCATAGAACATGATACTAACCACTTCATGCCTTTTAACTCAATGCATTAAAACCATTAATGACTTCAAGATAGGAATGATGATCGACCCAAGATAGTGAATGTTGTAACTAAACCTTACTTGATATTTTATGATAACTATTATTGAATCCAATACCCAAACATGCATTCTTTGAATTTCAATCTTCATATTGACAAGAATCACTTCTATACATAAACACTTTATTCATGAATTCATCAAGACTTGAGGGAAGACTACTCACCAACGTTGGAGCTTTCTTACAAGCACTCAGCTAGGGCTCTTTCTTACTCTCTCTTTGAAACCCTCTTTATATCTTACTAATTTCTCTTGCAAACGATATGAGGTGAAGTGAAGGAAGAAGGGTTGTATTTATAAGCTTCGTAAGGTGTGGATGATTACTCAAAAGACAACCTTTACCATGGTTCACCCGACTACTCACCTTAGCTGCTAACATGGTGGGTTCGGCTAGGTTAACATGAAGCTTCTTCATTGGTTTCTTGTGGCAACTAGGGAATCTTAGGATCTATGATTTTTGATCTTGTGGGCGTGGGGTGCAAGAAAAGTTCCAGAAGATCAATTTCCTATGGATTGGTTGGATTATAATCGACTACATGCTTGTTTCTCAAAACTGTGGCCTTCAATAGTGGTTTCTCTTCAACTTAGTTCAGTTTCTAGGGTCTAACGGATGAAGAACTAATCTCTCCATGGAGTAAAAAAGAGGGTGAGGGACACTTGTCTTGAAGATAGAAGAGGTGGAAGAGGAAGGGTTGAGTTGGTGTTTTCCAAGATGAACCAATTGGCTTCATCAATGATCTACTCAATCCTTGATCGGTGCAAAACTGCAAGAACACAATACCGTAGTTTTCTAGTAAAACCATCCTCAGGGATTGATATCTCACTCTGACAAGTACCGAAATTATACAAACTTCGACTTTATTTAGAAAAGTCACTAAGATTTTTGTAATTTGCAATTTGAAATAAAATCAATTCAGAGGAAATATTCAAAGGAAAGCTATTGTTTGATGATTGAATCAATGAGAAAAAGAACTTGTAGGAAATCGATTTCACCTAATCCATCACTATGCTTTTCTCATCTAACTAATTGAAATTAATTCTCTCTATTTGTTAGCAAATTCTCCAAAGTCATCCAAAAGCCTCTTTCGATAGTCAGTTGGATTTATTCTAGATCATCATTTTACACAAGAGTATGCAAATTAATGGACATGAATGCATTAAGACCAACAATTTTAATACTATATTAGTTTATATAGGAATTTCTATTTCTATATTTACCTATACTGAAATATCCAAGGTCTATCCTATAATTCCCTCTTTCGAAAGTAAATCATAAGATCAAAATTATCTAATTAATGGCTAGTCAATTAGAAGCAATAAGCTTAGAATAAATCAGACAAACATAGAAGAGAATTACTTCAAGTTAGTATAGAAAAGCAAGCATAGTCTAAAACTAGATAACATCATTTTCCTAGAATAAAGAAAAATTAGTTCTAAAAATTAAATTCAACATCAATGAATTCACCATAATTTTTCCTAGGCTTTTCAAATCCTCCAACGTCCCTTTTTTTTTTTTTTCCAATTTTGAACTTCAACCATTCCAACCACTTCCGCATCTTTCGTTCTTCTCTTTTTCATCTTTTTTGTTTATTTTGCCATTCAGCCTCTCCCTTTTTTTTATTTCCTTCACGCATTAACTTCCATCACATCTTCAGGATTTTTCGTTCCGCTTATTTTTATTTTACGCGTCTTCAGTTTTAAACTTTGTATTTTTTTAGTTCCTCCCGATTTTACCATTATCTAGTATCTTGAAAATCACTGTGAACATCAGCCTCTCTCTCGATTCAAATTTCTGCTATTATCCTCTTCAAATTTCTTAAATCTTCAACCTTTCAAAATTCAACTTGATCATTATCTCCAAAACAGCCTTGATGACCAGCCCTTATATTCAAATAAATCTTCATTTAAACGAGAGAGAGTCCCTAGACGATAGGCTTCTAAAATTCGAGTCTTCTTTTTCTTCGAATATGAAAAAAATTTAAATGACAATAATGAAACCTAACATTAACAAAAATAAATAAAATTGGACTAAAGTTTAAAGTTAAGAAGTGACAAAATATACTAAATTATGTAAGTCATCAAACACCCCCAGACTTACAACTTTGTTTGTCCTCAAACAAAAAGAAAATAAAATAAAAGATCACTATAGATGATATCAACTAGACCCCATAGAGAAGTATCATCACTCACCAAGCCATGATCTAAATTAGATTTCATCACTAGTATCTTACTCTTTTAATATCAAGGATAGCAAGAAAATCAGTTAAAAATTTAGCAATTTGTCAAGCAAGAGTTAAGGTTACTTCAACATAATGCTAAGACCTTGAGTGTGTGTGTGAGATAGTCAATTTAACTTCAAACCACCTGCAAATTTAGATAAAAGTAGAACAAATAAAACCAAAAGAATTCTCTCAAAACTTAACCCTATAAGTCCAATTTTTAGAAATCCTCTCTACTAATGTAGTCAAACACCAAAATGAAAGATCAAAAGGCCTTTAATCAGGTTGTAATGACAAGCCACAGGGTGAGGGATAATAAACAAATGAATAAAGAAAATCAAAGCAAACTGAAAAAATACTTGGTTGAAAGAACAATAAAAGAGAATTCCACAGGATTCAAACCATAACTCTTTCTCGACTATGTGCTCATACTTGTGATATTATTGTTGCTGTAATCAATGAAGAATACCAACTACACATTTAACAATCTAAAGTGATCTACACTCCATTTATTGAATTTTCTCTATTTTATGCTTCCTCCAATGATGGATAAATCACCTCTAGGCAAAAGACAAACCCAGTAAAAGTACTTCTTTTTTATTTTTTCTCTTTTTTTTTTTAGCCTCCCACCTTTTTCGCTCAACCATCTTAATTCTCGTTTTTAGCCTTTTCAAAATTTCAACCACTTCAGCCCTTTTGTTTTTCATTCAATTTTTTTTCACACACTTTGATCGTACAGAACATAATTTTATTTGAACTAACTTTCTCTTTAAATGTAGATTTCCACTAAAGTATTTTCTCAAACTATAAAAGGTAAATCATGATTTTTCAGGCTTAGAATGGGACTGGTTGATGTAGTTAAAAGAATAAATAAAGGCTTATGTAAAATAAGGCTTAAGAGGGTTGACTATGAAAAATATACCATGCTATGGTGGCATGATAACTAGGACGGTTGGGAAAGCTTTTTGGTTATGAAAAAAAATGCCTAGATCATTTCTCTAATATTTGGTATCAACTAGGATTTCGCATCAACGATTCATCAACGGATTCTAAAGCAAAGCAAGATTGAACATCCATGATCTAGTTAATTCGACTCATTCTCTTCATAAGCAAAATGGAATAAAAAATGACAATGTGCTCAATTATGTTCGAGGGTAGAGATTTAAATCAAAATACACACAAAACTCAGTCTGACATAAAAGAAATTTTTAAAAGTTTTTCTCAGTCCTATCCTCAATCACAAATCTTAGAGTCATAGAGAATTAAATCATACTCAAATACATGCTTGGGAAGAGAATCCAACAACTCAAGACATCTAGAATCACAAGTAAAATAAAATAAACAGCAATCAAGAAGACAAAATGAATATAGGAGTTTACACCCCCAAACTTAAACTAAACAATGTCCTCATTGTGATTCAAAAGTGCGAAAGAACGAAAAAATGAAAGGAACTTCCCTGATTTCGTGGTGGATCTGTCGTAGTTTGCAATTTCCAACTCGTTATTCCTGCTAAATAAACATGCATAAAAATCTAAATTATATAAATTGAAAATGAAAGAGTAAAAGAAAGTTCTATGAGCTGCCTCCCATAAGCACTTGTTTTAAAGTCTACAGCCAGACTTTTCAATCTTCATCAATTGGGGTCTCCAAGAGGAATAAGTACACAGTTCCTCTCCACTTGTTCTCCATAATAATGCTTCAATCTCTGACCGCTAACTCTGAATATACTTCATGTCTTGTCCTTCAAGTCCATTGCTCCAAAAAAGAAAACTTTATCAATTGTATAAGGACCTGTCCATCTTGATCTTAACTTGCCCAGAAAGAGTTTGAATCGCGAATTGAAGAGTAAAACATGTTGTCCTGGTGCAAACTCATGCCTAAGAATATGTTTGTCATGCCACTTCCTTGTCCGTTCTTTGTAGATCTTCGCATTTTCATAAGTATCGTTCCGGAACTCATCCATCTCATTCAGTTAAAGAAGTCGCTTTTCCCCTGTTGCCTTCAAATCAAAATTAAACTTCTTTACCGTCTAATAAGCTTTATGCTCCAACTCAATAGGGAGATGACATGCCTTTCCACACATTAATCGGTAAGGAGACATCCCGATAGGTGTTTTAAAGGTTGTATGGTATGCCCACAAAGCATCATCAAGCTTCTTTGCCCAATCTTTCCTATTGGTGTTGACCGTCTTTTCAAGGATGTTCTTGATTTCTCGATTCGAAATTTCAGCTTGGCCATTAGTTTGAGGATGGTAACCAAGTGCTATCTTGTGGATGCAAATGGAGGGGTTTATACCTTTTATGTCGGAAATGGTCCATCCCAAGGCTGTTCTATGCTCCCTTAACACACACAACAAATTTTCCTCTTCTTCAAGTGTGAGTAGTGTAGAAAATCATGGGAACGGTGTAATTATCACCCAAGAATGCATAGCGAAGATGCTCAGGTAATTGCTTCAACTCTAGAGGGATGTAAGTTGTAGTTTGCTCTTTTCTTCAAAAAATACAGAATCCAGCTTTGCTACGATTGACTCTAGCCACCCCACTTCATTGCTAAGTGATGTATCATGCTGCAAGGATCATTCTAGGTAATCGGCTGGTGCATCTTCTTGAAAGGCTTCTTCTACGCATGGCTTAATCACATATACTCGAAAGCAAGTGCTTGGCTCTTCTGGAAATCTCATAGCTTAGTAGATGTTGAACATAACCTCTTCCTCATTCACTCTCAATGTTAATTCACCATTTTGAACATCAATTAAACCCCTTCCCGTAGCTAAGAATGGTCGACCGAGAATCAGTGGGACTTTTTCGTCTTCCTCCATATCTAACACCACAAAATCACCAGGATAAATAATTTATCTGCCTTTACCAATACGTCTTCTATGATTCCACACGGATACTTGATGAATTGGTCTGCTAGTTGCAAATAAATGGTTGTTTGGTTCATCTCTCTAAGTCCTAATTTCCTGCACACAGAAAGTGGCATAAGATTAATGCTAGCACCAATATTACATAAAATTTTATCAAAAAATGGATTTCCAATAGTACAAGGCAAAGTGAAACATCCCGGCTCTTTTAATTTTTGAGTCAGTTTCTTTTAAAGAATAGCACTGCATTCTTCAGAAAGTTTTACTGTTTCGAACTCCTCCAACCTTCTCTTCTTGGAAATGATGTCCTTCAAGAATTTGACATTTGTTCCAAAGCATCTGCAATAGGAATATTTGTGTGAATTTTCTTAAAAATATCCAAAAACTTATAAAATTGCTTATCTAATTTTTATTTTTGGAAATGTTGAGGATAAGAGAGTGGAGTAGGGAGAATAGAAGGATTGTCAGGAAATGAAATTTCTGGAGGCTTGTCAGTTTCTCTTAATGTATCATCAACAATCTCCTTTTCTTCCACTTTATTCTAGCTTTGGCCATTGTTTGGAGTTGTAAGGGTGGACTTGGTTTCCTTTTATGGTGACCTCTCAATTTCTCTTTCACTCCTAAGTGTGATGGCCTTACATTGTTCCTTTGGATTCACTTTTGTGTTGTTAGGAAAAGTTTCTCTTGGTTGGGCATTGATGGTTGTGGCTAATTGCTCAATTTGCACTTCAAGATTCTTTATAAAGGCTCCCATGTTGTTACAATGAGTCTCAATGTTGTCCAACCGTGAATCATTCTTTTTAAACATTGCATTTGTCTCCTCAACAAAGGAAACCATGGCATCCTCAAGTGACATCTCCTCAAGTGAAAGGGCTGCTAACAGCTCCAATTCATAAATCCCCACAACTTTCTTAGCCATAGTTCTTTCGGTTGGCCATTGATAGTTGTTTGAGGCTATTTCTTCCAGAAGAGTGGTAGCACCTTCAGCTGTCTTTGACATCAAAGTTCCACCAGTAGCAACATCAACTATGGTCCGAGTTTGCCCATTTAACCCATTGCAGAAAACTTGCAGCCACTCCGGCAATCCGTGTTAAGGGCAGCGGCGAATCAAATATTTATACATTTCTCATGCTTCATAGAGTGACTCAAAATCATTTTGTTTGAATTGACCAATCTCACTCCTGAGTTTGGCTGTTTTATCAAGTGGAAAGAATTTAGTAAGAAACTTTTCAGTCATGTCCTGCCAGCTAGTGATACTTCTTGGTTGTAGAGATTGTAGCCAACCTCTTGCCTTGTCCCTCAAACAAAAAGGAAACAATCTCAGTCTAATGGTGTCTACAATAACACCATTAATCTTTACAATGTCGCAAATCTTCAAAAATATCGCTAAATGAATATTGGGATCATCTAATGATAATCCACTGGATTGGGCTTGTTGCACCATGCTGATTAAGGCCGGTTTGAGCTTAAAATTGTTAGCATTAATGGTTTGGCATCTTATACCTGAGTAGTTGTCATTCACAACTGACCGTACATAATCTTTCAAGGTGCGTGGTTATGCATCTTGTTGTCCATCAACCATGGCTAGTATGTACGGTCAGTTGATGGACAACAAGATGCACAATCATTAATCAGACAAATATAGAAGAGAATTACTTCGAATTAGCATAGAAAAGCAAGCATAATCTGAAACTAGATTACATCATTTTCCTAGAATAAAGAAAATTTAGTTCATGCTAAAACTTAAATTCAACATAAAAAATTCACCATAATGTTTCTTAGAGGAATGGAAGAAAATCAACACTGATAAATCCTTGTCGCAGTCCGTCGCGTCGTCCTCATCAATTTTTTTTCATAGTCGTCCTCTTCAGTTTTTCTTCCAAACTTTTCTTTGTTAGCCTTCCATTTTTCAGCCTTATCCTCTTCTCTTTTTTTGTTTTTTTTTTTTCGTTTTGCCTCTTTCCCAGCATCCCTTTCTTCTTCTTTTTTCCTATTTGAATTTCAACCTTTCCAACTACTTCCGCATCTTTCGTTTCTTCTTTTTTTCATCTTTTTTTTTTCTTTTGCCATTCAGCCTCTCCTTTTTCTTTTTCTTTTTTCATTCTCACGTCAACTTTCGTCGCATCTTTAGGATCTTTTGTTCCGCTTCTTTTTCTTTTACGCATCTTCAGTTTTCTTCTTTGTATTTTTCAGTTTTCTTCAGTTTTCTGATGTTATCCTCTTCAAATTTCTTAAATTTGAAACCTTTCAAAATTCAACTTGATCGTTATATCCAAAACAACATCGATGACCAGCCCTTATATTCAGATAAATCTTCATTTAAATGAGAGAGAGTCCCTAGACGATAGACTTTTAAAATTTGAGTCTTGATTTTCTTCGAATCTGAAATAAAATTTAAATGACGACAATGAAGCCTAACATCAACAAAAATAAATAAAATTAGATTAAAGTTTAAAGCTAAGAAGTGATAAAATATATTAAATTATGTAAGTCATCAATCCTCCTTCAATTCCATGCAGTCAAAATGAAGAGTAGGTTTCGTGGGATGAAAGAACATCATGGTTTCTTCATCCATGTTTGGGGATCACGAAGATTGTGTAGGAATAGTGAGTGATTTGGAAGGAAGTTCATCATTGTGCATCGGCTAGGGCTATGTTATAGTTTCTCCCTTGGTTGGATCTTAGGGATGTTTCCTATGATTCATTTTTGTATATTTGGTTCCTCCATCAATGCTCTCTATTAGAGCTGTGAGGCTTCAAAACATTTTACAAAATTTTGACTCAAATTGTTGGTTTTATCTTAGGGGTACCCGATTACACTATTTAGGCTTTGTGTGGGGTGCAAGTTGTTTGACATGAGGCTAGGAGGTTTGACATGAGTTGGCTTTTCTCATACACTTAAGGCAACATGTGAAGAGTCTATTTTGAGAAGATGAGGCATTAGTGACAAGTAAAAGGTAGACAAAATCTGATTTGATGCTAAAGGTATCAATCTGGCCGTATGAAGTCTTTGTTGTCATTTTGTCTTTGTTTCTTCAATTCTTGATTTATGAATTCATGGGGGCCAAGGAGAATATGAATATTTGGAAACTTCCTCCTATTCACTTGGGGACAAAGACTATAGCTTAGGGGAGTGTCTTCATTTTTCTATTGATTGTTGTGTTGGTCCGACTTAGCCTTGTAGTGTGTATGTCATATGGGCGTGTCTTTCATGTGTGACTCTCTATTATCTTTTACTTATTTCAAGTTCACAAATAAATAGATGGTAGGGTTATGTTTGTGGCACATATTTTTAAATTAATTTGGACAAAGGACATAGAGGTGTAAATTGGAACTATTCGGATGTATGGGTCGTGATGTTTTCGGCATGGTTTGCTTCATGTGACTATGATTTGGCTTAATTAATCTTATCTTAACTTAACTAAAGGTAGGAAGTCTAAGTTAAATTCTGGGAGTGTTCCTTAAAGAAGTCTTGATGGCCAATTGTCTTATGACTCATGATATTGCCATAAATTTTCAAATTTTGTGTCCTTAGGATCTTGGTGGAGTAAGACAAGGACTTTTCTTGGGCACCTTCTAGGAAATTTCTTAAGCTTGGAGTTGTGGGCAAGTTTTCCCAAACTTGGTCTCCAAGTTGGGCAAACTTTGGCCCTAAGTTTGGTGTGATTGGGCTAGGATTCGACTTGGGCCTATTTGGTTTGGGTCGTGGGATCATTCGATTTTGGGCCTCCTAATTTGGTCTTGGGCCCATTATGTGTTGGGATTCTTGTTTGGTCTTTCGGCTTACTCTATGTTTTATCCTCAGTAGGTTGGATCCTTTATCTCTCTATGCTTTTAGCCCATTAACTAAAGTCCTCAAAGTGTTTTGGGCTTTAACCTTAAGTCCCTCAAGATAGTAATTCCTATAACAAGGTCCATTATCCATAGGGCCTCTTGGTAGACTTTGGTGGGGTGTTACCTTCATATTGATTGAGCTGAATTGTTGCATATTTTATACATTTAGAACCAATATATTTTATTTATTTCATTTCATTATTATTGGTTTTAGATGGAAAAATGGTTAAGATGAATAAATTCGAGTTGTGATTTTTTTTTTGTAGGAAGAAACAACTTCATTCATCAAGAACCAAACTTATACAAGAGAATCAATCCAAAGGATATTAGAAATTACATCAGGTAATGAACCCCACCATAAACTAATATCCTTAACACTTAAACCAAACTTGGCAAGAGAGTGTGCTGCTGCATTGCAGCTTCTATTGGCATATTGAACTACACAAGAATTAAAGCGCCTCATCAGTTCCTTAGCTTCCTTAATAGTGTTTCCAATTGCTGCCTTTGAAGATCCTTGTCTAGTAAACTCATTAACTACTAACAAGGAATCACTTTCAATCACTAGATTATGAATACCAAGGCGGATACTAAACTGAAGACCCCACAGAATAGCCAATCCCTCAATCTCCACTGCATTCAACCCACCTTGTTCCTTCTTTGCTGCAGAAATCATAACATCCCCTTTGAATCCCTTAGAATTGCTCCAACTCCAGCAATTGAACCGTTTGAAGATAAAGCTCCATCTACATTAAGTTTAAAAGAACCAGGAGGTGGGAATTCCCATCTGCAGTAATTCTTGACAGTAAGAACAGGCTTACATTTCAGTTCTTTGAAAGATTGCTGCATGGCCAATGCATTTCCCACAGCTGCTGCTGCACTTACACACTTCTCCTCAAAGATCTTCATATTTCTTCTGTACCAACAACTCCAACAAATTAGAAAAAATAGTTCAAGCATATCTTTAGATCTGTCTTGAAGAAAACGTAGCACAACATCAATAAACAGCTCATTTCTACTGGTCTGCAGTATGGTGGGAAAATGATTAGACCAAACTTCTTTGACAGATGGACAACAACAAAGAGCATGTAGGACATCTTCTCTTTCAGCACCACATAAAGTACATCCTCCCTCAACCCTCACTCGTTTCTTCAAAAGGTTATATTTAGTAGGTAGAATCCCTTTAACAGCTTTCCAAGCAAAGATTTCACCTTAGGAGGAAGTTGCATAGACCAAATTTCTTTCCATAACCTCTTCAAACTTGCAGCCCTCGAAAATTCACCACAGTGTCTGTTTTGGTTCAAAGATCGAAATAGCCTATAGGCACTTTTAACAGAATAATCACCATGTGCTTCATGAGACCAACAAAGCAAATCAGGCCCTCCATGACTCAAAACAATATTCAAAATATTCGAGGCCACCTTAGGAGAGGAGAGAACATAGCAGTAATTTTTCCAACATCCCAACCCTGATATACATCATCCATTAGCATATTCACAGTAGCATCTTCTTCAAAAGTTGCAGCTCCACTTTCACTCTCTAGAGCAGATGTACGACTTCATGAGGCTGAATTCTGGATCAGGTTGTATGATTTGCCCTTAAATGCTATGAATGTAAAGGTGGGGAGACTCATTGAAAATAAGATTGGCATTGTGGAGGAAGTTGATGGCGAGCAGAGTGAAGTTGCATGGGGTGAGTATCTGAGGATCAGAGTAAGGATAGATATCTCTCAGCCTCTTATGCGGGGTATCACTGTGAAGCTTGGTCAGTTTGGTTCAGGTTGGATTCGGTTTGCTTATGAACGTTTGTCAAATTTTTGTTATACGTGTGGTAAACTTGGTCATCAGCAGAAAGATTGTGAGAACAGTGTGAATTAGGATGCATGAGATACTGATCAGCTTCCCTTTGGTCCATGGTTGCGTGTTGGAACTACTATGGGAAGAGCAAAGGATAATTCTGGCCAGAGGCGCTTGACCTACCGGGAATTCTCGCCGGTTTCTTCATCGGAGACGGAACGACAACCAGCTGGAGTTAAGGATGGAAATCAGGAAACTATTGTGAACTACTCCGCTATTAGTGCTTCGGGTATGCATAATTCAGAGGAAGTCGTCATGGAAGGTATTAATGCCCATACCCCATAAAACCCATACCCCCATCCTGCTTGGTCTCACACATCTTGGACCAACTCATCCAATGAATTTTATGTTCATCCTTCTTCTGTCCCCACCAGAAGTTTACCATCAATTGCTCCAAATCATTACATAAAGAAGAAGGTAATTTAAAGGAGCTCATAGAGTAAGTAGGAATGCACTGTGTAATAGCTTTAATCAAGATTTCTTTTCCACCAACCAAGAGCATCTTTTCTTTCCATCATTGCAATTTCTTCCAAGCTTTATGCTTAATGTCAGGAAAAGCCTTATATTTGGACCTCCCAACCAAAGGTGGAAGTCCAAGATACTTCTCAAACTGCTGGCTCTGCTGGACCCCCCAAAGTTTCATTATCTCCTCCTTTTTAGCAGTATGAACATTACTACTAAATACAATTCTTATTTTTTCTTTGTTAATCTTCTGACCAGAAACAACCTCATAACATTTTAACAGATCTTGGATCTTCTGATTTTCTTTCACAGTAGCCTTGCAAAACAAAAGGCTATCATCAGCAAAAAGTAAATGGGATATTCGAGGAGCCCCTCTACATACTTTGACAACTGTGATATCACCTGTGCCCTCAGCTTTTTTGAGCAAAGAAATTAATCCCTCAGTACAAAGTAAGAACAGATAAGGGGATAGTGGATCCCCTTGTCTAAGGCCTCTTGAAGGAATAATAAGACCTTTAGGCTCTCCATCAATCAAAACTAAAAAAGAGACAGTCTTTACACACATCATGACTAAAGAAATCCATTGAGCATTAAATCTCATTATGCCCATAATAGATTCTAGATAGGACCATTCCACACGATCATAAGCTTTACTCATATCCAACTTAATGGACATAGAGCCATCCTTGCCATTCCTCTTATTTCTCAAAAAATGCATCAATTCATAAGCCACAAGGATATTATCTGTTATAAGACGACCAGGGACAAAAGCACATTGAGAACTAGATATGATCTCTTCAAGCAGATTTTTAAGCCTATTTGCTAGAACTTTGGAGATTAATTTATACAACACATTGCATAAACTAATAGGCCTAACTTCAGAAATCAATTCAAGCTTGCTTTTCTTAGGGATCAAAGTAATAAAAGTATGATTCAGTGAGGAGGGAAGAGTACCAGTTATGAGAACTTGTAAAACTGCATTAGTGACATCATCCCCCATAATGTGCCAAAATTGTTGGAAGAAGATTGGAGCCATACCATCCGGACCAGGTGACTTGGTAGGATGCATTTGATCCAGAGCTATCTTGATTTCATCATGGGAAAACTCCTTTAACAAATCATCATTCATTGTAGAAGTGACTTTCCCACTCAAACCATCCAGAAAATCCAAGTTACAGCTCTGTTGTTCATAATGAAACAAAGACAGAAAATAATTTAAGATATTTCCATGTCCCATCTTCACTTTTCAACCCTTTAATCCAATTCTTACTCTTCCTCTGAGAAGCTTTGTGATGAAAAAATTTTGAATTTCTGTCCCTTCCCTTCAACCATAAAACTTTTGCTCTTTGCTTCCACATAATTTCCTCCCTCTCCAACCAAGCCTGCAAGTTATTTCTAGCCTGCATTAATTTCTCTTTTGAAACCCTTCTATCTTCCTCTAATTGCAATCTTTGAATATTAGCTCGAGCCCTTCTAATGTTCATCTGGATATGCCCAAATTTCAACTTGTTCCATGCTTCTAGTCCCCTGCTTCTAGTCCCCTGCTACAATTACTTAATCTGTCAGTGATTGCTACCATTGACCTCCCTTCAAAACCTCCTTGCCAAAACCTTGAAATAACATCACCACACTCCTCATCCTCAACCCACATAGCCTCAAACCTGAAAAGTTTATGTCTAGGCCTTTTCAGTTTAGAAGTGGTCAATAACATGATTGACACATGATCTGAATGAGCAGCAACACCATGAATGACTCGAGAGAGAGGGAAACATTCCTTCCAATTGATATTAGCAACAAATCTATCAAGTCTTTCACTAATCACCTGTTGCTCATCTCTTCTATTACACCAAGTAAATATAGGACCCTCAAAGCCCAAATCTATAAGATTACAATCATCAAGCACATCTCTGAACGCCTGCATTAATCTGTCTGATCTAGGCCTTCCATCCATTTTCTCTTGTTGACATAGCACCTCATTGAAATCACCACAAACAAGCCATGGAATATCCCCATCTTCTTTCAAAGTTCGTAGCAATCTCCAAGACTCATCTCTTTTCTCAGTTTATGGGTGCCCATACAAACCAGAAAGTTTCCAAACCAACCCTTTATCATCATCCTGAATCTTTGCATCAATGTTGTATTTTATAACTTGTGATTTAATTGGATAATGTTCATTCACATGCACAACATATTTTTCATTTTCTATTCTTTCTTTTTATTTTATTTTATTTCATTCTTTTCTAATTTTTTTTATATAGGCAAACAAATGCAAAGAAAATTCAATAAAGGTTACAAGTTTTCTTTTGGTTTCTCTAAAGCCTCACACACACACGCGGGCCCATTGTTTTTCTTTTAGGGAGTTTTGACTCAACACACACTTTGGAGTTGGACGTGGGAGACACATGCTTTAACTTGGTCTTTATGGAGTTGGACGTGGGAGACATATGCTTTGACTTGGTCTTCATGGATATAGAAGACGCACGAAACGGAAGGAATGCATTGGGACTCAACACGCAAGACGTTGGGGTTTTTTGGGATTTTTGACCGCACGGAACGTAGAGAATATAAGGTGAAGGGGGCACGAATTCCAGGGGATATATATTCTTTTTCATAAGGACGGAAGAGGGGACTTTTGGAGAACGCAGCAGCGCCTTGAAGAACTCCTTTGGGTTCCAATTGCCGTTCCAGCCTTCTCCTCCATTGCCTACCACCTCCATCTCCATTCATTTGGCTTGCTCTTTTCATTCCCTACTCTTTATTTAATTTCAGTTTAAAGTTTATAGAATATTTTTGAGATTTTTGGCTTAGAAGTTTGGGCAATTTAATTGCTATCTATTTTACTTAATGTCGTTATTTTTCTTGCTCTTTTAAGCTTTCATTGAACAGTTATTACAATTGCTATGGATTAATTTTGAGAATTTGTTATTTGAATACAAGGATGAGCTCTAGAATTTTGATTTTGGGGCTTTTCAATTTTCAGTTCGTATTTTGTCAATTACTTTCTAATCTAGTTTAATTCTTAACTTAGTTTAATTAATCTCTTAGTTCCATTATATATTAGATTGATTAAAGCTTAATTAAGATTTAAATAATTTCAGTTTTATTATTTAATTTTCAGATTAATTAAGACTGTTAGTTTAGTTGATTCTTTGATTGTTAATGTCAATTTGTTAGTCTTTTACATTTCATTTCGATACTCAAAAATCTAAAAATATGAATCTAGTCCATGACTAGTGCCATTTTCATTCCCGTTGCACTCTTCCATTCATTGCACATACCATCATTTTTATTTTCTCTTTGTGAATATTTTCACCATTTTAAACGAGTTTGATTTTAAGTAACTTTCCATGAGGAGACGATCTAGGAATGTATTCCTAATTATTACACGACATCCTCCTGCACTTGGGACAGTCTTTGTGTTGCTCATTTTTTAGTGAGTCACGTATCAACTCCAATGACTCCAAAAATCCATAAATAACTCTCCTAACAGATTCACCATTCAAACCTGGGTGATAGCATGCTTGAATAATCAACCAAAATTCACAAAACACAACCTAACACAATCGGTTGCCATGAAAACCAAGAAATCGAGTAAGCATGCTTTTGGACTTGAAACAAAGTGGCTAGATCCTTGATTTTTATTAAATAAATCTTCAAATAACATAACCATATACCTCATATTCAAGCTCTAACTTGATATAAGCATTAAAACTAGCATGTTATAGCAAAAATGTCATCAAAACAAAGTATCAAACCTGAGAGTCTCTAGATTGAGTTTAGCATGTTCATCATCATTCCAACAAAGATATAAACCATAACTCTTCAACAATTCATTCTAAATCCATAGATCAAAGCCTCAAGAACAACATTTATAAACATTAAAGCCATGGAATCAAGATCCTAGAGTTAAAATTTGAAACTAAGTCAAAAATATATTTTGAACCAATCGGTTTCTAACACTATAAAATTATGCAAAACTATTTTCTTAAAATACTAACATGCTTTGAATAAAACCATAAACTTGCATATAATCAAGCTAGCATTTCATCAAATCAAGATGTACCCAATATTTCATCAAAATCTCACAAAACTCCTAAGGCTCATCAAAAAATCATTATAACCGAACCTTTCCACCATCAATGCTAACTTTAATCCAACAAGACTCCAAGAAGAATTAACAAATACACTCCCAAGTAAACTAGACTTATTACTTAACAAAACACACTAGATTTTATCTAAAGAAAATAACTTACAAAGCTTGGAATGAGGAACACAAAAACTGCCCAGATTTCTATTAAGCTCTCTGTCTTAGTTTGCTATCTTGGAAAACAAATGAAACATTGCCAAGTGTGGGAAGCAATGCAAGGGGCATGGGGTATAGATGAAGGCTGACTTGAGTGGGTGAATTAATGACTAAGTGATGTAAGTTTGACTTGTGAAAAAGAGGAGGAAAAGGGGTTGAAGTGCAGCTAGAAATCTACTGATTTGCTGCCAAGTGGGTGAGTCTGATTATGAGTGTGTAAGTGGCCATAAATGGTACTATTTGGGGTAGTACATGATGTGGCATGGCAGCCAAGGCATGTAAGAGTGTAGATGCTTGTTGAAGAAACTTGGGCCAAAAGGGGGTTTCCGTTGGGCGCAAAGTAGGGCTAACCGAATGTGGTTTCATTTGGGGTTTCAAAGGGTTTTGGTTAGGATTTGATTCAAATGCATTTTTTCATGGTGAAATGCAATTACCAAGATGTGAGAGAGTGGGTGAAGGTGTAAAATTATGTATTTGAGTGATTAGTTGCATGTGAAAGTGATTCCACGCCCTTGGGGTTTTCCACGACCGTTGCTCACCTTGCGCTCGTTCTTCACCCTTGAGGAAACCAAAGGTGAGCAACGGTCGTGGAAAAGACCCTTTCTAACATGTACGAGCATTCCAGGACTACATAGAAATGCTCAAAGGTGGCGAAGACATACACGGTAGCCCGCACTCCATCTGAAGAGTCACATCCGAAGTGGGTTTGTTGAAAGGATTAGGGCTTGGCAGATTAAATCGTCTGAACCAAAAGGAATGATCTAACGCCATGTGGGAGACCTTTAGTTGGAGAGAGAATAAGGGCAGGTTTGGGGGGTGGGTTGAGACACAAAATTCTCATCTCATCTCATCTCATCATTACACATTTTTCAAATCCCCATACAAAATATAATAAACAATTCAACTTTTTCAAATCCCAATTCAATTTTTTCAAATCCCAAAACAATAATAATGCTAAAACATAATATTTTAAACACTAAAACAAAACACAAAATTCTCATCTCACCCTCCAAACCTGCCTTAAGGATTGGACATAAGGCAGGTCATAAGGACGTGTAGACTATGCCCTGCCAGTATGTCTGTCAGCCTGCAATGGAATGATCGAGACTACCGGTTTGGATTGATAGATGAGTTGAGAACATCTCACCTCTATTCATTACTATTCACAAATTTTAACACACAAATCTCACTACTATTTACAAACCATCTCAACTCTCTCATCTCATCTCTCAATCCAAATGGAGCCAGGACTCCTATTCAGTCACATCTGGAGTCAAAAGGACACCTGACACACCTATGCTATAAAAGGCTTAAGGCAAAAATAAAAATCTCACCTCTGAAATCGTAAGCACCTGAGAGCCGTTGGATTCAAATTCTTCAAAGGAGCAAGTGACTTCAAAGGAGAAAAAGATAGGAGCAGCGTAGAACCATCATAACTCCAAGATTGTAAGGTAGGTTAGCTTCTAAGACAGTACTGAGGAATGAGGGATAAATGTTGTGTGAGGATGTTATGGGATCTTGGTTCATCCGTACTCTATAATCTCTCCCTTTCTAATCATGAAATAATAAATATGTTTCCATTATGTTTATGAATATCTTTACTTCATGTTTTATGATATTTGAAATCATTTATTTTCAGTGATATCTCTATCCGTGTCAATCATCATGGGACGGGGCAGAGAATTTCCCGAACCATTCCTGTGAGACATCACCACGAGCTTTATAGGGGTAGAGAGAGTTTTTGTGAATGATTGGGTCTGGGTGGTATCGTGTTGGCCTCACCTAATAAACGGGATGAAGAATCCCTCAGGCATATCACGTGTTGGTATCTTCGAGTTGGTTTGCCGAGTAGATATTCTCTAGTGCAACATGTATATCTTTGTGCGTGAGTTGGCCTGTGTTGGGGATAGGCAAGTTGACTTGCACCATGTTGCTCAGGTGGGATACATTCCCCAATTTCAAATGATAGAGTTGCTCATCCCCTGTTGGCCCATCAGGCAACGTATGTCTATGTGACAAATATCAATGTGATAATTGTGAACTACTGCATGATTGGTGTTACGAGAATTACATTCTTGAGAAAATGGTGATTCCTCACCTCAGTGACATGCATAACTATGTATATATGCATTGAGTTTTGCATAGAGGGTAATTTCTTAAAGGGTGATTTCTCGCCATACTTATATAAACATAATTTACTGATATTTCCTGAGAGGGTGATTCCTCGCCACACACTAATACATGCATTCACCCTTGTTTTTACTGCATAAAATTGTTCATTGCATATTCACAAGCATTGTTTCTCATTAGTGGTCTTGTCATAGCTATCTAATCTGCCTATGATTTCGGTATTGGAACCATAAACTTTGATGCAGAGGTAGATCCAGAAATAATACCCCAGGAGGAAGATCCAACCCAACCCAAGCAGTAGGCGAGTAGGTTCGTTTCCTATTGTAGGATTTGTCGGTTGTGGAAATTGTATTTGTAACTACTAGGTAGGCGACCATATGTGTTCGAATGGCCTTATTTTGGGGATACAAATTAAATAGCTGGTTATGTGTGTAAATATTTAAGGAATGATGTGACATTGTGGATATTGTGAAAATGCAATTATGGTTTCTTTTAGATTTCTAGTACTATATCAGTTAGCCGTTAGACTAAACACTTATTTTTCTACTGTGAACCATTTAACTTTTCCTTACATGTGGACCTCCTAACAAACGATGCATGCCTATCCCAACTTAAACCTTGGGTGTTGCCGTATGGTTAGCACTCTTAGCACCATGGATCCTCGCCAAGTCCTTTACCAAGGAATGGGCGCCACACCAACAAATTTCACCACTTCCAACCTTACCCAGTTGATCAAAATGGAACCATGCAACTAGAACCTAAAGCCATACAAGACAGGCGAATATGGAAGGTTGGTAATCAAGTTGTAGCTATGGTTCTTATTAGATGGGCTGGTACACTTCCAAAAGATAGTTCATGGGAAGCGCTGTGGAAATTAGGTGGCCTTTACCGTCACCTTGTGGGTAAGCTTCTTTGAGGAGGAGGGGCTCTTGTTGCAATCTTGCGATCAAGAGTTTTCTTGAGATGGAAGAAGTGTCATGAAGCCTTCTGGTCAAGGCTTTTTCAAGCAAGGATGATTGTGAGGGGTGACAAATCATGTTAACAGGTCGTGTTCGTGTTGTGTCATATATATTATACTATATGGGTCAACCCGAACACGACACGTTAAGCCAAACGGGTCAGATTTTCAAATCCTAACAGGACCCATTAAAACAACGGGTTGACACAACACGACCCGTTCTGACTCATTATTAATTACTTAAAACCGGATCGATACGACTCGACCCGTTTCAACCCGTTTTATGTAAATGGGTTGAATTGACTCGAATAACCCATTTGACCTAATTAACATAGTTTCACATAAAAGTTAAAATCTCAATATCTCCCAAAAATATAAAACTAACCAATAATGAAAAATATCAATATTTTTCAGATTTTAAAATATAATAAAATCAATATTACAATTCAAACAATAAAAACACAAATCCTAATTAAAATCCAATATTACAGTTAGGGTTAGGGTATTTTAGTTTTTAGGTTTTAAAGAGGATATAAATGTAATTTTTAGTAAAAATCTTAGCGGGTTACTAACTGGTTAAGCGGGTTGACCTGTTAGCGACCTGTTTATAAGTCGTGTATTAACGGGTCAATCCGTTTTGACCTGAACCCATTAGCATCAAACCCAAAATCGCAAATTTTGTGTCGTATTCGTGTTGGGTTAACGAATTGTATCACATATTACTACTCGTAATGATTATTATGGATGTGGGAAGAACAATAGAAGGAAGCTTTGTAAAGGAAGAAGAAGGGAGCACATCATTTAGGAATTAATGAAACTACGCGTTTAACTCTTGTATTGTGTTTAGTAAACTGTGCATTTTACTATAATTGAAACGTTCTCAAACAGAGTGTTTAATTCTTGTTTACTTGTAATTTCTATGTTAGCATAAAAAGGATGGTCGTTGATGAGGAATGCATCTGTGAAGTTGATAGAACTTGTACATTGGAGGCTTGCATTTTCCTCCAAATAAATCCTCATTCTTGATTCAATAAAGCTCAAGATTTATTCTTCTTATTCTTGCTTTGTTCTTTCATTTTCCAAGAACATACAAAACACAATGCTGGAATCGTGCAAAATGGTGTCTTAGGCCGTAACACCCCGCCTAAAAAGCTCATTAGCCCTTGACCTTAGTAATCTTAATCCTAGTTAATTAGGAGTTGAGCTATTCTAGAATAAGAATAATTTTGGATATTTGAGTTGGCAAGAGGACCTTATACTTTGGGTTTAGAAGAATTATTAGAAGATTCTAATGTAATAGTGATTTTTGAGGAAAAAAGAAAATTTTGGAGCTTGATATTATTTGGAGAATTTTTAGTGCTTATTTAATTTGAGGATCAATGCCAAGAGACTCATAAGGGAATGACACATTGCATATTGGATGATTTCCACATTAATGGGATTATCTAAAATGGAAGATAAAGTGACATGCGGCTTGATTTGTGGAGCTCGGAAGGGTTTGGTCGCCAACAGATTGATTGCAGACCTTGGATTTGGTGGTCAGCAACAGATTAATCTCGGTCTGGATGAACTATCCCACCGGGTAGATGCCGTGTTCACTGAATATAACGGGTGTAGAGGTCACAAAGACCACACGGCCCTCTCCTCGCCTACTGAGTGGAAAGACTCCCGATTGGGATGAAAGACTGCTCACGCCAACCGAGTGGAAAGATTTCGGACCAGGATGAAAAACTCTTCTCGCCTACCGAGTGGAAAGACTTCTGACCAGGATGAAAGACTCTTCTCGCCTTTTCTAGTTGTTGCTCATGATGTTGTTTAGGTTGGACTTTTAAGTTGGTCGGTTAGACTGGTCACCCAACCTAATCGTCCAGAACCTTATCGCCAAGTCTTCTCGCCCAGAACCTTGTCGCCAAGTCTTCTCGCCCAAAACCTTATTGCCAAGTCTTCTCACCCAGAAGGTAAAATATATTGGCGCCAAGTTTTCACGCCCTCTGGTCTTTGCGCCCAGGTCTTTGCCCTCTAATTGCAAATCTCCTCGCCTACCGAGAGGTAAGCCTTCTCGCCTTTGGGTGAGAGAAATCTCTTTGTTGCCCACGGGACACGGCTCATCGCCCATATCTCATCGGCTCTCTTCGGATCTCGTTGCCTCTCATTGGTCTAAATCTGTAACCTCTTCTTTTGTACCAAACTGCTCTCATTTTGCACTAAATCTTCTTATTTATTCAAATCTAAGAAAAATAAATAAAAATATATAGAAATAAAATAAAATCAATAGTATTGAAGGGAAAATAACACTTATCACCCCCACGACCTGACCGCTACTGTAGGACCATTGTAGCCACAGTAGGAAAGAAATCATGGTGGTTTCAAGTCATTATTTCCCCTTGCTCAAAAGGACGCAAACTTTAGAAGGCAGTCTGGGGATTTCAGCAGGACACCCCATCTCATCACCTTATTTCGGGCTGCACCTTCATGATCACTTGGCAGCCAACTTTCCACCTTCTACCACCAGAAAAAATCTTCAAGAAGTGACCTTATTCCTGCACAAATCAGCCATGATGATGGTTCAAAGGGATTAGTCAAGACGATGATCAAAATCTGCCAAAGGAGAACCAGTTGAACCCGTCAGCCCCTTGGGTGGTTTTGATGATTTTTCTCCTCTGCCCCATGACTTGGCCAGCCCCCATAGGAGTAATGTAGCAACCATAGGAGTGAAATCATGGTGGTTTAGGAAACTATTTCGTTCTATAGAAGTGACACAAAGTGATGGAAGCAAATCTGGAAAATTCAGATTCATAGACCATCTTTCATCAAACCCCTAGGACCAAGCCGACGTCCCATTCCCCTTGGCTGACTATAAAAGGCCCTGTCACCCCCTCATTTCCTCCACACCTTAGCTCTAAGCTTTCTCTTGAGTTTTGAAGAGCACTTCCCCCTCTTAGAGATCAAAAGAGTGAAACCGAGTGAGTTCTTGAGTGATCTTGTGTAAGGTTGTTTTGAGTGCTTGGGAAGCCACAAAATTTGTAAGTTTCCTTGCTTTTGATCTTAGTTAGCATGTCAAGCTTTGTTTCCATGAGTTGGTACGAAATTTGGGTGAGTTTTGAGAAGGTTATCATGCTTAAATCAAAACTGGTTCAATTAAGAGATGGCTTAATTAATTAAATGTTTTTAAGTGGGAATTTAGCTATGGCATGTCTTAAGCATGATTTGATATGATTCATTGTTGTATTAACATGATTATGGAAGATTTAAATTGTGGTTAGAAGCATGTCATGGTAGGTTTTGAATCTATCTTGTTTTGATCAAGTATTAATCGGTTTGAATGAAGTAGAGGTTAAGGATATCTTAGCCATGATTAAGTATTGGGATGAACTCTATTATCTTAGAATTAGTCTTCATGATATCATTAAAGATGTTAGTTATCATTTTTTATTAAAGAAAATCTCATATGCATGCATTCATAGGGACCAATAGTTGAAAATACACTTAGGTATCAACTAGAGTGCATGCCACTGGTTGGGACCATTTGGGCAAGTTCCACTTTCATTTTTGAAAATATAAGGGCATAAATGGTTTTAGAATGCCAAAAATATGAAATCCATGAATTTTTTATTTAATTTGGATTTCGTTTACAATTAGTGAAAATTTAGGGCCTTAATGGTAATTTTTTAGGGTCTAGGGGTATTTTTGTAAATCACTATTTTTGAAACCTTTGATTTTGGACGTCACCCATAGAAGTATTAATTCTAACTTAGTACGCACTTGATTTAAGCAGCTACGACATTAATTCTCAATTACTCCGGAAGTTTGTAAGTTGGTCTCTAATTTACACCTTGACATATTATTTATGATTTATTGATAAATGTCTCATTCATGTTTCAATTATCATATTGAGCATAAAATATCATATTATATGATATATTGAGTGTATATTTACATGACATATGATATTTCTACCATTTTAACATATTGTATCTACAAACGTAATTTCACATAAAAAAAAAAACTTGTTATATATGCACATGTCATGGAACACATTTTTTTTTAACTTAGCATGAAAATAATTTTTGTCACGACCCCAAATGTTAGGATGAGAAATTATCCTAGTGGAACTCCTTTGTCCACTCTGGAGTGTTTAAGAATGGAGTGGTAACACATAGGTTGACAAAGAATAGTCAACGGGTTTCGAATGAGTTCTATTTAAAGAACGCCGGAGCGAAGTCAATATGTTATGACACCTAATGCTGGTGGGTGTACACTTTATGATGTTATGATGTTATGTTATATTACCAATACATTGAGAATGATATTTGCAGACAATGACGTAGTGCCAACATGAGTTGTGCTACGGTCACAGCAGATGCTATGGTGCATATGGGGAGCCATGTTGCTACCAAACGTATGTTAATGATGGAACGTATGTTAATGATGGCTTAAATAAACAATAAATGTTATGATTTTTGAAAGCAATGAAGTATGAAATGTTCTCTTTCGAAATGTCATGTATTTGGAATGAGAAAGTGAAAATGTTATCTGAAAGTGAAAGTGCATCAAGGTTTTTCTAAAAATATTGAGGAATCTAGATGGGAGAGACATGCACATTTTTCTGCGTTTCATGCAATTTTTATTTATCATTCTTCATGCATAATTTATCGTTGTACAAGTTGGTTGTTTAACTTACTGAGATTTCGAGTAAATCTCATCCATTGTGGGACCACTATCATTCCCCCCGAAATGTTAGAAGTTGTGACAGAACCGGTAGATGATGAACATGATGGATCGCTGGATGCAGATGGTTGAAGAGGAGCCGGACCTTGAACGAAGACTACAAATAATTTTCACACTCATAAGTATTGACTCTTCATACTTCAGAGTATATGAAATAGTTGATCTAACCATGGATCTTGGATTAAGTATTTTGTATTAAGGAAATTTTATCCTTAAGTTTGAACTTATGATGATTATTAATGTTATTGGGATGTTTTTAGTTTATTCTGGCATGGGTTATAACTAATCACCCTTATTCCACTGCGATTATTGCATACTGCTAGTTGCACTTATAGGATGCATTGCATATTAACTTATATGAACCCGTAAGAATGGAATTCCTTGAACCCACAATCAATTTGAAAACTCACCCAAGAAAGTCAAAATCAAGTCGATGGAAAATTTAGACCCGTTGATGAGCTCGTTTCAAGAACCTAGATTATATGAAAATCTAAACACGTTGAAGAACCTTTCTCAAGAACCTAAATTATAAGGAAGAACGCCACAAAGGCTGTGATTTGCCTTTGATAAGTTCAAAAGTTCATTCAAGAACAAGAGGAGATAAACTCAACTCACAATGAATAAATTCATCAAATTTCATAAACTGATTAAATTGAGACTACAAAAAGTATTTAAACCAAAACCTAATTAAAACTCTAACCAAAATAAAACCATTTCTTCCAAAAATACCCTTGAATGAATAGTGCCGCGACTACAGTAACTTCTTGAAACCTTAGTTCAACAAAATAAAATATATGTGGGCCAAGCATCCCCAAGCCCAATTATTCTAGACTAATTCTTATAACTAATAAAATAAGCCCCTTTAATGAAATAAACAAGTCCAAGGCCTTCAATCACATAAACATAATAATAGGTCCTAATTTATGTTGCACTCTTCCATAACTTGTATCACGTGGATGATCATTGGATCTCCTTCTCTCAAGCTCATCTTGAATATTTAGCTCTTACTAGACTCGTCCTAAGTGAATTACACCAATGCTTGCATTGCTTCCTTGCACTTCTTAGTTCTCGATCTTGTGATTGCCCCATCTGAAACTTGCAAAGGATCTTTAAGACTTAGTCCACCTTAGTGTCCATCATTAACTGTCATGTACGGGGGTATGTAACCTTGTGTTACATGTCTCGACGCTCTAAGTGTCTGTTTCATCCCAAGCAGAGGTTGGGGGAGTCACATAGGACAATTTGGGCTGCAATAGCTAGAATTGCTACCTACACCCGGACGAAGGGTGCCCTTGGCATATCCCTACCAAGGTAATACAAGAGCCTCACATTGTTCGTTAGACTTGTATTGACAAGGCAATCTATAAAAAAGCCATCCTACTACTCTACAACTTACACAAAATATTAAGTAAAAGTTCTACTTAATACATATTACTATTACTATATTTATATATAGTAAAAATAATAAAAACTTATAAATATGTAGACAGCTCATGCAAGCCCATACAATACTTAAGTTTAAAAAAATTTAAAATTACAATAATATCATTTTTAAAATAATATATTTTTTTTACCTCATTCATTAATGAGACTACTCACACAGTTTCTCATTCAAGACTGTAAATAAGATTTCTCATAAATATATATTTATATAAAAAAATTAAATATGTATGGCGGGGAATGGGATGGGGTCCCAGTGAAGCCATACCGCCCCCAACCCCGTTGGTGTTTTGCCCTATGGGGCGGGGGGCCGCCCCACATGTGCGGGAGGGGTTGCCCGCCCGCCCGCCATGCGCCCGGGGGGGGGGGGGGGGGGACCCAATGGTCCTAAATAAAGGGAGGAAATCTTGAGAATTACGAAGCGAGAAAAAAAAGAAAAAATAAAAAGTTGACAAAAAGAAAAGGCGAACAGAGTTTGGTCCCCTCATCTCCAGCGTTTAGCTAAATTCCTTCGGTCTCCAATAATCCGAATCTCGCCGTCGATTCTCCATGGCCCCGCCTCGGTCTCCGCTCTCCACCGTTGACTCACTGAAGTCTTGAATTCCACTAGGCTTTTTCTATCCCCTTTGCCGGTAATGTATAGAATAAATTCATGACGGCTTTCTTTATTTGGTATGAACGAACGGTTCCTGGTCTCTCTATGGAGGAGGCACTGACCGAAGCCCCAGAATCTGTTAGGGGGTCCTCTAGCTCGAGATCCATGGGGTTAAAGTTTGGAGCTTTAAGGGTTGAAGAGAGAGAGGCGGAAGTGCAGAAGAAGAAATGTGATGAGAAGTGAAGACAAGGGTTTCGGATTAAGCAGCACTGGTGGTTAAACGGCACAGTTTTAAGAATAACTTGCAACGACACAGTTTCAGCAATTTAATAGGAATGGGTTGTTTGTAAAGCGCACCGTTTAGTCTATAAAAACGGTGTGTTTTGGGTTTAGTAATATCCTGCTTTCAAAAGGGCTTTTATGTAATTTCAATATTAAACGGTTAAGTATCACGCCAGAGGTGTTGCTATGGACATCCTGGAGCAGTTTTCATCTACTAGTTGTAATTCATCTATGGAGGAATTTGGGGACCTCAAATACCCCAATACATATGAACTTTGAGGTAATTTCATCAGCATTCATCTTCTTGTTTACTATTCACGTACTGTTCGTAAGATATTTCAAGGAAGAGCAAGGGATTCCTTACAAGTGGTATCAAGTCACCGATCCTACCATTTCTCCCAAATAGAACCAATCCAGCCATACCCATACCCAGCCAAACACTACATTAAACAGAAACAATCCAGTTCACATCGTCTACATTTCACACTACATTGAACCCATCCAGAACCAATACATTACAATATTCCTCCCATTTCCCAAACCAAACACTCACCAAAACAGCACCATACACTATCATTTCCATGGCAGATAATACCAGATCCAAGCATCAGCAACAGGAGCAATTTCAGCTTCAAGTTGAACATCACCAACAAGAAATTCTGGAATTAAAATCAGATGTCAGTAATTTGCAGACTGATATGAGTACTGTGAAAACAAATGTAAAGGAAATCAAAGACATGTTACGTACACTTTTCGCCCAGCAACAGATCCAACCACCACCAACCCTCCACCCTTCAACCATGAAATTCCTACAGAAAATGAACAGGCAGACCCGAGAAGGTTTCCTCCTAGGGGGGTCAAACTTGCCTTTCCTCATTTTCAAGGTGTTAACCCAGCAGCATGGCTTTTCAAGGTTAACCATTACTTTGAATTCCATCAAACACCACTACCCCAGCGGTTGTTGATGGCCTCGTATCACATGGAAGGGGATGCTCTTGTGTGGTTCCAAAATGCAGCAGATGGGGGCTTATGCAGGGATTGGGATACTTTTTCCAGATCATTACTACTTCGTTTTGGTACAACAGCTTATGACGACCCTATGGAAGCACTGACAAGACTCAAGCAGACCAGCTCAATTGCTGGTTATATGGCGCAGTTCGAAACATTATCCAATCGCTTGAGAGGGCTCTCGGATCTCCATAAGCTGAGTTGTTTTCTCAGTGGGTTGAAGGACGAACTCCGCATACCAGTCCGGATGCTGAACCCAGTGAATTTAAATGCAGTGTATGGTTTGGCAAAAATGCAAGAAGAGTATCACAGCAGTACTCAAAGGTACAGCAAACCAACGGAAGAAAGGTCCATGACAAGTGCAGGGGGAAGTTCTGGCCAGCGCTCTTATTCCAATGATAATTGCAATAAATGGAAGAAACCAATGAATTTTACTAAGCCGGTGACATCCATGCACATGGATGAGAAAAGAAAAAAAGGCATATGTTTCCATTGCGATGAGAAATGGAATCCCACACATACTTGCAAAAATCCTAAGATTTATTTCTTACAAGTGGATGAAGACGGAGGGGAAGTGGATGAGGAGGAACTTTGTGAAAAAAATGAAGAGAGCAAGTCTCTAGAGTTAGTGACCAGTGACAACGCTGAACTTGAGATCTCCTTGGCTGCTATAGCTGGTACTCCGACCGTGAGAACAATGAGGCTGGTTGGAAGTATCAATGGGGAGCAAGTGGTGATTTTGGTAGACTCGGGCAGCTCCCACAACTTCATTGATTCATCCGTGGTCTCCAAGTTGAAGCTGCCAGTGGATTACCTAGTCAACCTGAAGGTGAGAGTGGCTAATGGGCGGGGCCTAAGCAGTGAAGGGTTGTGTAGATCAGTCAAGCTAAAGGTGCAAGGTAATTTGCTTCAGCTCCCCCTTCATTTATTAGACCTCGTGGGTTGTGATATTGTTTTAGGAGTCCAGTGGTTAGAAACCTTGGGCCCTATTACTTGGGATTTTTCTAAGCTATTGATGAGCTTTTGGTTGAATGGAAAAGCCATTGAATTAAAAGGGCTGAAATTAAACCCTTCAGTTGTTGAGGAGGGTGAAAAAGTTTGCAAGGCCACCATGACAAAAGGGAAGGGGATTTTTTTACAGATTATGTGTGTTGGGGAAGAAAACCAAGAGTATGGGAAGCTAGATGAACCTTTTCCAGAACTGTTAGAAGAATTTAAGGAGGTGTTTGAGGAACCTCAAGGGCTGCCCCCACCACGTTCCCATGATCATCACATAGTCCTCAAGGAGGGCACTCAACCCATCACAAATAGGCCATATCGCTACCCATATTACCGGAAAACAGAAATTGAAAAAATGGTGGCTGAGTTGTTGAGTTCGGGAGTGATTAGACCTAGTTCTAGTCCCTTTTCTGCACCTGTTTTGCTGGTTCGTAAAGCCGATGGCAATTGGCGTCTTTGCGTGGATTATAGGGCACTTAATAAAGAAACGGTAAAGGCAAAGTTTCCAATTCCAGTGATAGATGAATTTTTGGATGAACTCTTTGGCGCGGTGATCTTTTCTAAGCTCGACCTACGGTCGGGATATCACCAAGTGAGGGTGGTGCCTAGTGACATTCCCAAAACGGATTTCCGAACCCACAAAGGACATTATGAGTTTTTGGTGATGCCTTTTGGCCTCACCAACGCTCCAGCCACGTTTCAAGGGTTAATGAATGATGTATTCAAACCCTTTTTGAGGAAATTTGTTCTTATTTTTTTTGACGACATCTTGGTCTATAGTAAGTCTCGGGAGGAGCATGAAATTCACTTGAGAGAGGTTTTGAAGGTGCTGAAACAGCACTGTTTGTTTGCAAAGCAATCCAAGTGTCGTTTCGCTGTTGAGGAAGTGGATTACTTGGGTCACATTATTTCTGGTCAAGGTGTTAAAGCAGACCCTTCTAAAATTCAAGCCATGTTGGATTGGCCAATTCCCAAGACATCTAAAGCCTTGAGAGGGTTCTTGGGGTTGACGGGGTATTATAGACAATTTATAAGGCATTACTGGCTGTTAGCAGCCCCACTTACTCAGTTGTTGACAAAAAATGGGTTTGTGTGGACCCAAGAGGCAGAGCTGGCCTTCAACAAGTTAAAGGAAGCTATGACTAGGCCACCCGTACTTGCATTACCAGATTTTTTCAAGACCCTTCACAGTGGAGTGCAATGCTAGTGGGAAGGGAATAGGAGCTGTCCTTATGCAATCGGGGCAACCTATTGCTTTTTTGAGTAAAATGTTAAAAGGGAGGGCTTTATTACTCTCAACATATGAGAAGGAATTCCTGGCCATTGTGACAGCGGTGCAAAAATGGCGACCTTACCTTTTGGGACAGTCATTTATCATTAAAACGGACCAACAAGCGCTGAAATTTCTGCTTGAGCAGAAAATTGGAACGGAAGCTCAACATAAATGGTTAAGCAAGCTTATGGGCTACAATTTCCATATTGAGTACAAGAGGGGAAGAGATAACGTGGTGGCTGATGCGCTGTCGAGGAAAGGGGATATTGAAAATGAAGAAGTAGGGTTGCTTGCCCAGATTTCATTCCCCACTTCAGATTGGGTGGAGGAGCTTAAACCCAGCTATAAGAACAATATAGAAGCTTCGGGTTTGATGGAGAGGTGGGGAAAGCAGTTAGTAGTCCCTAAGGGGACAACTGTACAGCAAGGGATAATTTTGAGGAAGGGCAGGATTTTTATAGTTCCGGACTCGCCTTTCAAAATGAAAGTACTTCAGTTCATTCATACCGATCCTATGGCGGGACACTCGGGGTACTTAAAGACCTACCAAAGGGCCAAAAGGGACTTCTACTGGCCAGGTATGAAAAAAGACATTAAAAGGTGGGTAAGGGAATGTGAAGTATGTCAGGCTTCTAAGTATGAGACGTTGCCCCCAGCTGGTCTCTTACAACCTCTACCCATACCGCAACAAGCATGGGTGGATATTTTGATGGACTTTGTGGAAGGGTTACCAAAGTCCAAGGGATATTCTGTAATCTTTGTTGTAGTGGATCGTTTCACTAAGTATGGGCATTTCATGGCCCTATCTCATCCCTACACAGCTCAGGAAGTGGCCAAGGTATTTTTTGGGTCAGTTTTTAAATTGCATGGATTCCCGAAGACCATCGTGTCCGACAGGGACCCGGTGTTTTTGAGCTCATTCTGGAAGGAGTTGTTTGCTCTCTAGGGTACTTCCTTAGACTACAGCTCGGCTTATCACTTGCAAAGCGACTGGCAAATCGAAGCGGTGAATAAGGTGGTGGAATGATACTTGAGGTGTTACGTAGGATCAAAGCCTACGGGTTGGAGCCAATGGCTGCCATTAGCCGAATGGTGGTACAACAGTACCTACCACAGGTCAACTAAGCTGACCCCTTTCGAGGCTCTCTACGGTTACCCTCCCCCTAAATTACTAGACTATATCCCAGGCACATCAAACAATACAACCATTGACCATTTACTACACAACAGAGCATAGATTGTTAGTCTCTTAAAGAACAACCTCTCGGCAGCTCAAGAGAGAATGAAACACTATGCAGTCAAAAAGAGAACTGAAAGACAGTTTAGTGTGGGAGATTGGGTATACCTCCGCCTTCAACCATACCGCCAGAAAACGGTGGCGTTGCATCGAAATATGAAGTTGGCTCCGCGCTTCTACGGGCCATTCAAGGTGCTTCAGAAGATCGGATCCGTGGCTTACAAGCTTGAGCTACCACCCTCTTCTCCAATCCACCCCGTGTTCCATGTTTCTTGCTTGAAGAGGAAGGTGGGGGATCGGATTCACCCATTTGCCACACTCCCTCCCAAACAAGGAAGGCGAAGTGATCCCCGAACCAGAGGTGGTGCGCGATCATCGTATGAGACAACATGGGGAACGGGCTGCAACCGAAGTGCTGATTAAATGGGTGGGGCTTTCCGAAGATGACAATTCTTGGGAAAATTTATGGAAGCTTAGGGCTTTGTATCCACACCTTGTGGACAAGGTCTTATAAGGGAAGGGGAATGTTAGGGGGTCCTCTAGCTCGAGATCCATGGGGTTAAAGTTTGGAGCTTTAAGGGTTGAAGAGAGAGAGGTGGAAGTGCAGAAGATGAAATGTGATGAGAAGTGAAGACAAGGGTTTTGGATTAAGCAGCACTGGTGGTTAAACGGCACAAATTTAAGAATAACTTGCAACGACACAGTTTCAGCAATTTAATAGGAATGGGTTGTTTGTAAAGCGCACCGTTTAGTCTATAAAAACGGTGTGTTTTGGGTTTAGTAATATCCTGCTTTCAAAAGGGCTTTTATGTAATTTCAATATTAAACAGTTAAGTATCACGCCAGAGGTGTTGCTACGGACATCCTGAAGCAGTTTTCATCTACTAGTTGTAATTCATCTATGGAGGAATTTGGGGACCTCAAATACCCCAATACGTATGAACTTTGAGGTAATTTCATCAGCATTCATCTTCTTGTTTACTATTCATGTACTGTTCGTAAGATATATCAAGGAAGAGCAAGGGATTCCTTACAGAATCCGAAGCCGTAACCTGAACTCCATCTCTAATGGAGGTTCTTTGACGTTGGATTTCCATGGAACTTGTATAGAAAAACTAGTTTTGATGTAATGGAAAAGAAGGAAGAATAATTAAATCTGAGAGTTTCTTTTTGGAGTGGAGGCTGGATTTGGCACCCTCAGAGTATCCTGGTTTGCAACGATGAAGTCTATGGAGCATAATTTGAACACAGACCGTGGCGGTGGGAATAATGGTAAGGGAGGGGATGGGTTTATAGATAGGAGCAAAGTGAGGATTTTGTTGTGCGATAAGGACGCCAAGAGTTTGGAAGAGGTTCTGACTCTTCTTCTGAAATGCTCTTATCAGGGTATATATTGCTTCAATTAATTATTCATTTTTGTTTTGCTTTTGCTGACTTTTTGCTAAATTACAGGGTTTTTGTGAAAAACTTTTGTGGTCGATATGAATTCAGAAAATTTGTGATTTTGGTGAATGCATGGTTTACATAATCAGTTCTTAGGAGTTGAATTCACAGTTCGACATTTTATTGGTGCTTGTAAGGTTCCTTCAAGAACCTACTGTAATTCAAGCAATTCACACGTAATCTCAAACAAGAACACAGGGAAGGTAACACTCGAGTAAGGATTGAATGAGCAAGATTCCATTATGAAACTTGCAGAGAATCTTCGAGGGATTCTCAACCTCCAAAATGTTATGATCCCCAATTAAACAACCGCACCGTTTTGAAGACCAAGAAAGGAAGCTAAACTACAAGTCGTCTATAGCTTGTTGTTTAGAATAATAGTTGTTGCAATCTGTTATTTCCATTCTATTTACTTTCCATGTGTTGCATTTTCATTAGTTCTTTTAGTCATGGGCTACCTCCATATGTAAGCCAGAAATGGCACCGAGAAGGGCACCTGGAATTTTATTACCGAAACAGTTGTTATTTGATTTGGGAGGAATTGGGAGCCTCGAACATCCCTAACCGTAGCTATCCTTTTTTTTAAATTCCTTTTCCTTTATTTCATCTCTTGTAATCTTCACTATCAATATGTGTTCTTCATCTACTTCTCAAGTGGGTTCATTACAATTGGTATCCAGAGCCAGGTTTCGATTCTTCATGGGTGTACGATTAAATAAACAACAATTGTTATTACTGGAAAAGATTTTGGAGAAATTTGAGCATATGAGTGAAATACTCGACAAAATGGAGCAAAATTGTAAGAGAATGCAGGAATCTCTCATACAGTGGCACGCCCTGGATGATGAAGAAGAAGAGACAATAGAGTCTATGGAGGATGACGTAGTAGATACAACAAAAGAGGGAAATATTCCAATCGAGGTGGAAGAAATCATCCACACCACCATTCCAGAGAATCTTCGTAAAATTGCACTAGGTCGCAACAAAATCCCTAGCGGGAATACAGTGGTCACCATCGAAAATGCTATGGAAGTGGAACAGCGTATTATGGAAACCACTATAGCTTACTCCAACGAAATTTTCCCCCTTCCTTCCCATGTCCAACCTAGAATAATGTTCTTCACTGGCAAGAAGCGCATTTCCGAAGATGTAACCCCCTCAACCTCACTCTTGGGAGGATTAGTGACTGGGTTGTGGAATTTTGACCCTGGAATCCGCACTGGTTATTCTTCCATAAGTTGAGTTCGTTCGCTATTTCACTCTATTTACTATGCCCACACCAAGGCCTTCATAATGAATAATCGCCCAATGTCGTGTTCGAAAGAGGTGGTCGATGCTCCCATCGTGGAGGTCATGAACGATCTGAAGCTGTTCGAAATGCTCGAAAGCCATGGCGACAGGGTATGGAGCCTAGCGTGGGACCCAGCCGCTGGCGGCCTTGGGACTCCTCTCATCTTTGCCCCCTGTAGCAGCGATAATACCGTCCGAATTTGGGAGCACACTCCCTCTCCATCTGCTACTTGGACCTGCAAGGCAATTCTGGAAGACACTCATACGAGGACCATCTGCTCTTGTGCTAAGTCGCCATTGAAAAAGCTATTGGCCAGTACGAGCTTCGATGCCACCACTTCCATTTGGGAAAATGTGGATGGTGATTACGAAGGTGTCTCCACTTTAGAAGGTCACGAGAATGCAACAAAAAGCCTAAACCACAACTCCATCTTCGTCGACCTTGCCACGCTACCTCCCACTGCCGCCAACAGCGGCTTAACATCCAACCATTTTTCTGTTGAGTATGCTGCGAACCAAGATCTACCGGGATTTAGACGTTTCCTTTGGAGAAAAACGGAGACAATGTTGCCTCAGAAGCAAGCAGAGGAGACGTTCTCTCAGCCAGGACTGCTATTAGGAATATTGCTTCAGGATGGCCGTGACACTATCTGGCCACTTGATTTCCATACTGGTTGGAGTTACTGCATCTCAATCCCTTCTTGGATTTTCCTCTCCGAATCAAGAGGTTCAGATCCTGTGGTGTTTTACAGGATTCAAGTTGGTATACCATCGCCAAAAGGGATCACCACTATCCAAGGGATATTAAGAAGATTTAACGATTTTTTAAAGCTTTTTTCTGAAGTCAAAAAGGCATTTCCTTCAAAATATCTGCCTCCAGCTCCTCCAAAGAAGATGTTGAAAATAAAAAGCCAAACTCTATTGGAAGAGAGAAGGTGTTTCTTGGAGGATTGGATGGAGAAACGATTTTCAGACATTGATGTATCAAGGAGTGCTCCACTGGCGACCCTTCTTGAGCTAGAAGTTGCTGCGAGGTCTTCATTCTATGATGAGAACCAGCAAAAACCAGATGTTAATTCTTCAACCAGTGGTGTGCTTCAGGTATTATATTTTTGGGTGCTTGTTGTGCTACTATAGTGTTCATATCTTCCTTTCATAACTATCGAATTTGGTCTTTTCTTGGCCTCGGAATGACCACTTATACTGACTGGTATTTGACCATAGCAATCCAAGGTATGCATGGTTGTGTGAATTTTGCACTCAACATGCTCGATAAAATGTGTAGATGCATTTTTTGTGCTGGGAGGGGAATGCTGAAGGGACCTATGATAATTGGGGGGTTGCACGATATGTTTAAACAAAATTTTGAGGATGATCAAAGTTTGGTCAATATCCTACGAGTAGTAAGCAAATTACTATTATATTGTGGGATTGCCTTATGGAAATGAGAGAGACTCTTTGCTACGAGATTTATTTAAAAAATTCTTGGTTTGTCTTTAACATGTCTGGTGAGTTGATTGAGAGAGTGTTACACCCTGATAATGTCATATTCTCAATCTTAATTGTGGTGATAAAGGATGAGGAAGATCTTCACACGATGAGTTGTGTTGATACTGAAGCTGAAGCAAGCTCTGGATTGCAAGTGGTTGGAACAATGATTTGTGCACCTCAATTGTTTCCAATATTGACACTTGGGGATGTTCTGAGGTGAGAAGGAATAAATTTGCTAAAAATTCGGAAGCACCTTTGGGTAAAGAAACAAATCTTGTGGCCATTTGATAGAGGAAAGGGAAAGGAGGTGGTAGAAATGTTGAGTGCCGGGTTCACTTTTGTTTTCTCGACACTTGAGACCAAGGTATTTGCAGAAGGGCTGATTGATGAAGGCGGCAACTTGCAGTGTTCATACCATGGTTGGTCATTTAATGGATGTAGATTTAGTGTTGCAAAGACAGTTGCTGCCAAGGAATCCAAAAAGGGCGCTATATGTGTTGTTTTAGCCAATGGCAAGAACAGGATATATGTGTTGCTAAACCAACAATTATCTTCAAGTCTCAGGTTGCTATATGTGTTGTTTTAGCCAATGGCAAGAACAGGATAAGCTTCCAGTCACTATTTGGGTTATCTTTCAGGCATTGCAAGGAGATTTAACAGTTGGGTTATGCGTCTAGGTTGTGACAAGAAAATCATCACTAGCAATCTGCACGTGCTCGTCAATACTATAGAGTTGCATCAATATCTCAACCTTGAGGACAAGGTTCTTTAAAGGGAGGGGATTTGTTATGATCCCCAATTAAACAACCGCACCGTTTTGAAGACCAAGAAAGGAAGCTAAACTACAAGTCGTCTATAGCTTGCTGTTTAGAATAATAGTTGTTGCAATCTGTTATTTCCATTCTATTTACTTTCCACGTGTTGCATTTTCATTAGTTCTTTTAGTAATGGGCTACCTTCATATGTAAGCCATAAATGGCACCTGGAATTTTATTACCGAAACAGTTGTTATTTGATTTGGGAGGGATTGGGAGCCTCGAACATCCCTAACCGTAGCTATCCTTTTTTCTAAATTCCGTTTCCTTTATTTCATCTCTTGTAATCTTCACTATCAATATGTGTTCTTCATGTACTTCTTAAGCGGGTTCATTACACAAAAATAGAACTCCGTATGATCAATGTTCAAAATGATGAGCATCCACAACACTGCTTATATACTCGCAGGCTGTGATGGAAAGATCAAAACGCAAACAACAACAATGAAAACGCAACTACAAAGATTACAATACACAAAACGCTCCTTTTCATTAATCCTTTCTCATAAAACACAACTGCTTTGCATGCCAAACGACACCCAACCCTTTGCCTCCAAAACTCCCCGTTTCATTAAAGCCTTCATTCCATTATTTCAGTTACTTCCCCTTCCTCGTGAATACCTTCTTCAACAGCTAACCATTCTTCAACAGCTAACTCTTCAAGGCCAGCCACAAGGCACCCGTGACAAGTATCAAAGGACTGTACCTAGTAAATGTGGATATAATGATCTGAGCTTCCATAAGGATTCCCAAGAACCATCTTCAAGACGAGCGCCAGCCCATTTCACCAAGACTTCAGATCTACTGGTGGTAATGTTGGTATAGGAGAGATCTGGTCACCCAACTTTTTCTTCAAACATGAAATATGAAAAACAGGATGTATCTTTGAAGAAGAAGGTAAATTCAACTTATAGGCCACTGTCCCTATTCTCTGAATGACCTGGAAAGGTCCATAGTACCTTGGGGCCAATTTCATATTGTGCCTCATAGCCACAGATTTATGTCTATAAGGCTGCAACTTCAGAAAAACCCACTGTGAAAACTCTCTCAGACCTCTTCCTGTCAGCATACAGTTTCATCCTCTCTTGAGCCTTGCTCAAGTTTTCCTTCAAAAGGGACAGTATTTCCTCTCTAGATTTCAACTGATGATCCACTTGAGCATTTGCAGTGGTGCCTGGAATATAAGACAACAACCGAGGAGGTGGAATTCCATACAAGGCTTGAAAAGGTGAAAAACCAGTTGATGAATGTATAGTGGTGTTATAACACCATTCTGCCATTGGCAGCCAACTACTCCAACTTTTTGGCTTAAACCCGATATAAGATCTCAAATAGCTTTCCACACATTTATTCAAGGCTTCAGCTTGGCCATCAGATTGTGGATGATATGCTGAGCTAAAAGCCAAAGTGGTTCCCAGCATTTTAAATAATTTTGTCCAAAAAAGACTAGTAAAGATTGCATCCCGATTAGACACAATAGTCTTTGGTAGGCCATGGATCTTGAATACCCCAACAAAGAAAACCTCAGCTACTTTACTAGCTGTATAAGGGTGAGCCAATGGAAAGAAATGCCAAACTTTGTCAATTTGTCTACCACAGTTAAAATGACAGTCAGTCCATTTGAATTAGGGACGCCTTCAATAAAATCCATGGCAATGTCAAGCCAAGGACTTTGAGGGACAGGCAAGGGTTGAAGTAACCCTGTAGGAAGTACAGTTTCATGCTTGTTCACTTGGCAAATTTGACACTCTCTAACAAGCTTCTTAATATCCTTCCTCATGCCTGGCCAGAAAAAATCCATCTTAGCCTTTTGTAAAGTTTTATGGTACCCCACATGGCCTGCTTCTTGGCTATGATGAATATGTTGCAACACTTTTGTATGAAATGGTGATGAAGGAACTATCACCAATTTCCCTTTCCTGAAAAGAAGATCTTGCTGCAAAGAAAATTCCTTAGGAACCTGCTGCCCTTGCTGCAAGGCAATAACCATATTAGTTATGTCACTAGAAAATGCATAACTTTGTTTAAGTTCTTCTAACCACATAGGAGTGGGAAATGAAATAAGAGCCAATGTAGCTGAATCTTCCTCAGACTTTCTTGAAAGTGCATCAGCTACTTTATTGTCTCTGCCCCTCTTATATTCTACACGAAAGCATACCCCATAAGTTTGGAGATCCACTTATGCTGAGCTTTAGTGGCAATTCTTTGCTCCAACAAGTGCTTCAAGGCCTGTTGGTCAGTTTTAATCTCGAAAGACTGACTCAAAAAATATGGTCTCCATTTCCCCACTGCACACACTAATGCTAAGAATTCCTTTTCATAGGTATACAAAAATAATGCTTTTCCTTTTAAAGCTTTACTAAAGAAAGCTATTGGTTGGCTGTCTTGCATCAATACAGCTCCCAACCCCACCCTTGAGGCATCACATTCAATGGTGAATTCCTTAGAAAAATCTGGGAGCTTTAACACAGGAGGCTGGGCAACAACAGATTTCAACTCCTTAAAAGCCTCTTCAGATTCCACAGACCATATAAAGGATCTCTTGATGAATTTTCGATAATAGCCAATAAGGCCCAAAAATCCCCCCCTTATTGCTTTCACAGTTTTAGGAACAAGCCAATTCAGCATGGAAGAAATCTTTGTAGGATCTGCCTTCACTCATTTTTCTGAAATAATATGTCCCAAATAGTCTACCTCAGTAAATCCAAATCTACATTTAGATTTCTTTGCAAATAATGTGTGTTGCTGTAAAACAGACAAAACTGACTTCAAGTTCAAGGTGCTCACCAAAATCTTGGTTGTAAACCAAGATATTATCAAAGAACACCAAAACAAATTTTCAAAGGAAAGGCTTGAAAACATGATTCATCAAACCTTGAAAGGTGACAGGTGCATTAGTAAGCCCAAAAGGCATTACCAAGAACTCATGAGGAACTCATAATGACCCTCATGAGTTCTAAATGTTGTTTTGGAAATGTCCTCTTCTCTTACCCTTATTTGATGATAACCTGATCTAAGATCAAGTTTAGAAAAGAACTTGGCTCCATAAAGTTCATCAAGCAACTCATCAATGACAGGGATTGGGAACTTGTCTTTGATAGTTTCTTGATTAAGGGCTCGATAGTCCATACACATCCTCCAACTACAATCAGCTTTTTTAACAAGCAACACATGCGAGGAGAATGGACTTTGGCTTGGCCTTATAACTCCATTTTTTAACAAGTCATGCACAATTGTTTCAATTTCAGATTTTTGGTAATGAGGATACCTATAAGGCCTCACTGAAATTGGTGCACTACCATCTTTCAACACAATCCGATGGTCAAAAGCTCTAGGCGGTGGCAACCCCACTGGTTCAACAAACATTGAACTAAACTGCTGCAGAACCTCTTCCACTTCAGCTTGAACTTCCACATGTTTTACCTCAGACTCTATTGCCACCAATTGCAATAACCAACCTTGCTTCCTAATAAAGGAAGATTTTAACAGATTAGCACCAGCTTCCATTTTTGTTACATCAAACATAAGGCCTTGCAAGGCCAGCTTCTTCCCACACACTTCAAATTGCATGGACATATCAGTAAAATTCCACTGGATAGGGCCCAATGTTTTAAGCCACTGCACTCCCAATACATTGTCACAGCCCCCAAAAGTAAGAACATGGAAAGGAACTAGAAACTTAGTTCCTTGAACACTTATCATCTCTTCACATCTGCCCTAACTGAGTATCTTAGTGCCATTTGCCACTTTCACCTGAAGAGCCCCATCCTCGATCACCTTTAAGTTGGCAGCTTCTACCACCAATGGATCCAGGAAGTTATGAGTACTTCCTGAATCCACAAGAATTTCAACAGAAAATGAGCCAATTTTTCCGAACAACTTCATAGTATTATTATTGATACATTCAGAAATGGCATGAATTGAAACTTCTAATTCCTTAGACTCTTTCTCACCCTTTTCTTCCAAAACTGGTGCCCACTGTGCCTCAGCACTGTCAATTAATTCTTGCTCAGCACTACTTTCCCCATGTAAGTAATACACCCTAGGATTTTTGCATGCATGGTTGGGATTTCACTTTTCCTCATAGTGGTAACACAATCATTTCCTCCTTTTCTCATCCATCTGAGAAGAATTCACCTTCTTCAGAGGAAATAAACCATTTTGGTCCTTATTAGCTATATCAGCAAGTGCCATGTTATCTATTGGCCATTTATCAGCATAATGACTATTTTGCCTCCAAGATTTCCTTGAAGAAAACACATGCTCTTCCTGCAACTTAGCCAAACCAAAAGCAGCCTCAAGATTCATTGAATTAAACATTTTTACTGGTATCCGAATTTCATCTTTTAATCCACTGATAAAGCAACTCATTTTATGCTTCTCAGACAAGCCTTTCAACCTATTTGACAAGGCCTCAAATTGTGATGTATACAAACTAACCGAATTAGTTTGTTTCAACCTAGTTAGAGCCTCCATTGGATCATCAAATGCTGAAGGTCCAAACCTCCCTTGCAAAGCCACCACTAAGGACTCCCATGAATTGAACTGCCCAGTATCTATAAGGCATTTTGGTACCACACCAATGCCTCCCCTTCCATATGGTGCGATGCCACCATTAACTTCTGATGGAAAGGTATTTAAAAACAATCAAAGTACTGATTGGCCTTAAAAGTCCAACCAGCAGGATCATTACCACTAAAATGTGGAAAATCCAATCTAACACTCCTATGAAAACCTCCTCTCTCTTCATGATTCCTAGGCTCATTCGATACATCTCTATCTCTATGAGAATTGATATTTACTGAATCAACTAAAGATCTCAACATGTCCGAAACTTGATCTAACATTTCTGTTATTCCAGAAATTGCCTGTTGATGATGCTTCAACTGCTTCTGCACCAATTCATTCTGCCTTTGAGATGCTTCATGCTGACCTTTCAATGCTGCACGCGTACTGTTTGCCATCAGAATCTTCGTTGCAAGGATTGACTACTACTGATACCACTTGTAAGGTTCCTTCAAGAACCTACTGTAATTCAAGCAATTCACACGTGATCTCAAACAAGAACACAGGGAAGGTAACACTCGAGTAAGGGATTGAATGAGCAAGATTCCATTATGAAACTTGCAGAGAATCTTCGAGGGATTCTCAACCTCCAAAAACTTGAACCCCGTATGATCAATGTTCAAAATGATAAGCATCCACAACACTGCTTATATACTCGCAGGCTGTGATGGAAAGATCAAAACGCAAACAACAACAATTAAAACGCAACTACAAAGATTTCAATGCACAAAACGCTCCGTTTCATTAATCATTTCTCATAAAACGCAGCTGCTTTGTATGCCGAACGACACCCAACCCTTTGCCTCCAAAACTCGCCGTTTCATTAAAGCCTTCATTCCATTATTTCAGCTACTTCCCCTTCCTCGTGAATACCTTCTTCAACAGCTAACCATCCTTCAGCACTTCTTAAAGGCCACACCCAACTGCAACTCTTCAAGGCCAGCCCCAAGGCACCCGTGACAGCGGAGTAGCATAGAACTTGGAACAGAGCTATTAAGTTTGGCTTTGGTATACAGATCCTGATAAAGTAGCCTAAATACTGTTTTGATTGTTTCTTCCATGTATGATAAACTGAAATTTAACCAAGTCAAGGAACTATGAGACTTCATTGATGTCGAATCTTGTGCCTTTCTGGTTTATAAGGAATGAAACTGTTAATCTTGTTTTCCCTCTCAATTTACTCGTTTCCTTTAACCTCTCTTCTTGGATATCCATAACTCTTTATTTTCATTCGCCCACATTAAAAGGAAAGTAGCAGTATTATCAAACCCAATGAAGTTAGAAAATTTTATGTTCATTGACTCAGAACATGGCGCTATGAGAAAAGTCACATGCAACATTTGGACTTAGAAACACTTATAAATAATAAGAATAATAGTAATAAAAACATTTGGACTTAGAAGCTTCAGCTTCTTTGAAGTTTTAACGGTTAAGAGATGTGTTTCAAAAGTGACTCCTATGAAACAAGCAAGAAGCATTTATACGTCCAGTGTACTTGGTTACTCCTATTGATTTATATATATAATATTTTTACTTATAAAAAAAA
Organism: Juglans cinerea; assembly: GCA_961763995.1. NCBI lineage: Eukaryota > Viridiplantae > Streptophyta > Magnoliopsida > Fagales > Juglandaceae > Juglans > Juglans cinerea. The sequence goes on from CAUIVZ010000014.1 coordinate 18,414,078, forward strand.
AAGGAAACAAGCAAGAAGGATTGTATGATTTTCATTTCATTAGTATTACTTTATCATTCCTTATATTCTTCATTACTCTGTTGAAGTCAAATGCCTCTTGGTATGAATCCATTGAAAGTCTGTCCTTGACGTTAAGCATTAATTATGATTGCCTCAATTGAAGTTCATCTAATTAAAGAAAAAGGATTATAAATTCTTGTTTGAAGTTTAAGCTGTAATAGTACTCAAATGGTTTGCTTTCTAATTAGTGCAAGTCTAAAGTGTCTGGCTCCTGTTTTTAAGCAATTCAATGTGAATCGTCACATTTGTAGTATACAATATTCCTGAATAATGACAGGGTTTCCTTAATTTTTCTTTTCTCAGTTTCTATTTATTATATTTTATGGAGGAATTTGGTAACAACTTCGGATTTATTTTCTTTGCAGTGACTCCAGTGAGGTCGGCTAGACAGGTGATTGATGCCTTGAATGCAGAGGGAGCTAATATAGATATCATACTTGCTGAAGTTGACCTTCCATTGGGCAAAGGCATGAAGATGTTGAAGTACATCAATCGGGATAAAGATTTACGGCGCATTCTTGTGATCAGTAAGTTTATTGTTTTCATCACTGTTTGATAATAAAGCTTTATCTTCTCAGTAATTTGCAGCCTTATCATTTTTCTTTAATCTCTCTCTCTCATAGTGATGTCGGCACAAGATGAGGTCTCTGTTGTTGTCGAGTGCTTGAGGCTTGGAGCAGCAGACTATCTTGTAAAGCCTTTACGCACTAATGAGCTATTAAACCTGTGGACCCACATGTGGAGAAGAAGGCACATGGTTTGTTAAACATGATGCCATTATTTTGTTGATGCAAGAATAAGCCTTTTCTGCATGCAAGCCCCTCACCTCTCTTTGTAGATATGTTCCCACATAAATTTAGAATATTGCTGGTGATAAATGTTGGGGATTTTTACATACAAAGCAAATGCAAGGAAACAGGATTGACTGATACGATTGTTAGCATCTTTATGAGGTTCTCTAATTCTTATCATGTATTTTCTGGTAACTCGGAAGAATGCTTTGCTGCCTGCTCTTAAATATCACTTTTAGGGCGTGTTTGGACACTATGAGAGTTCTCAAAATTCTCAAAACTTCTCATAATTTCGTTTCCAAATATCACGCAAACACAAAACACTTTTCAAAATTTTCATTTATTCATTACCTAATCATTATTTAAACACAAAAATCATACAACTTTTACAAACTTCAAAACAAAACATAAAAATCAATACAAGTTTTACGAACTTCAAAACATAAAAATCAATAAACATCTTCACTCAAACCATTTCATTACTATTCACAAAATTCTGAGATACTCCGAGTGTCCAAACTTGCCCTTATACTCCGGGCCCCACCTTTCTATAGTTCATTTATATGTTTATGATGGAAGCTTCATATATAAAATCATCAATGCTTATAGAAAAAAAAAATTATGTTGGCAGCTTGGACTGTATGGCAGAGAAAAACATTTTGAACTATGACTTTGATCCAGTGGCATCAGACCCTAGTGATGCTAATACAAGCAGTACTTTGTTTTCGGATGACACAGATGAAAAATCTTGGGGGAGCACCAACTCTGAAATGGGGTTGTCAACCCGTCAGGAAGATGAGGTAAGTGTAATAGGCTTGGAATTTGGTTGATCAAAATTATAAGATTACCCATGCACTGTATAGGCTAAAATGCAAATCTCTGTGGAAATACATTAGGGTGCTTTTATCTGCTCCTAAATTATTTGTGCCAAAAAAAAATTATTAGTTTCTTGCATGTATTTTTTTGGGCAAGTAGTTTCTTTGAATATATTATTAATCGACTCATCAAAAAAAAAAATTATTATTTGATATTGCAGTCACTTGGTGATAAAAATTTATGATTGAAGTGCATTATCTTTCTTCTGTTATGTTCGACTTGGGACGTATTTGATAATTTGTGTATATTTTTATAACGTACACTGAGATTAATATTTATTTAAAATAAATCACACATTATACGGCACAAAATCCTAAATGCATCCAGTATAAGATGTATACAACTGTGTAGAAAGACCAATCAATGGGGAGAACCCTACATGTAGATCTTTAGATGACTTGTCCATCTTCTTGTTGATTGTCTATAAAGTTAAGAAATGTGTCACCACCACAAAGGCTTTCAGTAATAGAGGTAAGTTGCTTTTATGCTCATGGTGACATTGACTGGATTTTTGAGCCAAGACTTGTGAAGACAGATAAATTGGAACAGAAAACTAACATGCATATAAACTAACCATTTGAATGCCTCAAAAAGGTTGTTAGTAGTATTAGAAATGATGAATTAGTATCCTTTTGGCGCCCAAGGGAGTTTCTAGGTCTGCTTGGATAGTTGTCAGAATTTGAAGGTATAGATAGTCATTCTTCAGAGGAGAAGGGGATCAGCAGTAGAGAAAAACTTACATATCTGATCTCAAAATTGGATAGATGTATATATATATATATATATATGAGAAATTTTCCATTCTATTTCTAACACTAGTCTATTTGACCAACAGCGTATAAAACCTACTATCAATGTTGGGTACGGAGTTGGTGACTTGCGAATGGATTGCTAATAATTGCATTTAAACTATATCTTTATGAACTAATTAGGACTTATTCTCTTTCCCTTGAGTGATCTTATATATAACTTCTCTCTGAGGGAGACATTCAACATTCCAAAGTCTCACGCAAAAAATAGATCTAGACGGTAGATTACAAAAAAAAAAAATCCTTATGATCTGAAATTAAGTGAGAAACTTGAGTATTACCCTGATTATTATCATAATTCTTCACAATCAACCACTGACCCCTTATGTTATTTATATATACTTTTTCATTTTCTGCAAGTCAGTAGGCAAAGTGTATACTTTTCCCACTATGTCATCTGCTTTGTTGAAAAGTCAGTCCTTGTATTTTGATAAGTTTGCTTGACTTTTTAGGGCAAGTAGTCTTGGAAACTTATACCTTTTTATCTGAAAGGTAATGCATAAAATGATGTCCCATGAAAGTTGGTTTTTTTTTAATGGTCGACAAAACTTTTTGGTTGAGGGAGTCATAAGGAGTGAAGGTTTACCATGATATGGCTGCAATTTCATGTGATAAACCAAGATTATTTTATTTCCATGTAATTCCATACAAACACTGCTGATAGTTGCAATGTCATACAAAGACTGTGAATTGATGGTGTCAACATTGAATTATTTTGTTCCCCTTCTCAGTCTGCTGCAGTAGAGCCTCTACGAAGTGATTTAATGGAATATCGGCCTGATGTGCCAGGAATTTGTGACCGACGAACAGGTGAGTCATTCCTCTTCTACTTTACCAATATCATGTGTGGGCCACCTTACCATGAAAAGCTTTTTAGTCTTCTGTGTAGCAATTTAAATATCAGCATTGATTTTGTGTAATTTATTTGAAACAGGTCATTTAGTGTGAATTTATAAGATAACATGCATTTGTACCATTAATTGACATTGTGCGAGTCTTTGAGAATCATTTGGGCTGGCTGCCTGTTCCGTTGCTAATATGTTCTATGGTTTTTTAGATTCACTTTTTCCAAAGCAAAACCAATTAATAATAACATCACTCTGCTTTTGTATTATTTAAGCTTTCTTCATGTAGCATGGCAGTTTCATACATTTCAAAAGGTTAACTCAGTAATTTGCAAACTGGATGGCATCAGCAAAGCCACATTAATAAGTCAAGCACCACTGTGTCACAGCTTCCTCTGCTCTCTCAATCTCTCTCCCCCCAGCACCACTAAAAACCCAGCTTTATGCCTCGTTTGTTTTCACAGATAAGATGAGTTGAGATTAAAATTAAAAATTGAATAAAATATTGTTAGAATATATTTTTTTAATATTATTTTTATTTTGAGATTTGAAAAAGTTGAATTATTTATTTTATTTTATATGGGAATTTGAAAAATTTGTAATTATTAAATGAGATGAGATGAGTTGAGGAGTTTCCTAAAAACAAACGAGGCCTTAATGTGCGTTCTTTATTCGATGGGGATTCTCTCTCTCTCTCCAAGGCTGGGCTGAGAAATTTTAAGCTCGGCTTTTAAATTGGATTTTTTATTTAAAAGACGAACTCTTATTATAGGATTAATAATGTAACACCCCGTATTTTAGTGTATTTTTAATTGAAAGATTATTTGTTATTAATTTAAAAATTTATTCTCTTGTTTTAAAATTGTTGGATTTTTAGTTGTGTTATTTTTATGATTTTTAGTTTACGAAAATTATTTTTAAAGTGCCTTCTTTAAATTAATTATTGTTATGTGTTTAAATTTCTTCTCGAATTAATTTAACTTGTTGTGGGGTCTAATTATTTATTTTCATTTTAATCATTACGTTTGAAATATTTTATTTCACTAGCTGTTTTAAAATCGTTTCCGTTGGATCATTTTCGTGACCCAAGTTATGAGGATTGGACCTCATTTCTTTTCCCTCTATTTTTCTTTTCCTTTTCTTTTCTTTTCTTCTTTTCTTTTTTTCTTTCTTTTCTTTTCTTTTCCCTGCTGGTTTCCTTCCCGCGCACGAGTTCTCCTCTCTCTCTAGCCGTGCGTTCGGTCCTCTTCCAGCCCGCCGCCGTCCGCCGGCGGTGGTCGACACCGCCGGGCTACTCCCCTCCCCCTGCCGCCGGCGACCACCTCCCTCCAGTTTCAGCTCCATCCGCGCCGCCGTTAGCCTTCACGCACCCTCCAAAGCCGCGGCCACCATTCGCTCCTGCGCCGCCATCGCTCCACCACCGGCCACCATCTTCCTACCACTTCATCCCCGACCTCTTGGCAACCCAATGGACCCAACCCCAGCTCCGATCCGTCACCGGTGAAGCCCTACCAAGTCCATTTCCGATTTATACATTTTTGGCCTAAAACCACCCCTTGCGCCGCCACCCACGGCAAACCACCACCACCATTGATTTCACCGACATCCCTAAGCCCTACCCTATCAATCTCGGGTCTTCGTTTGCACCCGTTCAGAAGTGGGTTTTTGAGACCCACGGCCACAGTGCATTTGGCACTGTTTTGTTGCTGCGTTGCCGCTTCTAGCACCTCCGTGATCTTTCAAAAATTATATTATAGCATTGTAAGTATTTTTCCCAAAGAACTTTTGAGATTTAAAAGTATTTCTGCACTAATTCATATTTACTGTGAATTTGTTGGTTGTGCCGGACGGAGTCCGAGGAGTAAGGGGGGGTCGGTTGGATTTATGGTTGAGAGAATATTTAGAGGGGAATTAATTTTCTTTGTTGAGTGCAGTTTAATTTTTGGAGGTATTAGTTTATATTTTTCTGTTATGGAGTTGTGAATGGGAAGAAGTGTGCTTTGTTTAGTGTTGGTTAAATTGTTAGTAATTGTTTGGGACTGCGAACTGTTGGAATAAGTGTGAGTTATTGGAATTTGAATTGGCATTGGTCTTGATGCTTGTATTGGACAATACTGAGATTGGTATAGAATATTTTGGGTCGAAGTGAGGGCTGTCCGGATTGTTATTTGGCTGTTGGAGTTTGATTAAACTTGCTGAATTATGATCTAGAGTTTGGATCTGGAGTTGTCTAAGACCAATTTTGTGTTGTTGGACTTTAATATTTAGTTTATATTATTTTTATGAATAGGTGAAGAGACGGATAGAGACTGTTTTCAAGTCATAGATAATGCGCTGCAGGAGTCAGGTAAGCGGGGTTCCTATGCTGGGTTTTATACAAGTTAATAAGACTGAGGTTAATTTTATGAAAACTTGCATAATTTGTGTTGTGTTGGGAACTTGTGAAAACAAAGATCAACCTCGGTCTCTTATCTGCATTATTCATGAAATCTGTGTGAAAAAAGAAAATATATTCTGACATACATTGTGTAGACATGAGCTAAATTCTGTCATGTGATTTCTGAAATCTGAAAAAGAGCGATATTGAGAATATGAAAAGTTGTGCATTTATTTGTTCTGGCTTTTGTGTTCAGCGTGTGTAAACTGTTCTGAATCTGTTTTGGTACTTTGTATTATTTTGATATAACATCTGAAAACCTTTGGCATGGTGTACTGGTTTTTCGTATCTGACTCTGTCTCTGCTTTGCTCTGCTCTGCTCTGTTATGCTCTGCTCTGTTTGGGTTGGTACCAACTTCTCTGTCTCTGAGTGCACCCACTTTGAAAATAAAGTGGTTTTATTGTGGTCTTTCCTGTGTGCACACTCGGGGCTCCGAGAAGAATAAAGGAAAGATTTCACCTCTGTCTCTGCCTGGTTTGGCCACCGGGGTTAGCACAACCCTACCACGGGAGTGAAACATGGTCTCTGCTCTGTTTGATGCTCTGTTTGGATCTGATGATGATACTCAGTTTATGTTATGCCAAAGCACTAAGGGTTTTACTTGTCTTAAAACCATCGCTCTGTTACTTTTGAAAATATGTTCTGTTCTGCATGTTAACTCTGGAAAATATTTTGTTCTGCATGTTCTACTTTGTAAATGCTCATGTTTACACGCTAGCATATGATTTCTGCTTACTGAGTTGTCGATAACTCACCCCCTATCTTCATAATATTTTTCAGATGATGTGGAGAGTCCAAATGAGGACCTGGAGTAGATTTCTGAATGTGTTTAAACTGAGGAGATGTTGTTGGAAGAAGGACTTCTGATGTTCTTAGTTTTAATGTTTTTGAGCTTTATTAATATCTTGGGTTTCAGAAAGAGGTATGAAATTATTGGTTGAGTTGTTATGATTACCGAGAGATTACGGACTCCTTAGTTTATTTTAGCTGCAGTAATGACTTTGTGGAGTTGTCAAGGTGGTTATTTAGAACTCTTGATATTGAGTTTTCTTATTAAAGATTTGAGTTTCATTTTAGTTGTGTTGGATTATAAGTTCTTTAGAGACAGGTAGTAAGTCTCCAGACCATCCGGGTTTGGGGCGTTACATTTGGTATCAGAGGGAGGTTTGAATTCTGCATACTATAAACCTTGGAGGTTTAGACTTCTGTGGGATCATAGGATGTAAAGATTTCAGTGTAGGAACTTGAGGAATTTAAGAATGATCATGTGGATATTAAGTTCGAAATTCTAAAAAAAAAACCTTTTGATTGATTTTGATGGGATTTGAAGATTTAGATCAGGTAAGTTTATTCTGTAGGATGTAGGACATGACTTGGAAACAATCTTTATAAGATTTAAGGTTGACATTTTTGTGGTTTGGATTCTAAAGATGTACTGGAGTTTAGAGCGATGTTGGGTTTACAATATGAGATGATAGGAGTGACTGTACGAGTTGGTTGAAGATATGGCTAAGAATAAGTAAAACCATGTGTGCAGTACCAGAGAAGTTTAAAGGTTTATTTTGAAATTATTAAAATTATTATTATTTTATTTAAATTGAATTTATTCGGTTTTGTTTGATTTGATTTTATTGGAATTGAAATTATGTTATTTAATTTATTAAGTTTATTTTATTTTGTTCGTTTCGTTCGAAGCTGAAAAACGGGTTAAGGATTAAGTTATGGCAGGAAGATGGTACGACTGAGAACGCTATTGTTATATTTAGCAGAGTAAGCTTGAACTTTTATCGACTTGGTGTGCTTTTATAATATCAAGGTTTGAAAGGAACGGCATGATCTGGGTGATCTATTTGGGGAGTAGGATATCTGAGGTTTTCGATTTCATGGATGTATGACACGAGGATTTGGAATAGAAGACTGTAAGTTCAACAAACTTTAAGGATAGATTTACGGGAATTTCACCAAAAGTTTAAGGTTTTGCAGACTTTAGGAAATGATGGTTATTAGTTCGGGATTTTAGTGGCAAGTTTTGGGATTGGATCCATATCAGATTCAAGGATAATAGTTGGTGCAGATTTAAGAATGAATTCTTGATGAATTTGAGGAAAGTGTGTAATAGTGTATGGTTTTAGAGGTCAAGAATTTTCTACCAAATGTCATAAGAGTTTTCTGATCAGTAGGTATGGAGCCACCTTGTACTTGATGGTATTGCTTTATGAGGACATAAATTTTATGCATGTGGCAAATTATCAGAGTGCGCAGCAGGAGCGCGATATTTTGGTTATAATTAAGGATTCAAACTTTGTGTTGATCTTAAGAAATTAGTGGTGATTTGAGAATTTGATAATGATACTTGTAATTAGAGATTAAATTATTGGTGGTGCGGAATTAGGATATAATTCTTGTTGATTTTGAGGGAATAGGTCTGGATGATGGAAATGTTTATTGATGGTTAACTTTGGAAGTAGCTAAGGTTACCAACTTGTAGAATACAATGAAGGTTTGTGAGTTTTAACATAGGAGTCGATTGAGGTTAGCGCAGATCGTGTTACGATAATAATAATAATCATTGGGATTCCTTGGATGTTGTATTAAGGCTCTTGTGGAAAGATGAGATTTTGGATAGCATAGCCACCCTAAGAATACTGGACGTGATGTGTCACTGGGAGACTAATATGAGTATGATGGAATTGCCAATGGAAATAGACTTGAGAGAACATTACTCATACTTGTTGGGAGTTGTTGATGGTATAATCCTTTCGAGCGTGTTTTTGGGTTGTATCTTCTATCCTGCATTAGTGTCACGTTTGACCTTACAAATTTCGAGGACGAAATTTTTTTTTAAGGGGGGAAGGATGTAACACCCCGTATTTTAGTGTATTTTTAATTGAAAGATTATTTGTTATTAATTTAAAAATTTATTCTCTTGTTTTAAAATTGTTGGATTTTTAGTTGTGTTATTTTTATGATTTTTAGTTTACGAAAATTATTTTTAAAGTGCCTTCTTTAAATTAATTATTGTTATGTGTTTAAATTTCTTCTCGAATTAATTTAACTTGTTGTGGGGTCTAATTATTTATTTTCATTTTAATCATTACGTTTGAAATATTTTATTTCACTAGCTGTTTTAAAATCGTTTCCGTTGGATCATTTTCGTGACCCAAGTTATGAGGATTGGACCTCATTTCTTTTCCCTCTATTTTTCTTTTCCTTTTCTTTTCTTTTCTTCTTTTCTTTTTTTCTTTCTTTTCTTTTCTTTTCCCTGCTGGTTTCCTTCCCGCGCACGAGTTCTCCTCTCTCTCTCGCCGTGCGTTCGGTCCTCTTCCAGCCCGCCGCCGTCCGCCGGCGGTGGTCGACACCGCCGGGCTCCTCCCCTCCCCCTCCCGCCGGCGACCACCTCCCTCCAGTTTCAGCTCCATCCGCGCCGCCGTTAGCCTTCACGCACCCTCCAAAGCCGCGGCCACCATTCGCTCCTGCGCCGCCATCGCTCCACCACCGGCCACCATCTTCCTACCACTTCATCCCCGACCTCTTGGCAACCCCATGGACCCAACCCCAGCTCCGATCCGTCACCGGTGAAGCCCCACCAAGTCCATTTCCGATTTGTACATTTTTGGCCTAAAACCACCCCTTGCGCCGCCACCCACGGCAAACCACCACCACCATTGATTTCACCGACATCCCTAAGCCCTACCCTATCAATCTCGGGTATTCGTTTGCACCCGTTCAGAAGTGGGTTTTTGAGACCCACGGCCACAGTGCATTTGGCACTGTTTTGTTGCTGCGTTGCCGCTTCTAGCACCTCCGTGATCTTTCAAAAATTATATTATAGCATTGTAAGTATTTTTCCCAAAGAACTTTTGAGATTTAAAAGTATTTCTGCACTAATTCATATTTACTGTGAATTTGTTGGTTGTGCCGGACGGAGTCCGAGGAGTAAGGGGGGTCGGTTGGATTTATGGTTGAGAGAATATTTAGAGGGGAATTAATTTTCTTTGTTGAGTGCAGTTTAATTTTTGGAGGTATTAGTTTATATTTTTCTGTTATGGAGTTGTGAATGAGAAGAAGTGTGCTTTGTTTAGTGTTGGTTAAATTGTTAGTAATTGTTTGGGACTGCGAACTGTTGGAATAAGTGTGAGTTATTGGAATTTGAATTGGCATTGGTCTTGATGCTTGTATTGGACAATACTGAGATTGGTATAGAATATTTTGGGTCGAAGTGAGGGCTGTCCGGATTGTTATTTGGCTGTTGGAGTTTGATTAAACTTGCTGAATTATGATCTAGAGTTTGGATCTGGAGTTGTCTAAGACCAATTTTGTGTTGTTGGACTTTAATATTTAGTTTATATTATTTTTATGAATAGGTGAAGAGACGGATAGAGACTGTTTTCAAGTCATAGATAATGCGCTGCAGGAGTCAGGTAAGCGGGGTTCCTATGCTGGGTTTTATACAAGTTAATAAGACTGAGGTTAATTTTATGAAAACTTGCATAATTTGTGTTGTGTTGGGAACTTGTGAAAACAAAGATCAACCTCGGTCTCTTATCTGCATTATTCATGAAATCTGTGTGAAAAAAGAAAATATATTCTGACATACATTGTGTAGACATGAGCTAAATTCTGTCATGTGATTTCTGAAATCTGAAAAAGAGCGATATTGAGAATATGAAAAGTTGTGCATTTATTTGTTCTGGCTTTTGTGTTCAGCGTGTGTAAACTGTTCTGAATCTGTTTTGGTACTTTGTATTATTTTGATATAACATCTGAAAACCTTTGGCATGGTGTACTGGTTTTTCGTATCTGACTCTGTCTCTGCTTTGCTCTGCTCTGCTCTGTTATGCTCTGCTCTGTTTGGGTTGGTACCAACTTCTCTGTCTCTGAGTGCACCCACTTTGAAAATAAAGTGGTTTTATTGTGGTCTTTCCTGTGTGCACACTCGGGGCTCCGAGAAGAATAAAGGAAAGATTTCACCTCTGTCTCTGCCTGGTTTGGCCACCGGGGTTAGCACAACCCTACCACGGGAGTGAAACATGGTCTCTGCTCTGTTTGATGCTCTGTTTGGATCTGATGATGATACTCAGTTTATGTTATGCCAAAGCACTAAGGGTTTTACTTGTCTTAAAACCATCGCTCTGTTACTTTTGAAAATATGTTCTGTTCTGCATGTTAACTCTGGAAAATATTTTGTTCTGCATGTTCTACTTTGTAAATGCTCATGTTTACACGCTAGCATATGATTTCTGCTTACTGAGTTGTCGATAACTCACCCCCTATCTTCATAATATTTTTCAGATGATGTGGAGAGTCCAAATGAGGACCTGGAGTAGATTTCTGAATGTGTTTAAACTGAGGAGATGTTGTTGGAAGAAGGACTTCTGATGTTCTTAGTTTTAATGTTTTTGAGCTTTATTAATATCTTGGGTTTCAGAAAGAGGTATGAAATTATTGGTTGAGTTGTTATGATTACCGAGAGATTACGGACTCCTTAGTTTATTTTAGCTGCAGTAATGACTTTGTGGAGTTGTCAAGGTGGTTATTTAGAACTCTTGATATTGAGTTTTCTTATTAAAGATTTGAGTTTCATTTTAGTTGTGTTGGATTATAAGTTCTTTAGAGACAGGTAGTAAGTCTCCAGACCATCCGGGTTTGGGGCGTTACAAATAAGGGATTAAATAAACAATCATTTAAAAGCAAATGGATTTGATTTTCTGTGTGCCTTGGGTTTTCATCCTTCCAACTAGAAAAAGGCTTCTTTTTCTCCTTTTTTGTCATTGGTTTTTCTCTTTTGTTTTAAATTCTTATGGCGATGTCTTGCAGGACTATTTTGTTCTGGCCTAAAGAAGAGTGAGCTAAAGATTGGCGCGTCTTCTGCCTTCTTTACTTATGTCAAATTGAGCACGGTCAAAAATAACTCTCAAGGGGTCAATGACAATTCTGCTCAAAATTTGAGGATGGGAGAGAAACATCAAGGATTTGATCAAAGAATGGTTAAGGATCCTCATATACATGGAGATGAGGAGGCAGGGGAGAGCTATTCACCAGGAGATGATGGTCCACACTAGTAGTGTCGTGAATTCTGTTTCAATGGAGAGGTCTTGTTCCCCGCCTGTATCGATTGGACTCATGCAGCAAAGGGATTTCAAGAATGAAAAGTTCTCTCAAGTGCTTTCACACCCAAGAAATGAACATCAACTTGATGTTTCTGCTTTATCTGCACAAGCTGCATTTCCATTTTGCATTTCAGGAGTAGTAAACCAAGTTATGATGCCATCAACAGCACAACTGTATCCAAAGAATCTTCATGACTTGCAAAGTCGTGCATCTGAAGCTATGACGTCCCAGTACCATCATCTTACGCAATGCCGTCTCGATGTTAACGGAATGACATCATTCCCTTATTACCCTGTTAATATGTATTCACAAGCTGGTCAAATGTCTACTTCTCATTCCTGGCCATCAGTTGAAGGTTCATCTTCAGTGGAAGTAAAATTGAATAATGTGGATAGAAGAGAAGCAGCATTGATGAAGTTTAGGCAGAAAAGGAAGGAGCGATGTTTTGATAAGAAGATTAGGTATGTCAATCGAAAACAACTTGCTGATAGAAGGCCTCGTGTTCGAGGACAGTTTGTAAGGAAGGTGAATGGTGTGAATGTGGATCTTAATGGGCAACCCACGTCTGCTGATTCTGATGATGATGATGGAGAGGATGAAGAGAAGGATGCATGATAGGATTACTCTCAAAATGCATGCTTAAAAAGTATTCCTCAGGATGTTGATGAATCGTGTGGTGCCCTGCAATGCGGGAGTTCCCCTTTTAAGTTTGTTAAATTTCGAGAATTTCCAGGCACCTTTAGCTGTTAGTATGTGGATGCACGAGAAGTGGTGCTTCAGTCTTTCACCAAAAATGCATCCCTCAAAATATTCATCGGATTACACGTGAGCAAGATTGAAGACAGTTGACGAAGAATATATCATTAAATAAAAATGGCTTTTTTGTTGTTTTTTATCTCAGAAGAGTTGCAGGTATGCGCTTGAAGAATCTGAGGTTGAAATGACAAGAATATTGAGATCTGAACTATCCTTTAACCCTCTTCGCATTTTCTCTGTATAGTGCATTTCTGCAGTCATTATGTGTAAACGAGGAGTTGATCGTGGTCGAGATTGTTAGATGATGTCGAGAGGATCTTTCTTTTATTCCTGTTCTTGTCTTTTAGGAAATTGCCATCAATTGTTTATATAATGATGTAAAGGTTTTATACTCTTCTTACCGATTTGATGTGATATTTACAAGTGATTTACAAAACCAGGCCCATTCCTTTGTGCTGCATAACAGTGAATGTGCTTTGTGCAGATTTTAGAGCAGATATATTTGCTTGCTTAATGATTGAGAGCTCGGATTCTAATTCATCATAATATGAAGGAAAATATATAGATTAAGGTCTCGTTGGTTATGTAGATGAGATGAAAAATCTGTGGATAGTAGTAAAATAATTTGTTAATAATAGTGAAATGGTTTGAGTTAAGATTTTTATGAGATTTTGGGAAAGTATAGAGAAAAATTTGAATAAAAAAATTATAAAGTTAAAAAAGAGTTAGAATATAATTTTTTAAAATAATTTTTTTTTTGGGATTTGAAATGTTGAATTATTTTTTTGTGCTTTGTTTGGAAGTTTAAGAAAGTTGTAATGATTAAATAATGATTAGATGAAAAAGTTGAAAATTGAAAATTTAAAATTTAAAATTGAAAAATGTTTGTGTTTGAATGGTGTTTAGATGTTGAGATGAAATGAGATAAGATGAAATAGTTTAAAATATTTGTGAAACCAAATTAGGCCTAAATTCTCTACAATTTTATGATCTAAAACATTTATTACATGTGAACTTTTATTGTATTTAAAATTAGAGGCAACATGTGTGTATGGTTTGCTGAACTATATAGTGTTGGGGTTGTTCCACATCGATTGTGGAAAGGGTTGGTAGTCAGTTCCTGGCTAGCTTTTGGGGTTGAGAAGGCCCAAGACCACTCAACACTAGTATCAGAGCCCAATTTTTCCAACAGTCTGTGGGAAAAACGGGTTGTCGCTGCTACAACTCAGGGACCGATGTGTGAGGAGAAGATTGTTAGAGTTGTCCCACATCGGTTGTGGAAGGGACTGGTGGTCAGTTTATAAGTTTGAGGAAAAATCTCACCTTTCGAACTAGCTTTTGGGGTTGAGAGAGGTCCATGACCACCCACCACTAGTATCAGAGTTCAAGTTTATCAAAAGCTCGGCCCAACAATCTGCATGGGGAAAACCTCACCTCTTGAACCAGCTTTTGGGGTTGAGAGAGCCCATTGTAATAGCCCGCTATAAATTCAATGGTAGAATTTCTATAGGCTTTAGGAATATCATGAAAACTCTGTAAGTTTTCACGAATCGACCAATCGCGTAACTTTTAGTACGTCGGCATAGTTAGTGTTACAACTCACTATTGTGCCAGAAGCGAGATTTTTAGTTTTTTGAGATAGTTAAAAGTTCAGAATGCGATATGGTCTGTGCCATTAGACTCAGTTGATTATTTAGGATTTTATGGCGCAATAAACCCATTTTTAGCTTTTAGACGAAACGTTTGTTCCAAAACGCGTTTTGTTTATTTTGAGACACTTCAAAGTTGAATTTCGATAAACAAATCACACAGTTTGGTTAGTGTGTATATTTAGGATTTTGCAGTGCAAAGTTTATTTTCACTTTTTTCGGAGTGAATAGGAACCTCGATAGTAGCACCAAGTGTAGTTGTTTCAAAATCACAGTATGAAATGTCTAAATTAGGTTAGAAGATTTATTTGAACATTTGGCAAGATCTTAACCACACTTGGTGAATAGTATTGGACACTTGGCACCAAGATGAACCTTGAGATGGAAATGTGAAGGAAATCAAGATGTGAGATCACGCCATCCAAGCAAAACCCTATTCCATCCAACCATCAAATTTGTGCCGAATGAAAGAGGGTTTCAACCTTAGTGAAACCCTAAACATTTGGAATCAATTGAAATCCCAAAAAGTTTGGAGGAAATCGAAACCGTAAACAGTTATCCCAAACCCCAAACTTGATTTCAAAATCCTATTGGATCTGATTTCTAGTATTGTGTTTAATCACTTGATTAAATCATTTTCACATGCTATTAATCCCAAAAATTCATTTTATGACATAATTATTCAACCCTTTAAACATTGACAATTTGATTGGGTCAAGAAAAATTAGATTTAGACTCGATAGTATCTCAAACCCTCTTTAAACCAATGTTTTGAATACTATTTCGATCGAGGCATTAAAACGAGATATTTTGGTACCAGTACCGTTTCGGAATAGTCTATATATGAATAAATTATATATATAAATATATATATAAATTATATTCTAAAATAATAGTCTATATATGAATAAATTATATATAAATATATAATTTATATATATAAATTATAAATAGTCTGGTCTGAATTGGGGGTCAAAAAATGGGCTTACAGCTTGAAGAAATAAATAAAAAAAAAGTACAGGCCGAAATATAGGCCGGTATGAGCCGAAACAGCCGAAATTCTGACCGGTACGAACAATATCCTTCGCTATACCGATTACGCCACAGAAACGTCATATTTCAGCCGTACCGGCCAGTACGGTATGAAATTCAAAATTTTGCTTTAAACTCAAAATGAAGCCCACTTGTTTAAGGCCCATTAGGCCCACGAATTCTGGCCACCTTGGCAAAGGTTCTCGAGGAAGTCTCCACCCTATCAAGGCTGACCATCCACTACTCCTGACAGCTCTCAAATAGTCCTTGATGGGAAAGGGAAGGCCACTGATAAGTGTTATTTTTATGTGATATTTATCACTATTTTATTTATGAAAAGTGTCATTTTTCCTTCAATACTATTGATTTTATTTTATTTCCACATATTTTTATTTATTTTCTTGGATTTGAAGGAATGAGAAGATTTAGTGCAAAATGAGAGCATTTTGGTATAAAAGAAGAGACTACGGATCCAGACCGATGAGAGGCAGTGAGATCTGAAGAGAGCCGATGAGATTTGGGCAAGGATCCTTGTCCCGTGGGCAGCAAAGAGATTTCTCTCGCCCAAAGGCGAGAAGACTTACCTCTCGGTAGGCGACCTGAAGGCGTGAAGACTTGGCGACAAGGCTCTAAGCGGTTAGATTGGGCGACTAATCTAAACGACCAACTTAAAAGACCAACATAAACGATATCGTGAGCAACAACTAGAAAAGGCGAGAGAAGTCTTTCATCCCGGTTGGGGCCGTGTGGTCTTTGTGACCACCACGCCCGTTCATTTGTGACCTTCCCGCTAGTTATATTCAGCGCATACGGCATCTACCCGTTGGGACCCTTCCGAGTTCCGCAATCAATCTATTGACGACCAAATCCTCCCGAACTCCATAATTCAAGCTGCATATCACTGAATCTTCCATTTTAGATAATTTCGATATTCCTGAGGTAATTTCCTTTTATGTTAACATCTATGAAACTATTTTTCAGATTTTTAGACTAGATTGTAGCCGCATTTATTTTGTTTCCGAATTTGAGTTTTGACATCTATTTAATCTCGTCTTGTGGGATGAATAGGGAGTCTAGGTTCTTAATCTTAGGTTTGAGTTTTAGAAAGTCCGAGTTTAGGTTTCGATAGTTCAGAGTTTATTATTTGATTTCTTTCAAGGAGGCAAATCTGGGGGAGCAGAGGCAAGAGTCGCATGTTTCATCAACTGATTCCAACAAAGAACACTAGTTTTATTCTTTTTCTTTTTAATTTCATCATGAACTAATTTTATTTTCTAGAGCTTTGATGTAGTCTAGCATTGAACACACAGTTTATATTTCAAGTTATTTTATTTTCAATATTTCCATAATTGAGTGTTTATTCCTTGTTCTTAATGCTTACAATTTTCTAGCTAACTATTGTTTGATCTTTTGGATTGCAATGAGACTGAGATGTGATTTGTGATTAAAGCTCTAGGATTAAACACCATTAGTTGAGCGAAAGTAGTGATGCTTTACCGCAACTAGTGTGATTTTCAAGAAAAATTCAAAACACTTAATGAGTCTCTAATTAATTAAATTCACATAGAGATATGGAGTTATTAGTTAGAGATATTTTTTATATTGTTTGAGAGAAAATATTGAATAGTTAAGGGGTTTTTATCATCAACTTGGGATAATTGGGATTCTATAATAAGGAAGAATATATTGTGTGGGATTTGTTAAGTGAAGTCAAACGCTCTAGATCTATTCTTATAATTTTTATAACCTTAATTTTAATGTTCTTTTCTTCAGTTTAATTAAGATAAATCATTCTTCAAATTTCGATTTTCCAGATAGTAATTAATTTAGTCAATTTCAATACTCAATAGCATAATTATTCTATGTGGGTTCGATAACCGTTTTCTTTAAAACACTTTACTACTTATTACGATTATGTGCACTTGCAGATATATTTTTATGCGAACAACCACCTCACCACCACCTCCTACACGCCAACTCTACGCAACCCATGGCTTAGGCGGTCTGCCCCTCACTTTGACCAAGACTTTCATCATTCAAGTTTCATTCAAAGACCTCACTTCACTTTTCCAAATGTCTAAGAGGCGTGCAGGTCATTTCCTTACTCATTTCATCCCTTTCATTTCCGTTCTTGGACAGAACACTTAGAGCTTTCTCTCAGATAGTTTTCTAAGCTTTATTGCCTTCAGTTTTCAAAGCCCTTGTAAGTATTATATCACTAAGTTCCTTAATAAAAGTTGTTCCTATTTGAGTATAGTTTCCGTAGGTACATCTTTGTTTGATTTCATGGTCTTTTGATCGGCCAAAAGTTATTTTAACCATGGAAAGGTCAATCTAGGTGATGAACTGGATGGTACTTTGTATTTTGGAGTTTTAGACCAAGCTAATGAACAGATCTTGGTCCGAAATTTTTATAGAGTGTTGCTAACATGTTTATATGAATATTTTTTCAGGACTCGTTACTTGATAAAAGCTTTTGATAAAAGTTTGGATCTTTTGTGGTTTAAGTTTACTCCAATGACTTTGATATTTTTATTTGATGATTCTAAGCATTTTATATACATTTTAGGATGTTAGTTTGAATATTTTTTGTGTTAGTTTCAAATATATGAATTTTTTATGCAAGAGAATACTCGGTTGGATAAAACGTTTGATGATTTTGGCTAGATCCATGTTTTGGTTTATTTTTAGCCATGTGATTTTAATTTTATTGCTTGGATCTACTTTAGGACATATTTTTAAACCCTATGATGTTATTGGTTTGAAGATTTCATCTTGGTATGTCTTGGATCGAGCGTTTGATCAAACCAAGGATGAGTAAAAATTTTGTTTTTGACTAAGTGTTGGAGCTGAGTAATTCAAGTGAGATTTTGTGATTTATGGTGACTTTTATTTGTTGATTCAAAACATTTTAGTTCTTAGAAATGTATTATGGACATGTTAGAAGGAATTTTTGAATTTTTAGAGTTCTTGAAGATATTTTTAAAGAGTCAAAACCTTGAGATTTAAGGGTTTGTATTATTTTAGTTAAAAAGTTTGGATCTTTTTACTAAAAAGTTTTGTATTTATGTGAAGTGGATTTTTGTTAATTGTTTTAGGCATGTCACGTAATGTTATATGTTACGTGTTATGTCATGTCATGTAATATTATCTGTTACACTATATATATTTTGTCATGTAATGTTATCTGTTACATTTTTTTTTATAGAAGAGTCGGAAGCCACCTTTCCATTAGTGACCCCGTCCCAATTTTATTAAAACAACCTCACTTATGGCGGAGGAAAACCGTGGTTACAAAATCGAGACTCGAGAATTACAAACATCCCTTATATCTAACCAAAACCGAAAATCAAAATACAAAACCACCTAACACAGCAAACCCATCCTAACCTAATAAAAAACCTGCTACTTCAAACATTGCCTATAAATACAAACCACAACAGAAACCCGAACGCATTATATCTGCACGAACGACAGAAACCACGAAACAAAAATCTGCACGAACAAAAGCCAGCAGCAACCCACAACACACACAGATCAACTTAACTAGTTCTTCCGCCTGATTGAAGGGAGACCCCATTTATCAACTCTAATCAAACCCCGTAATAAAGGAGAAACCTCCCCCATACTCTGCCATTCCACATCACCATCAGTTGCTCCCCTTCTAGCTAACCAATCCGCAGCAGCATTACCTTCCCTATGAATGTGCATAAACCGTACATCCATATCAATGAGCTGAAGTTTCAATTCCTCCCAAAAATCCTCCAAATACCAGCTACCACATCTGTTCTTATCTAACCATGCCAGAATCACTTTAGAGTCCATTTCTATATCAACTACATTGAAATTCATTTTTTTACAATGTTTGACACCTTCTAACAGTGCTCTTAACTCTACATAAGTGCTATTACCATACCCGAGATTCTTAGCAAATGCTAACAGCAACCTCCCATGCATATCCCGAATCACACCACCTGCCCCTGACTCACCTGGATTCCCTCGACTACTCCCATCCGTGTTTAGCTTCACACGGCCTTGATCCGGCTTGGACCATGCTATATAATTAATTTTTTGTTGCTTGATTGGAATTTTTTGTATATTGAAGCAATTCAGAATGTAAAAGTCAGTTTGAGTAAATTTCTTAGGCTTTGAAAACCCTTGACAGATGATGCCCACCCACTGTTTGATAGAATGCCACACAACTTGCCCAGATTCCATCTTCCCTTCCATGCAGGCCTTGCATCTCCAATTCCAAAGCTTCCATGAAATAACTATAGGTAAAACACCCAATATGACACCAGCTTGAGAGGTATTTGAGGCCCTCCGAAACCAACTAAGGCAGGTTTCATACCAGTTTCTTCCAATTGGAAGACCAAGCAAAACTCCAATTTTTTTCCAGACTTCAGCAGCCACTTCACCAGAAAATAAGACATGGTTTAAGGGCAGGTTTGGTAACCAAAACAAAACACAAAATTCTCATCTCATCTCATCTCATCATTACACCTTTTTCAAATCCCCATATAAAATATAATAAACAATTTAACTTTTTTAAATCTCAATTCAACTTTTTCAAATCCCAATACAATAATAATACTAAAACATAATATTTTAAACACTAAAACAAAACACAAAATTCTCATCTCACCCCCCCAAACCTACCCTAAATCTTCATATTTTCCTTGAATACAGCAGCAACATCTCGAGACTAAAGGGATACCAAGTCTTCGAATTTTATCATCCACTGCTAAAGCTCCATGCCAAGCCTTCCACATTAGAACAGAGAATTTTTTTGGAAGAATTTTATTCCAAATCCATTTATGCCCCTCTAAATTCTGACCTCTAACACGAACACATTCCCAAGCTGATTTTGTAGAAAACTTACCATTTTCACTAGGAGCCCAGATTAGCAAATCCCTTCCTTCCTTACAATTACCAAGAGCCTCTAGAACCCTTTCTGCAGTATCAGTCCCCACAAGCCTCTCTAACCGAGCCATATCCCATCCTCTATCCAAATTACAATCTTTAATCTTCAAAAGAGGCTGTTCACTCACAAAATAATTTTCTGCAAGAGGACCCTGCTCCAACCAATTATCATACCAGAAAAATACATTACCTTCTCGGATTTTCCATTTAGAGTTACTCAAAACTGTGGGAATACTTCTAACAATCATCCGCCAAAAGCTTGTACCCTTTTGAGCATCCATCAGCAACAAAGGTTTATGCCCCACATATTTCGAACGAAAGAAATTTGTCCACAGAGAATCCTCAGTCATCAATTTCCAAGCAAGTTTTAAATGTAGGGCCTTTTGCATATCATCAAACGATCTAATACCCAAACCTCCTTCTTCTAGTGGCTTACAAATAGACCTCCAAGCAACCCATTTTTTCTTACTCTTTCCATCCCTTTCTCCCCAAAAAAAAGAACTCATTAACCGATTTAATGAAGAAATAACTAGCTTTGGAACTTTTAACACTGCTAATTGATGTAACGCCATACTAGCCAAAACATGCCTCAATAGAATCACTCTACCCCCTGCTGAAAGTAATTTCATTTTCCAGCCACTAATTTTTTTTTTAACCTTGTTCTCCAACTCTTCCAAATCACCAATTTTCATTCTTCCCGAAACAATAGGCACCCCCAAATATTTAAAAGGAAACTTACCTTCCGAAAACCCCGTCATTCTTTTGAGATTCCTTCTTCTAACCATTGGAAGTGTTTTTGAGAAATACATATCAGTTTTCTCTTTATTAATCAATTGACCAGACCACTTTTCATAAGTATTTAAAATATCTAGAAGACACCGAATTGAACGACAACCACCATTAGTAAAAATGACCACATCATCCGCATACATTAGATGAGATACTAAAATCGTACCTCTAGGTTGAGAGAAATGTCCAAAACTATTTTCTGCCACCTTTTGTTTTATTAGTCGAGAAAGAACCTCTTGTAAGATAATAAACAAGTAAGGCGACAAAGGATCACCTTGCCTCAATCCTCTACCACCTTTGAAAAAACCTTTCGTTGTACCATTCATTAAAATCGAGTACCAAGGCGTAGTAATACACTCCCTAATTAATCCACAAACTGTTGGAGAAAACCCAAAAGAATGAAGCACCTTCAAGAGGAACTCCCACTCAACATGATCATATGCCTTGGCCATATCCAGCTTCAAAACCACATTTCCCCCATGTATTTTTTTATTAATAGAATGGACCATTTCTTGAGTTAGACTTATGTTTTCAAAAATACTTCTTCCAGGAATAAACGCACCTTGCTCTACGGAAATGATTTTTGGAAGCAAAATAGCCAAACGATTTACAATCATTTTTGAGCAAATTTTATAAAACACCGAACAAAGACTTATTGGTCTAAATTTCTCAAACCCTGTTGGTTTATCCACCTTAGGGATTAGGACCACATATGAAGACGAATAAAATCTCGACCATTTACCTCCTCTAAAAAATTCTTCCACTGCTTCCATCATATCCACCTTAATAATATCCCAAGCACTCTTAAAAAAACCCGCCCCAAAACCATCCTGTCCTGGCGCACTATTAGAAGGAATGGAGTCCAAAGGATTTTTCACTTCATTAATCGAAGGAACAACACCAATAGCCTCATTTTCTTCCAATGAAATCACTGATGATATAATATGTGATAAATCCGGAATACTATCTTGACTTTCTGCTTGTAAAAAATTTGAGAAATAATGGACTGCACCTAAATGGATCTCCTCCGGAGATTTTAAAAAAGTTCCATCATAAAGCCTCATTTCCGTGACTCTTTTTTTTCTTTTATAAGATAAATACGTATGAAAGAAAGATGAATTTTGATCCCCTTCCGCACGCCATTTAAGTTTAGCCATTTGAGCTAATCTAATTTCTTCCCGGCTGCGCCAACTAGCTAATTCCATATTTTTGCTCACAAGATCCTGTTCGAGCCCCGGATCCCAATTCTGTTGAAGTTCAGATTCAATCTCTTCATTTTTCGCTTCTAACCCCTGAATATGAGTTTCGGTTCTGCCAAATATATTTTTATTCCATTCACGTAAAGCACCTCTCAATTTTTTAAGCTTAAAAGCCAACTTCAGAAGTCCCATTCCACTCACTACCTCTTTCCAACTTCTACCCACAAACTGATGAAAATCTGGGTGCTCAATCCACATTTGTTGAAACCGAAATGGAGAAGGCCCATACGAAAAAATATCAGACTGAAATTGAATAAACATAGGCGAATGATCTGATGTAGATCTTGATAAATAGCAAGTATTAACATGTGGAAATCTGGTCAAGCAACTGGCATTTAATAAACCTCTGTCCAATTTTGCCCAACTTCGAGCTAACCCTCTTTGGCCATTACACCAAGAAAACCTACTTCCCGACGATTTCATGTCCATTAAACCACAATTATCAATCCAAGTATTAAATTCCTCCATTGCCATTCTCGGACGCGATCGTCCACCTCGACGTTCCGAATCTTCCCTTATAATATTAAAATCTCCTACAACAATACAAGGTTCACTTCCTAGTATTTGACCAGTAAGAGACTCCCACACTTCTCTCCTCATAACCATATTACATTTGGCGTACACAAAACAACAAATGACAGTATTATTTCCAACCCCAACACGAAGTAAGATATATTGTTCTTTACAAAGAATCGGCTGAACTAAAATATCATCCTGCCAAAGCACCCAAATCTTACCAGACTCCCCCTCATTAGTAACAACCTTATCCATATGTAGAAACCGAATGACATCCTGCACCTTATCCGATGAAGCAAAAGGTTCCATTAAAGCAACAATTTTTGGTTTTAATTTTCTAACCAAATTTTTTAAACGACCTCTAGAAGTTCCAATCCCTCTAATATTCCATGCTAAAATAGGGCCAATCATTGAGAAAATTTATTAGGCCGAGAACTCACCCGATTTGAACTTCTAACCTTTTGAAATATTTTCCGAGCTCCTTTTCGTTTAGCCTCCACACCCTCATTATCCGAGGCATAATCTTTTTGTTTAGAAAAATGTTCCACATTTAACTCCGTATCTGGTTCAGAAACAGTATCCTCCATACAAACAGGATTCTCCTCTGGTTGTTTTCCTAGCTCCGAGTCTGAAAGTATCTGCTCAACTCCCTCATCAAAATTCAAATTACTCTCCAAATTTTCTTTGATGACATCCCCAGCAAACCTCTCTTCCGGCAACCCCTCACCTGCCAAATTCACCCTATCTTTCACTAGCATGCCCTCTATTCCATCTTCTTCTATCTCCTCTACAAGATATTCCTTACCAGATCATACATTTTCACCAAACAACCTAACTTCCATTTCTTGTCCCTCCAAATTTTCTAGAGGATCCCCCTCCTTTTCACCCAAGTCCTGGATTTGATCTTGAGCACCACACTCCCGTTGTTGATCCTGAGACAAATCTATTATATTTTCCGGATCTCCTTTTGCCATTCCTGCCTCCATCATCATCACTCCTTTACCTTTATCCAACTCCACATTTATTTCTGTTTGTAGCTCTGTTTTGTTTTCTTCAGTATCCTTTACATTCTTTCGCATCCAAATCTTTTCTCCATCTTTCCGATTCTTTAAATTACAGGTGTATGCGCATTATGCCCTTGAGCTTTACAATTTATACAGAAGGCTGGAAGCGTCTCATAAAGAATTTCCTGTTTACGTCCTGACCCTGGCATCCCAATCCAAAAATAAGAAATAGGTTTTTTTGAAGCATCCATCACCAAGCATAAACGTGCTCCATCGGTGCGAGTTGCACATTTTATTGGATTATCTCTTCTAATGTATCGACCAATCGGAGCAGTGAAAATCTTTAGAAAAGATTCATGATAAAAATTTGGCGGAAGACCCGGCAGCACAATCCAAACTGGAACCATCGACGGCTCCTCATCTTCATTAAAATATGGCTTCCAATGAAAACCTCGATACTGAACCCCATTCACCTCACAAGCTTCCCGAGAAATAGCTTTCAAGAAATCTTGCTCATTTTTCATTCGAATGAAAACATTTCTTGGTCTCCGCATAGCTGTAACCATCGGCATGCAAGATAATCCCCAGCGGAGATGTATAAACGACCGAATCACATCCAACGAGGGTCTCTGTCTTAGGAATTTCAACACAATAGAAAAACGAAAAGGCTCCGCAGATCGAGCAATTTCCTCCTTAGTGAATTGAAAACATATTTCTCCATCCATGTACTTTGGCCCTCGATGAGGCACCGATAATTCTGGAACCACCGAGACCAGTTCTGCAA
Organism: Juglans cinerea; assembly: GCA_961763995.1. NCBI lineage: Eukaryota > Viridiplantae > Streptophyta > Magnoliopsida > Fagales > Juglandaceae > Juglans > Juglans cinerea. The sequence continues at coordinate 18,438,720 of CAUIVZ010000014.1, forward strand.
ATGAACGTCGACCTGCCCCGACATTCTTGGCCGCCATGGCCCCCTGGGAGGGCCCGATGCCAAACTCTTGATCAACTTCCCAGAATCTTGGATCTATCTTGGAGCTTTCTTGTCACTCCCATCCATCCACAAATCTTGGATCTATCTTGGATCTGTTACCACTTAATTTCTATCAAATGATCATCGCATACTGAGCTCTTTATCTGTTACATGTTATCTGTTACACATTATGTCATGTCACGTACTGTTTGTCTATTTCATGTTACGTCAAGTCATGCATCTCAGTTGATTTTCACTTTCACATAAAAGCTGACATGGCAGGAATTAGAATTCTCTTGGGATTGGAGTGTGGCATAGGGTTTCATGTATGGGGAATCCCACCGCCCCGTTTACTTCTTCGGCAGGTCTGGCCTTCGATGGGGTGGGTTCGTTTTAGGGGAACAAGGGGGTGATGACTGCGGGGTTAGGGATGGCTATTGCGCTTGGTACAGGAAGCTGTTATGCGGATATTGTGGTCAATAGGCCACAACCTTTACCTGAGATTGATATTCCATTTAGAGAACCACGGTTCAATGATGGTGAAATTTCATTTCTCTAAGGCAGTGATCAATAAATCGGCGGAACCATTTCGTTTCTCTATTATGCTGGAATTCCTTCGTCGACGACCTTCTCTGGATCATGTTAGGGGATTCATAAAAAATTGTTGGGGACTGCAATCTATGTTAGTGGTGGGCCAGTTGAAAACCCTCGTAATTTGTTGGTTAGATTGTCTAATGAGGATGATTTTGTGACTGTGATGGCGAGGGGAAACATGAAGATTCAAGGGGTTCCTTTTCGTGTCTTTCATTGGACTCCTGAATTCGTTGAAGAAGAGGACTCCCCGTTAGTTCCTGTTTGGCTTTCCTTGCCAGGCTTACCGCCTAACTATTTTCATTCCTCTATTTTGAAGAGTATTGGAGGTGGATTTGGTCATTTTTTGAAGCGTGATAATGCCACGACATGTGTCACTCGACCAGAAGCGACGAGAATCTGAGTTGAAATGGATGTGCCAAAACCTCTTCGACATCATTTCTGGCTGGGGCCCCTGGGTCTTGAGTCGAGTCATTGTCAAAAAATCATTTATGAATCGATTCCGACGTTCTGTGGTTGGTGTCGAATACAAGGGCATTTGGAATCTAAGTGTGGGCTTAAAGAAAAATCTATGGAGAAAGGAAAGGAAAAAGTAGTTCAAGAGGCAGTTGGGAAGAGGAGTGTAAAGCAGGTCTGTAAGGCGGTTGGGACTAAAAGTGATTCTGGTGTTGAAATTGATCTTGCTAATGTGGAAGAGCGGAAATCCAAACGAGAGGTTATTCTGGAAAAAATCCAAAATTGTAGAGGTGAAGATTTTTATTGTTCTACGGAAGTCTTTTTTGCAAACATGACTGGTGAAGTATTCTTGAAACAAGATTTACAATGTGATCCTGTTTTGCCTTTGCGGGAAGGGACAGTTGAGAGGGCTGGTGGATTGGTAGTAAATGATGGGAAAACATATGTTCAGCAGGAAGTCTCTCATTTGCAGTTGAGTAAGGCCAATGAAAGTTGGTTTGACCAATCTGAAAAGGAAGCGACCATGATGGATTTTGATGATCTTAATGATGGCTTGTTTTCACCCAGAAGCTCCTTGAAAATTATAGATGAAGCATTGGAGTATGAGTTATGTAGAGATGTTGATGGAGGAGGGGGAGGATATGGCAGAATCAGAGAGGATGCATGGTAATTTTATGTCTGAGAAGGAAGATGAGGATGAATTGGAAGAACTGGTTGCAAAATGTTATGAGTCGGACACTGATATTTCTATCTCAATTAAAAATCTTCGCGGCGTAAAAACAAAAAAATAGAAAAATAAAAAATAAAAAATAAAAAATAAAAGATAGCTATTGTAGTCCTTAAGAGGACTACTCATTCTAATAAACATTATTAATTGATGAATATTCTTATTTGGAATATTAGGGGTATTTGTTCATCGAAGGCTAGGCTGCGGCATATTTGATTAAGCATAAGCCATCGGTGGTGGCTTTATTAGAACATTTTCTTTCCGTTAATAAATGCAAGCGTTGGGCTAGGTGGTTGAAGCTTCCAAATTTTTGTCATAACATTGATGCTGGAGGTAAGGTATGACTGTTTTGGGATGACGGAATGGATTTTGAATTAATTTCGTCGATGGATCAGGCTCTTTCTGGTTGGTTTTCTTGTGGAGCTTTTCGTGTTCTTGCTACAATTGTATATGCTAGTTGTTTCCAACAGAAGTGTCGTTCTCTTTGGAGTTATCTTATTGATCTTTCAATGCAAAATTCTCCTTGGTTTCTTGGAGGAGATTTTAATATTTTTCAGGATGTCAATGAAAAGATTGGTGGAAGCTTTTGGTCTCTTCGTGCAACTAGGGAGTTCAATAATTATATTCAAACTTGTTGGTTGGTGACATTCCTTCGTCGGATCAGCGGTTTTCTTGGTGCAATGGGAGGCTAGGGGGTGGTAGAATTTGGGTGCGTCTTGATAGAGTGTTAGTTAACACTGAGTTCTTAAGTTCGTTTGCAGAGGGGAGGATGGAGTATTTATCTAGATCTTTGTCGGATCATTGTCCAATGATTGTTGAGCTCATTTGTGAGAGACAAAGGGGCCCACGATTTTTCCAATTCCAGTGCATGTGGTGTACTCATTCTAATTCTTTGGATGTGGTACGTGAATGTTGGGAGCAGGAGGTTGATGGTTGTGCAATGGTGAGGATGAGCTTGAAGGTTAAAAAACTAAAACGGGTGTTAAGGAAGTGGAATGTGGAGGTTTTTGGAAGGGTTGAGTTGGAGATGAAAGCTATTGAAGATGATTTGATTGCTCTTGAACATAATGTGGTTGATAATTTCTCTCTAGAGGCGGAGGCTGATTTATTGTTTTGTAAGCAAAAACATCTTAATTTATTACATCACCAAGAAATTATGGGATGTCAAAAATCGTGGATTAAATGGCTTACGAAAGGCGATTCTAATACGGCATTCTTTCATCGTCGTTAAAGTGCAAGAGGAAAAATAGAATTATTGATCACATGCGTTTGGAGGATAGTCGAACTCTTATCACAACAGACGAAGTACGTAGTGGTGCGGTGAATTATTTTCGTGAGATGCTTTCAACGTCAATGGTTACGAAAGATGCAGAAGTCATGAATTTATTAGCTCCTGCTATTTCAGATGGAGATAATTCTTATTTGTGCAGGAGTCCGGTTATGGAGGAAGTTAAGGAGGCTCTTTGGTCAATCCCTCAAGACAGCAATCTAGGACCTGATGGTTTCTCGGCAAGTTTTTTTCAACATGCTTGGGATATTATTAAAGGTGATTTGTTGAACATGGCTATTGAGTTCTTTGATGGCATGCCGCTATCTACTTTCTTTGGTGCTACAAATATTGTGTTGATTCCAAAAGTTGATGCTCCTGAGCGTTTTGCGCAATTCCAGCCCATAAATTTGTGTTCTGTGGTGTATAAGGTGTTGACAAAAATAATGGTGAGTAGGATGGCGCCGATAATGGGGAAGTTTATTTCCCAAGAACAATCGGCTTTTCTTAAAGGGCATAGCATTTTTTATAACATTGCCATTGCACAGGAATTGGTACAGGGCAATAGGCGAGTTTGGGGGAGAAATATCATGATCAAGATTGACATGGCTAAAGCTTATGATCGGGTTAAATGGAAATTCTTATTGAAAGTGATGAGGCGGTTGGGGTTTTCGGCAAAATGGAAGGACTTTATTTTTAATTGCATCTCTTCGCCTAAGTGTTCTATAATGTTAAATAGGAAGGTTAAAGGTTTTTTCAAGCCTTCTAGGGGTCTTCGACAGGGCGATCCCTTATCGGCATATTTTTTTTATTTTATCTGAAGAGCTACTTTCTCGTATGATTCAAGATGAGTTTAATAACGGTATTAAACCATTCCACCATGGAGGGGCGATGATCAATCATTTGTTTTATGCAGATGACCTTCTTCTTTTTGCTTAGAGCATTAGCATTGGTCTATGCATATGCATATGCAAAATCACCTCTTTTGCATATACGCTGCCATTCAAGCAAAATTTTCACATTGGCTTATGCATATTTGAGACAAAATAATAATATTTTTTATATATTATATTAAAAATATAATAAAATGAAAAAAATATATAATATATTATAATAATAAAATGAATGTGCAAGTGAATGTTTGTTGTGTTGTTGAATGAGAGAGAAAAGGAAAGGATTGTGAGAGAGAGAGTGGGAGGAGAGAGAAATAATGATTAAAATATAATTTGTAGGGTGAATAGTGGTTATCCAAATTTGGATAAGCATTGTTCATAGGTAGCTAAATATTTAGATATGCATAAGTCAATGTGGAGGATTTTAGGGTCATATTATGCAAATATGACTTTGCATATGCATATGCATAGATCAATGCTAATGCTCTAATGGTGGAAAAAGATCAATTTGACAGATCATGAAAACGTTGCACTCCTATGAAGCTATATCGGGTCAGCTTGTAAGTCCTACCAAATCATCTATTTTCTTTTCTAATAATTTTCCTCTTGGTAGGAAGGGTGAGGTGCTTCGGATTATAGGTTTTGTGGAGGGGAGGTGGCCTTGTAATTATCTTGGAGTTCCATTACATATGGGCCGACTCACAACTCAATTATTTGAGCCTTTACTTATTAAAGTGCAGAAAAAACTTGCGCGATGGAAGAGTAAAACTTTGTCCTTCGGGGGAAAAATTACTCTTATCAAACATGTTCTAAGCAGTATGCCCATTTATATTGTATCAGTGCTAAATATTCTGAAGAGGGTCTATAAAGCTTTGATTTCCATTTTCTCTAATTTTCTTTGGAGTGGTAGGGACGAATCAAAGAGAAGAAAATGGGTGGCTTGGAGTCGAATTTGTTTGCCAGTGGAAGAGGGTGGCTTGGGCATTAGAGATCTCTCTGAAGTACAATCTTCTTTATTTATGAAATTTGCTTGGAAATTATTGGTTGGAAACTCTTTATGGGCTGAATTGTTTAGGAGAAAATATGTTGGCAATGCTCATCCAGCTTCGGTTTTGGGCAGTCAACGGGATACTAGGTTCTGGAATGGGATCATGTATGTATTTCCTTTGTTGATTAGTAATTCCAAATATTTGGTTTGGAGTGGGCAGATAAATTTTTGGTATGATAATTGGTTGGGAGATGGCTCCTTGGCAGACTCTATAGAGGTTAGGGGTGATCCTACTCTGAAATTGAATGCAGTTTTTATCAATTATGGTTGGGATGAGTGTAGGCTTTGTGATTTGGTACCAGCGAAAATTGTTACAAAAATTATTTCATCTCAAGTGAGGCTGAGACCTGGACGGGATCTCCTCATCTGGGTGTCGAAGTCTGATGGTATATTTAGCACCAAGTCGACATGGGAAATTATCCAAAGGAGAGGCAATATTTGCTCTTGGAGGAAATGGCTGTGGCAAAAACAAGTTCAAAAAAAATGTCCTTTGTTTGTTGGAGAGCCCGGAAGAAAGCATTATCTGTGGATGCATTGATTCAAAAAAATTGGTATTCCAATAGTTTCCAAATGTAATTGTTGTCTTTCTCCTCAGTTTGAAACTATTGATCATGTGTTGTGTGAAGGAGAGATGGCGCGTAAAGTGTGAGATTATTTTGCTGCTGTTTTTGCTATTAGACTTCCTCAATTACGTACTTGGTAGGGTGTGGTGAACGTCTGGTGGCTTCGGGCATCAAAAACATCTCAAGTTGGGTTGTGTAGAGGTATCATCCCCATTTTAATTACTTGGGCACTTTGGCGTTCAAGATGTGCGGCACGTATGGAGGATGAGGCCATGAATTGGGAAGCTGTGGTTCAGATGGTTAAATATTTCTTGCTGGATATCTCTTCACAGTTTTGATGCTTTTCAAGATTGTCTTCTAGAGGTGAAAGCATGCGTAAGGAGCTTAACTTCCCTATTACTCCTCTTACAGTAAAGCCTCCTAAAGCAATAGCGTGGTCTAGGCCAAGGAGGGGATGGTTTAAACTTAATGTGGATGGTGGTTCGAATGGAAATCCAGGACCTTCCGGCGGCGGTGGTATTATACGAGACATTCGTGGTTGTGCTTTGGCGGGATTTGCACATTACTACGGTACCTCGACTAATTCAGTTGCTGAGGGACGTCCATTATTGGATGGGCTTAGATTGGCGCAGCAGCTTGATATTAGAAATCTGGTAGTTGAGTCGGACTCAAAAGTAGTGGTGGGATGGATCAAATCTGGTTCTTGTAATCTCTGGTATATGTGGGATTTTTGGGAGGAAATCCAATCTCTTTTCCAACTGCTAAAGTGCTGCATTTATCACATTTATAGACAAGCCAATATGGTAACTGAGTTTTTGGCAAAGGAAGGTACTAATAGTAACATCATGGAGATTGTTGGAAATGACATTGGTATTGGACGGTTGCGGGGTCTCTTGAGAACAGACTATTTGGAATTGCCTTATTTACGTAGATAAGTCCTAGTGTCATGCTTGCTTGTATATGGTTATTCCTCCACCTCAGTGAGAGTTTTTTTAATAAAGGTTCTATTTTTATTGGAAAAAAAAAAGAAGTAATGCATCTTACCTACATGTCACATTATGTTACGTTAGGTCATCTGTCCTTTCGTTTCATGTCACATTATGTCTCGAATACAGTTTGTGTATCTCAAAACCAGTATTTCCACGTCAGTCAAGTCTGTTTACGTTTATCACGATCCTAAATGTTAAGATGGGATAATATCCTAATGGAACTCCGTGTCTAATCTAGTGTAGAATTTCCTGGGTTGACAAGATAAAAGTTCAACGGGTTTCGAATGAGACCTAATTAACTGGTCACCAAAGCGAAGAAGTGCACTAATGCAGATGGTGCCCCCATACATTTCAACTTCATTTTATACGTACTCGTGCTGGTGGAGATACCTGACACGAGATACGTACATTATTTGTTCCACAGTAGGTGCAGATACTAGTGAACTGGCACGTATGTTAACGCACTCACAACTGGCTCATATACCTATGTTGTGATGCTCTAATCGGTAAGGACACACCTCTCAAGGGGACTTGTGTACCACCCACATTTCACTTTTATTAATCATGTTTAATTATTGTACAAGATTCCAAGTTCATGTATTTCATGTTTATGCTCTTGTTATTTAATGTTCAGTTCAATTCATGTTCAATTTTAATTAGTTCATGTTCAATTCAAGTTTAATTCATGTTCAGTTCACATTCATCTTTATGTCATGTTTAAGTTCACGTCTATTCAATTATTCTCGTGTCAATTCACGTCATGTCGAGTTTCAAGTTCAGTCTGAGTTTTGTTTAAGGCATGTCAGTCCATGTCATGTTATATGTCAAGTCACATCATGCTTATTTATGATTGTCATGTATGCATTAATGTTTTTATTGTCATGCATGCATATTTAAATTGTATATTAAGTTTACTGTTAACTCGCTGAGATTAATCTCACCATAGTAATCCCAACTACCATTCTGCACCCCCCAGGGAATGGTAGATTATGTGCCAGTATCAAGAGATGCGACAGATGATCAATTGGAGGCGATCGACTAGACATCAACGGCACGACACATAGCTCATCACTTCGACGCTCCGTTTTCTCGATAGTATTATGGCATCCCTGACCGAGTTGCGCGAGCTACTCGATGGATTAGTCTAGCAGTTACCATAGTTTTGCATATACTTGGGGAGCCCTATCTCCGGTACTAATTATGTTATAGAGCTGTTGAAAAAGTATTGTAACCTTTTGTATATTAGTTATATTGTGAATGCCATAAAATGTGTTTATGTTTTTGGGATACATTACTTCTAGTACATAGTATTTTGCTCAAAGAAAAAAAAAACTATATGTTGCAAATATTGCATATTGTTAGTTGCATGTTAGGTGCATTGCATCTTTAATTGTCATGAATAAGGGCAGGTAACCTTGTATTGCATGTCCCGATACTTCAAATATCCTTCCGATCCCAAGCAGAATCTGGGGGCGTCACACCCATGACCACCCAACATATAGCGTTTCAGAAAATCATAAAGGACCTTATAAAGTTCCGGTTGCTCAAATTAGAATGATTTCCACATATTGGCAGATATGTATGATGGTTAGGGTTTATTTTCTAATTTCCATATATTTTATTTTTTTACAATTAATGCATGTTTGTTACATCAGTAATGTGAAATGAGTGGCGTTACATACAGCATTACATAAATTGAAACAGCTGATTTCTCATTAACCATTCCAACGTTAATCCAACGGCCAAAAATTGTTGGGTATATAATGGGACTTATGGTACACCGACATACATAATTACGTTTATTTTTGGATTTAAAAATTAAATCTAATGGGGCCTAAAAATTAAATTATCAATATTACATTATAAAAGGTAAGAACGGAACCCTTTCAAATAATGTGAGATTTTAATCATTTGCTTCTGATATTCAATTTAATACACTACAAAGTACCTATTTTTATACATACAGCATTTAATAGTCGAGAATTGAACTCTGGATGTTACACAAAAAAGAAAGGATATCGATGGAATATATTAAATTTATTAGTTTAAATTGGGTTATTACTTTAGAAAGTGCATTTTCTCAAATTTATTATTCTTCAATATCATTATTAATGAATAAATGATTCTCTTTAGTTGTCTCTTTTATTTTCTATCATCTGTCTACCTCTCTCTGTCTCTTACTGTTCAGCAGATGGGCCCTTCACAGCCTCTTTTTGCCTAATTGTCTATTTATCTTCACGACGTCGGGGTTGGATGGGAATCTCATTTTATATTGGGTAATATTACATATAGTTGTAAAGTGTGCACGTATTATATAGTCGTTTTGAAAAAGAGTGAGATATATTATTAAAAAATTATTATTTTTTCATGTAAGTCTCGTATTTATTCATTTTTTTCAACGTGATTGCACGGCGATTGCGCGCTCACGACTACAACTATCATTTCTCTTTTATATTTGCCTTCAAGTTTGATAAAGAAAAGAGTTAATTAACAAATGGAATTCTTAATGAGTAGTGATATTTGAAGATCTTTATCCTACACACCATTCACATGACATAATTTTATTTATAAGATTTAAATTTTAAAATTTATCTTTTAAATCAAATTATATCACGTGGATGATGTAAACTGTAAACGTAATTATTCTTGACCAAATTATGTATAAAGCTCAAATTACCTTTCATGCAACTGTTAGAAGCCTAGTCGGGTGGGGCGACTCAGATGTTGAAAAGAAAGTATGAAGCGAAGAGTAATGTTAGATACAATTATGAGTTATGCAAGCGTCGCGCATTCCTTTTAAAAAATAGTAGAGTTCATTATTAAAAATTTAATTTTTTCATCTAGATTCCATATTACTTATTTTTTTAAAAAAAATATGCAACGCTTATGCATTATGAATGTAAATAATCATTTCTCTTATAAAATTTACTTTCATATCTCACAAAGATGTGTGGAATCGAGCCTATGTAACTCCAACTCCCTTTTAAGAAAAATATCTAGATTTTTTCTTCAATTTTTCTGCTGTATTCGGATTTATTTTTAATTTTTAATTTTCAGTTAGGAGGTCACCAAATGTACAAAGTGACACTTTACCTATTGAAGCAGATAAGAGTATCCTTTATTATTTTTATTTTTATTTTTATTATTATTTAGATTCCATACAAAACAAAGAACGGAGGAGATGCCATGTTTTGAAGTCTTCGTACCGACTGCATTATACCTCATCATCTTTGTTGTTGTACCTCCTTAATCAACCCACTCCATTCTGGATTTTGATCGGCTTGGCTCAACTTGGCTCGGCTCTTCACCAAAGATTATTGGTTGAACTAGTGATAAGAAAAAATTATATTTATTAACTTTTTAATTACCACCCATTTAACATCTCTTAGCCTCGTTTGGAATTTAGATTAAATTGAGATCAATTCAATTCAATCTAATTTTAAACTGAATCTAATATCTAAACATTTAACTCTTAAATCACTAAACGCATATCAACTCAAAATTCTTTTACACGTAGAACTCACAACCTCTTTCAATTCAACACTTCTTTACACATGAGATCTATAAACTTTTTTCAAATTCTCATAAATACATCTAAACTCATCTTAGGTGACTCCTACAAAACTCACTCCACCATCTCAACTCACTATTATTTATAAAAATTTCAACTCAACTCAACATTCAAACGAGTGACATTAAATAATTAGTCTATATGTGACATATAATAAATATTTTTTAATCATTTAATACTTAATTATGAATGAGAGATATAATAAAATGAATGGTGGCATTACTTAGTAATAAAGTAGATGAAAGGTACATTAATTTTAGAAGTTCCTCCTTTCGAATGATTGTGATTTTGATGTTAAATTGACGGTTTGGATTTTTCAATTGAGGTAGATAATTTTTTAATTTAAATATTTTTTACAATTTGAGTTATGTCTTATCTCTTAGCCATTGGTAAAAAAAGTATTTGACTTATTTGTCTATATTGTTCTCCATAATTCCTAATTAAAGATCTGTGCCATTTATTTCTTTTTTCTTTATAAATTCTCTTTCAAGCATGACAGAGGATCAAGTGCCAAACAAATCAATAATAATACATGATAATTACAAGGTATTAAATTCTTATAAATTCAAGAAGAAAACAACATTTATTTCCTTGTATTCGTGGTAGGAAAAAAAAAAACAAATTCTAAATATCTTGATTATATTGATGTTGAGGCAAAGAAAATATTGAAAATCTTTTTAAAATCATGCTTCTTTCTTAAGGGACGAGAACTCACATGAAAAATCTATAATTTCCCATGATTGAGCATATATCATGGACACTTGGAAAGAAGGCACCTCACGCAAAATGGTTACAAAAATAATGTGTGTCAGAAGCAATCCATAGGAAACACACTTTGCATCAGCAAGATGGAGACTTAGACTCGTATAAAAATAGTTTCATCTCATCTTATCATTATAATTTTTCAAATTTTCACACAAAATATAATAAACAATTCAACTTTTTCAAATTTCAAAACAATAATAATATTAAAAAATAATATTCTAATAATATTTTATTCAACTTTCAACTTTCATCTAAAATCATCTCATCTCATCTCACTATCCCGAACAGGGCCTTAAAGCCAAAGCCTTCCCTGAAATATAGGTTTCATTTTTTCATGCACCTTCAGCCAACTAATATGTAGGAATGTGAAGATCACAAAGACAAACTCCCAATGAGTCCAAACACTCAGTGGTAAAAACAATGCCCAAACAGCTCCATCTCTGCAATTGTTGTTAGTTTTTGGTTGTTGGGCTAATCCATCAATCCAAAGCACCAACCCTAACTTCAAACCTAACATTGAGACAGAGAGAGAGGGAACAAAAACCCATTAAAATAAAGATTGGAAAAGAGGAGGAAACACCAATGCCTTGCAAATTCCTCTAATATACAGCCCATTGCAGACACACCCAATTCATCATCCTCCTATCCTTCTCAATGGAATATCATACACCAACATTTCCTATGGCAGAAACAAGCAAGATTATCAGAAAATCAGTCTACACCTTCCTCCAAAGCTACCAATACTTCACCTCAACCGCTGCTCTCCTTGCCTTCCCCTTCTCCGCTTCAGTTCTCCTCTCGCAAGCCTTTTCCCCGTCGTCTTCATCCCTCATACCAACCATATACAACCGCCTGAGAGCTCTCTTTGATGCTGCAGGCTTTCCTCCCTCTTCAGAATTCTTCAGCCTTCTTAACATTAAGCTTTCTCAAACAATCTTTTCCTCCATCTTTGCACTTCCTTTAACCCTCACCTTCCTCCTCATCACAAAAGCGACTATAATTCAAGCTCTCAAACAAAACAAACCAGCATTGACACCTTCCTTTTCTTCAGTACTAAACCTTTACAGTCCACTCCTTCTCACCCATTTATGCAACTCATTCTTGATCCTCTCCGCCAATGCAACTGTCTTCGCTCTCCTTTTCTTTGCTTTCATTTGTGTGGAAGGATTCGGCTTCTCTTCTTCCAACTGCCTCCTCTTACTGTCAGCCGTTGGAGCTGTGCTCTATTCCATAGTTCTTGCCAACACACTCGTTGTATGCAACTTGGCATTGGTTGTGTCCGGGATGGAACGATGCGGGGGTTGGTTGGCAATTCTCAAGGCTTGCATTTTCATTCGAGGAAGAACTTCAACGGCGCTGTCCCTGGCATTGCCTCTCAATATGGCCCTGGCGGCTGTTGAAGCCTTGTTCCATTACAGGGTTGTGAGAGCTTACCATTTTGCTGAAAAGATAGGGTCTTTCATTGCTTTGGAGGGGATGTTCATCGTGTACTTGTATTCAGTTATCATTGTTCTTGATACCATTTTGAATTGCATGTTCTTCAAGAACTGTAAAACGGATTCTTGGATAGATCAGAAAGGTAGGCAGTATTCTTACTGGCCAGTTGAATACGAAGAGGAAGACAATGATGTCTATGTCAGTTTAAGAACTATCGAAGAACTTCCATAAATTACACTTTGAAAACTGTCTACACATGATTTCAAGCAAATAATGTGCATATGCGAAATCGGTTTTTGGCTGCCTAAAGGGAAACCAGGGGGGAAATAAAGGACACAGGAGGACCAGAATTGCAAGTTGGCTTCAACGAGGTACAAAAAAGATGATCGGGATTTAAACACCCTGTTATTTAATTTCCTTGTTATATTTTCAAATTCAATTCAGCTGTCTATGTTCTCTCTCTCTCTTTTTTTTTTTCTTTCATCCCATTTTACCATGTACATTGATCTAAGAAAACCGATAAACTTGTATCTTTTTTACAACTTTTTTTGGTACATGGTGATGAAGTGGCATAATTGCATTGGTTGATTATGAAATGGGTTGTAAAATAGTCGTAGATGCATCATTACTCAATTAGGAAACACGCCCTTAGTATATCACCATGCACCAAGTACCAAAAAGAGAGCAAGAAATATTCCAGTACTTTGATTGTAACTCAAGCAATTTAATATTATGTGCCAACTACAAGGAAATTTATCTCCTTTGTGTTTGCGGTTGCGCGCCTGTATGGGCAAAAATGACTAAAGACTGGTTTACGGGCAACCCAGAAGCCAATTAGCTTCATTACCGCAATAACCATGCCACAGATATGAAAGAAGCAAAAGAAAATGGCGGAAGACAGATTGCTAGATTTCACACAACCAAAATTGCCCTTGTCCTGCCTTTTCACCTTTTATATCCACACCCACAAGGCACCTTACTTGACTGAGTTTACAGAGGAAGGCAGTATATTAGGACAAACAAATTTGATGTACAAGTTAATGCACGCTTCAATGCGTCTAGGCAATGATGATATTCTGGTCATCATCACACAGCCACATTGAAATTTATTTATCTTGATGGAGTTTGTGATCTCCGTATGTGTTTATGGAGGATTATCATCTCCAAGTGCAAAGACTGATTTGAATGAAGATTTGATCTTTATCCTCGTGTCCAAAACAATTGATCGTGATCGTTATCTTCTAACTCGAGTTTGATAAAGTTAATAAACATGATCTACTTTCAAGGATGTTCAACGAAGTTCTCCACAAATACTTATTCGTTCACCCTCATTAATGTAACTTCCCTTCGAGCTTCCAGGATAAGTCCTTGGAAGAGGAAAACCCAAGAGAAAAGAGTTTTCTTCTTCATTTTACTTGAAATGGATAATAGTATTCATACCATTTCTGGATAGACTGAAGCTACATTTGTAGAAGATACAATATTCTCCCTGCTTGGTTGAATGTTGGCAAGTTCATGTTAGAAAATGAATCATTCAATTCCCAGTGCCACCAATTTATCCCTGTTCGGCTTTCGAGTAGTCTTTCAATTTACAAGCCTAATTGCAGAGGAAACAAGAACCTTTGACATTTCATGAATAAGGATTTTGATAAAGAATCAAATAAAAGGAACAAGCAGCTTCTACTCGCAGCCTATATTTTGATATGTTACAATTGTACTAAGAGAGAGCCCGTCTTCTAACATCTCTTTCTGAACCTGAAACCTATACAACATCTTTCGGGACGGGCTACTATCAAAATCTCAACTAGAAGAAAAAGAAAACTAACTGACTATTATGTTACAGGAAAAAGAATGACCTCTAAAGTAAGGGTTGAGCTTTGTACAAGGTTTCATGGTATGGTTGGACCGTGTGCTTTACAATCCCAACGGCATCCGCTCTGGCGAAAAAAAAAATGCCAAATGAATGGTTCAAATGGAAACCAATTCAGTAATGAAACTCTGACCCGAGATTAAGGAATTCGCTTTCAAAATGGTGCTCGAGGAGCCGGATCCTTCACCTCCATAGCATTCGTGCTTCATGGAGTACCGTGCTTCTCAGTCAATGATGGCAGCCCCAATGTTTGTCAAAATTTGGTCAAGCTACAAGATATCTAATGTATTGTTCAGTGGACCATGATCAACTTTTTTTATATTTAAAAGTGGACCATGATCATCTTATGGAAGATTATCCCAGCAATAAGACTTCTGCACAGTCAAAATTCTGGCCCACATAGCGCTGCTGCCTCCTTTAAAGCAAGGCTTACTGTTGAACCAATACAAAAGCAAGCCAGGATTCTGACCATCCAAACAAGCTGTGTCCTTGACCATCATTTAGTCACCAACACTGAGGCCGAGCTCGGAAGTTTGCAGGAACACAATTTCCTATGCAGGGGTATGTAAGTTAATCTTCACCTATCTCGCCATCTTCTTCGTAAGGTTAATGCCCTTTGCCTTCTCGATTTCGGCATCCTTCTCGGCTTTCTTTTTCTCCAGTTCAGCCTGTTTGCAATTCTCCTCATGTGCTTTCCGAAACAACCTTACAAAGTTTAGAAGAGTTGCTGTCACTGCATTTATAAATGTAGCATTCAGTTTAATGCATTCTCAGTGTCTCACATAGAAATAACAACTAACGAGGGGCCGCAATAAATTTGGCAATCCTGAATGATGGATCAGGATGAAATTATACCATAATTTTTACACCACTCAATCGACTTTCCATTATTTAGGTATTTTGCACCAGGTGTTACTTCAACACAATGTACTTCTGCATGTCTTTACATATCTTGTATATCTGTACTAGAAAGCTCCGAACTTTCTTAGAATCGTCCCCAGTCCCCCTTTAAAATGGAAGGAAAAAACAATGATAAAACGAAAAGAAAAATCTACATATGTTTGTACAAAAACAGACTAATATAGAATAATTGGAGAATAAAATTTGATTCCATCCCCACTGCTTGTCCGTTTTCCATTTCTTCTTTCCTTAATTTTCCATTATGACTAATCTTTGAGTTTATGTTGAGCAATCTATATAGTCCCTTGTAGTCGGTTAAATCCTAGTTACTAAATCCTCTTCTTGTCTTCAAAGACTTTCCTCCACCTATCACTTATCACCACTGGAAATTTTACAAAATTGAGATTCTAGAGGAAGTGGCCCCAACTTTAGATGCTGCTTTTCACAGCGTATGACCACTTTTCCATGGAGGAATATATGGAAGACAAAAGCTCCTCTAAAAGCAGTTTTTTTTTGTTTCAACAGCCTCCTTGGGCAAGATTCTTACTACAAACAATCTGGCAAAACGTCAAGTAATCGTCTAGGACTGGTGTTGCATGTGTAAGAAGAATAGGGAATTAGTAGATCATATGCTTTTACATTGTGAGGCGGCCAGGACCTTGTGGGATGATTTTTTTGCAGGAGTTTGATTATCATGGGTCATGCCTCACAGGCTAGTGGATTTTCTAGCAAGCTGGAGAGGCCTCTAAGGTAATCCACAAGTGGCAGCAATCTGGAAAATGGCTCCTATATGTATGTGTTGGTGCATATGGCTCGAGAGAAATAATAGAAGCTTTGAGGATCACGAGAGGACAATGGATGAGCTTATAGTTCTTTCTTTAAAACCTTGTTCTTATGGGCGGGGGTCATTGATTTTAATGGACTACATGTCCATGATTTTCTTCTTTCGGTTGTAAACCCTAGTTAGGTACTTATCATGTATACTTCATGTGTACTTGGGCCATGCCTTCTCTTCTTATGAATAAAACTTCTTGATTTTTTTTTTTAAGGAAAAGCGAGGTCAAAGCCTCATTATTAATAAACCCTCACTGAGGTGGAGGAACAACCAATAAAACTAACTTAGGAAAAAAACAATACATCAGTGTCGAAATAAAAAGATAAGCCTAATTTATCCATGCGAACTAATCCCCGGAGTCTCCCTTGCACTAACTCATCACCAACAAAATCAACTATTCTCCCTTTCAAACCCTTTTTAGCTAAAAAATCAGCCACTGTGTTGACTTCTCTATAAATATGCCGAAAACGAATTTGAAGCAAACTAACAAGACTCTTAACTTCCTCCCAAAAATCCCATAAATACCAATATTGACACTTACCCGAACTTAGCCATCCCAAAACCACACTAGAATCAGACTCCACCATAAATTCTCTCAACCCAAGTGCACTACACAGCCGCAGACCATCCAGTAATGCTCTACATTCCGCAACTGAATTAGTGGCGTGACCATTAAAATGCACAAATCCGGCTATAACTCCTCCTTGTGAATCTCGTAAAACACCTCCCCCACCTAACATCCCCGGGTTGCCACAAGCCGCACCGTCAACATTTAACTTAAAAGTCCCCTCTATTGGCGGTGACCAGGAAATAAATCTCGGCATCCTCTCATGAACCGGCACAATTTGACAATGTAATTCTTTCAGAATTGCATCATCATAAACACCCATTTTTCTGAATTTCCGAATATTACTAGTAATATCCATTAAAGTTACCTTAACTGCACGAATGATCACCCATCGACTGAATTTTTTTCCTTCCATACAGGCTGCACAACGCGCTTTCCATAATTCCCAGGAGATAATAATTGGAAGAATGCCACGAGTCCACCCTACCTGAGTTGCTGCGGAAGAGCGAGACCACCAATAATTCATCATACCATCCCAACTTCGTATATGAGGCAACCGAATACTGCAAATAAGAGCAAAATAAATCCAAATCTGCCAAGGTCCATCTCCTTCACAGAGAATATGATTAATAGTCTCTACTTTTGCATTCATACAGCAGTGACACTTTGAGGCAATTGGAATCCCAAGTTGCTGAATAACATCATCAACCAGTAAGCTCTTCTTCTAATTCTCCAGCATAAAAAAGACATTTTTGGGCACTAACTCTTGCCAAAGCCAACGCCTCCAAGAGCATAGATTACCCTGTTTCCGAATCACTTGCCATGCCCGATTTTGTAGAAAAGCTTCCGTCCACTGCAAGCTTCCATTCACAGACATCCTGTCCTGCATGCAGCCTCACCCCCGCCTGAACAATCTGATCAACAACATTTTCTGGTACTATATCTCTTAGTAATTCACAATTTCGACCCGACTCATTCATCACTTCATAAACTTTTAAACCTGGACCCCCCACCACCGAACACCTTTCCACCAAAGAACCCACTCCCAATCAAACCAAAAACTTGCATTCCCACTCCGAAGCACCCAGCGTGAATTTGCAAGAACAATAGGCAACAACCGCATAACACCTTTCCAAAACTGAGATCCTCTCCCCAAAGATATCACCGATACAATAGGCGTATCCCTCACATATTTTGCAGCAAAAAATTTGGACCACATTGTTCCTCCCGAGATTAATTTCCAACCAAACTTCATAAGAAGGGAATTTTGAACCTCACTTAGATTCCTAATACCCAGCCCAGCCCACCTTCCTCTAATGGAAAACAAAATTTTCTTCATGAAATCCATCTCCTTTTCTTTCTATCGAGGCTAGAACCCCATAAAAAATTTGAAAATATCCCATTCAAAGACGACATAATTCCTTTCGGCAAATTTAAAACTGAAAGCATGTGAATTGACATACTATTCAAAACATGCTTTATTAAAATAATCTTACCCCCAAATGAGAAGCTTGCTCTTCCAACCGGCTAATTTTTTTTTTTAACTTTGGCCAATAAAAAATCAAACATCCGTATTTTCATTCTCCCCATGTACATAGGGATTCCCAAATACATGCACGGCCATACTCCCTCTTGTACTCCCTCTTGAAAACCAGAAATTTGCTTCAATGCATTTTGCCGCCCAAGTGAAATATTGGAAGAAAAGAAAATTGAAGACTTATTCGAACTTACCAATTGGCCTGACATTTTCTCATACCTGTGCACCACCTCCATTAAACGCCGCATAAACACCTTGCCACCATTAGTGAATAACAAGAGATCATCCGCATAAAACAAATGAGTAATCATAGAACCCCCATTTGGATTAAAAGGCTTAATCCTTCCCAACTGAAATTCTTGGTTCAACATCCTAGACAACACTTCCTCTGACAAAATAAATAAATAAGGTGAGAGTGGATCACCTTGCCGAATTCCCCAAGATGCTTTAAAAAAACTCTAGACCCTCCATTCAGCATGATCGAATAACAAGGAGAGGAAATAGAGTTAAAAATAAAATTCCTCTATTTTTCTGAAAAACCCAACCTACGTAACACCTCCAATAGGAACCACCAATTCACCCTATCATAAGCCTTTGCCATGTCAATTTTTAACATCACATTACCACCCCTGACCTTCCTATTAATCCCATGAATTAATTCCTGCGCAAGAGAAATATTATCAAAAATACTTCAACCTCAGATGAACGCCGCCTGTTCAGGCGAGATGAGACGATCAAGTATAGGAGCCAACCGAAAACCATAATCTTTGGCATGATCTTATAAACAACGGAGCACAGGCTAATCGGACGAAACTGACCAAAACCCACCGGTTCATCTACCTTTGGAATTAAAACCAAATTTGTAGCACTAAAAAAAGTTGTTAACGGTTGTCCCTCAAAGAATTCAATGGTCATACCCAATAAATCAAACTTTACAACCTCCCAAGCCCGAATAAAGAAACTAGCCGAGAAACCATCTGGACCCGAGCTACTGTCAGCCGGGATAGACCAAAGTGCCGCTTTTACTTCTTCCATTGAAGGCCTTGCACATAAAGCATCATTCTCCTGCACAGTAACCGAAGGAGACAACAAAGAAAAAGCTTCCTCATCAAAATCCACTACGGAAGCCGTTAGTAATTCCTGAAAGAAAGTAACGGCTCCATCATGAACCTCCTCTGAAGACCCCAGGACCCGACCATCCTCCAGAGCTATGCTATCTACCTTCTTATTGGCCTTTTTAATTCTCAATACCGCATGAAAATAAGCTGAATTGGCATCCCCTTCCGCTAACCATTTTTCATGAGACTTTTGACAACTCAAAACTTCTTCACGATGTAACCATTGCAAATGCTTCTGTTTACACAATAATAATTCATTTTCAGCTTGAATAGAGAACTCATCACTTACAGGTTGTTCCAGTCCAACTATACAGTCTTCAAGTGCTTTTAATTCCACCTCGACTCTACCGAACACTTCAATATTCCACTTCCGCAAAGCCCCTTTGAGAGCTTTTAATTTTCGGCTTATCCGAACCATAAAACAGCCCTCTACATTAACATTCCACACATCCTGAACTAGAGAGAGAAAACCTTCATGAGAACCCCACATACATTGAAAACGAAACAGCCTAGCCACCGTTCCTCTCTCTTGTGATAAAGACAGCAACATCGGGCGATGATCCGACGTTGTTCTTGGCAAATATTCAACTCGCACATCGCCAAAAAAATTAAGAAAATCTGTGTTCACCAAAACTCTATCCAATCGAGCCCATATACATCTCCCCCCCCCCCCAAATCTACCATTACACCAAGATAGCTGATAGCCCTCATATGGAAGATCAACAAGGCCACATTCATGAATACAATCATTAAACTCCACCTTCGTCCTTGATGGCTGCAAAATACCTCCAGCCTTTTCCGTGTCATTCGGAATAATATTAAAATCCCCCCCTACAAACCACGGAAAACCATTTGCATTTTGTCCACACAAAAACTCCCACAACTCCAACCGTTTAATACGAAAGCAACTTGCATAAACAAAAGTTGATAACACACGGCAATTCCCATGAACAAACCAGCCACTAATCGCTTGATCCGACACTGATATCACTTCAAAATCCAAACCATCCACCCAAAATATCCATATTTTCCCCCCAACCTCAGCATTATTAAAACATTAGGCAACTTCAACCATCTTGCCCATCTACTACATTTATTCGCACCCAGAAAAGGTTCTAAAAGAGCCACCACCAAAGGATGACTTTTATTTAAAATACACCGAAGCCTACTCTTCGACGAAAGAATTCCCCTAATATTCCACGTAAGTATGTGCATCACATAAATCAAATAAATTTTTTGGAACAAATATGCCGCTCCAAAACAACAATGAATTTTTCTTTACAGACTCCCCTCAGCTTTTTTAACGGGACATTCATATCCAGATCCGAATCAAAACATTTGGCCGCTAACTCATTTAATTCTTCCTCCGGCTCCCCATCTGAAACTGCTCAACCATTAACAAACAGCCCCTCATCATCATAATCCTCCACCCCCAAAACTCTCCTCTCCGCCAAACAGCCAAGCTCAAATTCAAGATCTTCGTCAACCAGTTTCAACGAACTATGGGGAGATCGTTTTGCAGAAACAACAACCGGCTTCTCATCAATATCATCCTCTGTAATCTCAAACCAACTCCCACTCTGTTCCTGCTCACAATTCCGTTGAACCTGATTCTCTGGGTATGCACCATTATCTACATGTAATGCTAAATCAGCGGACTGGACCTCTTCAGACGGCGCCAAGACTTTATCATACAACTCTCCAGAAGGTGCCACACTTGCAACTCCTCCCTTCTCTTCCGCACTTCCCACATAATAGCCTCTCTACGCAAGTTTGGTTGATTCACCACTCCGGTATCCTGGTTCTGCAACGGCGTCTCATCATCTTGAGGACCCACTTGCTTCAAAATCTGTTTCGGCTCTACTAAATTCCCATCCTGAGCACTAGCCAATGTCTTATCCTTAGCCAGTAATCTATCTCTCTTCTTGCATTTGTTCTCTAAGTGTCCATGTTTTTTACAATGCACACAAAACAGAGGCATCAACTCATAAAAAACCTCTTGAAAATGACTCTGCTCCAGCCCCGGCACACCCAACCAAAATGAGTGCCGCAATGGTTTTGAGACATCCATTTCAACACAAATGGTGAATAAAACTTCTTGATTAGCTACCAAATTTTTTAAAAAAGTTTCTTTGTGTGGAAGGCGGCTCTTCAAGAGATTTTGACTTTCGATAATCTAGGTAAGAGAAATGTCATAGTGGCAAAATGGTGCTGCATGTGCAAAAGAAGGGGGGAATCTATCGATCACTTAATCTCTATTGTGTAGTAGCAAGTGCGCTGTGGAATGTGGTTTTCAGCCTTTTCAGAATAGAATGGGGCCTTCCTGAGGATGATAGCTTTATAGATTGTTTGAGTGGGTCAATTGGGAGGTCACAATTTTAGTCGCTTGGGGGGTGATCCCATTTTTCGTAATCTAGAGCATATGAAGAGAGCTGAATGCAAGATACTTGGGGATATATTATTTTCCAGCTATTTCAGAATTTTATGGATTTTTGTTCTTCTAATCATTCAAGAAGTTCTCTCTTGAAGGCATCCTGTGTATTAGGTTACGCCCCTCTACACTTAAGAAACTGTATTTTTACTAATCAAAAACCAAAGAAAAGAAGTTAATTCTTGTGTATTAGGCATCCTGTGTATTAGGCATCCAAGACGTGCAATCATTCGATCTGCTGAAAATAGCATCCAAACTATATCCAGCCAAAAATGAAAACCACATCTAGCCGAAAATCATATATCAAGTTCATTAAGGATAAACATGGATTACACCACTTTCTCTATTTAATAAAACCAAGAAAGATCTTAAAGAGGACTTTTTGATCCTGTGAAAAAAAAAGCCTACGACTTATTATTGCTTTATTAAAAAGTAGGACTTACCTTGCTCAAATGGGCAACGGGCAGGATCCTCACCAAAATAAAGTGCAAGTGCATCTGCATTTCTACCCTGTCCACCAAAGACAGATTAAGGGCATGATCTGCACTCCATTAGATAATGTAATATAGAAGTTGTAGATATCATTGACATACCACCACAGAGTAGAGATTTGTAACAGATGTCACCTCTGTCTCAGCAATGCCAACGAATTCTTTCAATGTCTATAGTAAAATAGCAAAAACAATCAGGAAAAAACAGAAACACAAGAAGATCCAGCCAAAAACAAAAAGATGTGCATATACCAAGGCAACTAGAAAATCAATAGATAATGTTTTTCCTGGACAGAATGCAATGATTTGGAAGGACATTCTGAAGGGCAATAACTTTAGGGCCAAACAGTTCATAATAAAGACCAATACCCCCAAATCATATAACAAAATTTATATCCAAATCTTCATTGTGCATCAAAGTCCAGATTCATTCAATTATAACAATCTATATTAACCTAAGAGACGTTTTTATTTGTAAACAAATGCAGCAGACAGAAAATCCTTGGAAAAGAAGCATATCCGTCCCTAGCAGAAGTGCAGATACCTTCAATACAAACACAAAAACAGAATAGACATGCAGTGCCTCTGAACAGTCGGCAGAAATGCAGACACGATCCCTAGCAGAAAAAATAAAAATAAAAACGCAGAAAGCATGAAGGAAAAGCCGCAATCTTGGAGAAGGATGCCCTTCATGATTGGACAACCTTGGGACCCATGATAGGTTCACAACCCATTATTGAGCAGCCAGCAGGTCTCAAGTCTTTCTTAAGGAAAAGTACGACATGTATGAATAGTAAATATATCGATTAAAACATATCCGAAGTGTACTTAGGAAATCAAAGCATAACAACTTATATTACAATTAATGTAACACGTTGGGTGACCTAATTAGACCTGTGAAAGTGAACACTGAAATGAAAGTCTACATATGTTCAAGTGGGGCTCCAAGTACAAATTGTACATATAATGTGTAAAACTTTGAAGAGAACTTGTAATGAGAACAGACTCGGTTCTTAACCGCATGGTACTGCATCCCCAAAAGGAGATGTAAATTGGGTTAAATCCAAGCATCATGCAAAATAAATATTCAAAAAAAAATGAAAATCTCTAGAACGTCATAATTTTGCCTTTGAGGCTTCTGAGGCATGTAACAATTACTTACTCATTATTCAACTACAAATTAGACGTGCTACCTGAATGTTAATGTACCATCACCAACAAGAAGTAATTCTTCTCTTTATAAATTTCTCCAAATAGTAATTCACTAAATTCTTAATGCACAAAATGCAATGGGGACATAGATATAGACTCTAGTCAACTAGCACAGATATTCACTAATCCTCCTAAAAGAGCAAAACCAATATAAAACCACATAGGATGCCAATTCATCCAGATTAATAGCTGTACAACAAATAATAGTAACTCAAAAGCTCTACATAAACTCCTTCATGCCTGCCATGACAACTGAAGTTCAATTCGTTCACAATTTCTCTTAATTGCCCAACTTTATGCCATGAATAAATTTCCTGTATTCGAACTCCACACTTTGGAAGTAGACCATAACGAAAAGGTTTTGTTTCTTGTTTTTGTATCAGTGACCATAAGGAAGAGGTTTAGAAGTTATAACATGAAATGTTTTATTTTTCCTGCTCATGTTTTTTTCTATTTATTAATTAAGGGAAAAAGTGTTCTTTATTTGTGTCATTATATATATCCATTTGAATAATTGACAATTCATTGATTCTCGATCTTTTTTTAGACATGTAAATAATATTAAGAGAAAATGAATCAAGCAGGTAGCTGAACTTTAAAAAAAAAATGTCAAGCCAATGGATGCAAACAACTGAAAAACTGAACATCAATAGAAAACTAAATGTTAAATTATTTAAGAATACGTAATATTACAAAAAAAAAACTACACACCTTATGGAAAACTTCAGATACAGGACCATCATTTTCGGATGCAGTCAGCTCCTGCCTAACCTTTTCTAGTCCCTTGATTATAGCTTGCATTTCTTCTGCTAAAGACTTCAATTGTATCTTCAAGGAAGAAAGGAAACCATATAAGCATCATCTAAAGACAATATTCATACCATCAAAAAATAGATGGTTACCTTAGATGCACCTTCAAGGCTAATGAAGTCCAGGTGAAAATCAAGAAGTTCTGGTGAATTATTCGCCAAAAGCTGAGCAACAAGAAAACCAAATTTGAGATTAAGTATAAAAGACTAATCGCCAATCCAGCAGTGAAATTATGTGCAGCAAAACTTGGTGAGAAAAACACATCTGACCAGCAGAATAGGTTGCGCTAAGACCGGTAGAGCACTAGAACAAACTAACCAAAACTTCCTAGGCTTTTTGCTCTATTGTTAACAACATAGTACTAAAAAATTCTGTCATGTATCCTTCCTGAGAGTTAAGCTGCTGTAACATTTTTTTAGAAGTAATTTTACAATACCTTCTAGGCTTCTATGGGCTTCTTGGGATTTGACCTCTTGGAAATGGAATTTTTTAAAGTACAACACAGAGAAACAACACATTATAGACAAAAAAGCATCAGCCTAAGCACGATGCCTGAACTTTTCATACTGACCCAACTAGAATTGAATACTCAATTCGTTTTAGGCCAGTTCATTAGCCCTTGCTACAGTTCTAGACTGATGTTCCACAAAATCAATTAGGTTAACTCAGCTAAGACATGCACTGGACCAGCCCAACCTGACCACTGATGCAACCCTAAAATTCAGAACAGCGTCTCCTCTCTGAGCCAAAGAAGATATACTGATATGCATAATTGACAGAAAAATACAAGATCCATACCTTGCAAAGATAATGCATGAGTGTCATCTTATTGTTAGAAGCACGTGTATCAGTGAGCTTTAGAAGACTGTCCAACTTGAATCCAATTGCAGAGCCTGTATGTTTTAGGATCATACAGAATTAAGATGAATAAGGTCTGAAAAATCCCCTAATCTTGAAGGTTTATAAGATATGACATCAATTAAAAAGCAGAGGATCTAAAGAATATGGTCCAAGTTATGTAGGTTGTGCAACAATAATTTAAGAAAAGAAGGGAACTATAATCCATAGACAAGTTTAGCTTCTTCCTTTTCCTTTTAAACTTCAATTTCATAACTGTTCAATCATTCAGTACAATGAAGAATGTGCCTCTGAGAATGGAAGTTGCACAAAGACTGCCACACAAAAACTCATTCCACAATTAGTAGGTGGCAGTAAATTCCAAGAAGGTTTTTCTCTTTTAAATTGCAGAAGGGGTACAAACAAACGATCGTAAGAATTTTCAACTAATCCACACTCTTCTTTCTAACGTACTTTGAATCTTATATCAGTAACATAAGTCAACTAAAATCAAGTCAATAAGTCATCAAATGGAACACAGAAATAATAGCATCCAACAAATATAATTAGGGAATCAAAGGAACACTTCATTATGGTTTAAGCACACATAAAACTCTTGATGCTCTCCAAATTACAACCAATAGTCGTCAACTAGTGCGATGCAAAGGAATAATTAAAGTAACATAAGTTAAAAGGTGAGGAAGCTAACAGGGTAAATAATGAATAGCAGTGTTTTAAATTTCATACCGTACCGGCCGGTACGGCCGAAATTTTTTGTTTCGGCAGTCCGGCCGGTACAGGTACTATATCTGTTCCGTACCGGCTAAAATACCGGCCATACCGGACTAAATTTCGGCCTGTACCGGCCTATATTTCGGCCAGTACCGGCCGATTTTTTTTTTTTTTTTCAAACTACAAACTTATTTTTTAACCCCTAATTCAGACTAGACTATTTATAATTTTTATATATATGTATTTATATATAATTTATTTATATATAGACTATTATTTTGGAATATAATTTTTAATATATTTATATATATAATTTATTTATATATCGACTATCCCGAAACATTATCCCGAAACGCTATCCCGAAACGGTACCGGTACCGAAATATTTCGTTCCAGTGCCTTGACCAGTACAACGTCCGGTACGGTATTCAAAACATTGATGAATAGTCAATAGCTACAATAAGATGAAATCTTTTTTCTTTATTGGAAAAGTGATAATCAAATAATAGAAGAGTTAAGTGGTGGGAAAGCCAAAGCGACAAGTAATGAGAAATCAATAACCACTATAAATGAGAAGTCATTTTTTCTTCTCGACTGAATTAGTAATCATAAAATGTAGGAAACCTTTCGCCCTCAAACCTCTTTTAATTTTAATGTCGATAAATCGGGTGGATTTATTATGGTAATAAAGGCAACACAATGAAAGGTCTTTTTAGCATGTGAAGGGTTGGGATAGGTCGAAAAAGTAAAATGAAAAAAAAAAATGATGAGGTGGTTCAATAAAATACAAAGAGGATGCTTCATAAATTATATAGGTAATAAATAGCTATTGTTAGCCATTAGTCTGCGTTAAAATCAGCCATGCCAATGACAAAGAGCATTAGAATAGTAATAGTCCATGGGCATTCAAAAACATGTCTTTAAAAGTCTTTGCAAATTATTCATGACAGAATGACATATAAGCCTCCTTTGTCGAGATAGAACGTAACCTTCCAATATTTCTTGAACTAATAAATGACTGTAAGAATTAGGCAATAATTAAACTCCTTACCCCTTGCAGTTCCTTGGTTCAACGTATTCCCTATAAAAAGAATAATCTTCATAACTTCCTTCAGTTTGACTGATTTCCTCACCTAATTAACCAACAAAAGACTACCTAAGCTGAAAAGAGAAGCACAGAAACTGGAAAGACTTGCAACCACTAGTGACATACCTCTTCGCATGCAGAATTTACAGTGTTCAAACTCTTTTTAAATTCTGAGATCTGAAAAGGGGTTCAACAAGGAGATGACTATGTCAAAAAAGACTTATTCATGAGATTTAAAAATTTACCAAAATCAAGCATGGCAGTAACCACCAAACCTGAGAGCTGAACTGAATCTTGAAAGAAAATACTCGTAATTTCGACTCAACCCGAGGTACTTTCATCAGCTCCAAAAAGTACTGAAATACATATATACACATGTAAAATAACAAAGCTTTACATATATATGTTAAAACCATGTATTCAACCAAAAACAGCCATAAACAAGTGATGCTCAAGAATTTCAATGAACGCCGTATATAAAACAATCAAACAAACAAACAAAATCAGAAGGCATTTTAAAAAGTTTTATTTCCTCTCTCCCAAAATATATTAGATGTCTACAACTCGCACACAATGTGGATTCAATTATTCTGGGAAAAAAAAAAAGTGGATCCAGATTTAAGCATGATATGAGAACTTAAGTAACAAATGCTTTAATTTTTGGAAATGTATTTTAGGACAAGCCAAAAAGATGAGCATCTCGTCTATTTTGGTACGGAGCAAGCAAGAATAATGCAATATGAGGATGACGGGGATTTTTTTCTTGCTACCAAAAAGGAAAAGTGAGGTTTTATATCAAGTGAAAAATGAGAAAAAACAAAAGCTATATCATCCACCGCCCTTTCTTTCCTCCCGGCTATTCAAACAATTTCTCACTTAGACAGATCAGTAAACTGAATAATTGACATAGACAGCTAGTCATTCTTGTTAATAACTACAACAAGATTTTACATCAAGTGAGAGAAAGAGAACCCACTAAAACAGAAAGGCAAAAAGACTGCATAGTATCCAGAGAACTTTCTCACTGATTCGGTGAGATAAATGTTCACCATTAACTTGTTCTAATACACAGAGAGAGAGAGAGAGAGAGAGAGAGAGAGAGAGAGAGTTATGTAAACAACTTTAAGATCAAGGAAGACAAGACCAGATCAAAATTCAGAAAGCTACATGAATAAAACACTAATGCATAAATCACCAAATTATATCATTTATCAAGTAGAATAAATTCACATGTTCAAGATTGTGATCAGAAAACATATAAAAAAACATGAAGTGGTCAAAAAATAAACTTTGGCAGACCTGTTCGCACTTTCCGAGGTTCTCCTTGTCACCAGTGTAGCCCTAAATAAACAATAAAACAAATCAAGATTGAACAAATAGAAGTACAAAAAAAACAGTGCCAAACTATATACTCATAAGCAGATGAATATAACACAAAGACTCTTCAATATAAAAATTCATCGACAAATTGCTGACAAGATATTATTAAAAAGGAACCATAATTTATTTGAAACCATCACCTTTAGAAGTTCCATCTCCTCTTTGGTGGGACAAAATTTTATGAGATTCTCCACCTGGTCAACATCTAATACTGATTCATCCATTGCAAGAACTGCAGCCTGACAATATGCATATAATAGATTGTTAGCAAATACCTAGTAGGAAGTTAGGAACATTGTTCAGGAAAAAGAAAAAGAAAATATTACCAGCTCAACCATAAAAACCAATCAAATAAGAGCTTCAATTGAATTTATACCTAATTAGTTGCACCACTATGACACTTAAAGGATAAAAACACAGGAGCTATTACCACCTTAGAGTCTCACTTTTCATCTACCCATAATGGTTTATAACGCATGAGAAACCTACTCAGTTGCAGGAATGCAGTAGCAAGCTTAAAAGCACCAAGAGAAAAAAAAACTACAGAACAGCATTAAATGTTATTTAGCGTGGCAAGGTTTACCTAAGTGAAAAAGAAACAAAAGCCCCATTACCCCATGGTAGAATCTTTCCTCAAACTTTCAATTTAACCCCAAAACATCCTACCATCCTTAAATCCGTCAATGAGAAGGGATATTCAAAATAATACTAATTATAACTGTATAAAGAATAATAATAGAAACCAGAAATGGAAAATTAAGAATAACAAAAATATATTATTTTTCATACATAAAATAAGTTCTATTAATCATGAAAAAAAGATAAGAAGACATAGTCAAAGTACACAAGGAATAATATCATTGGTAGTTAGAAAGAGAAGAGAGCTAGTCCTGAAAACTAATGCTAGAGAGACATATATTGGCTGTCATCCATTGATAAAGTGCACTGAAAAAGAAAGCCACGAGCTCTTCAGTGGTCCTCATGAGTCCCCAAAGCTTCATTCATTTCTCTCCCTCCATATGCTCCATGATACACAAATCAGGATCATTTTCCATAAGGTTGCATTTTGGTGCCTACCAAACCACTCCTCCTTAGGATGCTGAGAAAGACAGATTGAAATGGAAGTTCGAGGACTGCCTAGGCATTACCCAACTTAACTTATAAAGGCTAAACCGAACTTGCCATAATGTGCTAGCAACCTAATAGTGAAGTAAAAGATGATCAACAGACTTTTTTCCATTCCGCTAGCACATGCAACACCATTCTACAACTATAATACGACTCTTCCATAGATTATTCCAAGTACAGATCTTGTTGAATGCAGCCATCCAAAGAAAGAAGCTCGCCTCAAGGGAGCCTCGCTCCTCCACAGAGAGGTACTGCTATCCTGGGGTACTAATGCAATATAGAATGAAACTCCATACACCCTTATCTTAGATAGACTCCATCCTCACAATAACCACATTCCAAATTGATTCAGGATTAAAAACAAAGGGTAAGATGAATTTTACTAGCATCCTCAATTTTGTTCTCATGTTGATCAGCTGGCACCAAGAAATTGACAGATCACCGACAAGTATTCAATATAATATTAAGGTGGACATAAGAGTAAAACACCATGCCTTTGGGCCATTGAAATCATCAAAGTCCATTTTGTTTTGTACTAACATTATTCTATAACAGAGCCCAAAATATACAATAAAATAAAATGACAGTAACAAATACATGCATGCACATGCACAATTGTGCACACAACCAATAGACCATTCCCAAATACAATTTTACGGCAACCATTAAAATAGTTTTCAGAGTTTCTGTTTTTTCTTTCCAAATCAAGAGTATAACCATTAAATTGCAGCAATGCTCTTATCATGCTGCACAAAGTGTTCTCAAGAGTAACTTTCTAAGAACAAAGCTTAAAAGGTCTTGATGCATGTGCACCTGCCATAGTTTTAAAAATGAATTTATCTAGGACAGTCAGTTTCCTATAAGCACAAATCAAAACTTCAGTGAGATCAACTAGGCACCTTAACGTGAAGAGATCACATACTGCCTCCTAGCAGTATTCGATACATTCTTCAACCAAAAGTTATCACGCTTCTATCTTCTAGCGCCAAACCTTGCTGGCAGTTGGCATACAACAATTTTTTCTCTGAAATAAATAAGGGCATAGCCCCTATACAGAGTCCACATTTGTCTTGAACCAATTCTTGCTTTGATAGTTTGAACTTTGAAGTCAAAGTCAGGTCAACAAATGTCAATACAAGTTATGCTTGGTTTAACATGTTCAGACCTATTTTTTTCCTAAAAATTTAAATTTTACGATTCATGCATAACCATATATTTCCAGCTCATAAAATTTAGTGCCAGTTTCACTAAATACCTAAATGTTCCCCAAAACACTTTGCATTATTCTTTTAACCATTTGCAGGATCCCATATATCGAGTGACCAAATTTTAAAACCCAAGTGATGAAGACCTGTCTAGTTTTTTCCCAAGACTCACTTTATGGAGCTAAGATATATTAGCAATGCAAAGTTTTGCTGGAATCATTAGGTTCAAATTTAGATTGGTAAGATATGCAAGGATCAAATAAAAGCCACCCTATATGTTTTCTCAAAGGCCACAAGTTGGTGTATAACTATCAATCAAAGCTTTATTGCGTTCTTTCATGGTCCAGTCCACATTTTGCATTAAAATGATTGCACAAACTTCAGGCTTGGAACAACCCTTGCAGCTAAGAACAACAGCCTTTTTTGCCTTTAGTACTAATGAAAGAATAATCATGTTTCAATATTACGAAATAAAATAAAATAAAAGGAGTATTCTTCTACCGGGACATGAAATCCGACAGAAAAGCTAGAATGCACTGCATTAACTCCATGTATCCATTTTAGAGAGAAAATTGTTGCTTCGTCCGCAAATTATGAAAGTAATCAAACTCATATGAAAGTGAGGACCATAAAGCTCACCATCATATCAGAAAGCGGCATCTTAACTTGTGTAAGCATAATTTCAGTGTTGTTGGCTCTCCTCAGGTCAATCTACAAGCCATCAAACAAGTTTAAAGAGAAATAATATCAGAATATCATATTGCAGAAGTGCCGGGGGTTAAATTCAGCTTTAATCATTGACAGTCAACAAGTATCACCAATATAAACCCACTGAATTTCAACCAAATAAAATCTACCATAAGTACAGTAAGAAAATGGGTTACAGATATCTTTGAATCATTATAAAGTTATTTCCACCATCAACTGTACACCTCTCTTTTTCTGAACATATTAAGTGAAATATACACACCCTACATACACCTTTATGTTTTCCTTTTCTTTAGCAGAAAAGATGACAAATATTAAATTTTTTGCACATAGAAAGACGCTATGACATGCATCTTTCTCAGTCATATGTGCATGAATGCCAATTTATACATGCAAACAAACTTCTAGAGAAGAATTTATGACTAGCATCTATTAAAAATTATATAAAGATTAAATCTGATGGTCTTTGGAACAAATGGTAACATAAATTAGCTTTACCAACATAAAGGATCAGAATTTTAACTAAGAGGAATGGAGTGCTAGCTCTGTTCTAACAATCTGAAAGCTATCAAAAAATGAAATGATATTCCTTAAATTTCTTGTGCCAAATACTAGACTGATATGACTATCTCCTCACAAATTTAGCTCTTATTGATGCCATTAATCAAGTGATAAACCCTTGGGGTTGGCTCAAGCGGTGAGAGCCTTGGTCTTGGTGGTATGCTCCCTCCAAGTCTAAGGTTCAAATCCTCTTGGGTGCAAACAATTTCTAAGGGCCATCAAATTGGGGGAATTTCCCCTTGAATTACCCAAGGTGCACTTGCGGGAAACTCCTTGTTGAAGGCTTGTGCAGCCACAGTATTAGTCATGACTTTGTTCTCGAACACCCGGTGCCAATAAAAAAAAATTATTCAAATGATTGAAAATTGAAAATTGAAAATTGAAAATTGGCTGAAATCAAGAATCCATCACAAATGACAGTAGAGGAGAATTTTTAATTCAATCTAAGATTATGGGAATATGAACAGTAGAATCAGCACTCTCAAACAACTGAACTTCAAGGACACTGTCAAAGGGAAAAAAACAAAGGATTTCTAGGACACCATAGAAATATCAGATTACCAGGTGGACTTTGTCAGTTTTGGATCCAACAGATTTGCGCCGTGCCCCAGCTTTACCTCCTGCATCAGCTGGTTTTGGAACTGTTGCAGAGAAAAGGCTCTCTAGCTCTGACACATCAAATCCTGGCGCACTAAGATAAAAGAACAAAAAATTCACCGACTATGAAAGTAAGAACACTGAATTTTATATATAAAAGAAGGAAAACATATGATCTGTTGGAACTGAAGCACCACTATTCATGGGGGAAAAACACATCAGCATGTGATCTTAAGTAAAAGTTTTGATCAGCAAGAAGAGTTAGAATACATTTGAGAGTCTCCATATCTTTGCAATTCTTCCCATAAACTTCCTTGCAAAGCCCTGGTTACCTTGCTCCAATGCAAAGGCTTCAATGAGGATCTTCGAGGAGCTGTAGTAGTCGCCCCCATCCCTGAAGGACGTGAAAGTCCACGCCCTCTCCCTAAAGACAGGCCTCTTGCATCAGCAGCAGCATTTGGTCCTTTGGCACCTAATGGCGGAGGTGGAGGTACACCACCTGGAGGTCTAGGTGGAGCTGGAGGGCCAGGCACACGAACTCCAGGCGGAGGTGGAGGGGGTGGTGCACCAAGTGATGTGGGAGGTGGGCCTTGACCTATAGGAGGTGGCGGAGGAGGTGGTGCTCCATGGATTGGAGGTGGTGGTGGTGGTGGTGCTCCACGCATTAAAGGAGGTGGAGGTGGAGGTGGAGGTGGCGCTCCAGCTATTGAAGGGGACAAATTTGGTGCTCCACTAATTGGAGGTGGTGGAGGAGCAGGTGGGGCTCCACGAACTGGAGGTGGTGGTGGAGGAGGTGGGGCTCCATGAACTGGAGGTGGTGGCGGAGGAGGTGGGGCTCCCTGTGCTGGAGGGGGTGGGGGAGGTGGGGCTCTTGCCACAAGTAATGGTTGTGGTGGGGATCCAAATGGTGGAGGAAGTTTTGGTGGAGCTCCATATAAAGGAGGTACAGGTGGTGGAGGTGGAGGTGGAGGTGGAGGTGGAGGTGGAGGAGGAGTGCGCACTCCAACTCCAAGGTTTGGTGCAGTAAATGTGCTCAGAAAAGGGGGAGGGGGAGGCGGAGGCGGAGGAGTTGGTGAAAGGAACATGGTAGCACTATTCTGCCTTTTAGGAGGTAGAGGTGGGGGTGGAGGTGGAGGTGGAGGTGGAGGTGGAGGTGGAGGTGGAGGTGTGACACCCACCTGCAAAGGTTGGGAAGGCGATGAAGGATACATGGATGGAAAGGACGAAAACGAAGGGGTGTTATAATGTTGTGGTGGTAGAGGTGGCGGGGGAGGAGGGGGAACTACTTGCTGCAGGTTAATATGTTGTGCTTGAGTTTGTGAGGATGAATATGAATCTTTAATTGATGGTACCAATGATGGTGGGCATGAAGCAACTGCCTCTTGGGTAGAACCTGAAGGCTTCACAGGATCCACCTTACAACTTTTCAGACCATTGGTCACATCAGTTGAAACCACAGTGGTGGGGGTATCAGAAGAAGCTTTTAATTTGGGAACTGCGTTAGAATCCTTTGAAGGAACATTAACACCAAGAGCAGCTGGTGCACTGTTATATCTTGATGGTGGATATGATACATGCATTGAATTAGTATAAGAGCCTTTGTTAGGAGGGATCCACCTAGATACTGCATTTGGCTTTGCCAGTTTTGCATGAGACTCTTGCTGTTTAGTCTTTTGTTTGGCAACAACTGAATCTGCAGCTGGTTTTGTGCTGAGTGTAGGCTGTTTCTTAGGCACATTAGGTAGAACTTTCTCTGATTTTTGTCTGGGAACATCAGCAGTCAACTTTTTCTGGGGAACCCTGGAATCTAAAGTCTTCTGTGTAAAACTGTTTCCTCCATCACCTTTGTCTCCCATCTCGTCCAATTTGCCACACAAATCTTCCACCACTTCCTTGGTTTCCAGACTTGGCTGCATATCAGCAGCAGCTAGTATGAAATCTAGCTTGATATCACCATCATCAACACCAATGTCCTTCACCAAATGATCAGAACCCACCTTCTCATCCATCTTATATTTCACATCATCAACAGCAATGTCCTTCACTGCATCAATATTAGAAACCAACTTTCCATCCCGTTTGTGGGTTCCATCATCTGATGCACAGTCTTGAAATGCGTAAGGATCCAAATCCCCCTTCCCTTCCTGCCCATCAACTACATTGCTAAAAATCTCTTCCACCTCAAAAAATTCCTCAGGTGAAGCAATTTCTGCCTCATTTCCTTCACTGGCTACGACTGTAGTAAGAGCAGGCACAACAGCATCAGCATCCGAAAAAAGTACCTGATACATATATGAGAATGTATTTAACACCTACAGCTTTAGGAAAAGACACTAACAGAAAAGTCACAACAACTTACCTCTGCGCTAAAGTCCTTCGGGAATTGGTCCTTGGCATCCCACGGAACATCAATTTCATTGCGGTTGAGCATCAGAATGTTTGACCTCACAAATGCTGTGTGGAACATAACCATGAAGATCATCTCCTCATGTACCAGATCTTCATCCAAATGGATGCACTCAAGAACAATATCCCCTTGAACACGGCAATGGATATCAATTTTCACTAGCATACACTCTCCCTGCTGTTAAAGTTCATAAGACCACTTACATATTTGGTAAAATCTAATTTCCAGTTTCAGATTTGTGACTTAGGAATTACCTGTAGATAGTGGTGCACATTCTTTTTTGTCTTTGAAGTTGAAAACAAAAGCTTAGAACTTCTATTAGCTGGTGTTGAAGGGTCCTGACCATAAACACGTATAACAGGCCTGCAACCTTTCCCCCCATCAAATAGTGGAAGGACTCTCAGAATCAGGCAATCCAGAAGTAAAGGTGTATCTGATGGAGGCCAATCAGAACCTAAATTTCTTCTAGATATATACTGAAGATATCTCAGCTGAGAAGGCTGTGGGTTTAAAGGAGACAAAAGATGAAGAAGTTCATTTGGAGCTTGCTTGTAGACCATGTCAAGAGTCTTCTGCTCCCCACTGTACTGTTTTCGGTATAACAGAAGACCAGCTAGCATGAATGCAAGCACAGACCATCCTCCTCTTTCACAGTGCATCAACAGCACATTTTGTTGCCCTTCCAATGACAACCAACTTTCACTTGATCGAAGGAAGTGGTGGATCATCTCCAATGGCAGAAGAGGACACCCCTCATATTGTCGAGGGTAATCCATAACTGTCATGTCATATTGAGACAATATATCTGAAATTTGACTTCGCCTCTCCCCTTCTCTAAAGTTAAACACCATGAAAGAAGCATCAGGAAAGTGGTCCTGTAACTGAGCTACAATGCCACCCATGTACACTCTGTACTCATCTTCTTCCAAGACATCCGGGGAGAAGCAACAATCAAACACTAGAAAAGAAGAAAAGAGAAATAAGACAATCAACACCCATAATTGGTATATGGTCTTCAAAAATCAAATAAGGAGCTAAGAAGAAACTTAAGAATTCTGACTAAACTCATGGTGCATAGTGACCCTCAAAGTTTTTTTTTTTTTTTTTTTGCCAATAAACGAGAATTTTATTAATGATATAAATAGAAATAGCCCAAAAATACTCCTCACGTAAAATAGAAGAAACTGGCACAAATACTGCTTAACATTTGTGTTCAGAAAAGCTTTTTTTTTTAAGAAGAAAAAGCAGCTACAAATAGCTAAAGTAAAAAAGAAACAGTTCTAAAACATATAGAAACCATCAGTCCATGCCATAAAATAAGCTTTAGCAAAATTACACAATAAATTACAGCTCTTGCTAGCCATAAAACAAGACCCATAGTCTTGAAATTGATTTTTTAAAAAAAGAAAAAAAGAAAGCAATGGAATATTTGTTTCCCAAAATGTCAGAGCAAAACCATCCTCATTTGTCAGATCTATAGAGGTCCAAATTGTCCACAAAAATTTAGACCCCAAATTGATGCTCCTTACCAAACGGTTGCTTTGTTTTCCAGAGCCTCTTCAACCATTCATCATTTTCGGGCCTACTTCCATAAATTTTGTTCCCTCCCAAGTATCAATTACTGTTAGGTGCCTCTACCGCTAAGCTCTAGTAGATGCATACGCAACATTAAAAGAATAATCCGCTAGATATACAGTTGAATTTGATCTGCTCAATCCAATTCCTGGTGCTTTCTGGTCCCTGCCTCAGTTATATTCCCACCCGATGAATCCGAACAATAGAACACGATATAAACAAGCAGGAAACTACTTCACCAGCATTTTGTCTAATCACCTAGGGAAGAAAGTTATGCTACATACTACACTCTCGTATGAGGAAACTACTTAAGAAACAGAGCACCAAAACAAAAAGAGAAGAGAAGGAAGAAAAAAACACCACAATTGAACAATATTCACAATGCATTCTGCAGTATCTTAAAATGCAATGGAACTCCCAAAGCGGGACTCATTGGAACCTAAATTGCACACGGAATTACAAAACTGAGCATTTTCTCAACTTCACGAAGAAGACAGAAATGGCCGAAAGCTCGAGAATTACACCATTGCTAGGGCACTCAGAAGGTGGACACACGACAATAAAAAGAAAAGGAAAAATGGGGAATGATTGAAACGGTTAAAAAAAGTTACCGTAGACCCTTTCGGAGATCTCAAGAAGCCGATCCGGAGGCTTGCGGTAGAAGAACCTTCTGAACAGCGCCATGTGATGGCGCTGTTTCTCCCCCGATCGGATCCAAACCGATAATTCGAATCAAAACCAATCTAACAACCAGAGAGATCCCAAAAGAAAACCCGCCAGATCTCGAACTTCCCCAATTGGTGAACACACTCAAAAGCTTGTCTTTTCACCAAATTCAGCCCCTCCAATCAAACCCAATTCCGAAACTCAGACAAAGGAAAGCTAAGTCCAGGCAGAATCCGATAGTAATCCAACAACACCAGGGATAGATAAAATAAACAACAAGCTCGGCACCAAAAAACAAATAGAAAGAAATGGGGAATTGAAATCGAATTCAAAGGACTTAAGAGTGTATTAGGGGAGTGATAGTAGGTGGGAAAATGTTGTTTTTTTCAGCAGATGATGAGGAAAGTGTTAAAATCCAGCGGAATTCAGCAATGTCTCGTGTGGGAGAGAGAGAGAGAGAGAGAGAGAGAGAGAGAGAGAACTAGACAGTGTAAACTGAAAAGGAGCAGACTGTATTGGTATTTTAGACAACTTTTTTCTCTCATCTCCTCTCCTCTCCTCTCCTCTCATGTCCTGTGAACAACAAAAACAGATCACAAAAAATGAAATAGGACAGTAGCAGACAGGGAGACAAACAAAATAAAGAAACGGAAAAACATACGAAGTTTGGGGTGACGAAGTAATAAGACCGGTCGCAGTGAATTTTCATCATTTGACCTCATTAGCCGTCTTTCAATTAACGGAAACTTCTTGGCGCGGTGGTCCGGATTTATATAATTGAAAAATTCTAACTACCATCATTACGTGATAAATTATTTTTATCTTTTTATATGTGTTTAAATAGAATTATAAGAATAATAAATTACATATTAATATGTGATGCGGAGATAAGAAAAAACATTTTTCAAATTATTTATAAATAGATTAATAGAAAATACTAAATTTTTCTTTATGGGCAAATTAAAATTTGCGAAAAAAAATTCCATCTCTATAAAGATGTAAGTAAAAATATTGTTAGAAAACTTGAATGCATACAAAAATTTAAAATATCGTGACAGTTGAAGATGAACGTATTAACAATAAAGTAAAAGATGCAAAATATGAACAAATAAATAAACCATGTATGCACAAATGTCATGTGAGCCTACAATTGAATTTATGATTTGGCACCAAATTAAAAAGATAAACTTATTCGTAACTCTAATCAAACATCGTTGAACACTGGACTTGTTTGAAGAGTGAGATGAGATGAGAATTTCGTAAATAGTAGTAAGATAGTTTGTGAATAGTAGTGAGATAGTTTGAGTTGAGTATTTTTTAGGTTTTGAGAAATGAGATGAAAAAAAAGTTGAAAAAAAATTATTATAAACTATAATGTAATAATATAGTTTATAATATATATTTTTTTTTTTAGAATTTGAAAAAGTTGGAATTGTTTTTTATTTTTTATTTGAAAGTTTGAAAAAGTTATAATGATTAATTTAAAAATTTTGTATTTGAATTATGTTTGAAAATAAGATGAGATGAAATGAAATGAAATCATATAAAAATTTTGTATCTCATCAAAGGCCTCAAAGCTGCCCTTAAGATTTCATGAGCAATTTGTGTGCGATGAGGAGGCTCTCCCCCTCCACCGAATGGCCCGTAGATCATGCCTCCACCACTGTGGTGTGGCTCGTTGGCCACCACAAGCGCACCTAGGGAGGGAAAGCCCTCCTCCCCAATATGTTTTTGAAAAATGCTAGTATGTCTCATGAATTTATCTCTCATTTTGATTGTCATGTATTTTAATTTTTTTTTTAATGATTAAATAAGTGACTTTTATTTTTTAAAAATATTGAAAGATGTTTAAAAAATATAAAAAATAAAATAAAATGTGAAATGTGTACTAGTGGACACACCCAACCGTCAAAGTTGGGTGGCACACTAGCACCATTCTATTTTTTTATATATATTTTTATCATTTATTTTTTAAAAATTTGATTTTTTTTTTAAAAGTATTTTTCACTTATTTTAAAAATAATAATAATTAACATTTGAATGCCAAATGACAACCTTATCATTAGTATATTAGACAGAAGGGTTTAATGGGAAAATTTTGCATACTAATGGAGTTAATTACAAAAATTTGAAAACGAGGGAATAATTTGCAAACAGGTTAAAACTCATAAAATGATTTCTGACGTTATAATTAACCTAAGATTTTAATCGGGATGTTGAATAAAATAACGTAAGAAATAGATCGTTTTAGGTTGATGCAATAAGTCACCACATTTGGAGTCATGGTAACAAATTAAGATTCTTCCAAATATTTATACGAACTTAAAAGTAGGGTGGCAATTTGTATTTTCGCGTCGTGTCAAGTCATGAATATTCAACTATATGGGTCAATCCGAACCCAACCTATCAAGCTAAATCTGTCAAACTTTCAAATCCTAAACTGACTCATTTAGATAACAGGTCGTGTCATCCATTTTGACCCGTTTAATAATTAATTAGAAATAGGTCAATACGACATGACTCATTTCAATTTGTTTCATGAAAATGGGTTGAACTAACACGCAAAATCCATTTGATTTGATTAACATAATTTCACATAAAAGTTAAAATCTATATTTATTACTAGCACAATATCTTAAAAAAATAAGACTACCTATTAACAAAAAATATCAATTATGAGGGGTGTTATCCCCTGGGCCAGACCAAGAAAAGGGACTAGGATCCCAGGGCCTGACCAAGAGAAGAGGCTGGATTCGAGCCTAGATAGCAGGTGTGGGCTGGGCCGAGCATACCCAAGAGGCCCAAATGGAAGGGATGATTAGACAGGAAACAATGACAAAAGTGTGGCAGGAGGGACAGTCTAACACCCCATTGGCCGACATTCCTTGACCCTAAACATCAGTGCCCAAACATGATAGGAAGGTGGGAATACCTGGCTGAGGCCACACCGCATTAATGAGACGGAAAAAGTTATGAAAGGGAAGCACGCTGCATTCAATGCGGCTCGAGGCTCAGTACGCATGACGTGAGGCCTTGTGTCAGGGCAGTCACCATGGATACCTGGTGGAGGCCATACCGCCGCATTAATGAGACGGAGAGAGCTATGAGGGGAAGGCACTCCGCATTCAATGCATCTCGTGGCTCGGTACTCTCAACGTGAGGCCTTGTGTCAAGAGTAGTCACCATCAGACCTGAGTGGCCTATAGCGTGGCAGGTGGATGACATGAACATCCGATCTCATACAGAGCGACATGCCCACTACCATGAATGTCAGACAGTCAAGTAAATAGACTCCTCCCACGATCAGTGAAGAGGTTGAGATCTACATGTATTCTTACTACAACTTTCCTTAAGATATTCTCCATTCATCTCCTTCACTAAAACTGACTTGGGCGTCGGAGGTACCACGGACCCTGAGCCCACCATTCTTCATTTTAGCAGCAACTCGTCGCAAAGCCTCCAGAGCATGGAATTGCCCAGGCCGCGAAACACGACATCAATATCATTATTTTTCAAATTTTAACACATAATAAACCAATATTACAAACCCTACATTAACAAATATGAGCATAGGTGTAACGTCCGTCCTTGTGGTGAGATTTTTTATAAAATGATTTTAGAAAAGACGACGGGAATTACCGTTCGATTTAAAACTTTTTACTTCAATACCCAGGGTGCAAGTCTTTACGTTATAAAATAAAATGTGTTTTGAGAATAAAAGAGGTTTACAGCGGAAAACATTAATCTTAAGATAAAAAGGCCTCTCATACAATTAAGACTCTCATGTCTAGACTTCCGTGCTCTTCCCCATGGGCCGTGTCAGTCCTGGCTCGTACTGATCATTCAGATCCTGTGGGGGGAGAGGAATATATAAAAACTAAAATGAGTCGATGACTCGTAAGCATTACTTCATATAGTTAAAATATAATAACATAGGTTTCAGTCATGCATTCATTATTCTATACATACTATACGTACATGCATACATGTATTCATTTGAAAACATCACTAGGCGGGATTTTTCTTTAAAAATGGTTTTCTTTTCGTAAAACTTATCTCCCGTAAGTGCCTTCACTTCTTCAAGAGTTCGATGCATTCATGCATTCTTTCTTATCACTTTCATTGGCCGGTACACACTGTTACGCCCAGTATGTTGGGGTTAGCGGTCTTTTGGACCCGAACTCCACCCATGGCCACGGGGTGGGAATCCCTTTCATGGGGGGCAGCACTGGGTGCACTACCAGTACTACTTACCCGGCATTGCAATCTACCCATTCCTTTGGTACCCTTTTCATTCATTCATATGGCCGTTACGTATTTTCATACATTAAACGTTTAGTCATTTCTTTCAGTTCTGTCCTTTCAACCCTTTCATTTTCAGTCCTTTTCATTTAACAATTCATTCATGGAGAAACATCATTTAAGAACATGGGCTTAAACAATCATCTTTTATGGCATCATTTAAAGCATCAGTTCATGGCATCCTTGAAACATCAGTTCATAGGGACCTTTTAAAACACTTTTTTTGCATCAGTCAAAGCATCAGTTAAAGCATCAGGCATAAGCCTCAACATTTCTTTTCTTAGAAAATACATACAATAGATACTGCATATAGTCATCTATTCACATGCATACAATTAATACTTTGGGTGCGTAAAAAGGGGCTGCCAAGAAGGGCCATTACATATGTATACATTTGATCACTTAGCATGCTTTCGTAAAACATCTTTCGTGTCCTTTTGTAATGCATCATAAGGGAAAAACATTTCATTTTCATTTCGTATATTTTGGAATACTCTAGAAGAGTATGAACGTAATACTTACCTGGACTCCATGCTACTTTCATATCATGCAGTCCATTCATGTGCTTGTCAGATGGCAACTTACATGCATACACGTAACCTTGGTGTCATTTTCTATCTAGTGCATAAGCAACTAAACTTAGAAGGCATACACTACACTTTACTTGAAACACTCCTTTTATCTCGTGCTCTTACGTGTCCCTTTACTATGTTAAAGCCTTCAGGGACCACTTACGGTCACTACCTTTTCCAAACTCAAGGTCTTATC
Organism: Juglans cinerea; assembly: GCA_961763995.1. Lineage (NCBI taxonomy): Eukaryota > Viridiplantae > Streptophyta > Magnoliopsida > Fagales > Juglandaceae > Juglans > Juglans cinerea. The sequence continues at coordinate 18,480,791 of CAUIVZ010000014.1, forward strand.
TCGAGTGCTCATCCATTAAAGTAAACTCATGATTCACCTTAAAGTTAAGACACTAAGACTTTCGTCTTACTCTTCTTATTGACCTCATCCCAATGCATGACTCAGACCGACTAAGTCACGCATCCCAATCCTAGACAATACACCCGTCACTACGTTCCTGTATCTTAGCTCATTCTAAATCCTCATTCTCATCCATACATGCCACACGACTTTAAGCCAACTCTGAGGCTTAAGCACCGTGCAACCATGCTTAGGACAGATTACCCATTACATATGGTGAATCCGTCCAGCACATATGTCTCACCAGATTACACATGTACCTTACCCATTTATCACCTAAGACCAACATATAACACGTTGATCACATGTTCGTAAGGACAAGCGCCATACTCCGATACCAACCTTCTCTTAACCCGGCTAGCATGACTCTTTATGCTACCCGTCCCTTTTGACAGTTCATGCCAACACTTAACACGACAAGACTCCATTCACCAATACGCCTTATGTCACGTCATATAGCTCGAGACTACTCCTAAGCTACACCGTGACCTTGTTGCGTCACCTGACATCCTGCTACGTCATTTCTACGCCAACTCCTAACTCATCGTGACATCTCGTCACGTTCTTGCTACTTCACTCCTATACTAACTCCTCACCCATCATAAGCACGACTGCCAGTAACTATGTCACTTCGTGACATTCCCCAGTCATGCTTTCGCTGTGCACTCTTACACTTGTTCTGCCACTTCACACATACTGCCAGCCATAAGTCAACTACACGGTGACACATGTCACCTCAGACTACAGGTCACATTATAGCCACTTCGGGGCACTGTTTCACAGTTCCCGACACTACTAGCCACGCTCTACGCCCATTAACTACGCAATCATTCTTGTCTTCGCGACACGCCACACGGTGTATCGCTTCACCTCATGGAGTACACTCCACGTGTACTCCTTTACACACACTACGCCACAACACCACTACGGCATACACGCCATATGGTGCATCACTCCATCACATGGAGTACACTCCATGTGTACTCCATTCACACACACTACGCCACATCACCACTATGGCATACACGCCATATGATGCATCACTCCATCACATGGAGTACACTTCATGTGTACTCCCTTCACACATGCTACACCACACAGAGTATACTCCGTGTGTACTCTTCCCAATCCACACTTCACAGCACAGTCCACAACACTACACAGTACAGTTCCCAACTACGCCCAATACTTCACATACACAGCACATCACATCTCCATACTGCACAGCAAACTCCACAAATACTAACAGCACAGCCCACAACCTAACCAACCAACCAACTAACATATAACATAAATAACAAGGGAGAGAGGGTTATACCATTGTCCGGATAACCCGTGCGTTTGACCGATGACGTCGGAAAGGTCGTACGTGGCGGCTAACCCACATACAGTGGCTGTTTGGGCATTTGGATAGCTAAGTGTGGTCTTGGAATGGCTCATGGTGACCTCATGGTTGCGGCGAGGGGCGTAACACGGCATATCTAGATGTGTACAGTGGCGATTAGCCATGCACAGTGGCTATCCATCATGCAAAGTGGCAGTTTGGGCTTAGGCTAGGCTAGGGGAGGCCAAAGGAGGTTAAGGGTGGTCTTCATGGTGGCTGGGGTGGCGGAACACGGTGGAGCCGTGGGTTTCCAAGGGAAACCCGTGTGTTTCAAAGCATGGAAATGGAGGGGGAGCTTGGCTGGTCATGGCTGGCCATGGAGGAGCTGAGGGAGGTGCGATGGAGCTTGTGGTGGCGTTGGGGTGGCGCCAGGGTGGTTGGAGGCGGCGGATCTAGCCATGAGGTGGAGGGAGAGTCCGTGAGAGAGTGAGAGAGAGTGGGGGAGCTAGGTGGCTCGGCTGGACATGGGGGTAGCTATGGAAGGTCACCGGTGGGAGGGGAAGCCTTTGGTGGTGGTGCGGTGGTCATGGGTAGCGGAGCTCAGCCGTGGGTATGAAGAACCCGTGCGTTGGAGGAACTTTGTGCGGCTGAGGAAGGGGCTACCGACTTTGGGTCAAAGGGAGGAGGAAGGGGGAGGTCAGGGGAAGCTCGTGGTGGTGTTCGGTGGCCGTGGGTGGCCGCGTACGGCGGTGCTAGGAGCTCGGCATGGTGAAGCCGTGCATGAGGGGCTGCGAGCATGCGTGGGAGAGAGTGGTTGCGAGGTGGAGGCTGGGTTCGGTGGTGGGAGCTCGCCGGCGTGAGAGGACGCCGATGGTGGTGGCGGTGAGGCCGGGCGGCACACGACGACATCGGGCTGGGCTGGGCTGAGGGAGAATCGGCTAGGGAGAGGAGGTGTGAGGCGTACGCTGGGGGAGAGGGAGGAAAGAGAGAGGGAAGGAAAAAGTGAGGGTGAAAGAGAGGGGGCTTGGGTATTTAATCCAGACCCTTCATCTTGGGATTCTCAAAACGATCTAACGGTGGGGAATTAAAATACTGATTTAAAATGCGTAAATATTAACTTAATTAAAAGCACTGAGAGGAATTAAGGTAGAATATTATTTAAACTAAACTTTAGTTTATAAAATAATATTCTTTTATCATTAATAAAATGATGAAGTCTTATTTAATATATTTAAAAGAATAAAACTATTTAATTAATTAGAGTTTTCAATATAATTTAAATCTGATAATATTTTAAATAACTTAAATCCCATGATATTAAAATAATTTCCAACAATTATAATATTTTTGGAACTCTTGAAAAATATTATAATTGTCTTATTTAAAATCAAGCTTAGTTCAATAACATTGGAAATACCCATATAAATATTTCCAGTGCATTTAAAATAATGAGCGTACTTTAGAAATCACATAATATCTTTGAAAACACGCCATCGAGGTTCAGTACGCATAACAAGACTCGCAATCGTTAGAGAGAAGGGCAAAATCTTACATAATTTTCGTCCTCGGAATTTGCTTACGTTAGAAGGAAGTAGCGGGATGTTACAATAGGTCCATAATTAATCATGTTTGGATTAAGAGATGAGATCAGATGAGTTGAAATGGTTTGTGAATAGTAGTGAGACTTGTGAGTTGAAATTTGTGAATAGTGAGTTGAAATTAGTGAGAATCATCTCAACACATCTCTCATTCCAAACCCCCAAATTACAACTTAACAATAATAAAATTATGATTTTGAAATAAAATCTAAACCGATCAAAACGGGTTGATTTCGAGTTAAGCGGGTTGATCCTTTATTGACCCGTTTATAAATCATATCTTAACATGTCAATCCGTTTTGACTCGAACCCGTTAACAGCAAACTCAAACCCGCTAAGTTCATATCTTGTTTGTGTTAGATGCACGAGTCGTGTCACATATTATTATCCATACTTAAAAGTCTCAATTAACAAATATATATGCATAAAGTAATTTATTACTTTATGCATATTTAATATTCATATCAAAATATTAAGGATATGAAAATTTTAAAATTGAAGAAATTAAAAACCACTTCAAAAAAAGAAAAAGAAAAAAAAGAGTTTAAAAATTAAGCAATAAATATTTCCACTTTCTTTTCTTTTTCATGTTTTTATTTGATGAAACGTGAACTTCTGGCATTGGGGGTTACTTTTGTGTTCAGGGATGAGGATGCATGGGTTAACCATCTTACTCAGAACTTGTAGTATTTGAATATCACATGATTAAGGATCTTACCTAATAACAATAATAATAATAATTATTATTATTATTATTTGGCAAGAAAATAATAAAAAAAAGGCATTCAATTTTGTTCACTCTTTTGTAATGCACACATTGATGACATGACACGTGTTAATACCAATTTAATTTAATCTACTTTTGAATTAAAAAGTGTTTTATCTCATCTCATCTCATCATTACAATTTTTTCAAATTTTCACACAAAATATAATTAACAATCAACTTTTTCAAATCCCAAAATAATAATAATATTAAAAAATAATATTCTAATAATATTTTTTTTAACTTTCATCTTGCATCTAAAATAATCACATCTTATCTTTAAATCCAAACGGGGCTAGTCATTCCAATTTACACATTTTTTTTTTCAAAAAAAACCTTAAAGACAAATAACCAGCTTTTTTGTAAATAGTATATATATTTTGTGGGTGCGGCTACTATGCCGCCCCATTTTGACCTCTGGGCATACTGCCCAGCGTAAAAATTTATTTAATTTTTCACATTTTTTAACATATTTAAATACATTTAAAAAATAAAAAAAATACACCAATACATTTAAAATCACTTCCTTAATCACTAAGTAAAAAAAAAAAAAAAATTTGACCAGCGGTCAAATGGAGGTGTCAACTTTAGGAGGCAAAGTAGACTTTCTCATATTTTATTCATAATAATACGTTGAACAACTCTATAAAGCATATTTTAAGATACAACGCACATTTGGATTACAAAAGATCTTGAATTGCAATTTATGATTTTTTTTTCTTTAATACGTTGTTGGTTTTAGGAAATATATCTTTTGACTTTTAGAAACTTTTTGAGTCGAACTTTAGAGTTAAAGGATATACTTTTTATTAAAGATTTTTGAAAAAATTTAGGGATAAAAAGCGATCTAGTCGATTCAGTTTTAGTCCAAAACCAAAACTGACAGACCAACTGTTTTGTATAATCAAAATTGGTCAAAACTGGTCGATAGAGAGGAAAAAAACTGGTCGGACCGGTTCAACAATTTTGGTCGGTTTGGATCATCTTTTTGGACCTTCTTTTGGACTCTTTTTTTTATCCAATTCGAAATCATTTTGAGCCTTTTTTGAGTTGATTTAAAATCATAATTTGTTGTAGTAAGTTTTTAAAGTTCATTTTAAATATTCAAGTTTCATTTTAATTTTAATGTCATTTGTAATGTTAGGTTAAAAAAAGTAATTAGTAAATTTTGAGTTAATAAAAAAAAAACTCTAATTATATTCTTATTAGATGCTTGAATTTTTTGAGGGACCTGCGAGTTTTTCATATTTATCAGAGTTTAAGGGGGATTTTGAGTTTTGGGAAAACTACCAGATCCACGTGGTTTTTACTTGTATGTTATCATCAAGTTTTAAATTTGTTCCCCCGTCAATCTTCTAACAAACAAACGCTGACATGGTCACTATCATTTGTACCGAATTGTGTGTGTGTTTTTTTTAACATTTGTGTTTATTTATTTTTTAGTATTGTATTTTTTCAATATTTTTATAAAAAAATAATACACAAAAAATACTTTTAAAAAATTTAAACACAATTCACTAAATCGGTACCGACTCTCGGTCAGAGTAGCACTCCCTTTACAAAAATGAGAGTGAATTACAAAATTTTGAGACCAAGTGAGTGATTTGTAAACAGGTTAAAATCTAGATATTAGTTTTGTAATTAACCCAATTATAAAATAAAAACAAAACAAAATGTACAAATAAAACTAAGAAATATTTTTCTGTTGTTATTATTTAATATGAGAATTTTACGTGTAAACATGAGTTAGTACGGTTGAGGGCACATAATGAGCTTTGCCCCGTTTGGTTGTTGGACTCTATTGAGATCAACTCAGTTCAGTCTAATTTTAAACTGAGTCTAACATCTAAACACTTAACTCTCAAATCACTAAACTAATCTCAACTCAAAACCTACTTACACGTGGGACCCACAACCTTTTTCAATTCAACACCTCTTTACACGCAGATTCACAACCTTTTTCAAATTCTCATAAATATATCTAAACTTATTTTAACATCGAAACACATCTAAACTCATCTTAAATGAGCTCTACAAAACTTACTTCATCATCTCAACTCACTACTATTAATAAAAAATTCAATTCATCTTAACTCAACTAAACATCTAAATGCAACCTAAGACATGCAATTTGAGCCAATGATTTTGCTTCGAGGATGGAGACCAGGAGTAGCTTTATCAAAATTATTTATTTATTATTTTGCTTCAAGTAATGCTTTTTTTCATTTCAAATATTGTCATTATCAGACACATTTTATCATATGGCCTATTTTAAGTGGTTTTCATTTACGTAGGTGATCCAGTGCGGCTGTACGGTGTCCATGCATACAACTATTGTGGTGAACAGTAAATAAATGCAGAGAAAATAAATAGAGAAAAATACACAAATTTACGTGGTTTAGCATTGGGCCTACGTCCACAGGGGATTCGGGGAGGGGAGAATCTACTATAATTTGTTTATTTATAGTCTCTCATGATCTCTCATCCTCACTGTACAATGGAAATCTGAGTTCTATCCTCTAGTTTTCATTCTCTCGCTGGAGTCTCTGTAGTGAGGTTGAAGAAGGTGAAGTCTCTAATAAGCCTAGCCAAAAGTTCTATCTTTGCTTTGCGTCACTTCTCTTTGTTTTATGTCACATCATATCTTTTCCCTCTTGACACTGCACTCCCTCAACCCTTTGTCTCCTCCTTTCATCTCTCTTTCTTCCCTCCTAATGAGTCCCCCCATTGGGCTAGCCCTAGGAAATACTATGGGTCTGTTATATTTTATCCCTTACAGTTGCCTGCAATTCTTAAATGCATTTTGCTCCAAAAAGAAGACAGAGAGAATCTTCAAAGATAAAATATGCAATCGAATTGATCCGCCCAAGTTCGTAGAGAAATAAATTCCGGGAGTTGGTCCCTGGTTATCCATTTTACTTTGTTAAGCGATAAAGATTTATGAGCGCGAGATTAGGCGGGAGATGTGCTCGACCGCGTGAAGTGTGAGCGCGGGGCTCGACTTGGCGAGATAAGCGGGAGATAGGCTCAACCGCATAGAGTGCAAGCACGGGGCTCGGCTTAGCGAGATATGTTCTCTACTACTTAAGGTGTGAGGGCATAGCTTGGCAAGGTGGGAGATATGCTCGACCGTGTAAGGTGCAAGCGCGTATCTCTGCTATGGCGGGAGATGTGCTCGACCATGCAAGGTGCAAGCGAGTAGCTCGACTATGGCGGGAGATGTACTCCACCGCGTAAGGTGCGAGCGTGTAGCTCGGCTATGGCGAGAGATGTACTCTATTGCATAAGGTACGAGCGCCGAACTCGTCTTGGCAAGGTGAGCGTGAGATAGGCTTGACCGCATAAAGTGCGAGCGCGTAGCAAGGCTTTCCGGGAGATGTGCTCCACCGCGTACAGTGCAAGTGCGGGGCTCGACTTGGCGAGATAAGCAGGAGATAGGCTCGACTGCGTATAGTGCAGGCATGGGACTCGACTTGGCGAGATAAGTGGGAGATAGGCTCGACCGCGTAAAGTGCAAGTGTGAGGCTCAACTTAACGAGATATGTTCTCTACTGCGTAAGGTGAGAGCGCAGCTTGACTATGGCAGGTGATGTACTCGACCTCATAAGGTGCAAGTGCGTAGCTCGGCTATGGTAGGAGATGCACTCCAATGCATAAATTGCGAGCATGTAGCTCGGCTAGGGCGAGAGATGTACTCCACCGCGTAAGTTGTGACCGCACAGCTTGGCTATGGCGGGAGATGTGCTCGACCGCATAAAGTGCGAGCGCATAGCTCGGCTATGGCGGGAGATGCATTCCAACGCGTAAGTTGTGAGCGCGTAGCTCGGCAATGGCGGGAGATGTACTCCACCGTGTAAGGTGCAAGCGCATAGCTTGACTATGGTAGGAGATGTACTCTACCGTGTAAGGTGCGAGAGCGGAGCTCATCTTGGCAAGGTGAGCTGGAAATAGGCTCAACCGCATAGAGTGCGAGTGCGTAGCAAGGCTTTCGCGGGAGATGTACTCGACCACGTAAGGTGTGAGCGCGTAGCTCGGCTATGGCGGGAGATGTACTCCACCGCGTAAGGTGCGAGGGTCGGGCAGTCGAGTGACCTACCCACCTGTTGAGCGCCAGGGGGCCGAGCGGCCCTTGGCCTTTCTTGTTTGTTGGCTCGTTGTTGAAAAAAACCCAGGAGACGCAGTCATAGCTCAAGTGTAAACACTCTATGTTTGTTCTAGGAGATGCTGTCTCAAGAGTAATGTCGGGCAGCCAAAAGACTGGACCTGCACTTTGCCGTGAGGCAGGCCAACCCGCCTTAAGGTTGTACTGACCTATTGACCTTTAACGGAAAGGTAAGTAGGAGATGTTTCACTATGCTGCAAAAGCCAAAACGGTCAATGTAAATGTTCTCCAATCACAAGTGCGAAATTCATAAACCTAAATCGTCTTCCTGGAGTGAAGTGAAGATTAGAGGCTCATCGTTTGCTGGAGGAGATGTGATCCCTGGAGTAACGTCAGCAGTCGAAAGACTGAACCCGTACTTCGCTGTGAGGCAGGTCTAGCTGCCTTAAGGCTGGACCCACATGTTGACCCTCAACGGGAAGGTAAGTACGAGATGTTTGATCATGCTACAAAAGTCAAATCGGTTAGTGTAAATAATCTCCAATCACAGGTGCGAAATTCGCAAACTTGAGCTGTCTTGCTGGGGTGCGGTGAAAGTCTGATGCATTACTCATTTGGTGTCTCGTTTGATGGAGATGGAGTGTGGCGAGGGTCTGAGGCATTATCTGTTTGGCGTTCCGTTGCAGGAGATGGCGTCCCAGAAGTAATGTCGGGTATTCGAAAGACTAAACCTACTCTCCACCGGAGGAGAGGTCGGGATGCCTCTGGCGAAGCCCACCTCTTTGGTCCCCCCAGGTAGGTAAGTTGCCGGACAGTTAAGGAGCTGGTCCACTCTTCATCGTGATGGGGGTCGGAGTAAGTTGCTGGGTAGCAGAAAGGTCAGACCTGCTCTCCTCCGTGAAAGAGTTTGGGCCACCAGGGGCTACACCCATGACTCTCACGGTGAGGGAAGTGCCGGGTAGTTTGAGACTAGACCCGCTCCCGCCCATTAACATCACAGGGAAGGTAAGTGTTAGGTGGCTGGCGTTGATCCCACCCTTAGCCATGAAGGAGGTTGGGATAAGTTGTCGAGCAGCCTAGAGGCTGGACCCGCTTTCCATCGTAGGAGGGATAGATAGGCCTTAAGGCATAACTCATCCCTTTGTGTCCCGAGAGGAGGTAAGTTGTCGGGCAGTTTGAGACTGGACTAGCTCCCGCCTGTTGACGCTCATGGGGAAGGTAAGTGTCAGGCAGCTGAAGGCTAGCCCGCTCTCCACCGCGAGAGGGATAAAGTAGCCTTTAGAAGTAACTCATCTCTTTGGTATCTCGCGGGGAGGTAAGTGTCAGATAGCTTAGAAGCCGGTCCGCACTTCGCAGTGATGGGGTCCGCACTTCGCAGAAAGGTTAGACCTTCTCTCCTCCGTGAGGGAGGTCGGGCCTCCAAGGGGGGTTGTACCCACCTGTTGACTCTCATTGGGAGGTAGGTTACCGGGCAGTTTGAGACTGGACCCACTCCCGCACGTTGATATCACAAGGAAGGTAAGTGTCGGGTTAGGCTAGAGTTGGACCCACTCTTCGCTGATGTGGAGGTCGGGGTAAGTTTCTGGGCAGCCGAGACCCGCTCTCTTCCGCTAGGGAGGTCGGACCGCTGGGGGGCTGGATCCACCAATCGACACACTGAGGTAAGTTACCGAGTAGTTTGAAACTGGATCTGCTCCCGCTTGTTGATGTCACAGGGAAGGTAAGTGTCAGGTCAAGCTGGTGCTGATCCCGCTCTCCACCACGGGAGGGATAAAACACCCTTAAGGAGTAACCCACCCCTTTGGATCCCGCGAGGAGATAAGTAGGAGAGGCGCTTGTCCACGTGCATGTGAATGCCAAGGAGTTTATTCTACTGGAGACATTGAGACGTCCAAACGGTGTCCGGGTGGGGTTGTTAGCCGATTTCGCGCTACAAGACTCAATTATGTTAGTACAAAATAAACTGCACACAAGTTTTGAGGGAGACAAACCAGGGTGTTTTAATTGCTGTAATTGATTTTCACTTGACTAAAACTGCCCGCTGTTGGTGGCAGTTTGTTAGCTGCACTTTCTTCTCTTTCTTGCTTTATTTTTCTTCTCTTTATTTTTATTTATTTTTTTTGTTAAGGTGTGCGCTTCTGAGATCTATGCTTGTCGTTCCTTCTTTCCTCCTTTCCATCTTTTTCTCTTTTTTTTTACTAAGTCAGCTTACTGCTGTGGAAGTCGTTCGTCGTTCCGATCTATTCATTTTCTCTCAGGTCATGTATGGTGGGCGAGTTGATCATTGGGTGGTTCCTTGTTCTCCATCACGTGTACCGTGCATGGCTCATGCATGGTGCACGTTACACATGCATAAACACCGGCTGAGTCGTGGAGGGATAGGCATGATAGGCCGAGTCATGTTGTCCTAGGTCGAGTTGTGGAGGGTTGAGGAGAAGCCCATGGCCGAGATGCTCAGTGGCTGGGAATGGGAGTCTGTGAAGTGTGGCTGCTTGAGGTGTGCATGCGCCATGCAAGTTGCCTAGGAAGGTTGCTCACTTGTGGTCGAGGAGCTGGCCATGAGAGTGTGTGGCCGAGGAGTTGTTTGGCAACGACGGGCAGGTCGAGGAGGCTAAGGGCGATGAGCTCGTGACCAAGGAGCTTCATGAGATGGTTGGTTGAGGATCCAAGGCCAAGAAGGACAGGTCGTGTTGGGCGAGAAGCCCAGTTTCCGAGGGGTACTGGTTGTGCTAGGCGAGGAGGCCTGGCCGAGTCAGGTCTCGCCACTAGGGTGGCCAAGATGTGTGCGGCTGAGGAGAGGACTCGTCATGTTGGGCGAGGAGGTGGTTGCCTGCCAATGGGTGGCCAATCAAGTCTTAGGCTAAGGAAGCAGTTGCCTGCCAGTGAGTGGCCAAGCAAGCTCTCGAGCCGTGGAGGCAATTGTTGCCTGCCACTTAGTGGCCGAGAGTGGCCAAGGAGATGCCTGCCACTTGGTGGCTAGGCAACACATTTCGTGGCTGAAGGAGAGGTGCTCGCCACTAGGTGGCCGGGCAATGCACTCCCTTGCCGTTACGCCGCTGGTGATAGAAATCTCAGGCGGCATTGGTGGTGGCGATTCACTACCCACCAACATGTGCCCAGAGGTCACGAGTAGGTAGACGACGCCAACAATCTAAGTGGTGACCGCTGAGGTTGTTCTGGGCCTCGATTGGTGTTGGGTGGAGCCCTCGGCGGTGATCTAATGCGGTTGTACGGTGTTCGTGCATACATCCATAGCTCTGAACAGTGAATAACTGCAGAGAAAATAGTAGAGAGAGACACACAGATTTACATGGTTTGGCACTTGGCCTAAGTCCATGGGGTTCGAGGAGGGGAGAATCCACTATAATATGCTTGTTTACAGTCTTTTATGGTCTCTCATCCTCACTGTACAATGGAGATTCGAGTTCTATTCTTTTGTTTTCATCATCTCGTTGGAGTCTTTGTGGTGACATTGAATAAGGTGAAGTCTCCAAGAAGCCTGACCAAAATTTCCACATTTGCTTTATGTCACTTCCTTTTACATTATGTCACATCACTCATTTTCCCTCCTGACACTTAGCACTCCCTCAACCCTTTGTCTCCTCCATCCCTCTCTCTTTATTCCCTCCTGGTAAGTCTCCCTCATTGGACTAGGCCTAGGAAATACTATGAGCCTGTTATATTTTATCCCTTACACCACAAATCAACATGTGATTTGTCATTTTTTTCTTTCTATTTAAACACACTCATATTGATGTATGAATATGTGTATTTAAATAGAATAACAAAAATGACAAATCACATATTGGTGGTGTACGGATGATAAGTAGTATTTCTCATATGTACGTATGCGCACGCGCACAAGTGATAAGCACATCTCCTGCTACTGAGCTATTAACAGTCTCCAATTAGAGATCACTTGTTACTAATAAACAAACACAAACTCGTCGAATTCCAGGTGAACTTCGAATTCTCTCTGGCTAGACCTTCATCAAGTTCGACTTCTTTTCCTTTAGAGATCAGTAAGCTAACTTCCAGCTCGCATCATGGAAATGGACTCTCTTATACAACAAATTGAAGCACTATCTTGGGAGGACTTCAACCTCATCCCAGTAGAAGACTCTGCAAAAGAAACAACCGAGTTGGCGTTAATAGGAAGAATTTTAGCAACAAGGCCTCTCAAAAAAATCTCACTATATGCCACTTTTAAAGCAGCATGGAGTTTTCTCAAGAAGTTCCACATTGAAGATCTGGATGTTAACAAGTTCCTTTTTACTTTCCAATCAGCTCGAGACAAACAAAGGATTCTAAACCAGGCTCCTTGAAATTTCAAAGGCCATCTACTGATTCTCAAAGACTAGCCAGCTGGATCAACCTGGCAAGAGATAAGCCTTAACTCATCAGTTTTTCATATTCAAATTCATGGTCTTACTCTTGATCACACTACTATCCAAAATGCTACAAAGATTGGGAAAACACTAGGAACACTATAGGACATAGACGTTGATCCTAATTTTGGAATCACTTGGAAGAAGTTTGTTAGGATCAAAGCTGAACTAAATATAAATCAACCTCTCAAACAAGGTTTTTGGCTCTCTAGGAATGACAATATTGACACATGGGTATCTTTCAAATATGAAAGACTCTCATATTTTTGTTATGCCTGTGGTAGATTGGGGCACTCCCAGATTTTCTGCAACTTCTTAAAAGTCATCCCTGATCAACTACCCTATGGTCCATCGCTAAGAGCAAAGTACCACGCTTTGGGAATCTTTCTTCCCCCACAGCAAGGCCAAGCTATCTACCCTAGGTCCAATCAATTGGAAAAACTATCAGAAGAAGAAACCTTCATAGAAAACTCACATTCCATTGATACCATCGAAATACAAGGCACGAAGGTTTACCCTTCCTCTGTGGCCTTCCAAGGACCGATGGCCTATGTCAATGTAACAAATACTAGCAAAGTAGTTGCTATGGTATTAGACAAAGACTCAGAGCCAAACAAAACAAAATACCTCTCGGATATAGCAAAGCTTGGGAAAGGGAAAGGGATTTTAATTGAAGAATCAAATAGGCTTTCGATCACAATCAGTAACGCGCTCTCTAATCAGATTCCTACAAGGGTTTCATCCTTTGAAGATCTATTGACAGACAAAGGTTCATCTGGTAATACAGGTCTTCTAGGGCATAAAATCAATTCCAGAGAAGGCAAATTTGCAGGAATCTTGACACAAAGGGGAAATATCACTTGGAAGGAACCAACGAAAAATCAAACAACTCAAGGCAGCGTAAAAAATCAGAGGGTAGTGAAACTTACTAGCGGCTCTTCCACTAGTTCATTGTTCACCATCCCTCATCATATCACTATAGATCATAAAGAAGATCCACCAACCAACCCGTTCCCCTTTACTCCGGAAGTTAATACCTTCCCACCAAATATGTTCACATTAGTCAACCCAAGCAGTCATGCCCACTCCCATCTGATGGAACAACAACTTCTCTACAACAATCTGATGGAATCGGCGCTGCAAAGTTTCTCTTACACTTCTGCATTGAACCCTGAAGCATGGTCTGAAAACTGGAAGCGCATTCACGCAACCGTCATGAGCTTTAAAGCTGACCAAACTCAATGGACTGAGCCCCTTAATTCCCATATTTTGGTCCATTCGAGTGGAACTCCTATGGGCCGAAAACCAGCTCAAACTTTTACGGGGATTCAAAACTTTTGAGCCACACAAGCCTCTCAAGCAAGCCCAATGCTCTCACCTATTTTTAGCAACCATCATGGGCCCAAGTCTTCTGAAAGGCCCTCAATTCGTATTGAGCAAGTTTCTAAACCAGTCAATCTTGGCACCCAGATGAGCCAAACTTGCGACCCCAACCCATTGAAAAGGGACCTGCTCATGGCATACGCAGAAGAACATAATGTTAAAAGCAAGATGCTGAAACTAACAAAGGACCATCTAGTTGAACATGCTACAGAGATCAATATTAGTAAGGAGGACAAAGACATGGCACACGTGCTCCTTTCAATGCAGTCAAAAGCCACCGGGAAAATCCAAAAGAAAAGGATCACATAAAAAATAAGTCATATACTCGAGCAACATCAAAATTGGTTTCATCAGAGAAGCAAAAAACAGTAGGCGAGGCGGGGGCTTCTAGGCCCTCAAAGACTCCATGAAGACACTCGTTTGGAATTGCTGGGGACTGGCTCACCCCAAAGCAATCAGAAGTCTTAGGGCTAATATTAGAAAATATAATCCGGATATTATTATTTTTTTCAGAAACCATGGTGCCTGATGTACGCACCCCTAGTATAGTATATAGCTTAGGTTTACAATTTTTTGTGAATTTCCCTACCTCGGAAAAAAATGGAGGACTTTTGTTGTTATGGAGACCGGATATAGATATAGAACCGATGCATGTAAATAATAATGCAATTTCTATTTTGATTTACTCTGACCCTTCTCATCATCCTTGGTTAGCCACTTATGTTTATGCCCCTGCACGATGGCAACAAAAAGCACATTTCCAGACCTCTTTGGACACCATCCATAACTCTTATCCGGGCCCATGGTTATGCATAGGGAATTTTAATGATCTAATGAACCAATTAGAAAAAACAGGGGGCGTCCGGTAACATCTTCTTCTTCTATGGGCGGTTTAAAAAATTTGATGATCACTCATGAACTAGTTGATATTGGTTTCTTAGGACCCACTTTCACTTGGACTAATAATCGACATAGTAGAGCACTTATCAGAGAAGGACTTGATAGAGGAATAGCAAGTGCACAATGGAGGTTGTTACTCCCTGATGCCACTATTCAACATCTAATATCAGGGGCATCGGACCATCATCCCCTATTGTTAAACACTGTGAAAGTATAGAAGAGAAAACCGTCCTTTAAATTTAAAGAATTCTGGACAAAAGAACCTTTTAGCAGAATAATCATTCCAAAAGTGTGGTTCAAGCAAGTAAGTGGTAATCCCTCTTTCATTCTCTGCAGCAAAATTAAAGCTACAAAAGAAGTGCTCAAGCACTGGAATAAAGTGCACTTTGAGAGAATACAAGAAAATATTCAACAATTAGAATCAGAAATCACTCATCTTCAATGTGCCCAACCGAGTCCCAGTAGTCTTCAAAAAGAATGCCTGTTGCAAATAAAACTTCAAGACCAATTGAAACACAAAGAAACACTATGGCGCCAGAAGTCCAGAATCAATTGGCTCACAACATTGGATCTAAACACAAAGTTTTATCATCTCTTAACAACAATTCGGAGGAGAACCAATTGAATCGACTCCATCAAGCTTAGTCCAGGTAACTGGATCATGGATCAAAATACTATTGAATTAGCTTTTATAGATCATTTCAGGGCCATCTACACCTCCACAAAACCAATCATCCCAATAGAGCTTGAAGTTATTTCAAAAGCAAGTATCAGATCAAGAGAATGTCTTCTTAATGGCAGTACCAGAAGAAGAAGAAATTTATGGAGCATTAAAACAAATCCCAAATCACAAAGCTCCAGGTTCGGATGGTATGATGGCTCTCTTCTACAAGCATTATTGGAATATAATAAAAAAAGAAGTCATTGTTGTGATCTAAAATTTCTTCAGAAGTGGGAAGATACTGAAACAAATGAACCATATAAACATTGCTCTGATCCCAAAAGTGCAAAACCCGAGTTTACCAAAAAATTACCGGCCAATCAGTTTGACCAATGTTATCTATAAAACCATCACAAAGATCCTGGCAAATAGGTTGAAAAAAAAACTTCCAAGCATAACTCCCCCTTTCAAACAACCTTTGTTCTGGGTCGCAATATCAAGGAGAACTCTATTATTGCTCATGAGCTATTTCATCATCTCAAGAAATCAAAAGGGAAGAAGGGCCAAATGGAGATCAAGCTAGATATCGAGAAAGCCTTTGATTTTATAGAATGAGATTTCTTGTTTGCGGTAATGAAGGCTCTAAGCTATAACAGTCAGTGGACCAATCTCATCAGAGAATGTATAACGACGACATCCTTTTCGGTTCTCATAAATGGTTCTCCAAGAGGTATTTTCAAAGCAGAGAGAGGTCTCAGACAGGGTAATTTCATCTCACCTTCCCTATTTATCATATGCACTGAGGTTCTATCAAGATTAATGCCAAATCAAAGGCCATCGGCAACATTGAAGGAATTAAACTAAGCAAAAATTGCCCGCCAATCTCTCATCTATTTTTTCCAGATGATCTCATCATATTTGGGAAAGCCAAAGAAAGTGCAGCAAGGTCCATATATGTGAATCTGGAAAAATATCAGGCATGGTCAGGCCAAAGAATCAATAATGCAAAATCATCAATCTTCATCACGGGCAATACAAACCAAGCAATAAAGAGAGCCATCCTCAGAAAGTTGGAGTACAAAGAAACTAAATCTAGAATGAAATATCTAGGAATCCAAACCTCTTTTGGAAGATCTAAGAAAGAAAGCTATAGTGACCTGCTGGAAAAGATTAATCATAAGCTATTAGGATGGAAATCAAAACTCTTATCACAAGCAGGTAAAACGATGCTAATTCGCATAGTGGCAAGCACAATTCCCACATACCAAATGTCGATACATCTTTTACCAAAATCTATTTGTAAGTTGATGAACACTAGCTTTAAAAACTTTTGGTGGGGAACAAAGAAGGATCAAAAGCACAAGCTCTATCTGAAATCCTGGAAATCGATTTGCCAACCAAAAAAGAAGGATGTTTGAGATTAAGGCTGATGGAAAACATGAATGTTGCTCTACTAGCTAAAACGGGATGGGAGATGAGTCAACCAAGTACAAATATGTGGCACAAGCTTCTATAAAAAAAAATCTGGTAACAAGCACATTCTGGCAAGCGACTTCAAAAGCCATGTACTCCTTTTTCTGGAAAAATATATTGCAAACACAAAAACTGTTAGAACATGGTATGTGTTATCAGATCTTTAATGGAACATTAGTGAGAGCCTGGTTTGATCCATGGATACCTTCCCTAGAAAGCTTCAAACCAATACCACTTAGCCATATCACGGATTTATCCCCGTCCCATAAAGTTTCAGATTTCATCAACCAAACAACCCACTCTTGGAATTTGTAAAAATATTATCACTCTATTCCAACATGAAAGCATTAGAGAAATTCTAAAAATACCATTGCCTTGTTCAAGCTTCAGAGAAGATTGCCGCATATGGATCAAAAATCAAAGTGGGAAGTTCATTGTTAAAACAGCCTACCACCTGGTAACAAAAATCGGCATTGCTCTCCAAGTAAGCTTCCCTAACATTGCAATAGAGAAGATTTGGAAACTTAAAATCCATGATCGCCATAAGCTCCTTCTATGGAAATTCTCTGGGATATAATCCCCACTAAAGGAAGACTAAAGAGCTCCATACCATCTATGCCTTCCTTTAGTTGCCCTTTGTGTAATGAGCAAGAACAAACACTACTTCATCTCTTTCTTGAATGCCCTATTTCAAGAATCTTGTGGAGCCAAAGCAAGTGGCCACTAAATCTCTCTTCCTTGGCAATTGCAGCAATACAGGATTGGATATCTTTCATTCTCAACCCAAAGCTGAAATTGGGATTAAGCTCTCAGGAAGTGCATCCATTCCAACTATTTGCAATTTTGATGTTGGATTTTACTTGGAGACTAAGAAATGATATAGTCCATAATCAAATTGTTTTGTCCTTACGGAAAGCAATAGAACAATTGGGTTTCTCTTAACAAGAATATCTAAAGGCTTGGGAAACGAAGCAGATACAAAAGCAAGCACTACTATGGCAAAATCCCCATCCCAACAATGTAAGCATTTCTTTTGATGCAGCAGTCAGGACATCATCCTCTTTGGCCTCCGCAGTAAGTTGTGATTCAGAAGGGAATGCAATAGAAATATGGACAGAGGAAATTGGCACAACAATCCCAATAGTAGCAGAAGTGCTTGCAGCTAAACTTGCTGTCAATATGGCAAAGCACTTACAATTTTCAGATGTCACAATTGAGGGAGACTCTCTTCTTGTAATCACAGCTATTCAAGAATCATCTTCAGTCTGGCAAATTTCTCCCATCTCTGAAGACATAGCTCATATCATGGCTTCTCACAAAGGATGGTGCTTTAAAAAAATAGATCGATCTCAAAATCAATTTACGCATTCTGTGACGTAGTGGGCCGCAACCAATGGAATGATTGGTCCCATACCCGTAGCTATCTTACATTCTAGTATTGTCTTTATTGATAGTTGAAAGGACCCTCCCAATGATAGTATTGTAATTTAAACTTTATATATATATATATATATGCAAGCTTGATTAGAAGAAAAAAAGTGATAAGCACATCTCATTAAGTTATATTTGAAAATGGGTCAAGATATTTTGGTTTTATTTGGATCTGTCTAATTACAAAAAAAATCATTGGATTTCTATTTTTGAAAAAAAAACAAAAAACAGATGGTAGAAATGATTTCAAACGAGTTTAGACAATAAAGAACATGTTTGAAGATTTTGCTCAAACAAATATACTTGTTTGGTTTGATAGATATATCTCATATAATAATTATAATTTTTTCAAGTTTTCACACAAAATATAATTAACAATTCAACCTTTTCAAATTTTAAAATAATTAACAATTCAACCTTTTCAAATTTTAAAATAAAAATTATATTAAAAAATTATATTCTAACAATATTATATTTAATTCTCAACTTTTATCTCATCTCATCTCATCTCATCTGTGTAACCAAACGAAGCCTGAGATTAAATCTTAAATCTTATGCTTAATCATTTTAAATCCATTCATACGTTTGGTCAATATAAAAACAAATTGTACTTTTCACCCTAATTTATTCAAACTATTAAAATATAAGATGAAATCTAATTTCTTATTTCCAAATACTTCCGCCCAAAATTCCAAATGGCCGGACCTACTCAATTAGGATCTTCACTTGTTTAAGCTTTTTAATGAATACTTGGACGAAATTACAGTAACATTAGGGGCCCTAGATCTCCCAAAACTTGGAAAGAAAAAAAAATTAAAAGTTATATATTTTGGCCATTTTGCCACCAAAGTTTGAAAAAAAGTATTTATGTAATATTATTAATGACAGCCCATTCTAAGAAAATTTTAAGGGTTTATAAAATTTAAAAAAAAAAATCTTAAGGGGAAATACATTTTTCATTCTCAAACTAACAAATATTTAACATTAAATATAAAAAGTTAACACATGACAACATCAATTATCAATTGATCGAGATGTTGTCACGTTACATGCCTATTTTTTTTTATGCTTCGTTTGATTACACATATGATATGAGATGAAATAATAAATCTGTAAATAGTAGTGAGATAATTTGTGGATAGTAATGAAATTATTCGAGTTATGGTTTTTATGGAGTTTTGGAAAATGAGAGAGAAAATATTGAATAAAAAAATTATAAAATTAAAAGAGTGTTAGAATATAATTTTTTTAATACTATTTTTGTT
This sequence comes from Juglans cinerea, assembly GCA_961763995.1. Lineage (NCBI taxonomy): Eukaryota > Viridiplantae > Streptophyta > Magnoliopsida > Fagales > Juglandaceae > Juglans > Juglans cinerea. The sequence goes on from CAUIVZ010000014.1 coordinate 18,500,141, forward strand.
TTAGAATTTAGAAAAGTTGAATTGTTTTTTTTTTTTTTTGTGTCTTGTTTGGAAGTTCAAGAAAATTGTAATTCTTAGGTAATAATTAGATAAAAAGTTAAAAATTAAAAATTAAAAAATATTTGTGTTTGAATAGTATTTAGATATTGATATGAGATGAGATAATTTAAAAAGTTTGTTAAACCAAACCATAATTAAATTCAGTGAGATAAACCTGTCTAGTTGATCAAATTCATAGAAGGTCCATCCTCCATGCTCTAACATGATCCCAAATTCAGTGGTTGGATTTTATTATTATTAGTATTTTGAGCCTAACTTTTGAAAATGAAATAATTAAATTCATCATTTCTTACCAACTTAAGACTTATGATCATCCATAAGTAGTAATTTTCCCTAATAATTGTTTGTCAGAATTGTCAAAATATTCGATCATAACCTTTTACCATTTACCATATTTGAACTGTTCTTTTAAACTACACTTAAAAATTCAATTCTGCTGAATCTCCTCCTATATGTGCATCATAATGTCGGTATTGAAGATAAACTATATAAATGCGTAAATGGTAAAAACAAAGAGTAATTCTACATACAATCGTGAAGTGCGTAAACGTCGCGTAATCGCTTTGAAAAAGAGTTGGGTCTACTATTAAAAAAATTAATTTTTTTAATGTGGGTCTCATGTTTTATTCACTTTTTTCAAAGCGATTACGCGACGATTGCACAATTCACAATTGCAAATATATTTTCTCAAAAACAAAATAAGAGTTTTTTGGAGTTTCGGAAAATCTTTGAGTGTATCTCACACTTTGAGATATGCAAGACTCGTACTAAAACACACATAAAATTCACATGAGAAGACCAAATTATTTATAGAAGGTATGTTATTTTTTAAATAACTGAACGAAACTTACACATATTAAAATTACATATTCACTTACAAAAATAGTTTGTGTTCTGCTGGACAACATAAGTAAAATCAGTTACCTAATTTCTCAATTAAAATTTATATTTTCGAGTATCAACTTAAAAAGTTGGCCCGTCCTCTCTCAGCTATTATTGAATTCATTGATGCTAGATAAAAGAAAAGGGTAGTGCGACTATGCACTCAAATTTGTCTATTTAGTATACCCTTAGTTTAAATTGCATTTTTTTTTTGCCTTTTCTTTTAAATGTTTTCTAAATATCTTTAATTTTTTTTTAAAGAAATCAATACATTAATAATTATTTCGTTAATTATTAAGTAAAACAAAATTTAAGAAAAACAAAATACATGAGCTGTCGAATTAAGGAGATAAACTTAGACGATATAGTATCATTTTTCAAAAGAAAAACTAGAGAGACTTTATATGCATTGAGAGAGACTTGATAAGTTGTAAGGATTCCATCGCGTAATTGAACAATTTTATAAATATCTTACTAACTTGTTCTACACATCGACTTAAAAATAAAAATTTTTATATATATTATTTTTTTAGCAAGGCTTTGTTTATTTTCATAAACTATCTCACTTTATCTCATCTCATCCAATTATTATAACTTTTCCAAACTTCCAAATAAAATATAAAAAATAATTCTAATTTTAAAATTTTAAAATAAAAATAATATTAAAATTTGATATTTTAATAATATTTTTTTTAATTTTCAACATTTCCATTCACAATGGCTCATGTAAAATATAAAGAAATTTGATCAAAATACTCTTCCAATGGATTTTATATTTTGATTTTGATTTTATATTTTGTTACAGTAATCTTTTAGATGTAGAGAATATTGTTCACAACTCTAAAATAATTTTAATTATTTTCTCTTTCCTTTACAAAAATATTTAAAATAAATAAAAAATATTAAAAATAATATTTAAATAATATAATGAAAAGATAGATAAATTGATATATGACCTATTATAAAAATTACTATAAAATAGATTTTAATAATATATTATAAAAGATAAGATAGATTAACTATTGAAATGCTCTTTTTAAGAAAACGAATCCTAGTCTCGAAAGATCCAAAATTGTTGGGAAGCGATATGTCTCCTCGGTTTGTAGTGTACCAATCAAACACCACCTTAATCACCGTCACATCTCACAATTTCAATTTTCAACGTCACCTTTTTCCCGCAATTGACACTCTTCCTCCTTCTTCTTCTTCTTCTAGCCATCTTCTACTCTTTCTTGTATCATTTATGTTTGTCGTTTGCGTATTGTATGCTTTGGTTAAAGTTAAACCTTTGCTAACTTATCAACCGTACAGTGCATCATACATACGTACACAAATATATATAATTTATTAAAGGAAAATACTATAGAAAATTTCTATGGAATTGTATTTTATTTTTTTTATTTTTTATTTATTTAATAATTAAGGAAGTATTTTTAAATGAATTTTTGAATTTTTGAATTTTTAAAAAATATAAAAAGTGTTTAAAAAAATGATGAAAAAAAGTTTAAAAAAAAAAAATATTTACCTTTCTGAAATCTTACGTGGGTGTAGCAGTTTTTTTTATTAAAGACTTAAAAAACGATATTTTTATATTTTAAACGAAAAAGATCCATTTCAATTTTAGCCATCTGTTTTATTTTGTTTGACAGACCAGCACTCGAACCTGTTGAGAATTTTTTTAACCAGAAATTAACATCCCAGTGCTCTCAAAGAGGGTGTTTCAACTAAGATTACGCAGTTCAGATAAAATGAGATAAAATATTTTATTAAAAATTAAATAACATACAGTTGTAATATAATTTTTATTTTATAATTTAAAAAAATTAAATTATTTATTATATTTTATGTGAAAGTTTAAAAAAATTATAATAATTATTTAAGATGAGATGAAATAGTTTAATTTTACGTAATGAAACCAATCCTAAGCATCCCATTACCATCTTTGAAGTAGCTCAAAAGGTAAAAATAAAATAAAAATAAAATTATTTAATGGTTTGAATCCTCTTTGCTTGACAAAATCAAAGGAGAATGATTCCCTTTGTTTAGGAAATCTTGTAGCTTGTTGAGAATATCTGGTTGAGATCCCTCAAATGTAGGGGTGTCCCCTTTGCTTTAGATTGTGGGGTCAATTTCTTTAGGGCGCCAATCACTGCGAGACCTTCTGTGCCACCTTTTTCTAGTTTCTCCACCAAATAATAATTTAATTTCATAGCATTTCTATATTCAGAAAAAAATAAAAATGCAAAATACTTACAGAAATGAATATCACTAAACCCCTTTGCTGTTTACAATTTTTAGCCACTTCTCTTGCTTACATTAAACAATGATTCTTGTTTATATGGTATAATTTGATTTGAAGATAAATTTTAAAATCCGTATCTTACAAATTAAATTCTACCATCGCTTATCAGTTTGAGAATAAAATAACTCAATTTATAATGAAAAATTCTACTAATCATCTTCATACTACACACGACACATGATTTTTTAATTTTTTTTCTTAGAAAATATGTGGTATATAAATGATGAGTAGAATAATTCAATTAGTTTAGGAAGAATTAAATAAAAAATAATTAAAAATAAAAATAAATATAGTGTATAGTGTGAGAGATAATGAGTAACAAAACTCGTTTATAATATTCATTCATTATGTTACTATATTTATTTTTCGTTCATCTTAAAATTTAAATATTAATCGAGAGTATATATTATATTCATTAGGCTGACAGATTATGGTAAAAGTTGTTTCTTTAATTTAATGTCACAAACAACTAATAATTACTAATCATGTGATCTATAATGTATATTACCAATACATTATATATTCATCACGAAACAAACAGCAATTCACATCACGTGCATCACGTGTCATGCACTAGGTGACAAGCAAGCCAGCAAAACAAGCAAATCCGAAAAATAAAAAATAAAAAGGAGAAAAAGAAAAGTTAAAAATGATTAAGAGGCAAGTTGGGTGGGGGGATTGGAAGGAGGGTTTGAACGTAATTCTAGTTTATTTTTAGGAAACTTCTTAATTCATTTCATTTAATCATTATAATTTTTATAAATTTTAATATAAAATAAAATAAATAATTCAATTTTTTTAAATCTCAAAATAAAAATAATATTAAAAAATATATTCTAATAATTTTTTATTTAATTTTTTAATTTTAATTTTAATTCATCTCATCTATAAAAACAACAAAATGGTCGAAAAAATTAGAGCCACATGCGTAGTAGACCAAAAAGGACACATGGATCCACGAGGCTTACATGCATCGGGATATGATCTCTCTGATCAACACGTAAGAAAAAAAGCAAAGGTTCAGTCTAGATTGTGAAAATATTTTATCTCATTTTATTTTTATAATTTTTTTAAATTGTTACATAAAATATAATAAATAATTATATTTTTTTAAATTGAAAAATAATATTTTTTTAATAATATTTTATTTAATTTTAAACTTTTATTTAAAATTATTTATCTCTATCTCATTATCAAACCGCACCTAAGATAGATGGACGGTCAGATGATTAACGTGTTGAGTGAGGTCCAAGGAATTGATTGAGGCCACTCAGTGCGTGCCATGTGCAGAGTGATCAGTACAATGAAATCTACTGGGGAAATCAGTTGTAGAGGGAAAGATAATCGGAGAGATCTCTGTGATTCCAAAATCGTGTTTGTTGAAGCAATTATGGCGTACAGGTTTACAATGATTATAAGAGAATGATAGTTAATAGCGATAACTTTGGATACAACATACTTGTTATGGCAATGTAATAGACACATATATATATATATATATATATATATATATATATATATATCTACGCCATTTCTTTTTCAGATTGCTGGTAATTGGACTGGTATGAATGCAGGAGAGGTGATTGTGGACCCCACAATTCCTGTCACCTATTCGAACTGTGGGGCTTATAGTCTGACTTAAGTTTGAAAAATCTGTGAATAGTAGTGAAATAGTATGTGAATAATAATAAATTTATTTGAGTTAAGATGTTTTATGAGAATTTGAAAAATGAAAGAAAAAAAATTGAATAACAAATTTATAAAGTTAAAATATTGTTAGAATATAATTTTTTTAATATAACTTTTATTCTAGAATTTGAAAAAGTTGAATTATTTTTTATGTTTTATTTAAGGGTGATGCTACAGCCCCCGCTGGGGGCTTGGGAGCTCCCGCTGGGGGTGTAGTGTTATTTTATATGTATTTTGTTTAAGTAATTTTTTATATAGATCTTTTATTATTTTAAAATATTTTTAAAACATAAAATAAATTTAAAACATCATTTAGAAAATATTTTCTTAATCAGAAAGTAAAAAAAATATGTATTAAAAAAATACTTTCTTAATCATGAAGTAAAATAAAAAATTATAAAAAATATTTTTAAAAATATAAAATAAATTTAAAACATCATTAAAAATACTTCTTTAATTAGAAAGTAAAAAAAATTCATTAAAATATACTTTCTTAATCACGAAGTAAAATAAAAAATTATAAAATATAATTTTTTATTTTACTTCGTGATTAAGAAATTATTTTGTAATAATATTTTGAATTTTTTTATTTTTTAAAAATATTTAAAATTATTAAATAAATCTATATAAAAAATAATTTAAAAAAAAACACATAAAAAAATTCATTAATCTCCAGCGGGAGCTCCAAGCGGGAGCTCCCAGCGGGAGATATAGCATTTCCCTTTATTTAAAAGTTTGAGAAAATTATAATGATTAGATAATGATTAAATAAAAAGTTAAAAATTAAAAAAATTTAAAAAAAAAATTGTATTTGAGTGGTATTTGAAATTTTGGACGTCAAGATGGATTGAGTGGCCTTATAATATCTGTGATGTGCATGTCATGTTTATTGTCTGCTATAATTTCTTATTTTCAATGCATGCTTCTTCATCTCAACATTCTAAAATGACTGCGAGAAAGAAATTTGGATTAGAAATCTAATGTTTCTTGTTGGTTAATTTAATTGAATATTTAATGGTGTTTGACAAACTCATATATACAATAATAAGTATTATATAACTTATTTCTTTCATCTCACTTTCTCAATTATATATATATATACACACTAGGGAATGGCCCCGAGTGCGTTAGCCTCAGGGTGCACCTGACATAATGATTTAAATAAAAAAAAGTGAAAAAGTCAATAGTTTATTTGTCTGAGAAAAGAAAATACAAGGTTAAAGAAAGACAAAAAATAAAGATTAAAAAAAAAATCTAAACTTCAGCAAAGTATGAGCATTGGTCTGCATCCATATTGGATTATCTATTTACTCTCTATATAATAATAAAATATTATTAATTTTTTATTTAAAATAAATTGAAACAAAAAAGAAAGGAAAATGAGTACACTGTCAGAACAAAAAGGACATGAAAAAGAGACATCAATTCATGTGCGCCGCGTGGCTATTAAAGGCCTTTTGGTAAAACATGATCTTTTATTAAATTTTACAAGGGAGCTACACGTCAAACGATCAAGGGTTTTAAGGACCTTTTGGTAAAACAGGATTTAACGGAAAAATAACAAAAGTTAACGGAAAAATAACAAAAGTTACTATTCACTGTTAGATAGCTACTTAAATAGAGTAGATATATATATATATATATATATATATATATATATATATATAATTAGACTGATATCAACCTATATATGGCTCGGCCTTATTTCAAAGAGCATTCGCAATTCCCAAATGAATGTGGTATTATCATTAGAAAATATTTACTCACCATCCTTACACACCATACATTATATATAATTTTTTTTTCCTCTTATCAAATGTGTGGTGAATGGATGATGAGTATAAAAACTCAATTAGTTTAGGAAGAATAAAAAAAAACTAAAATAAATGTAGTGTGTGATGTGTAAGGATGATAAATAGCTAATTAGTTTAATTAGGCTATTTCCATTCTGAAAAAATCTTCTCATCAGCTACTATTCACCACCCCACACCCCACACCCTACACCCTATGAAAAACACTCCTACACCTTATAAAAAACACCCCCAGATCTTATGAAAAAAAAAAAATTTCACATCATGTGTGGGATGTATGATGTGAACAATTACTGAATTGTAGCAAAACTCTTCCATTTTTATCTACCAACTAAATTTTGAGAACCTATAATCAAGTATGATGTGTTTGGACGAACATTTGGCATCCAAAAAACAAAAAATATCGCGAGAAAGAAAAAAAAATACCGATAACTCCTTTAAATTATTATAATTAGACAATTGCTATCCAAACTATCAAATAAGTTGCAATGTTTCTTTGAAAGTTTAGGGCGTGAATGTCAAAAATGACAATTTGAGGAGTGATCACAAGTCGGATAATAATTTGAAGGGATCACATATTTAAAAAAACCTAAATCATGATAATAAAATGAGAACATTTAAGTGGTAAAGACCTTAGGCTTGAGGATATACTTTCCTCATGTCTAAGGTTTAAATCCCTTCGATGTAAACAATTTTTAGGGACTATTAGGCTGGATGATTTTTCATTGAATTATCTACTTGCGGGAAACTCTTTGTCAAGAGTCTATGCATTTCCGAAATTAGTCGAAACGCTATTCTAGCACACCTGCCAAAATATATATATATATATATATATATATATATATATATGAGAACATTTATCGAGGGAAGCACACTATTGACAAGGAATGCAAGGATAAGGGCCAAACGCACATTCATTTTCAGTGGTAGTGACACAATGGCCCATTGCTTGCTTTTTCCCACTGTATTATCACAATGATGGGAGCCAGTTTTCCAGATATTAAATTACAAAATAACCCATGCTATTATTGCCCACCATTCACTGCACAGATATTGTGTTTTGTTGGATTACTCCAATGTACCATCCTTTAGACAGTCCTGTTGTGCCTGTTCTCATCTCTTGATGCTTCCTAGCTACCTGCTGATGCTGATTGATTCTGTGCTGTGTTCTTTGGATTGGGATGTACGTACTTTACTTTGGCTCTAACTCTTTGTATATAACTTGCATAATTCTCTTAATCTAACAGCAATTTTCCAACATCATGAACGACAATGACACTCTTCCATGCAGACCATGACAAATTACTGCAATCTATCTTGGCTTTCAGATTTAGTCAAGGTATTGATTGTCATCAGTGGCAGAAGATACTCTACTCATATCAATGTTCTGTATAGTGAGGAAAGATTTAGGTTTGGGGTCCTTATCTTATATACACATGGAAGAAGTTGTTGTTACATTTTTGGATTAATATAAAAAAGTTACACATAATTCAATGTGTATTTAGCATGATTTTAGAACAGCTTAAGCTTTAAATGATTGGAGTTTGAAAGAAGCTGAAGGTGTAGAATAATTTGCTAGTGAACTTGCTTGAATAATGTTACTCTTCGTCATATAGTATGTAATCTTTAGTCACAAATACTGTTGTGACACGTTTTAAGTGGCTTCATATGTCTACCACTTAAATGGACAACCATTCAAAAATTGTGTCATTTCAACTGGTATGACTAGGATAACAAAATCTATGATAAAGAACAGTATTTCACAACCCTCAAATATGTTACAACAGAAAGATTCATTCAAAGATGATAAATAATAGTTGCAATCGTGAGTGCGCAAGCGCCGTGCAATCACTTTGAAAAAAGTGAATATATACAGGACCTACATGAAAAGAAATTAATTTTTTAATAGTGGACCTCACTCTTTTTCAAAATAACTGCATGGCACTTGCATACTCCACGATTGTACGTAACATTACTCTTCAAAGATATATTGCATCGAGTGGATATATCTTTGTTAGGTTTAGGTTATTTTGGATTCATTGGAGGATTACTCTGAAGAGGGTAGCCTTAAGCTACTTTGCAGAAGTTTAGCAAATGTGAAGTACCTTCTGCTTGGTAGAAGTTTCACACCATAAAGTTTGTAGAGGTTTCCTTTCAAACATTATTCGATTCAAGGTCGATAAAAGCGTAGACTGGAGAGAGAATTAATAACTATGGTCCAAGAACAAGAAAGCAGGCACGAGGGGAAAATCCAGTTTCCTTTTAATAGAGCATTTTACAAGTTCACTAGAAAATGCCAGGAGCTTGGTCCAATGGTAAGTATTGCAATGGAAATTATTCTCAAAACAAGTTCACAACTTTTGAGTTATTATTCTTGTAGTGCAAATCCTTTCGATTGTTGTAGGATGGATCATTAATACCTACCTAGTCTCCAAAAGCAGATCATTACATATATATATATATATGTATATATATATATATATGTTCTTTATTCTAGATCTTATCATCGTAGTTGCACCGTTATTATGTGGCGCTTGCGAAGTAATATTTATTTAAGTAGTTGAGATAAAAAACCACTTAAAATGTGCTATATCAACTAAGTGTGATTAAGAATTATAAAATATAGAATAAAGAGTAGCATTACTTATAGAGAAAATATATTTACAATTGTAAATTGTGCAATTGTTACGTAATCGCTTTGAAAAAAATGAATAAAACATGGAATCCATATAAAAAAAATTAATTTTTTAATAATAGACTCTACTATTTTTCAAAACGATTATACAGTATTTACGCAATTCACAATTATATATAAAATTACATATGATATATAAACCTTGCAGGGTTGTACTCCATGTTCACAAATGCAACCGTAAAAAATGATGTTAATAGTCTTTTCTCAGGGAGCTAGTATATTCTGGTTTGGGCTGGACCAAGGCCCAGCTTGAATATTACATTCCATGTCCATAGAAATAGAAGTTCGAGAAATGTCTCCTCAATCGGTAAGGGACTCTTCTCCATGTAGAAATCAAGCAATATTGAAGTAATTCATTGTTCCAATGATAGCTCATAGTGTACTTATGATTTTTAGGAAGGACTTGGCTAGATTTACAAGATGGAATCTAGATGATCATGGGAATCTGAATTCTTATCCCAACCTCCATTTGAAGAGAATGTGGATTGTCTTCTAAATAAGTGAGAATCCACGTTTCCAGGTCGATGAAAGGGTCTTTTTATTTGAAATAAACATAGGAAAATGATACTCTCACAATTGATTCTTACCTTATCGCTGTAATTTTTTATTTCATTTTTTTTTACTTAGTGACTAAGGAAGTATTTTTTAATAATATTGTATTTTTTTATTTTTATTTTTTAAATATTTAAAAGTGTTAAAAAATACATGTAAAAAAAAAAGAAAAAAAAAGACCAATTATGCCTAACGGTAGCTCCTAGCGAGAGTTGGGTGGACGTAGCACCGTCCATAGACATATATACCCTTTATCATTTTTTAAATTATACATGTAATTTTATTTATGTATAAAACGGACTTACTAGGCTAGAGAGAATCAGAGCAGAAGAATTACTCATAGTGTTATGGACGTGTTTCACCGCCACCACCTCACGGTCACCTGCAACCAAAGTGTAGAGAGCACGGCGGTTCGAGGGAACGCTTCCGATGCCTAAGTCAGTAGTTTGAGGATAATAATAATAATAACAATAATTCCATCCCTTTACTTACCTGAATTTTTCCTTTATATAGAGCTCAATGAGTTATCTTTGTTCCCTCATTGGATAGTGGTTATCCTTTATTTGAATTCAAATTTAGAGATAAAGATTCATCTTTTAGCAAATTTGAATTATAACCTCCTTTATCTTTTGCCATTGACTAGATAGTTATCCAGTCGGTATTGGCCATGGGCTGGGTTCCCCTTGTACTGGGCTGGGCCTCTCGGTTATGATATGGGCTTTAGTCATTAATAAGGGCCCAGGTCCATCTTAGGGGCTAACAGGTCGAGATGTCCCCTCCAGTTACCCCGCGAAGTCTCATTGTGCATGGCGTGATGAGACTTGATTACTAGGTGTCATTTCTTTTTTCGAGGCGTGTCAGTATGCCGTTTCGTTTCCTCTCCTCGGGCACGTCAACCATCACTTCATTTCAACTCCTATTTATTGCCCATTTTCCCTTTTCTTTTGGTCTTCTATCATGTTTCTTGCCTTCCTCTTCTTTTTCGAGTTCTTGCATTTCTCTTCTCTCTCTGAGTTCTTGTCTCTTGTGTTTCTTGCGATTTCCTTCAACCTTCCATGGCTTCCTCTTCTTCCAAGGGTAAGGCAGTGGTTGCTGCTCCGGACTCTTCTACACCCCATGACTCCCCTCCCCGAATTGTTGTTGCTTCGCCGACTTCCAGTTTTGTGGGTCCTCGCTGGTCCTCCGTCGTCACTTCGCGTGAGTTGGAGAATGCCCGAAATTACTTCAACATCCCTGATTCTGTTGAGTTGAAAGCTCCAACTCCCAACCAGAAACCTATCGACACCAAAGGTATGGCTGTCTGTGTTGCCCTTTATCTTGCTATGTTTACCCTGGGCTTCGATTGCCTTTCGTGCGCCCCGTTCGCGATGTGTTAGACGTCTTAGGGCTTGCTCAGCCTCAGTTGGTGCCCAATGCTTGGAGAATCTTGATGGCTTGCTGCGTTTTGTGGCGACATGAGTTGGAACCCGTGGGCGATGAATACCTAAACCTAACAGCCCGTGAGTTTTTGTCCTTTCATGGATTTAGGCGTCTGGAGGGGAATCTCTGCAGTTTTAGAGCCCGTCGTGCCTTGGTTGATTTAGAGCGTAAGTACTCTCATGTGAAGGAATAGACTAACAAAATTTTCCTTATTGCTAGCTCTGCTTGGGAATTTCCCGCCGATGAAGTTCCTAATTGGGAAATTTCTGTCAGGGCATGCTGGTCTCTTGTCCCCGATGGGGATGACTACGAAGTGATTCTTTCCCCTCGTGAGGAGGCCCGTGTTAGGCTAGTGGAGTCCTGGACTCAAGCTCACCCCAAACTGTGCATCTCGGATGTGCTTTTAACCCCTAGTAATATTTAGAGGTTCATGATGGTTCCTAGTCAGGCTCACATTTCGAGGCATGAGTTTTTGGGTGCCCCCCATCGGCGGGCGACTTGAAAAAGAAGAAATATCCTGGTGAAGGTGGGAAGAAACAAAGAAATGTTAAGAAGGCTCGTGTCTCACCTCGTTCAGATAAGTCTATTTCATCCAAAGGTTGTTCTTTACTTCCCTCGGCGGCGGGCGGAGTTACAAAATTGGTACCTCCTCCTAAAAAACAAAGTGGGGCATCACTTCCAGCCATCGGTAATGTTAAGTTGAGTTCTTCTAAGGAGTTGCCGAGTAAAACCACCTCCCAGGAAGGTGGGAGTACCAAGTTGGCTACCACTCAGGAGAAACTGAGTGTTATGGTCGCCTCTATGGATCCACTACCTCATTCTCTGGATGATGTCATGTTGCAGGCCGAGGAAGATCTTGATAGTATAATCGCCGCGGAGGCGGCCGCCGAAGCTGCTACATAGCCCTCGACGGCTCCGACTGATGATTCCCAACAACAAGGTGATGATACTCTAGTTGAAGAGGATATTCTTATTTTGAATCCCATCCTCCTTACAGCACCCCCTTCCACTTCTGCGAGCTTCTCGCCCTTTGAAGCTTCTATGCCTCTACTGACCTTGCCCTCGCCAATCGTTTTTGTGCCTTCTGACGCTCCTTCGGATCTACCTCGGTTGGAGGGGTGGGGCGAAGAGAGGAGTGTTGAAGAGTTAGTTGTAGCGCCTAGTTCCCCCTTGCCTCAACGACTTCGGGCGGGGTTACTCTGGATTTGCCCTTTGTTTTTCCAGCTCTTTCCCTCGCCAGTGGCAGCAGGGTTTCGATTCCTTCGCCACCTTTCAGTGTTTCTCCTCGAGGAAGTGGCGAACCATCTTTGACGACTCCTGAGGAGAATCTCGGGATTGATCAGGCTGAGGAAGGGACAACTTAGTTGCCTAGCCAGAGGCTTTTAAGAAAGAACGAGATGAGTTGACTGTTCAGGTGGAGCGTGCTTTGAAAGAGTGGGATGGCTTCGCCGCCAGCTTTGATCGTGTGAAATTAGAAATCAAAGGATTAGCCAAGTCCAAATCCGAATATGCTTCTCGCCTGGCCTCTCTTGGAGACGAGAAAAGAGAGCTACTTATAAATCTGGGGGTGGTTGAAGGGATAACAATTGAAGCAGAGAGAAACTTGCCTGAGGTGAAGGGCCTTCTTAAAGACAGCGATCGTCAATACCTTCAGTTGGACGAAGTTGTTAAATCTGCCAAGAAAACAATTTCTATGCTAGAACGTCGATTGGCTGAGATGGGATCTACCTTGGAGGATTCTCAGAACGACCTTAATCGGGTCCTTCCCCAGTTGGCTGCTGCCCCCAAGATTCAATTACGAGCCTGGGTTATAGGCTTTAAGTTGGGGGTAAAACAGCTCCGTGAACTCCTTCTTCGGGAACCCACAACGAACCTGCATACCTTGGAATGAAAATCTATTCGGGCTAGTGAGGTTGCCCTTCATTTCTGTGACTCCCTTGGATGGGCTGAGATGCTTGACGCTTTTCGCCGCCCATCCTGAAGCCTGTTTAGCTTGGAGTTTTCTCATTCCCATTGGGATTCGCTTTTGATTTGGTTTTTTGAAGCTTTGTAAATGACTAAACTTCGAAAGCCGTTTTTTTTATTTGACTTTTGTAAGCCGTTTTCGAGGCCTTTGAACTTTGTTTGTTGGTTGTGAAGTATTCATTGCTGCTTTTGCATCATGATATCAACTCATGTTATTCATACCTTATGTATTAGCTTTATGTTGTTCACGATTTCAAGCGTTACGTCGCCTATCGGTAGGAGATTCTCTTGACCTCCTTTAGCCCTTTAGGGCTAGTGGGAGAGTTCCTAAATCATGCCGCCCGCTAGCGAGAAGGTGTTAATGGGAGATTTCCTCGACCGTTTTAACCTTTAAGTTTTTAGGCTCGTGGGAGAGTTCCTCGACAACGTCGCCTTTTGGCGCGAAGGTGTTAGCAGGAGGTTTCCTCGACCGTTTTAACCTTTAAGTTTTTAGGCTAGTGGGAGAGTTCCTCGACCACGTTGCCTTTTGGCGAGAAGGTGTTAACGGGAGGTTTCCTCGACTGTTTTAACCTTTACGTTTTTAGGCTCGTGTGAGAGTTCCTCAACCACGTCGCCTTTTGGCGAGAAGGTCAAGAGATTTCCTTGACCGTTTTAACCTTGAGGTTTTTAGGATCGTGGGAGAGTTCTTCGACCACATCACCTTTTGGAGAGAAGGTGTTAACGAGAGATTTCCTTGACCATTTTAACCTTTAGGTTTTTAGGATCGTGGGAGAGTTCCTCGACCACGTTGCCTTTTGGCAAGAAGGTGTTAACGGGAGATTTCCTCGACCGTTTTAAATTTCAAGTTTTTAGGTTCGTGGGAGAGTTCCTCGACCACGTCGCCTTCTGGCGAGAAGGTGTTAATGAGAGATTTCCTCGACCGTTTTAACCTTTACATTTTTTTAGGGTTGTGGGAGAGTTCCTCGACCACGTTGTCTTTTGACGAGAAGGTGTTAACAAGATATTTCCTCGACCGTTTTAACCTTTAGGTTTTTAGGCTCATGGGAGAGTTCCTCAACCATGTCGCCTTTTGGCGAGAAGGTGTTAACGGGAGATTTCATTGACCGTTTTAACCTTTAAGTTTTTAGGCTCGAGAGAGAGTTTCTCGACCACGTCGCCTTTTCTTTTTTCTTTTTCCTTCAAGTCTTGGTTATTTATTGAAAATCCAAAAGGAACAAAACCAAAGAAAAGGTGGAAGAAACGTGTTGGCATTTATTGAAAATGATGTTCATACGTAAATCAACAAACGAAATAAAAGAAAACTACATATATTTCCTTTAAACGTAGTACTTTCGTAGATGCTCTACATTCCATGAGTGAGGTAGCTGATGTCATGCAGCATCCTTGAGGTGGCAAGCTCCCGGTCTGTGGCTTGCCACTACAATGTAAGGTCCTTCCCACTGAGGGCCTAATTTCTCTTCTTCTCCCGAGGTCACGCCGGTTTCCTTCAGCACTAAGTCGCCTGCTTTGAAAGATCTGGGCCTCACTTATTTGTTGAAGTATTGCTTTGCTTTCCTCTTAGAAGCTGCAACTCTGACTTCTGCATCTGCCCTTATCTCCCCTAATAGGTCTAGGCTTTCTTCTAACTCTGCTACGTTTGCTTCTGGATCAAAATTTTTTCTTCTGTAGCTTGGTAATCCGATGTCTACTGGTGCCCACAAGATTTTTGGGAGCTCGTCGGCCCATAGCCCTTTTATGTTGCCTATCTTCTTTTTCAGTATTCCCATGATGGTTTTATTAGTTGCTTCTACATGTACGTTTGCTTGGGGATGACCTAGGGAAGAGTACTTGTGTAATGCCCCGATCCCGAAGGTCTGGAGAGTTAGCTATTAATACTTAATATCAACTTCAATAACACCACTATAAAATTAAGAAAAACTCCATAAAATGTTAATCCATTTAATCAACCCAAATATCTATGTTCCTTCATGGGGACAACCAATAAATCCTCAATAACATAAATTAAAAATTCTCCAAAACTCAAAATTATCCTTAACTCATCAAATCAAATAACAAAAAATAAATCAGTTTACTAACTACGACTCTCAAATAAGCACTTGTACCCTCGGGCACTTATTCTACTACGAACGTCACACCTTGCTAAAACTTCCTACTCTTGTTCTCCAGCTGAACCATCAAAATTATTTGAAAAATATTTAGAGATAAGTGGTGAGTTATCAACAACTCAGTAAGCAGAGGATATATACTAGTGTGTAAACATGAGCATTTTCACAGACTTCAGAATGCAGAAACAAAACATTTCAATATCAATAGGCAAATCTAAAAAATACATATTATTAGAAAATCAGAGCGACTTTTCAAACATTTCATATTCAGAAACCAACTTTTATATATTCAAAGACTCATTTGGCACAACATGACTGAACATCTTCATCTTATCAGAACATATCAGAACATCATATCATAACAGAGGCCATGTTTAACCCCCGTGGTAGGGTTGTGCATCCTGCGGAAAGCCAAGCAGAACATAAATCACCAAGAATATCAAAACGATTGCACTCAGAACAGAAATCCACTAGTATCTCCCGTGGTAGGGCTAGAGGTTACTATTATATCCCGTGACAGGGTCAGAGGTCACTATTGTATCCCGTAATAGGGCCAGAGGTCACTATTGTATCCCGTGACAGGGCCACATATCAGAACAAAACAGAATTAGAATCACCATATCAGAATCAGAATCAGAGTCAGAACAGGATCAGAAAGTCATGCCAAATGTTTTTCAAGTGCCACATCTTATCAACACAGAGTACTGAACAGAATCAGATCACAAAAACATAACTTATACACAAAATTTCATATTCGCTCTCTTTTTCAAAGTTCAGAAACAGAATATCAAAAATAAGCTCATGTCTACACCAGTCATGACAGAAAATACTTTCTTCTTAAACAGAATCTCATGAGTAATGCAGAACAAATATCTAAGGTTATTTTCATATTTCTTTTCATAACAAAACATGCACATTTTCCAAAAAGGACCTCAGTTCATTTTATTTTATACAAAGTCTAGCATAGGAACCCCGCTTACCTGGACTTCTTAACTTTTTCAGAATTTTCCTCAAAAATTTCGAACAATAATTAATCGTCACCTATAAAATAATCACATAATTCTCGTAAATTTTCAATTAATCTCATATTTTGATATTTAATCCTACGCTTCTAAAATAACCTATTAAATTCCTCAAAACCTAAAATTTCAAATCATCACTTTCTAAAATCATCACTGTTGATTTAATAACTATGACAAAAACATTTAAAAGTCAGACCTATTTATTATTGAAAACCAACTATAAAGTTTAATACTGGATAATATAATTATCCCAAAATATTTTAAAATAAACCATAACTATTTTTAAATAGACTAAATCATATCTAAAGTGTAAAAACAACAGTACTCTAATATTGTTTACTCTTAAAATAAATCTTTACTTAATAACATGTTAAAATACTTAAGTGATTTTCAGTAATCATAATTAAAATGTTCAAAATAAAATTCCACTTACTGTAAAAATAATATGCTACCATTAGTACAATTTGAAAACCCTATTTATTTTCTGTAAATTTCTTATACTTACCACAAAGACCATGTAAAAAAACAGATTTAATATAAACATAATACCAAATTGAAACCACCCAATAATAAGGGTAATATTGTAATTTCATATCCAAAAATATGAAAAACTAACTTTACGTAATTTCTTGAGAAAACGTTGAATGAGTTTACGGTGCAACAGTCGGCGAGGCGGGGCCCGAGATACTTACCGAGAAGAGAACGAGAGACGCAACGATAGTGTTGGGTGGAGGTCGAAGGTGGTCCACGCGGCGGCAGAGCACTAAGATTGAGAGAGAGAGAGAGAGAGAGAGACGGAGAGGAGAGTTGAGTTCGGGGGAAGCTTACCGAGAGGAGAGTGACGAACTTGGATGGAGTGCAGCGCCCAAAGATACTCTTTGTGTAGTGGCGATGTCGTGGAAGAGGTTGGCGGCGGCGTCGCTCGGTTGGTTTGCGTCGAACAGCAGCAAGCAGAAAAGAAATTTGCTCTGTTTTCGGGGACAAAAACAAAGGTTTCTTTAGTGTTTGTTTGACCGTGGAGGAGGCAGGGCAGTGGGAGTTGTACCATGGTGGCTGAGAAGGGGTGCAACGATGGTGGTGCAGGGACGGCGCTAAGGGGGTCGTAACGCAGAGGCAGTGGCGGGGCTACGTGGGGTTCACAGTTTGCCAACGGGCTGGGTAGTGGGGCTATCACACAGTGACTTGACTTACGGTTTCTGCAAGGGTGCACCCTCAACGGCTGAGTGTTACGTCGGTTTGGGCTTAGGTTGTGGAGGGCTTCCGCACACGAGAGGGATGGGGAAGGTGACGGCAGTGCTGAGCCAAGGGCTACGGGTTGTGTGAGTGAGGCGTTGAGCTTGCGGGGACGAAGACTGCCGTGGGAGGTTTGCGGCTACTTCATTTTCAGGAGAGGAGTACAAGTATATAAAGAGTTGATTGACAAAACCCTAGAGAAAAATAGGCAAGAGACGTGCAAGATCATGCATGCCGTGAACGAGAGGGAAACTTAAGGGGAAAAAGAAAATAGACGGAAAGAATAAAACGTGCGGAAGTTAACGTGTGAAAAAAAATAATAATAAAAAAATAGAATAAACTAAAACAAAATAAATAAATAAAAAAAATTGAGCTTGATTGGGTCTGGATGTTACAACTTGACCATGATTTCTTGTTCCGCACACCAGTGACGGTAATGTTCAGAGTCGAATTGTCTTCAGTTATCATAAATGATACACTGAGGTATTCGAACCTGCATACTACTGCTTTCCATAGGAACTTGTCACACTTTGAACGGTTATTGTAGCCATCGTCTCAGCTTCTGCCCACTTCGTAAAGTAGTCGACGGCTACCATAATGAATTTGGTTCCTCCTTTTCTCGGAGGCATAAGTCTACTCCCCATTGGGCGAACGACCATGGGGACGTTATGGACCGCAGCTCTTCGGGAGGTGCACTCGGGACTGGCGCGTGAATCTGGCACTGGACACACTTTTTTGCGAACTCCTTCGCGTCTTTGAGTGCGTTTGGCCAATAGTACCCTGCCCTTACAATCTTTGCAGCGAGTGATCGTCCTCCTAAGTGACTCCCTTAAATCCCCTTATGTACTTCCTTCATCACGTACTTAGCTTCTTCCTCTGTTACAAATCGCAACAATGGGTTGGAGAAACCCCGCCTATAAAGTACTCTGTCAATTATGGTGAACCTGGTTGCCCTGCTTTTTAACTTTCTTGCCTCTTCCCGAGACGAGGGAAGATCATCTGTCTCCAAATAGTTCTTTATATCATTAGCCCATCTTGACGTATTCTCCCCGATATGCAAACTTTCCTCTCCTACCGCTGGTCTAACTATCGTCCGTAAATCAACCTTCCATGGTAGCGTTTCTTCTTGCTTTGTTGAGGTCGCGCATGCCAATTGGTCAGCCTTAGAATTGTCTTCTCGAGGTATCTTCTCGATTCGAAAGTATTTGAGACCTTTGCTCTGCTCCTGAACTTGGTGAAGGTATTTTATTAGCATGGATCGCCAAATACTCCCCAGTGATTAGCCTGACTACCACTTGTGAATTGGCTTTCATCTCGACTTATTCGCCTCCTAATACCCTCGTGATCGCCACTCCGGCGAGTACTGCTTCATATTCAACTTCGTTGTTTGTCACTTTGAACTCCCATCGTACTACATGGTACGACTCTTTCCCACCACTTGTTACTATGCACACACCGACTCCTCCACTTGCTTGTCAGGCTAACCCATCTACATACACTTGCCATGGATTCTTCTCAGGTGGTTTAGGGACTTCTTCTTTAAATTTGAAAATTCTGCTACAAAATCGGCTAGTACCTGCCCTTTCATAGTGCTTTTTGGTATGTAGTTGATATCGTACTCACTTAGTTCAATTGACCATTTGACCAGCCATCCCGAGGTGTCTAGTTTCTACAATACTTTTGTAGAGGCGACGAAATGATTACCTTTATTGGATGGGCTTAGAAATAAGGCCGTAATCGCCTTGCTGCTACTACTACGATGAAGGCGACCAATTCAACCTTTGGATACCTGGTCTCTGCTCCTCTCAACGCCCTGCTTACGTAATACATCAGCCTTTGTTCTTTCCCCTCCTCTCGTACCAACGCAGCAGACACTGCGTCTGGAGTTACTGCTAAGTACAATGATAATGACTCTCCTGGGTTAGTGTGACTGAGCAATGATGGCTTAACTAGATATTCTTTTAACTGAGTAAATGCTTCCTCGCACTTGGCATCCCACTCCCGTGCTTTCTTAAGCACCTGAAAGAAAGGAAGACATTTATCTGTTGATTGGGATACAAACCTGTTCAGAGCTGCAATCTTACCTGCCAGCTTCTGTACTTCGTTCAAGTTTGTGGGCGACTTCATCTCTATTATTGCTCTGAATTTCTCAAGATTTGCTTCGAATCCTCTCTCTGACACCATAAAACCGATGAATTTTCCCGACTCACTCCGAATGCGCATTTCGTTGGGTTGAGCTTCATTTGGTACCGACGTAAAACCTGAAAAGCCTCCCTAAGGTCTTCTATGTGTTGGTCAAACTCCCTGCTTTTTACTAGTAGATCATTGACGTATACTTCCATGCTTCTTCCGATATGGTCTTTAAACATTTTGTTTACCAACCTCTGGTAGGTTGTCTCAGCGTTCTTCAAGCCGAAAGGCACCACCTTATAGCAATATAGTCCTCGGTTAGTTATAAAGGCGGTTTTCTCCTGATCAGCCTTCTTCATCCTGATTTGATTGTATCCTGAGTAGGCATCCATAAAACTTAACATTTTATGCCCTGCTGTTGCATCTACTATAAGATCTATTCTTGGTAATGGGAAACTGTCTTTCGGGCAAGACTTGTTGAGGTAGGTAAAATCCACGCACATTCACCACTTCCCATTGGACTTTTTTACCAATACCACGTTAGACAACTACTCTGGATATTGTGCTTCTTTGATGAATCCAACTGCTAAAAACCGATCCACCTCCTCTGCGATTGCTTCGTACTTCTCGGTACTGAAGTTTCTCTTCTTTTATTTTATTGGGCGTACCTTTGGGTCTACATTCAGCTCGTGTTCGATGATTTCCTCGCATATCCCTGGCATATCCTTATGATTTCATGCGAATACGTCTTTATGGTCTCGAAGGAAGTCTATTAGTTGTTGTCTCTCTTCCTGTGCTAATTTTGTCACGATCTTCACATGGCTTTCGGGATGATTCTTCTCAAGGGTGACCAGTTCTAAAGGTTCATCTGCCTCCCCGTGCTTCAGGGTATCTTCATCTCTAGTCTCTAACTCCGTCGCCATTACCTGTGGTCCTAGCAGGAGGACTGTCTGTTCTTCAATATCCACGATACTGACCTCCCCTTGTCCTTGTCTAAGCTCCTGCACATAACATTCTCTGACTAAGACCTGCTCGCCACGCACTTCGCCTATTCCTCTTGATCCGCACACCTCGCCTGCCGGGAACTTCATTTTTAGATGATAGGTTGAGGTATTGGCCTTTAATACATTCAACGTGGGCTGCCCAATGATCACATTATATGCCGATCGAGTTCTCACTACTAAAAACTCAGTCATCGCCGTGGCGACATAAGGGTTTGTGCCTACAGATATTGGTAGCGTAATGGACCCCATTGGTTGCACCACATCTCCAGTGAACTCTTTCAACGTAGTTGGTGCTGGTTTTAACTGTTCTTCGTCGGATCCCATTTTGCTAAAAGCATCCCAGAATAAGATATCCGCCGAACTTCCATTGTCAATCAATATCCTCCTGGTAGTAAAATTTGCACCAACATTGTTACCACCAAAGCATCTTCATGGGGATATACAACCTCTCGGCAATCTTCCTCGTCAAAAGATATAGTGGGGGATCCTTGTACTTCGGGCTGTTTGACGGGCCTCTCTACATTATAGACTTCTTCATATCTTGCCGACCTTGCATAGGCCTTTCTTCCTGAGGAAGTTGGGCCACCACCTGCATACCCGCCAGCGATAGAGTGTATCTCGCCCAGTGGTTGGTTTCTTTTGTTTTCATCTGCCCTCGTTCTTTGGTCCCTAGGTTCATTTGACCTCCTCTCCCTTTTTGGTGATTCCCATCGCCTAGGACTCTTACTTCTCCGCTTTTTGTGCTCATTCTTTCGTTTGTTTGTTCGTCGTGGAGGGGTGATGTTCTGGGCGATCAATCATTCCAACTTGCCACTATTCCTCATTTCCTTTACTTATCGTTTCAAGTTGTAGCAATCCTCGGTTCTGTGTCCTCTTGTTTTGTGATAAGTGCAGTATTTCTCAATTTTCCATTCGTTCTCAGTTGGTCCTTCTTCCTCTGTTTTTTCTGAATAATGTACATAACCGCCACTATGGCTTCTTACATTACCATCCTGCCTTGACTCATGTTGGTCTCTCTTCGCCTTTCAACCTCCATCTTGGGTGGTTAAGGTGATCAATGTATCTTCAGCATTAACAAAATTATTAGTCCTGTCCATGAACTCTCGTAAGGTGGAAGGGGTTTTTCGGGCCAGCTCGACCATGAAAGGGCTTCTCGGCCAAACACCTCCCAATAGTGCTGCTAGCATGATTTTCTCGTCTTGGTCATCGGTCATCATTTTTTCTTTATTGAATGTGTCAAATATGCTTTCAAATTTTCATCCTCCTGTTGCTTGACAGTCAACAAATATGCGGCGGGTCTTCTGCGCTTTCTACTCACCATGAATTGGGTCAAGAACTGTCGGCCTAGTTCTTCAAAACTTTCTATGGAGTTTGGTTGCAGTGCACCAAATCATCCTCGCCGATCCCTTTAGAGTCAAAGGGAAAGCTCTACACACAATTTCTCTCGAGAACCCGTGAAGCGTCATATGGGCTTTGAAAGTCTCAAGGTGCTCCACGGGATCTTTTGAGCCATCGTATAGGTCCATTGACGGTACTTTAAATTTCGCGGGTAGGGACATCGTCAGTATTTCCATAGAAAACGGTAGATTTGTGCTAGACAATAACTGATTGACCGAAGAATATGTTCCTATCTTCTTGACCATCTCCTCATATTTATCCATCAAGCTACGTACGTCGTGGTGCAATTTCTTCGCTTCCTCGTTCTCTTAATAGCCTTTTTCCGCACTATTGACCTCCATCTCTTCCCTGTCGGCCTGACTAGGTGTCGCATTCTCGCCTAACGGCCCATTTCGTGACTTGAGAGTCTCATTTTCCTTACGCAGGAAATCCACCTCTGTGGAAAGCTTCTGTATCATCTCTTCCGTTTCCACAATCTTCTCTTCCATGTTTTGTGAAGTTTTTCCTTGATCCCTAGTTGCCTGAGACTGAGTAGTGATGGGTATGTGAAAAGCACGCAAAGTGTGAGACTTAACGGCCCGTCGGCCTGACTAGGTGTCGCATTCTCACCTAATGGCCCATTTCGTGACTTAAGAGTCTCATTTTCCTTACGTAGGAAATCCACCTCTGTGGAAAGCTTCTGTATCATCTCTTCCATTTCCACAATCTTCTCTTCCATGTTTTGTGAAGTTTTTCCTTGATGGGCATGTGAAAAGCACGCAAAGTGTGAGACTTAACAAATCCCACATATGGCGCCAACTGTTATGGACGTGTTTTACTGCCACCACCTCACGGTCATCTGCAACCAAAGTGTAGAGAGCACGGGAGTTCGAGGGAACGCCTTCGATGCCTATGTTAGTAATTTGAGAATAATAATGATAATAACAATAATTGCATCCATTTACTTATTTGGATTTTTCCTTTATATAGAGTTCCATGAGTTATTTTTGTTCCCTCATTGGATAGTGGTTATCTTTTATTTGAATTCAAATTTAGAGATGAGGATTCATCTTTTAGCAAATTTGAATTATAACCTCCTTTATCTTTTGCCATTAACTGGATAGTTATCCAGTCGGTATTGGCCATGGGCTGGGTTCCCCTTATACTGGGCTGGGCCTCTCGGTTATGATATGAGCTTTAGTCATTAATAAGGGCCCAGGTCCATATTAGGGGCTAACCGGTCGAGATGTCCCCTCTATATAGCTAGTACACATAAGTCTGATATTTTTCTACTTTGTCTGATGATTACAAATATGACCATGTGATTCGCAAGTGTAGGTGTGAGTTTGTTATAAAAAATGTTTGATCTGCAAAGGAATCTAAAAAGAAAATGTTTACTTCTTGATGTGATTGGATATGATAAATTAGATTATAAAACAACTTTTTGTGCACAATAGATCTGACGTATCGCATTAAGTAATATCAGTTTATATACTTATTTTTGTAAGATCCTTTTGTAAATCTAACATTGCTTGTCTATTATATATGTCATAGTCACATTGATATTTAGTTAATAGCGTTTTAAACTTTTTTCATATGGACTTGTTTATTTTTGTTTGTTTGTTTGTTTTTTTTTAATGATTTTTTTGTTCGATAACATTTAGTTCGATGAATTTTTATGCTACTATTTGATCAAGAAAGTTTATTCTAATATTTAATAGAGTAATTCTACATACAAACGTGAAGTGTGCAACCGTCGCGTAATCACTTTGAAAAAGAGTGGGATCTACTATTAAAAAATTAATTTTTTTCATTTCGATCCTATATTTTATTAACTTTTTTCAAAACGATTACGCGGCGGTTGTACAATTCACAGTTGCAAATATATTTTCTCTATTTAATATAATTTTTTGTTACATGTTGAAATAAAGTACATAATACTTAATATTTTAAAAAATCTTATATATTTCAAATAAAACATATCGGGAAATTTTGATAAAAACAAATGTTAGATATAGTCGTGGAGTGCGTAAACGCCGCACAATCATTTTAAAAAAAGTGAAATTTACTATTATTTTTTTACATGTAAGTCTCATCTTTACTCACTTTTTTTGAAAGGAATTGCACGACACTTGTGTAATACACGATCATTTCTTTTCCTGAAAATGTAGATGCCAGATGGACTGTTAGATATGTTTCCTTTCACATGGAAGTCAGATTACTTAATTCAATTATTTGCTGACACGCATTTTCTTTTGCCATGCTGACACTTCCACCTTTTTTTTTTTTTTAATCCACTTAAAAGGCTTAAAAAGGACTTAGAAAAGTAAGTAATGCCAAAGGATGAGAAAGAAAGGTGAACCTGTTATGTTGAGCTTTATGAACCATGAAGATGTACAAGACTCTTCTCAAACATGCCACCAGTTATACATACATAGCCTGATGGTTTTCATCACATCAGAAAAAAAGAGATGCTAAAATCCGAATGAAATAATTAAAAAAAAAAAAAAAACTATTATTGACTGGAAGAGAACAGCCCAGACACTCCAAACCCTCATTTTTTCACTTGCCTGATCTTCTATAGGTAAAAGATGTTTCATCGGGCATGGTGTGCAGATAGATGTTCATCCATGAGGGGAAGTCTGTTATAATCAGATTTTGTCTTTGGTAGCTGAATCTCTTCCCAGATCATTGAAACGAAACATATCTGATAACTTACTTCCCATGCTTTTTACCTGCAGTTCAAAAATCACATTGTTAGCCACCAATCCCCCAAAAAACACAAAACACACGCACGCGAGCCACACAAACACACACACACACACACACACACACACACACAGTGGCCTTAATGACTTTTTGATTGCATATCAAACTCTCTTTTCATATGATCAAATATCGATACTGTCACCAGTGGCCTTTGGCTACACTGGCACCAAGGCCCCCGTTCTCATCTTGAGAGCTGCAGTTTGACTCCCTCGTTGTGCAGGAAATATATATACATACATATAAATATATATATATATATATATATATATATATATATATGTATATATCCATACTCTCACAGCCGAGGAAAATAGCACTGAGATTCAGGGGAAAAAAGGGGGTTGTGGAAGAAGTGTTCTCACCCAATTTATCCATTCCTTGTTTCCTTTCACTTATTTTCTTTTCATTTTCTTTTTTCTTTGTTGGAGGGGGAGTATGACTTAAATTAATTGCCGAATTAAGTTTGTAGCTATACTATGGGTGCTAAGAGTGGGATTGAGAAAGTCATGTGAAGACATAATTGGAATGAGAAGCAATAAAAAAAAAAAAAAAAAGAATAAAATCAAAATAAGAAAAACACAGGTTACAATCATAATATAGAGAATTGGACCACAATTGCCGAAGCTCTATTCCCATTATCATTATACCTCTTTGGAACCATGAGTTTCGCACGATCTGGCGGATGTGGCGTTCATGCTTCTCCAAAAGTTCATCAACTCTGTTTGATTGAGATAATAAGGGTCCTGAAAATTCAACCTTGTCCCCTTCATCCTGGTAGCCCTGTCACAGAGCCAAGATTAATCAACAAAAGATATCAACTTCAAAAACCGAGAAAACTGATGCGTGGGATCGTTCTTGCAATTTCTTGATACATTTCAAGCTTTACTAAAAAGCAGGCAAATGAGTTTTCACCTAATCACGATTTCAAACTTCAACTGTTTTAAACAAATCTTGAATCACTTTCAATTTCAAACCATCTAAAATATAACTTTTGGGCTTATCAATACAAACGGTTTTACATTACAACTGATTGGAAATTTAAATGAACAATGTGCCTTGAAACTCCAAAAACACCTCTCTTTTGATCATAAATAAAGCTTAATTTATAAAAAAAAAAAAACCAAAACAGAGACAATGATACAAACTAAAATTGAGTCATACCACATTGGGCTCCAAACGTTACAATTACCTGATAACAGATCAATTCTTTTTAGCTGTCAATACCTTTATTCTATCTGATGTCAAAAGCTACATCTAGTTCTACGTTCAAATGATGTTTCTTTTATCTCATTTTTGTCTTAACAGGAGTCAAAATGGAGACTGTGTATTGATGCGTATAAAATAAATAAATAAAATAAAAATGAGAAATATGTTTTGAAACTGAAATCGTTTCATCCCGCATCAAGTTCTAAAAGTTATATCCTTACCAGATTGCTTCTATTTGAAACTGAAATCAATTTATACCACATCCAGTTCTAGAAGTTACAAACTTTACCAGATTGCTCCGTTTTTAGTTGTATTTTCCTCTCTTTTCCCAGATTGCTTCTTTTACATTACAACTGATAATTCCTTTTGAGTTTTTTATTTTTATTTTTATTTATTTATTTATAGGTTCAGATGGAGACTGTTGAAAATAAAATCAATACAGACCACATCTGGTTCCAAAAGTTACAAGCTTACCAGATTGCTTCTTTTGGCTGCAATTTCCTCTCTTTCATACCGAGCCATTGACAGTTCCTGAGAGTGGTACTCATCAGAAGCATCAAATGAATCTGGATGCTCAAGCTTGCACCAATTATTCTGCATGAGAAGCTTCAAAACCTCATGTGAATCATGGCCTCTACAATTTGAGTGGGTCCCAGTTATAACATCCCCATTTTTGTGCCTTCTGTAGTCAACATTGCTCCTTGCATGCAATGCAGCGGCAGGTTCTACAACACTAAAAGTTTGTCCTCTTGAAATAGTCCTACTGTGTGATCTTATGGATGCATCATCGTTTCTCCTTTTTGCCCATGCAAAGTTACTTGATGCAGAAACTTGTAAGGGTCTAGAAAAAGGATTTTCGACTTGAGATGCGTTCTTTACATCGGAAACCTCTCCAAGACTATCAACTGATGGCTTTTGTGCCCCCCTATCTTTAGTGGAATTTACTTCTCTAAGAATATGTCCGTCGCTACCATTGATCTTACGAGAATCTTGAGCTTTTGCCATTTCCTGTAAGATAAGAACAAGTATAGCAGTGAGATCTTACTCCCCCATTTTGACTACACCACAGAGAGAGGGAGAGAGAGAGAGAGAGAGACCTCTGCTGGTGCCAATTTACAGAGTTCGTGGAGTTTTCTTGAAGGCTTTCTTGTAATTTCAGGTCCACGAACTCTCCCACCAATCCTTTTCCTGAAAATTTCAGCAAATTTTATTTTAGTTTTTACCAGCTAATATAACATAATTCTACAACAGCAAGTGATGCTGAATGTTGTAGGAATCAACATATTGATGACCAGGTATTAATTTCTCAGCATCACAATACATTTTCCAAACCTAAGAAGACATACCAATCCATAGGGGAATAATTGTCCTAAGAAAATAAAACAGGTCTTCTATGTTTACATAAAATTTAAAAAGTAGCTAACTAAATGATTCTGTTCTTAATATTTAATTGATCACAATTTAGGATTTTAATAATTTAACTCATGTTTCTTTCCTGGTGATGATGTCATAGACCAAAATGAGCATTCTTAACAAAGGACTCAGTCTCTCCCCAAGGATCGGCCAATTCACATTGGGCATTCAATACCATAAGCTATCTTCAAACACTAATCAAGTCATTCTAGGTCAATTTTTTTTTTTTTTTTTTAGCATGCTTCAGTTTAATAGCTTCCCTTCATATACTGGCCATAATTGACAACTAAGCTCAAACAATTTTTAATTTTTAATTTTTTTATGACGTGATGTCCAAAATACCAGTTATTCTTAATTCTTATCTCTCAAAGGAAATACGCAAAACTTTCAACAACATAATGAAAATGAGAATCCTCACCTCTTTGTCTCCTCACGACTTTTTGCGTCGATCTCTTTGCAAGGAGGGTATACTGGCAAGCTTGATGGATCACATGCATGAGGCTTTGTTGTGAAGTACTGAATATAGTATGGAAAGAATGTCATAATGAGAATCCTAAATGATTAAAATGTAAAAAGGATTATGAAATTATGGGAAGCATGCTGTGTTTATTTGGTTTTCAAGCACGAAAGTGCAACAAATATGGGAAATATAAAATAATTGATAAGAGTGTTAAGAATATAATATAAATAATTAAAAATCTACCTCTTTCCCATTAGCTTAAGCTTTGGGACAAGTGGTGATTTCACAAAGAAAAAGGAAATATGGAATAAGAAAAAAACTCATTCATAAATAAGAACTGAGGTGCCATTTATCATCCTCTTAACTGATTGGAACACTGTTTCTTATCTTCTGCATATTTGCGAATAATTTGATGCCATATCAGGGAATGATAATTAAAATGATCACATATAGTATTTTTCAAATAAGAATTTCCAGTAATATGGACTTGAAAGCCATATCAGGTATCAACAACGATTGTCTTCCCAACCACCACATCAATAATTCATGTGAGACAAAATAATCACGACTTTGCATAATTACCTCAGATGCAAGAGCAGAGGAGGCTGTCCCTCGCTTGTAGGGTTCTACGGAAAGAAGAGTTTGTAGCAGGCTTATGGTGGTTTTTGGTAAATTTTTAAAGGCCTCCTGAAGACAACTATTATAAGGTTGCTGTGGTTTGAATAGGGTTGCAAGAGGAAGTTTGGTTGTTTTCCAGTATTCATCAGCTGGGGATCCACAAAGCTTGAAAATTTTGTGCAATTGCTCAACCTGTAGAGGAAAGGCAAACCTATAAGAACTTGAACAGGATACTTCAAAAGAAAATGTGAACAACCAGTTTGTACAATTTATATGTACAACATACTTGTAGCAGTCTACATATGTATCCAGATTGCCCATAGGCTTTGACTCTAGTGGACGAGTGGGAATGGTATAACAGAGTGGCATTCATCAAATCCCCCCAATATGCATGTTTATAACTACTATAATCAAATTAGACAACTAAAACACAAAGGGGAAGTTTCTGTTGTGAAAAATGATTTGTACAGTCCTAGGGGTGGAAGCCCCGTGCAGGCCCTTTGAAAAGAAAAGTAGGACCCACATGAAAAACTCACTTTTTCATGGTGGGTTGGGACTTTTTTAAGGGCCTGCGCGGGGATTGCACTTCTAAGTCTGGATCTAACATTACTCTTCCATTGTACCTTTTTATATTTAATAATTAGAAAAAATGTTAAAAATTACAGCTGCCTAATTGTCAATAGTTGCGATACTCATAGGATAAAGAATGCCACCAAACAAAAGGCCATTTCCAAAGATTGAATAAGTTCAGACAATTCATTTTCTCTGATTATAGAATTATCGTACATACTCGTGTAGAGTCATGATTATTTACCACTCCTGGGGAAAATTAGTTAAATGTCATTATGAATATGCCTCCGAAAATTTGGCATCACATTTGAAAAGAAGAAGAAATTGACTTCAATAATTGTGAATTCTAAAGAGATGGCCTATTATGCATGAAAACCAATGACATCTAGGATGGTAATACAGTGAAAAATGAATTGAAAGGTGACATCCGAGGGTCTCAACTATGAGAGTAAAGACATTGCTGGGAGAAAATACAGTAGATCAACTGCATTCTCGAGTGCCAACAGCAAAACAGGAAATTTGCTTACAAACTACTGACCATAGGGGATGTGTCTGGCAGAATTCTCAACTAGAATATTCTAGTTAAGTTTGTAGCATTTTCAAAAGCATTAAAGAAATTTACTTTAAAAAACATCCTCAAAGATACATTATTAGAGGGAAAAGTCTAAAAATAATGACCTTGAAGTTTAAATAATGTGCCTGATTTGAAATTATATTCGTTAGTTTCAATTACTTTTGTTTGTTGAAATTAAAAAAAAAAAGAAAAAAAAAGATGTTTGAAAGGACAAGTTCCAGCAATTTTCTAATCATTGGAAGACTTCACCCTTGAAGTTTTCTCCAGTCCATTCACACCCTTGTACTGGTTTTCCTCTCCGTTATTTAATGATTGCACTATTTGTGATCACCTTGTCTTGGAGAAATCAGTTTTCCCATTTCTGGTTCTAGTAATCTGAGTCGTTTCTACTGAAACTATACTCAGAGGTTTAAAAGACAAAAATTTTTAGAAATGGAAATCATCATGCTTCATTAAGGTATTACCTCTGTTCTCCCTTGAAGGATAGCTTTTCCTAGTATTAGTTCTGCAAATACACAGCCAACACTCCAGAGATCTACAGATGCTCCATATTCAGTCGAACCCAGCAGAAGTTCAGGAGGACGGTACCATAAGGTGACAACACGACTGGTTAGGGGTTGACTATGCCCAGAACTATGAAAATTTGCCAATCCAAAATCAGCCACCTTTAAAATTCCCCTATTATTAATCAAAATATTTGATCCTTTAATATCTCGATGCATTACTCCCCTTGAGTGGCAGTGGTCAAGTCCAGATAACAACTGCTTCATGTAGCATTTAATCTACAAAATAAAGTCAACCGCATTTCTTTTAGTACTCAATTATAAAGGTAACCCACTACAGCACTACTTGGAAACGAGAGGATATAAAAATTTTACCATTAGTTTCATAATGATTTTGCATAGATTCAAAATGGGTTTACCTGATTTTGTTAACATTATGACAAACTCAACTCATCATTTTAGTAATGAGATTTACTAACATATTCAAACTTATTATGGAATTCTAGTGACTACAGACATTAAATCTTCTCATGTAAGTGTCGAATCAAAACAGCCCCATAATAAAACTATATGACTGTTTGATTGTTAGGTAAGAAGGTGCGCAAACCTGTGACTCACTGAACTTGATGTCTGGGCAAGATAACAGTCCTGTAATATCATGTTCCATGTAGTCGAATACAAGGTATATGCTACATGATACACGGGAAGTAATTAAACCTTCCAGTTTTATGATATTTGGATGGTCAAGCCTGCGTAGAATCATAATTTCTCGTGCCATAAACCTAACACTCTCAGGCTCAAAATTATCAAACCGCACCTTCTTCAGGGCAACTATCCTGCCAGTTTCCGTGTTGCGTGCTCGGAAAACACTGCTATATGTTCCCTGTCCAATCTACTCAAGCAGTTGAAAATGAATACAATCATGATCAGAAACACACAACACAGTAAGTAGTAGAATTTTGATGCAGTATTGAACATTCTGCCCGTAGATTGTACTCCAAAACAGGAATTAGAAACAACAGTAACAAAACTCAAGTGAAATTTAAGCAGTTAAATGCAAGCCAAATAATAAAAAGAAGAATTGATTCCTCACTTCTGGAAAGTAATTTGATGGCTTAAAACACTATCTCTAAGGGACGAAGAGCAAGAATCCAAGCCTTACAAGGTGCCTTCTCCTCAAAATGAAATAATTTTCACAGAATCGTATGGCAAACAAGATTTTACTTAATCTGGTAAAGCCTGCAGAATAGTAGGATTGAAACCATTACATTTTTTATGAGCACTCCAGAAAACTTGGGCAAATTCTGTTCTGGGTAATTATGAGTAAATGCGCATGCACGGGGCATTCGTTTCCATGTTTTTTTTTTTAAGAAATTCGTTTCCATGTAAACTGGTTTAAAGATTCATTTTCCCTGAATTTCCACGTATAACAAACATGTAAAAAGACCAGAACTGGTTAAAGAAATCAAATGATCGAAGAAGAGGTCCCAAAATGTCAATATACAAAGCATCATAAAGTATGTCGAAATAAAACTAAAAAAAAACACTTCTCGAGCTCTGTCTTGCATAATTAAGGTTAGTTTAGAAAGTGAGAGTGAGTTGAGATAAAGTTAAAATTAAATAAATATTTTTAGAATATTATATTTTAATATTATTATTGTTTTGAAATTTAAAAATATTAAATTATTTATTATATTTTATATAAAAATTTATAAAAATTGTAACAATGAAATAAAATGAAATGAATTTGACTGAGAACTCTCAATCCAAACCGAGCCTATTAACAAACTTGAAAAAAGAATAAAGAAAGATCAAAGGAATTTAAAAAAATATGGAGAAAAAACAGACAAAAAAGACTATGATAGGAGAATATTTTACAACCTTTCCAACAGTGTAACCAAAATTAAATAAAAAAAGAGTAAACGTTTTGAATAATGGTTAATGACTTGAATATAGAACATTTTACATGTATATTACCTTTTCTAATTTTTCAAAGGCGTCGCCTCGGAGAGGAATCCAGCCATGAATGGCTTCGCCGGCGACGGCACTGAGCCAAGCAGGCCAGCCAGCCGCCACGTGCTCCGCCTCCACGTACCTTTGCAAATTCCCCAATCTGAAGCTCAATGATGAATAGTTCACGTTCGAACTCGGTCTCCCGGACTCACCCAACTCGACACCACTCAACCCCACCACCACCACCGACTTGCCACTCTTTTTCGTATTATTACTACCATTCCCCTTCTCGTTCTCTCCCGAACCGGTTCGTATACGACCCGATTTACCCGATCCGACACCGCTGTCCAGGAACGCACCGAAATGGTCCAAAGCAGGCGTTACCGGCACTGCCTGCTTGGAGCTGACGCAACCCATCTGCTACACTCCGGCAACAAACGCCTGTCGACCGAGAAGTTGCGTTCACTGGACCCACGTTAGTCAAGCCACTAAGATTGAGGCATAGAGGAGCAAGCAGGACTAAGAATAATAGAGAAGGTATAGAAGCAAAATAGAGCTATATAAATTAGATTCAACACAAACCCAAAAGCATTCCAAAAATTCCTTTTCGTTTCCGTCCTTTTCTTCCACTTTTCTCTCCTCTCAGCTTCTTTTGTATGTTTCAGTTCGGCGACGATTGCGGGAGATATGGCGGATAACAGCAATCTACGGCACCCACATGGCCACATGAGTATGCCGTACGGGAAGTGCATGGGAGTCACGAGAGGGAATAAGAAGGTCTTCCCAACAGCTGCAGAGGCATGCCATTTTACGGCATCCAATGGGATAAGCGCGTGCGTCGCGTGGCAAGGATTTTTAGCTGATTTGATTACACAAAATGAAACTATCTCATTTCATATAATCATTATAATTTTTTCAAACCTATATACAAAATATAATAAATAATTCAATTTTTTCAAATTTTAATATAAAAATTATATTATAATAATATTTTATTCAACTTTCAACAAAATATTTCATCTCATCTGAACTATATAACTAAACGGGGCCTATTTGTTTGATAGAGGATTTTGAGTTTTTTGTTGAAAAATTCTACTCATTATCTACACAACACATATAATGTGATGCCCCCAAATTCTGCTTAGGATCGGACAGACATCTGAAGCGTCGAGACATGCAACACAAGATTACTTGCCCTCATTCATGACATATAAGATGCAATGTTCCTAAGAGCATTGGCAATAGCTATGGCTTAGCTATTGCCAAATCCAAGTCCAAATTTTGGCTTTTATTGAGTTAAAAGTCCTACATTGAACTAGCCAAAGGCATAATTTCTCAACTTTGAGCTACAGTGAAATCACCTCCCTGGCCATAGTTGGCGAGCCACTATTGAAAGATTAAAGATGTATTTTATTGTTTCCGTCCCAGCTGCCCCTCTCTCTTTCCCTCGTATTTTCCTTCATTCAGAAACTCTCCCTCTTCTCTCTGTTTTCCTTTCTTCGGAAACTCCTCTCCCTCTTCTCTCCGTTCCTGGGTCTATCTTGACTCCTCTTCTCTCTTGCACATTCATTTCCCTGCACATTCATTTCGCATGACCATCTCATTATTTTCCTTTTCTTTTCCTTTCCTTTTCCTTTTCCTCTCCCTTCACATCATCTTCTCCTTATCTCCCGCACCGCTCTTTTCGTTTTCCTTCCTGTAAAATTGCCCACAGCTCTCTTTCCAGCAGCTGCTCAGAGCTTCTCTCCAGATCATATACCAAAAACACGGTAAAATCCGAAACCCTAGCCTTGATTGTTTTCATTTATTTTGCTCGGTTTGTTTGGGTTTCAATAGCAAATTTTGTATACTCCATTTTTGGATTTCTTTGGGTTTGGGTTTTGAGTATGAAAAGGGTATGATTTTGTGAAATGGGTATCAATATATTGTGCGATGGATTTTTCTTCATTTGGTGTTTGTGCATTTTTGTGAAAGTCGTAGTTTCTGGTTATTGTGCAATTTCCTCTCTCTCTCTCTTGAATTTTCTTATTGTTATTATCGTTTGCTGGGTTACAAAATAAAAACAGAGGGGCACTGAGAGATTGATCTGTGGCCTCGTATTCTTCTTGTTCTTTTTCTTTACAACAAATTTTCCTAAAAAAGTAGAGGAAAGTAGTCTGTTTGGATGCGTAGAAAGTGGAGGAAAATAGGGATGGAATGGAAAGTTTGAAACTTTTAATTAGTAGAAACATATAGGAGTTCTTGATTTGGTGTTGGTTCAGTCTTTGGAACTAATTGTGGTTTTGATTTATAATCCCTTTCCCCTCTCCAAATTGTGTAGTTGAGGTATGCTTCAGGACTGTTTGTTGTTGTATGTGATGGATGTGATGCAGTTGATGTGGGAGTTTGGTGTTGGGAGGCATGGCTGGCATTATGAAACTCTGTGTATGTGTTTTTCAGTTTCTGTTTTTTTTTTTATATATGAATAAACGAGGGAAGTGAAGGACCTGAGAAACTTGGAATGAACTTGCCTGCTTGGGTTGTTCAGTTAGGTCTGGAGTTCGATGGGTTTGGAGATGAACAGATGGACTATGGGTAATGGTACCCTTCCCCCTGAGGATTTCTCTTCTCTTAAAATGTCATTTATGGGTGGTAATTGGGCTTGCATTTTCAAGCTGGATGCCTTTGTGCACTTCATGCATATTTGTTTTGTGAGTCTTTTCCTTGTTGTATCAGGGATATGACTCTGCTACCAATCTGTGGCAGCCTCAATAAACAAAGATGAATTATTTTTCTTGATAGAATTCTATTGGTATTATCATTTTGGCATATCTTTCTAGTGTGTGATTGAAGGAAGCTTGAGGCCTTTCCAGAGATGAGTTCATAGAATTAAATTAAAATAAAATCATTTCGTACTACCACTGACTCATGTTCATAATAATCTTTATTGTTATTGGTAGGTTACTTTGAGGACCGGAGGCCAGCATCTAACATGGATCCATATATTGTCACTTCCATGATTGCTGAAACCACAATTCTCAGGAAGTCTTAGAAAGGATATTGTAGATTGGGAGATAAGAGGAAGGTGGGAGGAAGAAGGCTAGTATCAAGTTCATGTGAATAATTGTCTCTCTCTTTGTCTTGGGGGAAAAAAACTCTGTTTATGCTTGGATTGGTTCAGTGCTGTTGAAACTTTTGTGTGTTTTCGGTGTTTTAGTCTTGGTAAATGTTGAATTGTCTACTCTCTGGTTGTCTTTATACTTACTAATAAATTGGTAATTTAGTTATTTGAATCTCTCCTGTATGGTTGGTCAGCTTCAAGTTTTTACCAATCTTCCACACAAATGAATTCTTGTACATGTAGTTCGTAATTGGTTTTGGGATGAGGAATAATTTTCTAATTAAAATGAAATTATTAATTAATATATGAAGTTTATTTATAAAATATATAAAAAACAATTGTCAAATATTATTAAAATATATTATATTATATTATTATTTTGACTTTAAGATTACTAGTCCAATGTAGATTCACCTAGCCAAAAATTGATGTTATAGCTAAAAGTTGAGATTCTAGCCAAACTTTAAACTTAGCCATTGCCAATGCTCTAATATGCATCTAGCATTATGTAATATTCGCAGCGGATAATTTTTTTCTTTAGCAATACTATGCACCAAACTGAAATATCCCAAATACTTAAAGCGTAATCCATTCATACTTAACAAAATAAACATCCACGATTATAGTATGAGTCTCAGAAGACTGTAATCTCAAAACATGGGAGATCAGACTCCATATTTACATTACCAAAATACACTATTGGGCCAGTTCGTCGAGTAACTGGCGTAACTCGACAACGAGGCCAGAATATTATCTAAAGACCTAACTATGGAGGTTGCAAGCTCCGTGTTGCGTTTACGGCATCTAGTCAACCTCCTCCAGTCTGCCAATGTCTGCTCCTTGCTCTGATCCTGACACATCGCCTACCATTCGGGAGGAATGGTAGTTGAGACTACCACGGTCTCACCAACTTAACAAGAAACTTCCACACAGGTTAATGATGCATGTATGGCAGTAAAAGTATGAATGCATAATCAAAGTCGTAACTAAGCATAGTATAATTTGACATATAGCATGACATAAATGACATAACTTGAACTGAAACTGAAACTTAGCTTGACGTGACATGACATGTACGTGAATTTAAAACATAACATGAACTAGCAACATAATATGAACGTGAACTTGAGACATAACATGGATTTGAAACATAGCATGAACGTGAACATACATAATTTGGACATGAACTTGAACATAACATGAACCTGAGCATAACATAACATAAACGTGAACTTGAAACATAACGTGAACGTGAACATGACATAATATGAACGTAAACTTGAAACATAATATGACTTGAAACATAGCATGAACGTGAACATACGTAGTCTTATCTCATGGGGTTACCATGATTGACATGAACATTAAAACTTGACATGAACATAAACTTGAACATAACATAACGTGAAACATGACTTGAACGTGAAATACATGAACTTGGAATATTATTCAATAGATTTAATTAATAAAGTGATCATACGGGTGCTACACAGGTTCCTTTGAGCCGTGTGTCTCTGCCGATTACTGCATCACAACACAAGTGTCTATACCAACTGTGAGTGCGTTAATACGTACTCCATAGTTGTTGTGGCCCCACGTATTCTATGTGTCACAATCGCTGTGTCTCACGTAGTGTATGCTTGACAGTTGTTGTGACCTCATACTTCATGCTCCATAGTTGTTGTAGCCCCATGATTTTTTGTGTCACACTTGCTGTAGACACACGTAAAATAAAGTGTGGCTCCATCGGCATTAGTGTCTGGCGTGCTCCGATGACCAACTAGTTAGGCCCCATTTGCAACCTGTTGACTGTACTTCGTCAACCCAAGGAATTTCACACATATTTAGACACTTCAGCGTGAACAAATGAGTTCCACTAGGATATTACCCTATCCTAACTCTTAGGGTCGTGATTGACATGAATAACTTAACAAGATTGTTCTTGAGATACACAAACTGTATTCGAGACGGGATGACATGAATACAAAAAGACAGAAGTCCTGACGTAGCGTAACGTGACATGATTGTAAGATGACAGACATGACATACTTTGAGACATAAATGTAACATACAACATTTCATAACATGGCATACATGTAACAAACAATATTTCGTAACATGGCATAACATGTAACAGACAACATTTTGTAACATGGCATAACATGTGACAGTGAATATTACGTGACATGACATACATGTAACATATGGCAAACGTAATATGACATACTTGCAACAGATAGTAACATAAGACAGAATATATTATGTAACAGATAAGTATTTCATGACAAAATAATTCGTGTAATAGATAAACATGTGATGACATGGCATAGCATGACATATATAACAACATACGAACATAAATTGTAGTTTCCTTACCCATCACACATATACAATAAACTGATAGTAAGTTAAGAGCTAACTTACCTCGATAGTCGCGTTCTACGAGAATAAAGCGCGAAACACGAGGAACTGTAAGAGGGTAATTTAAAAGTTAGAAATTAATTTACTAAAAATTAGAAATTTGAAAAGAGACAACTTAGAGTAAATTACCATTTTACCCTCTACATGTGAGAAAATTACCATTTTACCCCTAACTTAAGGATTTCACATCCTAACTCCAAAAATTATAAAATTTACATTCCTCATGTAAATTTTGTCCTACATTCAAATATCAATTCAGAAAAATTTAAAATCATTCACAACTATGGAAAACTCACTATGGCCGAAACATACATAGGTCATTTCTCTTGATTTTGGTTGCAATTATTTCAAATTTCAAAACTCATGATTAAACCAAAATTTTTCTTCTAATATACTCATAACATATTCCTAAGAATAATCATGTTTTGAATGATGAACAAAAGTCATCAAAATTACTAAAACCATACTTGAACTTTTTGGTTTTTCTTCGAAGTTCAAAACAGATTTTTGTTTCTAACTTGTTTTGATCAACCTCTTGATCCATGACTTATAAAGATCTGATCTTCAAACCAAAACCTCACATGGTTTAAAAAGGTGTCCTATAACAGGTCCAAGCTTCAAACTCAAGATCACATGGTTAAATATCAACCAAAACATAAATTTAGCAAAGAACATCATTACTTTGGCCTAACCGAAAATCTCCTTGCATAAAATTTCATATCTTCGAAACTAACATCAAATATCTTCAAAATAACATTCTAACATGTATATAAGAGGCTTAGGATCCTCCAATAAAAATATCAAAGTTATTGGAATAAGATTAAACCATAAAAGATTTTTAACTTTCTCAAAACATAAATTGTTTTTCCTCTTCCAGTTTCTAAGTTTCTAGATCTAAGAAACTATTTCACCAAAACTTTTAATCATGCAACAAATACTCAACCAATGATCATATGCACATGTTAACAGTACTCCATAAAAATTTCGGACCAAGATCTATTCATTAGCTTGGTCAAAAACTCCAAAATATAACACACTCTCTAGTTTATTGCCCATAATGACCTTTTTGGGGTTTAAACAACTTTTTACAGAACAAATGATCTCAAAATGGAACAAATAAGGTATCCACGTAAACTAGACTAAAAAAGGAACAACTGTAATGAAGAAAACATTGCGAGAAAACACTTACAAAGGCTTCAAATCAGTCGTGCAAAAGAGATAAGAAAAACTACCTGAGAGTGTCTTTTGTGTTCTATAAAGGAAAAATGTAAAAGAGGGCTGCTTTTCGTGGGAATTGGACTGGAGAGTCTCTTACACAAGTTATGGAAAGTGATAGGACTGAAAGGAAGCTTGAGTGTTGGCATTTTCTTCCCATTACAATAAACAAAAATCAACCCAAGATCTTTTCTCAAGGTAGAGTGTAAAAGTGAAAGAGTGAGGTGGTCCTTTAGTTTTGTACTTCAAGAACCTTCTAGGACATTCTTTGTAAAGATTTGGCTAGCCAAGTGGGGGTGCAAGACTTAGCCATGAAGTAATGTTAATGTGGTCAAATTCGTGGGCCTGAATGGGCCTAAATTTTGGGATTTTAAGAGGGTTTGGATTACTATCAAGCCCGAATCCAATATCACTTGGCCCAATCAATTTTTAAAGGTTAACAAGGTTGGATAATGATGTTCTAACACAAATTTGAAGGATTAATAGCATGTGAAAGTGATTTAATCAAGTGATTAAACACAATGATAGAAATCAGATTAGAAAGGGTTTGGAGGCCAACTTTAGGGTTTGGGGAACCGTTTAGAGTTTCAGTTTCAATCAAGCTTTTGGGATATCAATTGGATCCCAATCATTTAGGGTTTCGCTAGGATTGAAACCTTCTTCGGTCTGGCACAATTTGTTTGATCAGATGAAACAAAGCGTTGCTTAGGTGACATGATCTCACACCTTCATTTCCTTCACAAATCTGTCTAATGATTCCTCTTTGTACCAAGTGTCTAATACTATTCACTATGTGTGGCTATGATCATGCCAAGTGTCCAAATAAAACTTCTCTAACCTAATTTGGACATTCCACACTGTGATTTTGAAAACACTACATTGGGTACGCTTATTGAGGCTACTATTCATTCCAAAAAAATGCATAATAAACTTACTACTGAAAAAATTTAAATATTCATATTAACCTATAGTGAAAATCGTTTACTGGAATTCAACCCCGAAGTGTCCCTAAAAATAACTTCACAATTTCGAACAACCGTTTCGTCCGAAATTATGAAAATGAGTTGTTGCGCCATAAAATCCTAAATAATCAACTCAGTCTAATGGCGTAGACCAAAACACATTCTGACACTTCTAACTACCTCAAATAATTAAACTCATATTTTTAGCACCATAGTGAGTGTTAATACTGACTATGTTAACAGATTAAAACCTGTGCGATTGGTCGATTCATAAAAACTTATGGGATTTTCACGAGGTTCCTAAAGTCAATAGAAATTCCACCAATGAATTTCTAGCTGGGTGTTACATATATTTTTTTTTTACTTTTTTTTTTCTTTTATTAAATGTGTGATGTATAAATGATGAGTAAAATAAATCGATTAATTTAGGAAGAATAAAACCAACAAAGTTTTAAAAAAATAAAAAAAAGTATGGTGTATTGTGTGAAGATGATGAGTAGCAAAGCTGGGTCATTGTTGACTGTGGGTCGTGATGTTTTGTTCCGTTTTGTTTTTTGGTAACAATCTCCTTGCACTTCTTTTACTACTATTTTACTATTTAGTTATCATTTTTCTTTTGCTCTTTAAATCTTGATTAAAAAACTCAAAACTTGACATTCTATCATTATTACAAAATTTAAAAGAAAATAAATTCAATCAATTAACGTAATCATATAATTTAATTAAAAATAAATTCAATTTTATGAAAATTGATATTCTTTTACTCTTTGAGTCAGTTTTTATAAAATTAAATTTATTTTAAATTAATTTACATGATTATATTAGTTGATTAAATTTATTTCTTTTAAATTATGTAAGAAGGTCATGTTATGAGATTTTTAATCCAGATTCAAATGGTAGGAGGAAAAAAAAAAGTTAGATAGTAAAATAATAGTAAAAAAAGTATAAGAGTATCTTTACCCTTTGTCTTTATGGTTCCGTTTTCCTATAGTCTACAAATTTTAAATTAAATTTTTATCTTAATACTTAAATATATATATATTTAAATATAATAATAAAAATGATAAATATATATTAATTAAGTGAAAATATATAATATAAGACTTAAAGCTATAAGTGGAATTTGTGACGTCGGAACGCTGAGATGTTTTAAAAATCTCATGAATGGTAAACAAAAATGTTTTAAGACGAGGTTTTGTACGATTTTACAGAAGTAATGGGATTTCTCTAGCTCTATTCTGGTATGTTTGGATGATTTTTTAGAAATTTTGATGATGGGAGGAACTGGTGGCGTAGAGTACTAAATAATTTTGTAACAGAAAGTACTGCGTTATCTATATTTTTAGAATATTTAATCATTTTTATATAAAAAATCTACTATTTCTGTGGCAACAAAATATAAATAAATAAATAATGAAAAAGAAGAAAAGGAGAAACTAGCACATAAAGAGATTTGATAATAATATTTATAAATTGACGTATTTTCAAGTGATGCATTATATATATTTTACGATAAAAATAATTTTACAATTTAACATATCACATTAAATTATATCAGTTTATAAATTTATATTTTTTGTAACTGTAGTAATTTTCAAAGA
This sequence comes from Juglans cinerea, assembly GCA_961763995.1. NCBI lineage: Eukaryota > Viridiplantae > Streptophyta > Magnoliopsida > Fagales > Juglandaceae > Juglans > Juglans cinerea. The sequence continues at coordinate 18,541,752 of CAUIVZ010000014.1, forward strand.
AAAAAAATGTAGAACTAAAAGAGTGGTTAGTGACCCTCTTTCCCCTATCCGTCAGATTGAATAGGAGACCCCGGGTCACACACTATGTCATGCCCCTCAGCAAGGGATGTATGAATGTATGGCTTATGGGCTCATGAGCCATTCCAAAAAGCTGCTATAACCACAGTTAATTTTTGAGCAGATGTATAAGACACTGAAGTCACAGGAGCTGGAATTATTTGCCGTCCTGGCTCTTTGTATATGGTTAAGAAAGAAACACTTTAATACATGAAGGCTGTTTTCAAAGTCCTACTTCTGTGACTCTGTCAACAAGCTATCCAAGCTCTTGAGAATTACAAAGAGGCCATGCAGAATCGACCTGTGCATAACACCACTACAGAGCCTATGATCTTACACTGGGAAGCTCCTCCACCAAACTGGGTCAAAGGTGAATTGGGATGTGGGTGTTGACAACAACAAAATTGTTATTGGAGTGGTAATAAGAGACTCCGATGGTTATGTTCTAGCAAGTTGACGCCGGACAAAATAGAAAATATTTTGCAGGTTAGTTTCAACAGATAATCAAAATAGAGAATATAAGAGATTCGCCTAAAACATAAAGAAAACTCTGAATAATATTGATTAATAGTAAAATTCAAAATTATTTTATGAAACTCACAAGCTGGACTTGAATACTTGCAAAATTCGAAATTACAAAGATTTTAAATTATTGTATGAGAAATAAATACATAAATAAACACGAATCTTACAAAAAATTTAGTCAAAATTAAAATTAGAATCACTTCCAAAATTGAAACCAAATATTTATTAACAAGGCAAGAATGAACATAAATAAATGTGTTAACGCCCAAAAACGCATAGTCCTGAAGGGAAGAGAGATCCATTCTCAGGAAGCGCTGAGATGAGTTGGGCCTCGATCGATGATGTGTGGAGCCATTGGCAGTGACCTAGTGCGGCTGTATGGCGTCGGTACGTACATCCATAGCGATGAACAATATTTAAATGTAGAGGAAATAAGAAGAGATGAACACACTGATTTACGTGGTTCGGTACTAGACCTACGTCACGGGACTTTGGGGAGATGAGATTCCACTATAATAAGCTTGTTTACACTCTCTTATAGCCTCTAATTTTTCACTGTATAATGGAAACTGTAAATCTATTTGTTGGAGAAGAAATTCTTTATAAAATTCTCAGATTGAAGAAGAAGTCGAAGAAGAACCGAAAAGTCCTCGAAACCGTAGGCACATTTCCTCTTTTATTTGATCCTCTTTATGCGTGCATCTCGGTAGTGGTGAATGATGTTTGCTTTGCATGTCTAACCTCCTCTCCATTTTCCACTTTCATCTGACACCCTCAACCCCTAGTCCCTTATTTTCCCCTCTCATTCTCTCATATCTTTGTCTTCTAGTGATGACTATTTGATGGGCTGAGCCTTGAGATCTATTTTGAGCCTAGTGTATTTTACTCCCTCACAATATGATTTGGGAGAAATAACTAATATTGTAAATATATATGATTTGAGAAAAAGTAACTAATATTATTTGAAGTGATTTGAGAGAAAATAACTGATATTTCATAGCAATTTGGATTTGCACCATAAGTTTAATGAGACCTATGTTCTATTGTGTTGATCCTACAATAGCTGACAGGCTTAATCGATGCTATAATGTTCTGTCAAGATCTTGGTCTGGATTATCTGATATATGAAGGTGACTCCAGTCAAGTTGTTCAAGTTGTTTCAAATTTGGAGGTTGTAGAAGGGAAGCTCCGTGGCTTATGTTCGGATATCAAAACTCTCTTTGGCAACTGCTCTTAAATGATTAAGGCCTTGTTTTTTTTTTTTTTTTTTTTGAGATGAGATGAGATGAAATGATATTTTTTGAGATATGTGTGAATAATATTGAGATATGTTGAGTATATATGAGATAAGATAAAATTGTGTTTGTTTATAGAGATGAGATGAGATTGGTTTGACTTTTTTTTAAAAGTATTTATTGTGGTGGGACCCACAATTAATTATATTATTTTTTATAATAAAATAGTGCCAAAATAATTGAAGGCCGTGCATGAACAGTAACAACAAATGAAAAAAAAATTTCTGGCATTTTCTTTGGGTGTTTTTGTACTATAACCGTATATAGCAGTGACCAAAAAAGGACCAAGGGTCAGATTAGCGTTTTTTCTACCTGTACAAAATAACAACCGGTCAGATGCTTTTTTTGGGGTATAGTACATTTCATAAACAGTAATAAATTAATGAATAAATTAATGAGAGAGGAGATGAGATGAGATGAGATGAAATAAAAAATTAATATTTATTTTTAGAGATAATCTTATCTTACAAAACTTAGAAAAATTTTTAAAATTTTTAGTTTTATCTCCAAAAGCAAACGTGGTCTAAGTTGTAAAGAGGGAATTGAATGGTTCAGCTAACCAACTAGCAAGGACAGCAGTGCTTTTAGACCAGGAACACATTGATCTAGATTGTGTGGCTGGCTGTGTTAGGTCACTTGTAATGGCTGAAGGTAATATAATGATTATCTTTATCCTTCAAAAATAAAAAATAAAAATAAAAAGAAAGGTAATGTATTAATCACTAGTCCCTTTCCAACCCTCTTTTCTCTTCTCCAATCTCTACCTTTCCCAGTTCCCACTTGTGACATAATGCTTTGCGCCCACAAATGGATTTAAATTGGGACCATTCCAAATAATGGGGGAGCCAGGCATATCTCTCTGCTAAGCTTTGTTCATGTAATTTATTCGATCACTAGGAAGGTTTGGATAAAAAAATAATTTTAATTTATCTCATCCCATTTAATTATTATAATTTTTTCAAATTCTCAATACAAAATATAAAAAACAATTAAACTTTTTTAAATTTCAAAACAATAATTGTTAACGTCATGTTTCGTACATCTTTAGGCTAGATTTCGGCAACTTAGGTCGTCAGAACTAAAATAGAGAAGAAAGAAGCTGAGAGAAGGTGGCCTTAGGGCTTAAGAGTTTTCGATGCCAAAGTTAGTAGAGTCTTTTGAAAGTTTGTAAATAATGAAGGAGTTTAGGGATCAGAGAGTTTTTCTCGTACTTGGAAGTTGCTATTTATACCTGGAGTCTTGGGGGGACAGATCGTGTCTGCCCCATAGAGCCTTTTTACTGTTCCTTTTGTCAGAGTCTTTAAATGCGGCGTGCCTTTGCGACGACGTCATTAATGTGACGTGTAGCTGGGTAGTGGTGCCATTAATGCGGCGTGGTTTCCCGATTTGCCTTACCTTACTGGTATCTTTGGTAGTCTGTTGATGTTCTCTTGACAGAAGATCAAAGGTTATTCGTCTTTCCCACTCTGCCTTAGACGAGACCCCATGAGTGGGGTATGGCTGAGCGATGTCAGGTTAGTCCGTCCCATCAGGCATCATTGTTTGTCTTCCCTTACAGGTGACTTACTTCGTGGACTAGTTTGGGCCTTAGGGTCGGGTATCGATCGGGGCGAAACCCATTACTCTCGACCGAACGCCCAGTGGGCTTATGAAGTGGAAAAAAATCCTCTTACAATAATAATATTAAAAAATAATATTCTAACAATATTTTATTTAATTTTTATCTCAACTTACTATTTAAATCTCCACTTATGTTCTGAAGTATGATAAGTGAAGATATATATCCACTTTTCTTTCGTATTTTCTTCCATTCTTTCTCGGTGGTGGGGACATTGGCCACTAGGGGTGTAAATTTAAATCGAAAAATCGGTCCGGACCGGTTGGTCCGGTTTTGAACCGGTCCGGTCCGGAACCGATTCCGATATTATGAAAACTAGTTGGATCCGGTCCGGTTCAGTTCCGTAGTTTTCGGAACCGGACCGGACCGGTTGGAAAAAATATATATATATAACAATTAATTTTATATATTATAAAAAATACTTATATATTTATAAGTTTTATATATAATATACAATTATATATTAAATTTTTATATATAATATATATAATTATATATCATATATAAAATAATTTCATATTATAATTTATAAATTATAACATAAAATGTTAATCTTAAATATGAACATTTGTAATTTGTTTGATCATATGTTATTAATATAATTATATATAAGATAATGTTATTATAATTTATAAAATAAAAGTGTAATCTTAAAGATGAAAATTTAATTAATCATATGCTTTAAACATAATATATATATATTAAATTATTAATAACATTTTATCATAAGAAATAACAATTTATTATATGTTTTTTACATGTTAAAAAAATCGAAAAACTGGACCGGATCGGAAACCGGTAAAACCGGAGGTACCGGTTTAGGAGGGTAACCGGGACGTAATCGGTTTTAAAAAATACAAAATCGGTACATACCGGTTCGATCTTAAATTTTGTCTAAAATCAGACTGGACCGGACCGGTTACACCCCTATTAGCCACATTTCCTGATTCTTAAAAGGGCTCAGTTTTAGGGCGTTGGGAGTTTATAGGTGGTAAAGCTGACAATGTTGTTGATGCTTATAGGGGAACCATTAGAGGCTACAATTTTGAACTACTTTTCTCTGGAAAATATAAAAATACAATTGTGGAAGGCAATATCCATAGAAAAATTCTACTCATTATCTCTATATCATATATTATATAAATTTTTTTAATTTTTAATTTTTTTCTCTTACTAAATATGTGGTATATGAATGATAAGTAGAAGAATTCAATTAGTTTAGAAAAAATAAAAAAAATTAGATAAAATTAAAAATAAAAATAAGTGTGGTGTGTGGACATTATGAGTACCAAAACTCTATTCTATAATTGTGAAAAAAGAACATGTACTTAATTTTTCTACTGAAAAAGATATACTTTATTTTGAGTTTTTTAAATTATTTCAGTATACTTTATTTTGAGTTTTTTAAATTATTTCAGTGATATGATTGATATATCTTATTTTAAGTGAGTAGTTTATATAACAAAAAAACCGATTTAAAACATTTCACACTAATTGCAAAAGGCAATATCTTATAATTATGTACTTCTTCTTTGGCTAAAAAATATGTACTTAATTTGTGTACTCTTAAAAGATGTTCTTAATTTTTAATCTGGTTATATCAGTTATATGATCATATATTTTTAGTGACTTTCTATTTAAGTAATTGATATTAAAAAAATTATTTAAAATGCTCACACCAATTGTAGTAGGAAAAACTCTATAATTGTATACTTTTTTAACAAAAGAAATTCTTTTGCATAAAAAAGATTCTTTATCTTAGATTTTGTCATTTAATTTATATACGATTGATTAATCTATCGTATTTTAAGTGAGTTTTTATTTTGTTTTCTACAGAAAAATAACTTTTGAAACAACTATAAACCAAAGTCTTGGGGCCTTTGCATACTGGCGCCTCGGTGGGGTTGCGGTGACGAGCTGCTCCACTTGGGTTAAGTAGTTATGACTCAAGCCGAAGATGCCGTAGCAAGTGAGGGCCCTTATGGTCACGGCCAAAGGGAAAGTTACACTAGTCGCCCCTTGTAATGACCCGATCCTATATTTTTAGGGATAAATTACGGATAATTTTATTAGGCTCAATAAATGAGTTAAAGCTCATGAAAGAATTTATCGGATAGATTTTTGTTAATTGAACCTAGAGTTAAGGCTCCATTATTATTATTTTTACTCCAAGCTAATGAGTGTTAGACTCCAAACACTATTACCATTGTGCTTTCTTTTTCATAATAAAACCTCTAACTGATTTCCTCTATAAACTCCCTGTCATGCATGTCTCTTTCCGTAGGATTTATTTTTTTTAAACGTTCTCTATCACAAATATAAATATATAGATGTATATACGGTTTAGACCCCTTGTCCATCTATCACTACATGCATGGCTTTATCGTAACCGTTTCCTCCGCATTCACGTTTCTCATCTCTAGGGTTTTCCTTTTGGCTCTCAACCAGCTAGGTTTATAAAATAGGTTTAGCCCTCCTGCATGAAAAGCATAGTCCACTGCCGCCCAACGTCAAAATACACTCACGCACACAGAGCTCCCTTTCACAAACCTCCTCCCCTCAAACTCGCAACACACGTCCAGGAAAAATAACCTCCACCACCTCACCTCAGTTCGTCTAGCAGACCACCCAAGACCTCCTCCGTGACGACCATCGAAAGCCATTGCACAAACCACCTGCACGACGGAAACCCGTGCGTTAGCACTGCCCAGCCTCACGTAAAGCAGAAAATTACTCGGCCTCCTTCCCTAAACCAGACCACCCACACGGCAACCACCAGGAAATGCCTCCACACCTCCCTGTCCAGGAACGCGCAGCACCCACGCACGGCCAAGCCAACCACGTTCGGCGAAATCCGCCAGCCCATTGCCTAACCAATGTGTAACCGCAACACCTCCTTTGTTTTTACACACTCAAAATAGAGCTTTTATACCCCACTGTGAGCCAAAAATCACTGCACCTCGCCAGCCCCTCCACCTCGTCCCCACATGTATAGAAAGGACCGCCGACCAACTCAACCTAGTGGCACCCACTCCGTCCCGGTAAGCAGATGACCGTTGCCGTCCTCCTCTTTCTCTCGGTTGTTTTCGGCTTGTCAGAACTCTCCCTCTCTAACTCTCACACCCTCTCTCGGCGTCGCACTACCTTGCCCAGAGGAACCCAATCGTGCTGCCTTGACTCCCAGCCGCCGTGCCGTGCAGCTCCTCCCCTCGGTGAGTTTCGTCCCCTGTAAACGCACGCCTCTCTCCCACTCTCCCGATACCCTCTATTTCTCTACAAATTATAAGTGTTGTGTTTTAGGTTTCAGTAGGTGTTAATTGATACAATTACAAAAATACCCATGTTTATTTAGGATTTACGGTTGGGTATATTTTTAGGAAGATTTTAGGAAATATAGATTATTTTTAGTATTTTTAGAAATTTATGCAAATTACGTGTTTATTTTTTAGGCGACCGATTACGTGTCGAAAATAGTGAATTAGCGTTGCAAGGAAAGTAGCATGATCATACCCTTACACGTATGTACGGTAAATAGCATGTCTTTTATAAAAATATTTTGCATGTATGCCCTTCGTTGGAAGCCCCTTTTTACGTACCCCAATCATGATATATTTATGAAAATTCATGATTTTATGTGAAGATTTATGCATTAAATTCATAATTTTATGAAAGAAGTTATGCATTAAAAGATTTATGAAAGGTCATGATTTTATGTGAGACTTATGCATGAATATAATTTATAAAAAGTCATGCATGATTTTATGTGAAGACTTATGCATTAAAATATTTATGAAAAATCATGATTTCATGTGAGAAAATATGTATCACGACATTTATGAAAGAATGCGATTTCATTTGAAATCTATGATATGATATGACAAGATATGACAAGTATGTATGCGATTTCTTTTGAAATCTATGATATGACAAGTATGTAAGTATGATTATGATTAAGATATGTAATGGCCTATGTTATGATATGAAGACGGTACCTATGTTATGGGCATATTGTATTGCCAGGTCGTGCATGCTGGTAGTACACCCAGTATGTCTTCTTTATGTATGGATTTCACAACTCACGTCCACGGGCGGAATCGAAATCTACTTAGATTCGCTAACCCTAACTCACGAGGGTCAACAGTAGGTAACAACCTATGATTAGTGAAAGATAAGTTCATGTTATTTACGTATGTATTTATGAGTATGCACGTTTTTCAAGAAACCTTATGTTTATTATGTTTGTTGTATGATATGTTGCTTATTGAGTATTCGACTCATTTTTGTATATTTTTATATTTTTAAACCACCCCAGGTGATGACATTTATGAGGATGAGATTGCAGGACATGACTTGGCCCCGGGAGGCGAGGCAGAGGCCTAGGCAAATTATGCTATGATTAGTTTTATGGTTTAATGTTTAAATAAATTATTCTGATAAGCACAAGAGACTTTCATATTTTTTTTAATAAGTGTTTCCGCAGTCTCTATTTTGGATTTTAAGTATTTACTAAAATTTGTTTTATTTATAGAATCTTTTGCATCTGGCGTGTTGTTAAAAAGAAAAGTTTTTTTTTTTTAAGTTCAAGTTTAGTAGTAGCACACTGGCTTCCCGAAAATTCTAAAATGTCTTTTTGGGAAGCGGAGTGTTACACCCCTCCCCACTCTTATTGAGGGAAAACAAATAGAAATTTTCAAGTCACACGCCCAATATGACTATAACACGGCTACCTACTGAAAGAAAAATTCTACTCATCATCCTTACATCACACATTACACATTTTTTTTATTTGTTTCTTTTCCAAATGTGTGGTGTATAGATAATGAATAGAGGAATTCCTTTAGTTTAGAAAGAATAAAACAAAAAAATAAAAAAAAGGTAAAATTAAAAAATCAGTATGGTGTGTAATGTAGAAATGATGAGTGCTCCTTGTTAAAATACTTGATTAGTCTACTAGTGTATTGACTTTCTTTGTGTGGATTCCAAACTATAAAGAATACCTTACATTTGATTAATATATATATATATATCTAATCATTTAAATACATGACAAAAATAGGTGTGAATGATGATGATAAAGTCACAACTTACTCTTGTTTCGGGAATAGAAAATAGAAAATATGAAAGCAGCTGCCGACTTGCCGTGAAAGCAGCAGCTATAGAGAGTAGTTATTGGTGCAGTATAAGTTCTTGTTACGGTTGTTATTGTTATTTATTACTACTATTATTTTCTTCATTATTATCTTTGATGCAATCATGAATTCTCCCAAGAGAAGGAGACCCAAATCGGGGTGAGGGAGGGGTTCTATTTTCCCATTTCTTTTCTGAAACTATAGAAAACGAGAATTTATGAGACATTGTAACTATTTTCATGGGACACCAAAAAGGCATTAATTGAATTTTAATTTACCATATTGCAACCAAATCATAAAATTAATATTTCTGTGTTACCATAATTAATACCGTAAGATTAGAAGAAAAGAAGGAAATAAGTTTACCAAAACATGTTAATAATGTAAAGTTAAAGAGAGCTACATTAATCTATATATTGAGTACTTAGTTTATAGTCTCTTTCGATGTTTTACAACAAGATCAAGTCAAATAATTGACTCCATGCTAATCTCCGATCAGGGCGAACCAATATGTAGGGCTGAGCACCGACCAAGTCGGAGTCGGAATGCCCTACCTCCAACTTCGATACTCTGACAAAATTTCTACTCTAATTCTGAATTGTGTATCCTCCGATCCAACTCCGACTCGCACTTATCAGAGCGGAGAAGAATTGGGAATTTCTTCTTTTAGCTTCATATTTGACTCATTATTTTTTTAAAATTTATGTGGGCTTTCAAATTCCCGTGAGAGTCAACAGGTGGGTCTAGCCTCTCGACTACCCAACCTTCCTCACGGTGAGGCGAGTCTCGATTGGCCGACTACTTACCCTTCCCGTGAGAGTTAATAGGCGGGTCCAACCTCTCGACTACCCGACCTCCCTCACGGCGAGGTGCGGGTCTAGTCTCTCGGTTACCCGACTACTTACCCTCCCCGTGAGAGTCAACAGGCTGGTCTAGCCTATCGACTACCTAACCTCCCTCATGGTGAGGCACGAGTCCAGCCTCTCAGCTACCCTACTACTTTACGTTCCCGTTGAGGGTCAACAGAAGAGTCTAGTCTTAAGGGCAGCCTTGACCTGCCTCTTGGTGAAGGCGCGAGTCTAGTCTTTCTCCTGCTCGACATTACTCCCAGGACGACATCTCCTCTAGCAAACATTGAGTGTTTACACTCGTGCCATAACTGCCACTAGCGGGTTACCTCCGAGAACGAGCCTCCAAGCTCCATAACTGCCTCGCATGGGTTACCTTCGGGAACAAGTTGATCGGCTCGGCAATTGCCTAAGGTGGACCCATTGGGTTGACGGGCTCATTGACCACTAGTGCGGGTTACTACAAACAAACTCTAACACTAATAGCAAAATAGAAATATTAACAACAATTCACATCGGAAGGGAAAAATCTACCAACACCATTGTAAACAAAAACGTCCGAAGAATAAATGTTTTTCGATAACGAAAAATGTTCATATGAAACGAACTCAAAGCCTACTTACATTCCCCGTGAATGTCAACAGGTGGGAAAGGTTAAGGACTGTCCGACCTCCTTCATGACGAAGCGCGGGTCCAGCCTCATGGCTGCTTGACTAATTTACCTTCCCTTTGAGAGTCAACAGACAGGTTCAACCTTTCGATTGCCTAACCTCCCTCATGGAGAAGCACAGATTGAGAGTCAACAGGCAGGTCCAGCCTTTCAATTGCCCGACCTCCCTCACGGTGAAGCGTGGGTCTAGCTTCTCGGCTGCCCGACTACTTTACCTTCCCTTTGAGGGTCAATAGGTAGGTCTAGTCTTATGGCTGTCCAACCCTTCGACTGCCCAACCCCACCTGTCGTGCCGCAAAGGCGGGAAAGTTCATGGACCGCCCCACCTCCCAAGCACCCGATAGGTGGGCGAGCCGCTTGACTGCTCGACCTCTCTTGGGCACCTAACGGGGTCGAGCTAGCCTCCCGCTTATCTCTCCAAGACGAGTTCCGCGCTTACACCTAACACGGTCTAGCTAGCCTTTTGTGTATCTCGCCAAGACGAGTTCCGCGCTCGCAACAAATGCGGTCGAGCCCATCTCCCACCTAGCCTCACGCTCAGAAATCTTCATCACTCACCTTAAGTGAAACAGAAAACCAGGGACTCGTTCTCGGATTCTATTTTTCCACAGACTATCTCTGTTGGATATTTTATCTTAAAGATTATCAAGGCCTTCTTTTGCTACAAATTACCTTTAAGAATTGCGGGCAACTGGAGGGGATAAAATATCCCAGGCCCAACGTGGCTTTCCAAGCCCAACCCAAGGTTGAGGGTCTCATCAGGAGGGTAGAAAGAGAGAATGAAGGAGGGGACAAAAGGCTGATAAAGGTTAGTGTGTCAGGAGGGAAAAGAGGAGAGATGTGACATAAAGGAAGGATGGGTAGATGATAAAAGGAAGGGACAATACGATTTTGGGGTTTTTTTTTTGGCTTCCAGACTACTTCCAGACAGGGACTCCTTAGCTTCTCCAACCTCGCGTCGGCACCTCCAGAGAGAAGATCTCTACCAGAAAATAGATCTCTGATCTCCATTGTACACCGAGGATGAAAGACCACGAGAGCTTGTAAAAAAATCATATTATAGTAGATTCTCCCCCCCAAATGACCCATGAACATAGGTATTATACCAAACTATGTAAATCTGTGTGTCTCCGCCTCTTTTATTTTTTCTGCATTTATTTTCTATTCACTGCCATGGATGTAGGTATGGATGCCGTAAAGCCACACCGGACCACCGTTGGTGGCTCCAACCGACACCGATCGAGGACCGAAGCGTGCAGCAGGCCCGTAATGACTATTTCTCCTCTTCCAGCCTGTTATGTACTTTTTCAGCATTATCAAAGGTGGTCCAAAGCCACCCTCGTGGCCCTTACCAGGGGTTTCCAAGGGCGAACCACTTCTGTGGTTTTTGGGTGACCGCCACCATGCATTTATGTTTTAAATTTAAATTTAAAAATAAAAATAATGAGGTTTTTCAAAAAAAAACAAATTGTTGGGCTTCATATTTTAGGAATCTTAAATATAAATCCATAAAACTATTCATTTAGCTAACAAAAGGAAAGAGGGGTTGTTTGGAAAAAATTTCTATCTCATCTCATCTAATCTCATTTCCTTTCCAAATATCACTCAATCACAAACATTTTCAACCTAATCATTACAGATTCTCTAAACTTCCAAACAAAATACTAAAAATAATTCAACTTTTTCAAATCTCAAAATAAAAATAATATTAAAAAATTATATCCTAACAATATTTCTTATTCGACTTTCTCTGTTCCATTTCTCAAAATCCAATAAATACTTAACTCAAACTATCTCACTACTATTTACAAACTATCTTACTACCATTTACAAAATTCTCAACTCATCTCATTCCATGCATCCTTTAAGAATAAGAAGAAGAAATCCTATTATCGGTCGAATATTTTACTCTTTAATCACTTTTATTAAGGGTAAGGCTCATGCATTTTGTCCACAATTTCCTCGATCATATTAACTTATTTTTTATCGTCATCAAATTTACTTTTTTGGTCTCCTAAAATTTTATTGTAACTACACTTTTCTTATTTGCATTCTGTTTTATTTCAACAAAAATAAAAATTATTATTTTAGGTATATTATTTCCCATTTAATTTTATTTCATATAAATCTTGATAGAGAAGCTTTCATCCTTAAGGAAATTTACTAGAAAAATAATATTACTTTCAAGCACATTTTTTTTATAGGAAACACAACTTCATTAATAATAAAAGGATTATAGACATTTATCAAGCCATAAATTTTGAGAAAGAAAGTTTGGAATATAATTCCACCATATATCAATGCTCTCAACATTCCAAGCATTCGGACAAGCCTATGTGCTGCCATATTACCTTCTCTATAAGCATGTTGAAATTGGCATTCACCAAAACATCTTTGTAATTTTTTAACTTCACTCATAAGAACACCCAGTATAGTTTTAGAGGCTTCTTCATTCTGCAGTGCCTCCACAAGCAGCAGGCAGTCTCTTTCTCCAATAATCTTCTGGATGCCCATGCTTGCACAAATCTGTAGACCTCTAAAGATAGCTAGTAATTCGATTGCCTCTGAATCCTCTACTTCATTTTCCTTTTTACTAGTTGTCATAACGGTATCACCCTTATCATCTCTAAGGATTGCACCCACACCAACCTTTAGAAGATCACAAAACATGGCGACATCTACATTTAGTTTTAGCAAGTCTGAAGGGGGGGTTCAAGCAAAAATGTTGCTTCACTTTGGTATGAGGCAGCATCTTAAGGTCCTTGTAACTCCTCAACAACGACATTGCATACTCTGCCACCTGTCTCGGATCCAGGCAATCCGTGCCATGCACCATTTTGTTCCTTCTATACCAGAAGCCCCAAGCCAGGAGAAATAGTAAAGACAATGCCTCTGGATTTCCTTCCTCTTTCACCTTTATTGGAATATCCATCACTTTTAGATTGCTATCAAACCTTCTCATAGCAAGTAGATACTTATCCCAAATATATCTGATTTGTGGGCAGTTAAAGAGAGCATGAGAGAGGTCTTCTAAACTTTGGTGGCAGAAACAACAACTCCCCTAAGCAACCACCTTTATCTACTGCAAATTTTGTTGGGTAGGAAGCCCCTCTTTGCAGGCTCGCCAAGCAAAGATTTTAACTTTATTAGGTACTTTCATCTTCCAAATGGCTTTCCAAAGATCATGCTGTCTATTTACAATTAAACATTCCCCTGCATCACAGCCTTGGATTCCTTTTATGAGCCTGTATGAACTTTTGACACTCAACTTCCCATTCTTCTCATTTGCCCAAACCCATGGATTAGCTTGTTCTCCAGGATATATAATAACTTTTAGAACATCTGCAGCTATCTTTGGATTGAATAAAGTTCTAATTTTTTCCACATGCCACCATTTTGTGCTATTGTCAATGATGCTTTCCACTGTGTCTTTTGTGTTTTCATCTCTAACGGTTATGCCTTCCATCTCTAAAGCCTTGTGGCCTGGAATTCACTGATCCTTTCACAATCTTGTTGTCTTCCCATCATCAATCCGCCATCTGCAACCTTGTTTCAACCATTTCTTTGGTTCCTATATTCCTCTCCAAGCATATGAAGGGTTGATCCCCAACCCAGCTTACAAAAACTGCCCTTTAGGAAAATATTTGTCCTTGGAAATTCTATGCAGCAGTGAACCTTCCTCTTTCAAAATTCTCTAGCCTTGTTTGGATAGTAGAGCTAAGTTAAAAGTCCTCAAATCCTTGAAACCTAATCCACCTTTTGACTTTGGCTTATACATTTTCTACCAACTAACCCAGTGGATCCTCCTTTCATCCTTCTTTTGGCCCCACCAGAACTTTGCCATCATATAGCCTCCAAGTCTGAACATAAAATACTAGGTAACAAGAAACAACTCATCGAGTAGGTTGGAATTGAAAGAGCTACTGCCTTAAGCAAAACTTCCTTCCTACCATGTGAAAGCATTTGTTCTTTCCAGCATTGTAGTTTTTGCCACACTTTATGTTTGATTTCTTGGAAAGCCATTGTTTTTGATCTGCCTATAATAAGGGATAGTCCTAGATATTTCTCATATTGTTGGACTTCACTAGCACCCCACAAAAGTAATATTTCATCTTCAGTTTCAGGCTTCACATTACTACTAAAAACTATTGAGGTTTTATCCCTATTTTTTGACCTGATGCCTTCTCATATCTCTCCAGCATTGCTTGTACCCTTCTGTTGTCCTCAACCTCAGCTTTACAAAAAATTACACTATCATCTGCAAAAAGCAGATGATTTATATGAGGAGCCCCCTACAGATTTTTATACCCGAGATCTCATTTCTCATTCCTGCTGATTTTAGTAAAGCTATCAAACCTCTACTAGGTATGATAGGTCCATAGGTTCTCCATTCATCAAGATTGAAAAACACACGGATCTGACACAATACATAATTAACTCAACCATTTTCTGCTCAAAACCCATAATCTCCATCACAGACTGTACAAACCCCCACTCTACTCTACCATACGCTTTACTCATATCCAACTTCAGTGACAAGTATCCCTTTTTCTCACTTTTTTGCTGCTTTAAATAATGCACTAGTTATAAGCTACCAGTAAATTATCAATTATTAAATGACCCGGGACAAAAGCACTTTGGGAGTCAAAATGATAGCCTTCAGTCTATTGGATATAACTTTGGCAATTAGACTACATTACATAGGCCTATTGGTCTATAATCTGGAAAATTTGCTACTCTAATAGGGCACTTTTTCTTTGGAATTAATGTAATGAAAGTATGGTTCAATGAGGAAGGGAAAGCACCTGTGTTTAAAGCCCTCAGAACTGCTGCTGAGACAAATTTTCCAACTACATGCCAATACCTTTGGAAAAACAACTGAGGCCATACCATCTGGTCCAGGAGCCTTCGATGGGTTCATCTGCTGCTTCAAAAACTTCTACCTCTGTATACTCCTTAGTTAGTTCTTCATTCATTGAACTGGTCACCTTCCCAACTAAAGTCTCCAAAAAATCAGTTGGGCCATTTGATGCAGAAGTTGTAAACAGGTCCTCAAAGTAATCAAGGATCACCTTATCTCTCATCTTCCCTTCCTGCCATACACCAGAATCATCTCGAAGCTTCACAAGTTTATTTTTCTTCCTTCTCTGAGATGCTTTCATATGAAAAAATTTTGAGTTTTAATCCCATTCCTTCCACAAAGCTTTGGATCTCTGCCTCCGCATAACCTCATCCCTCTCCAACCACTTTTGAACTTCATTCCTTACAAGATTGTGCTCCTCTCTTCTTTCACCTAAGGAAACCCTCTCTTGCAGTAGTTTCAAATTCTGTTTTGCCTTGTTTAATTTGTGTTGCACATTGCTGAAGCTAGTACGATTCCAAACATCCAATTTCTGCCTACATTCTAAAATCAATGACATTACCTCTTCCATACTACTACTACCTGATCTAAATCTCCATGTTGCTTCGACAATATCATCACATCCCTTCTCCCCTACACACATGGTCTCAAATTGAAATAGCCTCTTCACTCTTCTCTTCATTTCAACCCCATCTTTACTTAGCCAAATATGGTCTGAGTATGTGTGACGCCCCCAACCTTCGCTTGGGATGGAACGGAGACTTAGAGCGTCGGGACATGCAACACAAAGTTACATACCCCCGTACATGACAGTTAATATGCAATGCAATCCTAATATGCAACTAGCAGTATGTAATAATCTCAGCGGAAATAAAAGGTGTAAGTATAAAATATGCCAGAATAACTAAAAACATCCCAACTTCATTAGAAATCATTAAGTTCAAAATACCAACGTAGCATTGACTTAGTACAACTAAGAGTTAAAGTCAAATCATTCTCTTCATGCGATCTAAAGCATGAAGGACTTGGGCTATAAACATCAGGATTAAATCTAATCTCCTCTCAAGGTCTGGCTCCTCCTTGTCCTCTATTATTTCACTGATTCCATCCATACTTAATGGTCTTGAGTACCTGGCACAAATTCTATCATTCCGAGTGAGGAATGATAGTGGGTAAATACAACAGTGAGATTTCGAGAAATCTCAGTAGATAAACAAATAACGTGGAACAGATATCATAAGCATATGCAGCAAACTTAACAATGAATGCATGGACATGAGCTTATATATATGCACTTGACCTTTCAAAGACTTCATATAAAAACATGAAATTTTATAACTTTTGATTTCATTAACATGCTTTCATCATTCATACTTGTTCATTAACATACTTATGAGCTCGTGGCATTTCTTAACTTATAACATAACATTGGATACCTCACGGCTCCCCTATGCACCGTGTGTTCCCCACTAGTTACCACATCAACCATTGGCCACTTTGACCAAGGTGACTACGTCTCGACTTTCATATACAGCAACTCGCATTTTGCCTTCACCTTAGGTGCACCCACTAGCTTTAGGTGCGATCCCGCTCCGGTATCCTTTTCTTTTAGGTACCATTCGAGATCTGTCGACAGAACTTCGTCGACTCAGGGGTATCCCTCCATTTTAATCACTCCTGAGAGGACAGAAGAGTTCCACTAGGACATTCCCCCATCACAACATTTGGGGTCGTGATAAAAATTTTTCTTTTTTAAAAAGACTATTTTCCTTTCAAAAAGGAGTTTTCACAATCCCAATGCATGTGACATGACAATGAACTTTAGAACTTTCATGAGATACATGAATTACCAAAATGCTTCATCATCATAAAGTTAAACACCCATACATGCATATCCCGTTACTGCTTGAAAATATTAGAACATGCGAACATGTTCCTTTATAACAATTAAAAGCATTCATATCAATCAAATGCATGCATTCCAATAATAAACATGTAAGGGCCGAAACCTTCAAACCCTAATGTAATCAAGAATTTTTCTTATCACATGAATAATCCCAAAGTGCCAATTATCTTACTTCATTAAGGTTGGCCGAAAGCTTTGTGTAGAGAACCATGCATTCCAATCAATTTTTCATGAATTTAGAATCTTCTAATGCATTGAACAAAGTTTTTTAACAAGGAAACCTCATGAGTGCCGAAGCATTTTCTTGTGTGTATGGGTGATCCTTTCATGATCTTAGTCCATGCCGAAATGGTGAAATACATCATTTATGTTCAACCAACATAGCACATTCTGAAACCCTACATGACTTCTTACTCCATTTGCTTTCCACATTATACAAATATTCCATAACCCATTTCAATCATGCTTTAAAACAATCATATAAAGAGATATTCATAGCACATAGAAGAACAATAATATCATAAAAGACCATACAAAATCGAAACAACTAACAAGTTCACAAGCCATATACATAAAATATCCAAGCACAAGTTAGATGTGTACTTACAAAAATCCGAAATATGTGTCTATAGCAAGCAAGCTGAAAATCATATGTAATACTAGTTAGGATCATTACTCAAGAAAAACGCTAACCCATGTGTTCAAGTGTAGTGCTTCTTACACCTTTTTCTATCCAAGAAACTCTAAGTTTTCGGACCCTTCCCTCTTGAATCCAAAACTTTTCTTCAATAAAAACGCTAGCTACAACTCACTAGTGTTGTGACCCTCTTACCTCAAAACATCATATTTTAAAGCTTAAAGACAAGTAGGGTTACATTTATCGTTCTTGGAGAAAACCCTAATCTAACCATGTGAGTGTAGGCATGGTTCATGTGGAATAACCTTTCAAAACACAAGCTAAAACCATCTAGCTCAAGTGTGTGGATGTTAGAGCATAAGTTCTAGATGAACTATGCATGAACCAGAGGCTTCTTGTCCCCTT
Source organism: Juglans cinerea (assembly GCA_961763995.1). Lineage (NCBI taxonomy): Eukaryota > Viridiplantae > Streptophyta > Magnoliopsida > Fagales > Juglandaceae > Juglans > Juglans cinerea. The sequence goes on from CAUIVZ010000014.1 coordinate 18,559,703, forward strand.
TTATAGGCACCCAAAGGCATCTTGCATGAACCAAGCTCATGCATGGATGCCAAGTGGCGTGTAGCCCTATCACCTTTTTCTTCTAGCTCATCATTAGATTGAGTTGGAAACCCTAAGACACCTCCTTGCATGTGGTGTCCTCTTCCTCTAAGTCAAAACTCACTTCTTTGCCCTTTCTTTTCATTTCTTGGTTCAATGTACCTTATGGTTAAAAGTTCTTTTACTAAATTCAAATCTCCCTCCATCTTTTACAGGTGTGCATGTGTGCCAAGTGGCATGTGAATAGTGTGTGCATATACATGGGCTGCTGAACCCTACACTTCCCTAGGAGATCTTCTTTTTCACCATACCTTTGGACAAACATGTGATGGTCCCTTTTGGCACAAAGAACTTGGCCTTAGCCGTCCACCTCAAGGGGTTTCTTACAAAAAAAATCTTCTAGAAGCCCTTAGGTGTATAGCCTTATTTCAACCTTGATCTTGCTCTTTCCCAAGAAAAACTTTTTACCTACCTTCATGCATGGATGACACATGGAAAAAAGCAACCTTTCTCTTCTCCATTGTTGTCGTCCATGGCCTCTTGGCCTTCCCTAGTTCCACTTTCCCATAATCCTAATCATTCCTTCTATGTTCCTTTCCCCATAGTGACACGTGTCATAAAATTTCTTCCTACAAGAAAGTCCTCATGCATGCATGACACATGGCAATGAAGGGGTTGATCTTACTATGGTAGGTGTGCAAGCCAAAATTCCTAGCTCCTTCTTACCTCTCTTTTCTTATTTTCATCTAGATTCATCAAGTCCTATACATAACCTCAAGTTGGGCGTGAACCCTAATTCTATTGGGCTTCAAAAACCCTAATTTCCTACAAGGGCTAAAACTCTCATGGGCTAATACATAAAATGTTTTTTTACACAAAAGCCTAGAAAGTCTTGTTCGTCACATGCCATAGCTAAATTCCCACTTAAAATCATTTAATCATTCAAATCATCTCTTAATTGACCCGGTTTTGAACTAAGCATGATAACATTCTCAAAACTCAACCAAATTTCATATCAACACTTGGAAACAAAACTTGACATGCTAACTAAGATCAAGAGCAAGAAAATTTACAAATTTCTTGGCCTTCCAAGCACTCAAGACAGCCTTACACAATAACACTCAAGAACTCACCAAGAACTCACTCGGTTTCACTCTTTTGATCTCTAAGAGGGAGAAGTGCTCTCAAGGCTCAAGAGGTAGCTTGGAGCTGAGGTGTGGAGGATATGAGGAGGTGAGTGAGGTATTTATAGGATTCAAGAGGGGTGGAGACGTTGGCCTTGGTGCAAGGTGATTGGGTGAAGTGGGAGGTGCACACGTCTGAAAATTTTCCAAATTGCTTCCATGGGCTTATGTCACCTTGTGCAGGGGGAATAGTGGCCTGAAACCACCAGGATTCCCTTTCCACAGTAACTGCAAGGGTAGAGATGTCTAGGTTGTGGGGCATAATTTGGGTGGCATAAAATCTCTCAAATTGCCCTTGGAAACCTGTGGATGGAGGTGGTTTTGAGGTGGTAGAAATTCAGTTCAGTTTTGGATGGTTTTGGGCAGGAAAATTGAGTCAAAATCCTTCATGATGGCATGGGACCTATTGGGGATTGGGTGGTGAAGGAGGTAGAGTGGGGTGGTGGTGCAAACCATGGTAGGAGGCTGGTTCAAAATCAACCCAATCGGTTCCTGCACAAACTAGATCAAGGTGCACCCGGTTTGGTTCTTTGAGTTGGTTTGTGCAAATAAATTTTTCCAAGGCTTAAACTGGGTTTGGGAGGGTCTCATGAGGTGTTTAAGGACCATATTACCCTTGAGGATTGATGAGTGTATGAAAGTGCACTCTAAATACCCTATTATTGGACTAAAATGCTAAAATGTGAATAGAAATCATAGGAATTAATGTATACTCTTGAATTGAGTTTCTATTTACTTTGGGATCCTCCTAAGCAGGTTTTTATGTTTAATTTTAGAGTCTATAGAAGAGCAAGTTAAAGCCCAGTCAAATTCAAAGGAGGACTTTCAAGTGGGTATGTAAGGCCCAGGCGTTGTGAGGCCCGGACCGTGCTTGAGGGCCCAGCCCGTTTCTTGGAGGTGCGAATGACGCCGTTTTGGGGTAAGTGTCTTCTTCCCCCAGCTCCCGATTTCTTTTCCCTCTCTTTCTCATTTCTGTTTCTTTCTTTCGGTTCTTCCACTCCCGCATCTCTCTCTCCCACGTTTCTCATTTCCTTCCAGTTACATTTTATCTTCCTTGTCTTTGGTTCTTTGAAGTGGTGCCGAATCTCATGCCCTAAACCTCTTCAATTTCGGTTTCTCTCTTGCGCTGCATCTAGTTTTGGTGGGTTGCCGTCTGCTGCGTTTCCTCTTCCTCTCCTTTTGCAATTTGGTTTTCCTCTGCGAGTCAGCGAGCATCACTTCTCATCCCTCCATTTTCGATTGGTAAGGGTTCCATTTTCATCCCTTTAATTTTCGGATTCCTTTTGCTGTGAAACCGTGCGGATGTTCTTCTTAGCATTTGTTGATTTTTCCTCATCTGTTTTCTCTTCTCTTGCAGGTCAGTTCGTGAGCCTCCATTTCGGTTCTTCCTCTTAGTTTTTCCTACTATTTTCGTGGCTCATACTTGTGTTTTATTTCCATAGGTTTCTCTTTTTGGTTTGGTTATTCATGGCTTCGTGTGCTATATTGCTGTCGTGCCTTGTTTTGCCATAAAAGCCGTAAGCTCCACTCGTGCCTTGGTGATTTTGGTGCTTGCCGTGTGTGCGTTCTTTGCAGCTGCTTGTTGTCTCTCGGTTTTCTTTGGGTAGGTCCTTGCCATTTTTATCTCTTGATTTTTCTTGTCTTGTGGGAGTTTAAGAGGGAAATACGCTTGTGATTGTGATACTCGATTTGTTAAGTAATAATAGGTGTTTTACCAACCTGCCTTCTTTGGAGCATAAGAGTTGATTTTTTGTTGGATTAGTGTTTTAGAAATGTTAGAAGGGTACGTTCTTTTGACGAGTGCAGTTTAATATATTGAAGTGTTGGGTTTCATTTTCTGTTATGGAGTTGTAATGGAAAGAAATGGGCAATGTGTGGTGTTGTTTTGGGTTAAATTGTGGTGACTGTTTGGGATTACGAGCTGTTGAAATAAGTGTGAGTTAGTGATGATTGGAGTTGACATTGGTTTTGATGCTTGTATTGGACAATACCGAGATTGGTATAGAATATTTTGGGTCGAAGTGTGGGCTGCCCAGATTGTTAATTGGTTGTTTGAGTGGGATTAAACTTGCTAAATTATGGTCTAGAAATTTGGGTCTTAAGTTGTCTAAGACCAATTTTGTGTTGTTGGACTTTAATATTTAGTTTATATATTTTTATGAATAGGTGACGAGACGGATATAGACGGTATTCAAGGCATAGATATTACGCTGTAGTAGTCAGGTTAGCGGGGTTCCTATGCTAGGCTTTACACGAATTATTGAGACTGAGGTTGATTTTATGAAAACTTTGCATATTTTTTGTGATGAAATGAGAACTTGAGAAAAAAAAAACCAACCTCGGTCGTTTATTTGCATACTCATGAAATCTGTGTGGAAAAGGAAAAATATGTTCTGACATGCATTGTGTAGACATGAGCTAAATTCTGTCATGTGGTTTCTGAAATCTGAAAAATGAGCGATATTGAGAATATGAAAAGTTGTGCATTTATTTAGAAAGATGTTCTGGCTTTTGTGTTCGTTGTGTGTAAACTGGCTGATTCTGTTTTGGTACTCTGTATTATTTTGATATAACATCTGAAAACCTTTGGCATGGTGTACTGGTATTTGTATCTGACTCTGTCTCTGCTTTGCTCTGCTCTGCTCTGTTATGCTCTGCTCTGTTTGGGTTGGTACCAACTTCTCTGTCTCTCAGTGCACCCACTTTGGAAACAAGGTGGTTTTATTGTGGTCTTTCATGTGTGCACACTCGGGGCTCCGAGAAGAATAAAGGAAAGATTTCACCTCTGTCTCTGCCTGGTTTGGCCACCGGTGTGACGCCCCCAAATTCCGCTTGGGATCGGACAGACATTTGAAGCGTCGAGACATGCAACACAAGGTTACCTGCCCCCGTTCATGACATATAAGATGCAATGTTCCTAACATGCATCTAGCATTATGCAATATTCGCAGCGGATAATTTTTTTTTTCTTTAGCAATACTATGCACCAAACTAAAATATTCCAAATACTTAAAACATACTCCATACATAACGACATACTAAACAACTAAGACCACAATAATAGTCCATAAGGTTGTGATCAAAAGAGTGCTGGAGATTGAACTCCACCAATACAAGTAGTAATCTGAGGTAACTATTGTAATACCATCTACGTCGCACCGTCGCTTAGTCGGCCGTTTCCAGTTGGTCGATTCCCGGTTCTCCTTCAGATCCTATAACAAAATCTATCATTCGGGGGGAATGGTAGTTGGGACTACCATAGTGAGATTTGATTACAAATCTCAGCAAGTTAAAGGAAAACTTCCACACAGGTTAATGATGCATGCATGGCAGTAAAAGCATGAATGCATAATCAAATCATAAGTAATCATAGCATAACTTGACATACAACATAACATAACTGGCATAACTTAAACTGAAACTGAAGCTTAGCATGAACGTGACTTAAAACATAGCATGAACGTGAACTTGAAATATAACATGGACTTGAAACATAACATGAACATGAACATGCATAATTTGAACATGAACTTGAGTAGGACATAACATAAATGTGAACTTGGAACATAACGTAAATGTGAACATAACATAACATGAACTTGAAACATATTCTTGTCTCATGGGATTACCATGATTGCGTGAACGTAAACTTGAACGTAACATAACGTGAACTTGAAACATGACTTGAACGTGAAATACATGAACTTGAAATCTTATTCAATAGACTTAATCATTAAAGTGACCATATGGGTGCTACACAGGTCCCCTTGAGCTGTGTGTCCCTGCCGATTACCGCATCACATCACAGGTTTCTATACCAGCTGTGAGTGCGTTAATACGTACTCCACAGTTGTTGTGGCCCCACGTATTCTACGTGTCACAATTGCTGTGTCTCACGTAGTGTATGCTCCACAGTTGTTGTGGCCCCATACTTCATGCTCCACAGTTGTTGTGGCCCCATGACTTATTTGTTTGTGCCACACTTGCTGTGGACACACGTAACATAATGTGTGGCACCATCGGCGTTAGTGCCTGGTGCGCTCCGGTGACCAGCTAATTAGGCCCCATTCGCAACCTGTTGACTGTACTTCGTCAACCCAGGGAATTTCACACCTATTTAGACACTCCAGCGTGAACAAAGGAGTTCCACTAGGATATTACCCCATCCTAGCGCTTAGGGTCGTGATTGACATGAATAACTTAACTGGCATACATAACATTTCGTAACGTGACGTAACATGAACGTGACATAAAAGATAAAAGTCCTGACGTAGCATAACGTGACATGAATGTAAGATGACAGACATGACATACTTCAAGACATAAATGTAACAGAGTACATTTCATAACATGACATACATGTAACGTGCAACATTTTGTAACATGGCATACCATATAACAGACAATATTTCTCAATATGTTGTAACATGTGACAGTGAATATTACGTGACATGAAGTACATGTAACAGATGGCATACTTAACTTAACATGACATACTTGCAATGTATAAGAATACGTGACAGAATATCTTGTGTAACAGATAAATAATTCATGACAGAATAAATCTTGTGTAACAGATAAATATGTAATGACTTGGCATGGCACATATGATAACATGTATACATATAATTTAGTTCCCTTACTTATCACTCATACACATTAAACTGATAGTAAGTTAAAAGCTAACTTACCTCGATCGTCGCGTTCTACTAGAATAAAGAGCGAAACACGAGGAACTGTAAAAGGGTATTCTAAAAGTTAGAAATTAATTACTAACAATTAGGAATGTGAACAGAGACAACTTAGAGTAAAATTACCATTTTACCCTCTACATGTGGGCAAATGACCATTTTACCCCTAACTTCAAGATTTGATATCCTAATTCCAAAAAATTACCAAAATTTACATTCCTCATGTAAATTTCGTCCCAAACTCAAATATTAACTCAGAAAAATTTAAGAACAATCAAAACTATGAAAAACTCACTATGGCCGAAACCTACATAGGCCATTTGTCTTGATTTTGGTTGCAATTCTTTCAAGTTTCAAAACTCATGAATAAACCAAAATCTTGTAACAAAGATCTTCCTATCCTAAGTTTAAAAACAACCTTAAAAAATATCCATTAAGAAAAAGCTAATTATCAACACCAAACTTTTTGTAAAAAGACCCAAACTTTTTAACAAAAAGTAAACCTTAAATCACAAGTTTTGACCTTAATAAAAACATCTCCAAGAATTCCAAAAAAATCAAATCTTACTTCTAACATATTCATAACATCATCCTAAGATCAAACATGCTTTAAATCATCAGACAAAACTCACCAAAAATCACAAAACAACACTTGGAGTTTTTGGTTTTAAACTTAGTCCAAAACAGAAACTGATTTTCCCAACTAGCTATGATCAATCTCTTGATCCATGGCTTAAAGACATGTGATCTTCAAACTAACACATCACATGGTTTAAAAATGTGTCCTAAAGAAGATCCAACCATCAAACTTAAAATCACATGGCTAAAATTTAATAAAACATGGATCTAACTCAAAAACATCAAAGTTTAGGCCTAACCGAAATCCTCTTGCATAGAAAATCATATGTTTAAAAATAATACTAAATATTTTCGAAATAACATCCTAACATGTATATAAGAGGCTTAGGATCATCATATAAAAATATCAAAGCATTTGGAATAAGATTAAACCACGAAATATTCAAACTTTCACCAAACAGAAACTGTTTTTCCACTTTCAGTTTCAAGTTTCTAACTCTAAGAAAATCTATCATCAAAAGCTTTATCCAAGCAAAAAAAAACCTCAATGAAAATTAATAAACACATGTTAACAACACTCCATATAATTTTCGGACCAAGATATGTCCATTAGCTTGGTCAAAACTTCCAAAACATGACATACTCTCCAGTTTCATGCCCAGAAAGACCTTTCCATGGTTAAAAATACTTTTGACTGATCAAATGAGCATGGAATGAGAATAATAAGATATCAACGGAAACTAGACTCAAATACGAACAACTTATGTGAAGGAGTCATCGTGAGATAATACTTTCAAAGGATCATAATTAGCCACGTAAAAAGACCCAGAAATCTGCCCGAGAGAGCTCTTTTTGGTTTCTCTCTAAGAACGGGGGAAAAAAGTGATAAAATGGAGAGAAGTGTGTCTTGCACGACTTTAGACTTCTGGAGGGGGAAGTTATGAGCTTCAATGACCCTTGATTGGAGGTGGCTATGTGACATAAAGTGGAGAATAGAGAGGTGCAGAGACTGCCTGCAGGCTGTGAAAGATGGAGGTTGATGGAGTGGATTTCTCCTTCACATCAAGGCACTATTGGGTGCAGCCAATGGCAGTGGATGGTCTGCCATGTGGGGGAGGAAACTTCTCCAAGAAGCTTTGCCAAGGTGGCCAATTTCGTGGGCCTTGGTGGGCCCCACCAAGTGGGCTTCAATTTGGGGTTTAAAGGGGGTTTGGTTAGGGTTTGAGATGCTATCAAGCCCAAAATCAATTTTTCTTGGCCCAATCAAATTCCCAAGGTTTAAAAGGTTGAATAATGATGTCATAACAAGGATTTGATTAATTAATAGCATATGGAAGTGATTTAATCAAGTGATTAAACACAATGCTAGAAATCGGGTTAAAAAGGGTTTGGAGACCAACTTTAGGGTTTGGGAAAACCATTTAGGGTTTTGGTTTCAACCAAGCTTTTGGGGTTTCAATTGGATTCCAACCATTTAGGGTTTTGCTAGGGTTGAAACCCTCTTTGGTCTGGCACAATTTGGTTGAACAGATGAAACACAGTTTTGCTTAGGTGGCATGATCTCACACCTTGATTCCTTCACAAATCTATCTAATGGTTTTTTCTTGTGCCAAGTGTCTAATACCATTTACTATGTGTGGCTAAGATCTTGCCAAGTGTCCAAATAAAACTTTTCTAACCTAATTTGGACATTCCACACTTTGATTTTGAAACACTACAATTGGTGCGCATACCGAGGTTACTATTCACTTCGAAAAAGTGAATCATAAACTTAACACTAAAAATCCCTAAATATTCATATTAACCTATAGTGAAAATATTTTACCGAAATTCAACCTCGAAGTGCCCCTAAAAATAATTTCACAATTTCCAACAGACGTTTCGTCCGGAATTATGAAAATAGGTTATTGCGCCATAAAATCCTAAATAATCAACTGAGTCTAATGGCGTAGACCATAATGCATTCTGACACTTCTAACACCTCAAATAAATAAAACTCATATTTCTAGCACCATCGTGAGTGATAACACTGACTATGTTGATAGACTAAAACCTATGTGATTGGTCGATTCGTAAAAACTTATGGAGCTTTTACGAGATTCCTAAAGTCAATAGAAATTCTACCAATGAATTTCCAGCGGGCTGTTACAATCGGGGTTAGCATAACCCTCCCACGGGGGTGAAATATGGTCTCTGCTCTGTTTGATGCTCTGTTTTGATCTGATGATGATACTCAATTTATGTTATGCCAAAGTACTATGGGTTTTTACTTATCTTAAAACCATTGCTCGGTTACTTTTGAAAATATGTTCTGTTCCGCATGATAACTCTGGAGAATATTTTGTTCTGCATGCTATACTTTGTAAATGCTCAAATTTGCACGCTAGCATATGACTTCTGCTTACTGAGTTGTTTATAACTCACCCCCCTATCATTATAATATTTTTCAGATGATGTGGAGAGTCCAAATGTGGACCTGGATTAGATTGGTGAACGTGTTTAAGCTGAGGAGATGTTGTTAGAATAAGGACTTCTGATGTTCTTAGTTTTAATGTCTTTGAGTTTTATTTATATCTTGGGTTTAGTAAGATTTATGAAATTATTAGTTGGTTTGTTATGACTACCGGGAGATTATGGACTCCTTAGTTTATTTTGCTGCAGTAATGACTTTGTAGAGTTTTCAATGTGGTTATTTAGAACACTTGATATTGAGTTGTGCTATTAAAATTTTGGAGTTTTATTTTAGTTGTGTCGAGAAATAAGTTCTTAAGAGACATGTAGTAATTCTCCAGATCAACCGGGTTTGGGGCGTTACAGGGTAAGACGTTAGAACAAGCTAAAAAATTTCAACGAGTGTAAGACTCTTCAAATAAGGATAATGATAGGGTTTGAAAGCAATTTGGATCAAGAAAAAAATCACAAAAGGAAACTGCAAGAAGTCCAATTCGAAATTCGCTAGGAGATAGCTTGGACATACTTTAGTATTTTGATCGTAACTTTCCACTCACATACCAGATTGATACGATTCTTGATGCGTTGGAAATATATCTTAAAGAAATAGAAATTTGTCTCTAATAAAGATTTCTAAATTGGAACTCCTGAAGTGCGTACGTGGCTGCCAATATGAGTCCTAAAATTTAGGCATTTTTTTATGCAGAATCAAGAAAATATTAGGGTTTCTTTCCTACCTTATATAAGTATATCATTAGCACGAAATTGAGAGTTTTTTTTAGGAGAGACGACTCAGTTCTGAAGAGAGGAGAAAAATACTATTTTTATTTATTTTTAGTTCTTCTATGGAGAACTAAATCTTGGGTAAAGCCTAGGGCGGAAAATGATTGGTGAAAATATTTTGACTTTATTTCAATTCATAGATTAAACTTTATTGTTTAAGATTTTAGGATTCAATTCTCTATTTTTTCTGGATATTATAAGTTTGAGATAATTATATTAAATCTTGCTACGGTTTGATTTTGTTGAGTTATAAGATTATGAATATTTGACTGTCTTAAACAGGCTTTCATGCCATTGATGTGATCTTTTGCTGCATTATTGTTTGTGAACATAGTGTCGTCTTTAGATCTGATATTCATTTTTATATATGAAAATTGTGGTTTGTAAAGGGAGAATAGATTCTAGAATTAAATTTGAGAAAATAGATGAACATAATGTCATATCTTCCAATTAGGAATTTGATGCTATAATTCTTAATTGTGTATATAGTTTGGATTGAAAAAATTAGAGTATTGGATCCGGTTGATGGAAGCCCAAAGCTTTATTTGCCTTCTTCTCAGTGTCCTAATCTCATTTTAATTACGTGTTTTAGGTAGAATTTTCAGATTCTTGTCATATTGTAATTTAATATTTTCTTTTAAGCTTTTATCTTGTTGTGTTTCTTCCGACTCTCTATGGATCGACACCCTAAATTATACTATAACACCGCGTACTAGTTTGGGCGTAATCAAATTTTGGCGCCGTTGCTGGGGAGACGGTGGAAGAATCGATACAAGTAATTTATTTCAGCAGTTTGTAAAGGGGGTAACTTCGCTCCCTCTGTTAGCTTGCTGCATTTTTTTTTTCTTTTCGTATTATTTTTAGTTTTTATTATTATTTTAGTATTTCTTTTTACCTTGCATGCACATATATAGATACCTTTGGTATATTTGCTTTTAGGCCTGTGCTAGAGTCAGAATCAAATTCTTTTAAATCATTTATTTGACAATCCATCTAGTCACGAAGAAATGAGTGAACAAGAAGATCAACCCACTAGAAATCTTCAGGATTACCTCACCCTACACGCGCAGTCATACTATCATGCATCATGTTTCCAGCCAACACTCGTCAACTTGATTTTAAGATAGGGATGATACAACTATTTCCCACCTTTCATGGTTTAGTGAATGAAAATCCTTATTTACACATTAGGAAGTTTGAAGAAGTAGTTGCGACTTTCCATAGTCATAATAATATAGATGATGTTGTGAGACATAAGTTCTTTCTTTTCTCTTTGAAGGATAGAGCAAAGAGCTGGTTGTACTCACTAAGACCACGATTAATAGGATCATGGAATGAGATGATACGAGTCTTCTTTAACAAATACTTTCCGCAGCATAAGACTAATGCTTTGAAGAGGCAGATCTCCACCTTTGTACAAAAGGATAGTGATTCTTTGTATCAGGCTTAAGAGAAGTTTAAGGAGTTGTTGAGTATGTGTCCTCACCATGGGTATCAAAACTGGTGCTTAGTTAGTTATTTCTATGAGGGTCTTACACCTAGAGAGTGTCAATTCCAGATGATGTGTAATTGTGAGTTTTTATAGAAAAATCCTGATGATGCCATAGAATATCTTAATGATCTTGCTGAAAAAGCTCATACTTGGACCAGACCTAGTGCTATTGAGAGAATAGGTCACAACCTGCTGGAAATCCAAATAGTGGTGGAATTTACCATCTTAGGGAAGAAGATAACCTAAAAGCTAAGTTAAAGATGCTTACTAGGGAGTTAGCGGTGTTGAAAACTAAGGATTGAAAGCCAACATACATGGCTACTCTTGTAGAGTCCTTTGGACCGTGTTTTGTGTGTGGTGGAGTAGATCACCTAACTCAAGAGTGCTCCACATTTGCTAAAATGAAGGGAATGTATGAGGAACAATGTAATGCCTTAGGTATGTACAAGAAGCCTTTTGCACCTTTATCCGATTCCTGCAATCCTAGGTGGCGTAATCACCCCAATTTTAGTTGGAAATCTGAAAATCAACAGCCTGCACAACCACCTAGCGCTTATACTACACCGTATCATGCATCTTCCTCTTCGAGGAACTCCTTAAAAGATACTTTACATGCTTTTATTGAGGCATAGGGTAAAACTAATCAAAAGTTTGAATATTTGATTACGTAGGTTGTTGAAGAAAACAAGGAGATAAAGAGCCATGTATCCAAGTTGATGAGCTCTTTGAGTGCGAATGAGTGTGGCAAGTTCCCTTCTCAATCTCAATCCACACCCCAAGGTCAACATATGGCTCAAGGGAATTTGAAGGAGGACAATGCCATTATGACATGAAGTGGTAAGTCCTTATACATCCCAACAATTGATAAGCCAAATAATGTTGAAAAGGAACAAAGAAATAATAGTGTCGAGTTGCCCAAGGAAGACGAGGTAATCAAGAGCCCAGTTAAGGTACCATTTCCTCAAGTTTTAAAATCTGGTATGCGAGCTTTAGATTCTAGCAATGAAATCTTGGAGAACCTCAGGCAGGTAAATATCAATCTTCCTCTTTTGCATGTTATTAAACAAGTTTCTACTTATGTAAAAGTTCTCAAAGATTTTTGTACAGTTAAGAGAAAGCACCATGTTAAGAAGACAACAATCCTGACTGAGCAAGTTAGTGCTCTAATTGAGCTGTGAATTGCTCCTAAGTACAAGGATCCTGGTTGTCCAACCATTGCATGTAATATTGGAAATCATGAGTTTGGGCAAGTGTTGCTAGATTTAGGAGCTAGTGTAAATTTGATGCCTTATTCCATTTATTTGCAACTTGGTTTGAGTGAAATTAAGCCCACTTCTGTTGTGCTTCAATTGGCTGACCGTTCAGTTAAGAAACCGAGAGGGATAATTGAGGATGTTTTGATCCAAATTGATAAGTTTTACTACCCTGTGGATTTTTTAATTTTGGATACTCAGTCGGTTGTTAAGTCTGACTTTAAGATTCCTCTCATATTAGGTAGACCTTTCCTTGCTACGGCTAATGCACTTATAAACTGTAGGAATGGGCTGATGAAACTATCTTTTGGAAACATAACCATGGAGGTCAACATATTCCACATCAGTAAGCAGCCCAGGGAGAATGATGAGTGCTAACAAACATAGATGATTAACGCACTCATAGACAAGGGAGTTCACACAACTCATGATTCTTATCCCCTTGAATATTTCCTTGTTAATTCTGAGTTTGATACTATTAGTGATTCATCTGATGTTGATATTTATGCTGTTTTTTATGAAACTCAGGATTATGGAACACATACTTGGCAACCGAAACTTGAGGAGTTGCCTAAGAAAAGTGAAAAACAAATTCCTTCAAATGTGGAGAGTCCCAAATTGGAATTGAAACCGCTGCCCTCAAGTTTAAAGCATGCATTTCTCGGCCTAGGTGACACTTTTCCTGTTAGTATTTCTTTAAAATTGAATCCGGGTAAGCTTAGGAAATTTCAGTTGATCGAGGTAGAGGACTTGAGAAATTATGCTTATGAGAACTCTAAAATCTATAAGGCTAAAATGAAAGCACTTCATGATAAAACTTTTGTTAGGAAGACGTTTAAGCCTAATGATCACGTATACTTATATGATTCAAAACTTTACAAACACCAGGAAAACTTCGGTCTAGGTGGACTGACCCCTTTGTAGTAAGCATGTTTTTGAAAATGGGGCAATAGAAATAGAGGATCCTAGGGATGGCCGGGTCTTTAAAGTAAATGGTCAACACCATAAAATCCTTATTGGTTGACAAGTGATTGAAGTGGAAGACATTCCATTTGTAGATCCGGTCTATCAACCTTAACCACACCATGCAGGTATGTTTTTCCTACTATTATTTGTTTTGTTTTGTTTTGTTTTCTTTATGCTCCTTTTCTTTCTTTTTGTTTGTTGCTATTTTCTTTGGTTTTTGTTTGCAGGATAATATCATTTCACCATTTCAATTTGCCATCTCTTATGCTTACCGGGCTGCCCAGGTCACACATCAGGTGTATTCTACCCTCTTCAGTTACTCTCTATTCAGTTTTGATTTTTAAATATTGAGGACAATTTTTTGTTTAAGTTGGGGGTGGTGCAAATTATGCATTCACAAATGCTTGTTGGAACTCTGTGGCACGTTTACATGTGTCAGAATGTTTTTTAGCATCACACGTACATCCCTTCATGTGTACTTATTCTCATGCGTTGCCATCTTTATGAATTTAACAAACCCATCTTGATCATCATGTTTAGGTATTCATAGGATATCTAATACACTCATCTAAGTTTTGTGGTAAGATGGTGGTTTGACATATGTATCTAGAGAACTCTTTTACTTAAGTCTATATGTGTGAGTTTTGGAGATGATTTAGAGCCAACACATGTTGAAAATTGTGATAAGCGTTCATTGATATTTTGAATTGGGAATTTCTTTTAAGAATATCATTGTATGGTTTGTGGTATGATGGCGGATATGAAGGTCAATTTAGTATTAACGTTTAAGCCTTTCAAGCTTACCCTTTCAATTATTGATCCCTAGTAGCCAACTTTGAGTCAAGATACACATATAGCATTTTTTTCTTCATATACCTACATTATCCATACCTCTCCACATTGGAGTATAACCAATACACTGATTTTCCTTTACTTCCAAGTGTGTACTAGATGTGGAATTCTTGTTTTTTTGCAAGGAATAAAAAAAAGAGAGAAAAAAGGGAAGAAAATGAGTTACAAGGTGTTCAAATGAGTGAGCTTCAAAGACAAAAATTCCAAGGCTAGGTAGAAATAGCAGAATATCAGGGTGACATATACTTGTTCACAAAATTATTGAGTTGGAAATAAAAAAGTAAAAAATGAAAAAAAAGACGTTATTCGGTGATTTGAAAGATTGAAGAGTACATCAAGTGAGATATGTGGTTTATTGAGATGTTCAATAAGATTCCTTAGGCATGTACTTGGAAGTTTTTGAATCTTTTTCATTTTCTTGTCATATAGCCTAACCTAAGCCACATTACAACCTTTTATTTTAACCGTTTTGATCCCAAGTAAGCCTGTGAAAAGAATGGTTGAATTCTCATTTGTTAGTGTTCCTATTATAAGATAAATGCTTGTTTGTTCCTTGTTCATCATTACCTAAATCTCTATATGATTGTGTGTACACTACTTCTCAACTCCACAGAGAGAGAGCCTTACACGAAACACTATTATACCCGCAAGTTATGAAGTTAAACGTTTTGCTTGAGACGTTCTTGATCTTGCATGTGTCAAGGTTGGTGGTAAGATGATTATGGCTTGGAGAATATACACACTCTGTGAATTGCTATAAGTGGATTGATCTTGATGGGTTAATTGATTCCTTAGATTGTTTTGATATGTGAATCTGGAAAGTGTGAATCGGTGGCCTATTTTAGTGATTTTCTTTAGCCTCTTTCATTTCTTTTGTCTAGAAATTGCTAGGGACTAGCAATAAGCAAGTTGTTGGGTGTGATGAGTGTACAAAAGTGCACTCTAAATACCCTATTATTGAACTAAAATGCTAAAATGTGAATAGAAATCATAGGAATTAATGTGTACTCTTGAATTGAGTTTATTTACTTTGGGATGCTCCTAAGCAGGTTTTTATGTTTAATTTCAGAGTCTATAAAAGAGCAAGTCAAAGCCTAGTCAAATTCAAAGGAGGACTTTCAAGTGGGCAAGATATTGGAACAAGCTAAGAACTTTAAACAAGTGTAGGACTCTTCAAATAAGGATAATTATGGGGTTTGAGAGCAATTTGGATTAAGAAAAAAAAGAAAAAAATCACAAAAGGAAACTGCAAGAATTCCAAGTCTGAAATTCACTAGGAGACAACCTGGACATACTTTAATATTTTGATCTTAACTTTCCACTCACATATCGGATTGATGCAATTCTTGATGCGTTGAAAAGATATCTTAAATGGCTACAAATTTGTATCTAATAAGGATTTCTAAATTCAACGTCTTAAAGTACGTATATGGCTGCCAAGATGAGTCCTAAAATTTAGGTAATTTTTTATGCAAGAATCAAGAAGACATTAGGGTTTCTTTCTTACCCTATATAAGCATATCTTTAGCACCAAATTGAGAGTTTTTTTTTGGAGGAGAGACGGCTCAGTTCTGAAGAGAGGAGAAAAATACTAGTTTTATTTATTTTTAGTTCTTCTATGGAGAACTAAATTTTGGGTAAATCCTAAGGCGGAAATTGGCTGGTGAAAATACTTTTAGCTTTATTTCAATTCATAGATTAAGGTTTGTTGTTTAAGATTCTAGGATTCAATTCTCTATTTGTTTTGGATATTATAAGTTTGAGACAATTATATTAAATTTTGCTACGGTTTGATTTTGTTGAGCTATAAGATTATAAATATATGACTGTGACTTAAACAGGCTTTTCACGCCATTGATGTGATCTTTTGATGCATTATTGTTTGTGAACATAGTGTCGTCTTTAGATCTGATATTCATTTTTATATATGAAAACTGTGGTTTGTAAAGGGAGAATAGATTCTAGAATTAAATTTGAGAAAGTAGATGAATATAATGTCATATCTTCAAATTAGGAATTTGGTGCCATAATTCTTATTTGTATATATAGTTTGGATTGAAAAAGTCAGAGTATTGGATCCAGTTGATGGAAGCCCAAAGCTCTACTTGCCTTCTTCTCAGTGCCCTAATCTCATTTTAATTACGTGCTTTAGGTAGAATTTTCAGATTCTTGTCATATTGTAATTTGATTTTTTTTTATTTTTTATTTTTATGTTTGTGTCTTGTTCTGTTTCTTCCGACTCCCTGTGGATTGACACCCTGAACTATACTATAACACCGCATACTAGTTTGGGTGTAATCAAGGACAAACCACAAAAACGTTGGGCTTAAGGGCAAAACAGTCCAATCATTACAAAGGATAATGCACAAAACCAATTGATGCAAGGTTTGGGCTTGTTATGTCTTTTTTTCTTAATAACATGTGGGGTGGTTTAGTTAGGGTATTAACAGGGTCTAATCATGGTTTAATGGAGTATTAAACACAATTAAGCTTCAAAACATGATTAGACCCTGTTAATTTAAAGAGAGGGCTAAAGAGAGGGACTCGATTAGACCTTTAATTTAAGAAAAAATTAAACACAATTAAGCTTCAAAACATGGCTTAAAGTTCCCTGACCTCAAGTATGATGGTTAATGGTTTTAGTCAATCTTCAAACCTTAATTTGGGTACTTAGGGTATGATTTGGGTTTAAGGAAACCAATGGTATGGTGTATTGGGCTTTTGGTCTTGAATGGTGAAATAAACCCAAACATGACTTTGGGGCTTGTGGGCTTGGAAAGGATCAAGTGTGTGCGTTCATGGCCTATGGACTATTGGGCTTGAATGAGAAGGGCCTCATTTCCAGATTTGTAGGGTTAAAAGGAAACCTCAAGATCCACTAAAATGGGCTTGGAAAGATTTGACTTGGCCTAATTGGGCCATGGGTCCATTCTACACAAAGTTTGGCCGAAAGGCCTTATGCATGGGCCTAAACTAGTATTGATTTCCTAAGGGTTTAGTTCAAGTCTTCTTGGGCTAGGCCCATGAATGCTCTAAGGTCCTATTGGGTTTGCCTCACTAAGATCACTATTGGGGTTGCCTCTTAAATCTTTAACTTAATGATACTAAGTACCAAGATTAAGGCTAACCTCATTATCAACCTTAATATAAGTAACTAATCCATAATCAAAAACTTAATCTAGAGTACTTAAGGGTTAATCTAATGGTTAAATAGGCGAGGTGTTACAATATTGGGAATTTGCAGCCATCCCATGGGTAACACCGGCCCGAGGGAATCTGCTCCACCATTGGGAATTTGCCAAAAACCTGTCAATCCTTTAACTAATACTGTGGTTCCACTCTCTTCTATTACACCATGTGTATTTTTGGCCTCTGAATCCCAAGTCTCTCAGCACACAATCATTCACCACCTCTCTAAAATTAGTTACTTGTCTCTCAGGGAGAGCCCTACCAACCCATTTTTCATGTTGGTGTAAGACTTCATTGAAGTCACCAAAAACCAACCACGCATCTCCACCCCTTCTACATAAGGATCTAATCAATTCCCAGGTTTTGAATCTTAGGTTCGTTTCAGGGTACCCATAAATACCCGTAAAAAACCACTCCCCCTTATTCTGACCATCATCCTTAACACATGCATCAATATAACAATTTGAATAATTTTACGTTTGGGTAGCGAAGATATCTCAACACTTTTCAAGTATTCTCGTACCGATGAAAATACCCCACATGCCAAACACAGTGAACCATCTTCGTACCAAAGTCTCTCCACTATAATATTTATCACTATTATATATAAATAAAATCATCATTAAAAAAAAATCAATCATTGATGGGACCCACATCTTTTTCAATTATCTATCTAAAAGTCAACAACTCAACATACTTCATACATCCAAACAACTCAAAATACTTCAAATAAAACCCACAAACCCACTTCAATCTCTACTCATAACTATTCACAAACATTCTATAATACTTATCACTATTATATATAAATAAAAAATAAAATTACTATAATATTTATCACTATTAAATATAAATAAAAAATAAAATAACTATAATATTTATCACTATTATATATAAATAAAAAATAAAATCACTATAATATTTATCACTATTATATATAAATAAAATCATCATTAAAAAAAAATCAATCATTGATGAGACCTATACCTTTTTCAATTATCTATCCAAAAGTCAACAACTCAACATACTTCATACATCCAAACAACTCAAAATACTCTCAATGAGACCCACAAACCCATTTCAATCTCTACTCATAACTATTCACAAACATTCTCAACACTTCTCAAGTATTCTCACTACCTAAACGTCTCCTTTCGTTTTCTAGTAGGTATTGTCCATTGTGGGTTCAGACTTCAGAGTTTGTGCCTGTGTCGTTTCAGCCATAAACGAATGCGTTTTCACTTTCTACTCGTTAGGCCATCTGGTTTACGGGGGCCTAGTTCATCTGGATTTTGCATCATAATTGCATCAGTTTGTAGGTTAGGCCCATCATTAGTCGCATCATGAACTCTAGGCCCATTGGGTACACCCTGAAGGCTTTCTTTTGCCCATCTAGTAACGAGATTCCATTGTCATCTTCTTCCTCCCTCTCCTGCGAAAAAGTCGCTTCCCTCTCTTTTTGAATAACAAAATCCCAATCCCCTGAAAACACACTCCCATTATCCTTTATCTGCATAATCATCGCCGAAGATTCTCCCTCATATCTCGAGTCCCTCTCTTTAGCCTTGGGGATCTCCAAAATTTTAGCATCTTGGTGGGTTTTTGAAAATCAATCGTGGGATTTTCGCCCCTATCCATCGAAATTTCTGCTTCCCTTCTTTCTGTCACTG
This sequence comes from Juglans cinerea, assembly GCA_961763995.1. NCBI lineage: Eukaryota > Viridiplantae > Streptophyta > Magnoliopsida > Fagales > Juglandaceae > Juglans > Juglans cinerea. The sequence continues at coordinate 18,578,852 of CAUIVZ010000014.1, forward strand.
GAGTTTCTACTGGAGAAGAGCGCTCGGTATCTCTATTCTGATCTCTTCATTCCCAACTTCTACCACCCTGGTTTTGTTATGGATGGAAGGGGTGCTGGAGTGGAAGGATGGCAGTCTGCTTAAGAGTGTGTGGGCAAGGTGCAGTATGAAGGGAGGGTTGCCTATTGACAGAAGTGGAAGGTCGTTGAGGGTAGTTACTGGTATGCGAGCAACTAAGCACGACGTCGTATGATGTAAAAGTAGTTTCAGTCTTTAATAGAACGTTGCCGTTTAATGTCTTTCTTCTTATTAATTGTAAACGCAGTCGTTTCATTTACGAGAATCACAATAAGTGTTACTTAAACACTGTCGTTTTGTTCAAATAAACTCTATAAATAGAAGACGTTGGAGGGAAAAGACCCAACGGATAATTCATTCAGTTACAAACTTCTCTCTTCCCTCTTTTCCTTCGTTCTTCTTCCCTTCCTTCTATCTGGAGAGTGACTTCTCGAATAGGTCAAGTTTGGGTCCACTACAGTTGGTATCAGCCATGGCAGAAAGAACGCGTTCGTGCGCTCAAATAGTGGATTCAATGAATCACTTACGACAACAACAAGAACGTCAGCAAAAGCAGATCGAAGATGCGATTTGTTTATTGTTAAAGCAGCAAGAGGCGGCGAGATTGGAAAGTGAAACACAAGACAAAAAATTTCAAGAGGTTTTACAACAAATCTCTAAGATTTCTTGTCAAGATTCTGAAGATCCTGGTAATAGACGTCAAGATAATCAAGATCAACACCTGAGGCACAGACATGAAGATATAGAGGATGATACGGGGGACGTGAACCAAATAGAGCTAGTGAACAGAGGCTTTGTCAGGGGTATTAAATTGGATTTTCCTAGATTTCGTGGTGGTAATCCATCACCATGGATCTATCGTGCGAACCAGTACTTCCTGTATCACTAGATTCCTCCTGGCCAACGTATTTTCATTGCTTATTTCCACATGGATGATGAAGCCTTGGTCTGGTTCCAGGATGCTAGTGAGGTAGGAACCTTTCTCTCGTGGGAGGACTTCATCAAGGCTGTTCAGATCCGTTTTGGATCTACTCCGTACGATGATCCTATGGAGTCACTTACTCGACTCAAACAGGTTAGTACAGTTAATGATTACAAATCTGAGTTTGAGATCCTTTCCAATCGTATTAGAGGCTTGTCTGAGAAAAACAAGTTGAGCTGTTTTTTGAGTGGCCTGCGAGATGAGATCAGATTACCTGTGAGGATGTTGAATCCTTTATCCTTGAATGATGCCTTTGGTTTAGCCAAAATTCAGGAACAGTATGTGGTGAGTATAAGGAAACCTTGGAGGAATTCACTTACTGATTCGAGTAAGTTTAGTCCAGAGTCGAATTTGTTAAAGTCTGGACAAACTCCTTCACTGTTAGGAGCACCAAGAGTTTCTCCTTTACCTAGGCTTCCTTATCATAAGGTGTCTGAGTCTCAGATGGTGGAAAGGCGTAAAAAAGGCCTTTGCTATTTCTGTGATGATAAATGGAAATCAGGCCATAAATGTGCAAGGCCAAAGTTATTTTTACTAGAAGGTATGGACTTTGGTGAGTCAAGTGGTGAAGATAATGTTGATGCTACTGGTGAGTTAGTTGTTGAAACTGTGGAAGTGGAAGCTGAGATAGCTTCTATTTCATTACAGTCTATGGTAGGTGGTCGAGGACCTAAGACCATGAGACTTATGGCTTGTATTGGCAAGAAGAAGTTGATAATTTTAATTGACACTGGTAGCACACATAATTTTGTGGACACTGTGGCTGCTGCTCGATGTAAATTGCATGTACAACTTGACCAGACTATTAGTGTTAAGGTGGCTAATGGTCAGCTCATTGAGAGCACTGGTAAATGTCTGGCTGTGCCTTTGTCAATTCAGGGCATACCTTTCACAGTTGATTTCCTTACACTTTCCCTGGGAGGATGTGATGCGGTTCTTGGAATTCAGTGGCTTTCCACCTTGAGTCCTATTCTCTGGGACTTTGTCAATATGAGTATGCAATTTCAATGTAATGGTCAGGAAATTTCCTTAAAAGGTTTGACAGTACCTCAGTCAAATCTGATTGATGATGAGGAGTCCTTTGAGACTTTTGGTTGTGGAGGTAAAGGCATTTTCCTGCAGATAGTGGCTTGTAGTTCCATTGAACCCCCATCATTGCAGAATGTACAAGTGCAGCAACTTCTGCAACAGTATAAGGAAGTTTTTAATGAACCTACTGGATTGCCACCTAATAGGTCTCATGACCACAAGATCAATTTGAAACAAGACATTTCTGCTATCAGTGTTAGACCTTACAGATATCCTTTCTACCAGAAAGCAGAAATTAAAAAAATTGTTAAGGAGCTCTTGAACTCCGGGGTTATTAGGCCAAGTCAGTCACCCTTCTCTTCTCCTGTGTTGCTAGTCAAGAAGTCTGATGGCACATGGAGAATGTGTATTGACTATAGGGCTTTAAATGAAGCCACTATTAAAGACAAATACCCCATTCCTGTTGTGGATGAGCTCTTGGATGAACTTTCTGGTTCAACAATTTTTTCTAAATTGGATCTTAGAGCTGGTTATCATCAGATACGTATGAGAGATGAAGATATTTCTAAGACTGCCTTCAGAACTCATGAAGGGCATTATGAATTTCTTGTAATGCCCTTTGGTCTCACCAATGCCCCTTCAACATTTCAGGGCCTTATGAATGAAATTTTCAAGCCATTCCTTCGACAGTTTGTCATTGTTTTCTTTGATGACATACTGGTTTACAGCAGTGACATGTCTTCTCATTTGGATCATCTCTCAACTGTTTTACAAACCTTACAGCACCATCAACTGTATGCTAAGCAGTCAAAGTGTAAGTTTGCATGTCAAGAGATTGAATATTTGGGCCATCTGATTTCCAAGGAGGGAGTGAAGGCAGATCCAAAAAAATTGGAGTCTATGGTCACTTGGCCAATACCAAAAAATCTCAAGGCATTAAGGGGTTTCTTAGGCTTGACAGGCTACTACAGAAAGTTCATTAGGGGTTATGGTCAGATTGCTGCCCCTTTGACTTCCTTGTTGAAAAAAGATGCCTTTGTGTGGACAGATTCAACTACCAACTCTTTTAATGCATTGAAAGCTGCTGTCACTAGCCCTCCTGTTCTTGCCTTACCTGACTTCACCAAAGCATTTGTTATTGAGTGTGATGCTTGTGCAACTGGCATAGGAGCAGTTTTGATGCAAGACCAAAGGCCCTTAGCTTTTTTCAGTCAAGCCTTGAAAGGGAAAAACTTAACTCTTTCCACTTATGAGAAAGAACTTCTAGCCTTAGTGCTAGCTGTTAAGAAATGGAGGCCATATCTTTTGGGAAGTGCTTTTGTGATCAAAACTGATCACCATAGCCTTAAATATCTGCTTGAGCAGAAGATTGGCACTGTTGCTCAGCAAAGATGGATTTCTAAGCTTCTTGGTTTTGAATTTTCTATTGAGTATAAGCAAGGGGTGGAAAACAAGGTGGCTGATGCCTTGTCTCAGAAGGATCAGGTGGATGCATTTGCAGAATTGGCAGCATTGTCATTTCCTACACCTACATGGCTCTCAGAATTGAAAGAAGCTTATGCTACAGATCAGGACACACAGAAGATAGTCACTGCATTACAACTTGACCCTACTTCTCATTCTACATTTAAACTGAGGCATGGTATTTTGTTTAAAAAAGACAGAATTTATGTGCCTGATTCCTTGCCTTTGAAACAACAGATTTTGAACTACTTGCACTCTAGTCCTGCTGCTGGCCATTCTGGCTTCCACAAATGTTTGCACAGAGCAAGATTAGAATTTTATTGGCCTGGTCTCAAACATGATGTTAAGCAGTTCATTCGAGACTGTGACATATGTCAAAGGAACAAGATCCAGAATGTTCTTCCAGCAGGGTTTTTACAACCCTTACCTATTCCTGATCAAATATGGACTGATCTTTCAATGGATTTTGTTGAAGGATTGCCCATTTCGAAAGGGTATTCTGTCATTATGGTGGTAGTAGACAGATTATCAAAATATGCTCATTTTATGCCTTTAAAGCATCCATTTACAGTTGCTCAAGTAGCCTCACTGTTCTTCAATAATGTTTTTAAGTTACATGGTTTGCCTAAAACCATTGTTTCTGATCGTGGCTCAACATTTACTAGTTCTTTTTGGAGGGAACTTTTCAAGCTACAGGGAGTTAATCTTTCTTATTCATCAGCTTATCACCCTCAAAGTGATGGCCAAACAGAAGCTGTCAACAAATGTGTTGAACATTTTTTGAGGTCTTTCTCTGGTGACAAACCCAAGCTATGGGTGGATTGGCTTTCATTAGCTGAGTGGTGGTATAACTCCAGCTTTCATACTTCCACAAAGCTGACTCCATTTGAAGCTGTGTATGGGGTTCCTCCAACTAAACTGCAGGCTTATATTCCTGGTTTAACTTCTAATCAGACAGTGGACCAGCTCTTGCAAACTCGAGAACAGATTCTCTTTACACTCAAATCCAATTTGTCATTGGCTTAAGATAGAATGAAGTTTTATTATGACAAACACAGAACTGACAGGGAATTTTCTGTGGGGGATTGGGTTTATCTTAAACTTCAACCCTATAGACAGCAGTCTGTGGCACTCAGAAGAAACCTTAAACTTTCACCTCGATATTTTTGCCCATTTCAGATCACTCATCGAATTGGCAAAGTAGCATATCGTTTATGCTTACCTTCAGATTCACTCATACACCCAGTTTTTCATATTTCTGTTTTGAAGAAGAAGATTGGGGATCAATTTACACCTATCTCTTCCTTACCTCCTGTGGACTTACAATGAGAGTTAAGGCCTCAGCCTGAGAAGATCTTGGAGAGAAGAAGTATCAAGAAAGATAATAGAGCATTGGTGGAAGTCTTGATCCAATGGGAAGGTGCTGGAGTGGAAGATTGCACATGGGAACCTTACTGGCAGCTTCGTCAGCAATTTCCCCACCTTGTGGGCAAGGTGCTTTAAAGGGGGAGGGTGTGTTATGGATGGAAGGGGTGCTGGAGTGGAAGGATGGCAGTCTGCTTAAGAGTGTGTGGGCAAGGTGCAGTATGAAGGGAGGGTTGCCTATTGACAAAAGTGGAAGGTCGTTGAGGGTAGTTACTGGTATGCGAGCAACTAAGCACGACGTCGTATGATGTAAAACTAGTTTCAGTCTTTAATAGAACGTTGCCGTTTAATGTCTTTCTTCTTATTAATTGTAAACGCAGTCGTTTCATTTACGAGAATCACAATAAGTGTTACTTAAACACTGTCGTTTTGTTCAAATAAACTCTATAAATAGAAGACGTTGGAGGGAAAAGACCCAACGGATAATTCATTCAGTTACAGACTTCTCTCTTCCCTCTTTTCCTTCGTTCTTCTTCCCTTCCTTCTATCTGGAGAGTGACTTCTCGAATAGGTCAAGTTTGGGTCCACTACAGGTTTCCAGCTCGCATCCATTGCCCATAAGGGAAATCCTCTGTCTCATAGTTCTTCTGCTCTTTTTGCCAAAGCTCGCAGTCCTTATGCCCATGCCTAGTTTTTCACAACAATAGCAGAAATTTGGAAGGCTTTTGTACGAGAACTGAACCCATATAGGCTCAGTCGAACCAATGTTGATCTTCTTGCCCCTTAACAGGGGCTTCGTAACGTCAATACAAACACAAGACTCTCATGTATTCACCCCATGCCATTTCACCCTTCTCAAGATCAACTTCCTCCACCCTACCAATCTTTCTGCCAATAAGATTACCAATGTATTCGTTCCTGGCAATAAGCAGTAAGTCATGAAGTCGCACCCAGAACAGGGCTTCTGTCAATTTGATTTGATGAACCTGTTGGCTCCCATCAACCTCCTGTAACAACACCTGATGTTTGTCAAAAGACCAAGGCCCCTCACGAATAACACGATCCTTATCTCGCCGATCTTCAAATTCAATGAGAGTTAGTGATGTATTCAAATCTCTAAATCGTATATCTCTTGCCGGCCTCCACGCTTTCTTCATTGTCACCTTGAAGGCATCCCTGTTATATTGTCTCTCTGTTAGCAGCTTCACAATCAAACATTTTCCTCCACAGATGACTGCATCATCTAGCTTGTTTGTCTCCACAAAAATCTCCTCTTTCTCTTGTTCAGTAAGAGAGAGTCTCTTGTGTAACTCTTCTAATTTCTCCTCCATATCACCTTTCCGTTAAGCTTCGTTCAAAGGCATGCAGATGAATTGCATGAAGAGGCCTGCACAATCGGCAGGATTTTTCGCCTATACTCGGGAGTGGCCCAGAGAGGATTGGAAGAGGGTTCATCTATTCTTAACTACATGGCTAAAATTACTTTTAAGCACATTTAAAATATAGAAGAAGATAAATAAAGTATTTTTGTTTGTAGTCATCATTAATATACTCTCGAGACTTTGTTAAGATTTTAAATTTTATATTTGCTTTTTTTTTTTGAAATAAGAACTGACTTGTATTCATTTCATCAAATTGTTTTCACTATAGACTTTATCTTTTTGAACTAGAAGGTGTACATGCTCAAGAACTTCTTCTATCCAGCACATTTCTTCATTTAGCTGCAATGCCAATTTTGCAAGGTGGTGCGCCACCTCATTCCCTTCCCTGTATATGAACTTCAAAGCCAACTGTTTTCTGTTCTTCCACCTGTGCTTCATATCTTACACGAGCTGTCCTCTCCATGATTCATCTTCAGTTTCAGCTTTGATTGCGTCTATAAGCTCCTTTGCATCTCCCTCAATTATCACATCCTGAATACCCAACTCAGAGCAAAGATCCATTGTTCTCCAAAGAGCATTGAATTCTGCAATGAAAGGGGAAGTTACAGACCCTTTTGTGCCCCACAATGATGCTATTACCTCTCCTTTGCTATCCCTAACCACAATCCCCATCCCCATCTTTTGCAGTTCCATATTTAAAGCCCCATCAAAATTTGCTTTAAACCATTTAACTTCCGGTCTCTTCCAACTCTCCCCCTACCTCCCACTGCAGTTTGTTTTAAGCTTTTTCCCTTTGTCTGGTTTGCAACATGAAACTCATCAAGCCCCCCAATTGCTGTCTGTACAACCATACCTGGGCTTGCAAATTTGTTTTCAAAAACAAATTTATTTCTTCTATGCCATATACTCTTCAGTATCATCAGTATCTCTTCTAACTTTTCTGTTTGTATCTTTTTACACATATCTACCCACAATTGTATAAAATCCCCACTACCAATTGGCCACTTATAAACAGGGCTTTTAATTTCCCCCCAAACATCCACTCTTGCGGGGCAGTTCCAGAAAACATGCTCTACAGTTTCATCTTCAGCATGACAGATTGGGCACTTGGCATCCTTAGTAACTTTTCTATTCTTTAAGTTCGTCTTTGTTGGGAGAATTTGATTAACAGCTTTCCACATGAAATGCTTAGCAGAACCTGGGACATCAAGATGCCATATCCTCTTCCATACATCAACCTCCTCATTTACATGAGATGGGCCACTCTCCTCATATTTCTTTTGTTCCACAAAATAGGCACTTCTAACAGTAAAAATCCCATTCTTGGATGGACCCCAAATTAGCTTATTTGCACCTCCAAACCTACTGACTGGGATTGCACAGATCACCTTCGCCTCCTCTTCATTAAAAATTTCTGCTACAACATCCTCCTTCCACCTCCCCTCTTGTTCTTCTATTAGCTCACTTACTTTAGCATCAACATTTAGGACTTTTATTTAAGATTGAACACAATGGGTTGTTGGAGTGGGTAACCACTTCTGCCCCCATATGTTTACTGACTTCCCGTTTCCAATCCTCCATAGCATCCCCTCCTTCACTAAACCCGTGGCTGACCAGATGCTCTTTCATATCAGAGAATGTGATTTTCCAAGGGGTGCCTCAAGAACCTGCACATTTTTATAGTATTTATCCTTGAAAACTCTTGCAACTAACGAGAGAGGCTCCTGAGTAACCTCCATCCCTGCTTTGCTAGCATTGCTCTATTGAATGATTCCAAGTTTCTAAACCCCATTCCTCCCTTAGCTTTTGCCATGCCCAACCATCTCCACCTCTTCCAATGAATGCCCCTTTCTTTTTGACAGTTACTCCACCAAAATCTAGACATTAAAGCTTCAATATCTCTACACAAATTCTTCAGCAGCTGAAATACACTCATTGTGTAAGTTGGGATGGCTTGGAGAACAGCTTTTATAAGAACTTCTTTTCCAGCTTTGGACAGAAAAATAGTTTTCCAGTTTTGCATCTTCAACCACACTCTTTCCTTTATGCTTCGAAAAGCATTATACCTTGACCTCCCTATAACAACTGGCAAACCCAGATACCTTTCATAACTATCACATAAAACAGCCCCAGCCTCTTGAAACATCATTCTTTTTACATCCTTTGTCTTGTTGGGGCTGAAAAAATGGATGTCTTTTGTTTGTTGAGGGCCTGCCCTGATGTTTTTTCACAAACTTCTAGAATGGAATAAATAGCTTTCCATTCCCTCTTTAAGGCTCTGTAAAAAAAACACACAATCGTCAGCAAAAAGAAGGTGGTTCACTCGTATGCCTCCCCTACTTATGGCTGTCCCCTTTATTGCTCCCTCCCTCTCTGATTTTAACAGCAGTTGGCTTAGTTCCTCTGCACAAATGATAAATAGGTAAGAGGATAATGAGTCCCATTGTCTAATACCCCTTGAAGGTAAGAAACTTTTCCCCACTTTCCCATTGACTAAGACTGAATAGCTCACTGATGAAACATATTTCATGATCAATCTGCTCATCTTCAACCCAAAACTAAGTTTTTTCATTATAGCTTCAAGGAAAGGCCACTCCACCCTATCATAGGCCTTTGACATATCAAGCTTTATTGCCATAGTCCCAACCCTTCCCTTCTGTTTTGTCTCCATGGTATGCAACATCTCATAGGCTATCATGATATTATCAGAAATTAGCCTACCCGGAATGAATGCACTTTGAATGGGTGATATAATATCTGATAATACAATCTTAATTCTATTTGCAATAACCTTTGAAATGAGTTTATACAGAACGTTGCAGAGGCTTATGGGCCTAAACTCCTTAACATTGGTAGGGGATTTAACCTTGGGTATAAGAGCAATTAAGGTATGGTTCACCCCCACATTCATCTCTCCTCCATTTAAAAAATCCAGCACTGCCTTACATGTGTCCTCCCCCACAATATGCCAATGATTTTGATAGAAACCTGCCCCAAATCCATTGGGGCCAGGTGATTTCAGCGCTGACATTTGTTTAAGAGCTACTTAAACTTCAAAAGCACTAAAATCCCTTTCTAGCCTCTCATTCATGGCCTTTGTAACTTTTGGTTGAGCTAGCATAACACACTTTTCTATATCCTCATCTTTGGGCATAGACGATGAAAAAATTCACTGAAGTAGCCATGGAAAGCACCCTCTATCTGCACCTCATCCTCCACCATCCTCCCTTGTGAATCCATAATTGTTTTGATAGTATTTTTCTTCTTTCTCTGATTAGCACATGCATGATAGAACTTAGTGTTTCTATCACCATATGTTAACCAATGCTTTTTTACCCTCTGCTTCCACCTTAGATTTTCCTGCTCTAGAAGGACATTAAGATCTCCTTTTAGCCTCTTCACTTCACATATAATTTCTGGCCCCTCCTCCTCCTCCATGATTTTTATTTTTTTAGACAACTCTTTGATTTCACCTTCCCTTTTTAGAACAGAATTTCTACTCCATCTGCTCAGTGAGTTTCTGCATCCAGCAAGACCCCTCTGTAACTTTTTTTGTGGCTCATTCACATCAGAGGTCTTTCTCCATTCAGCTACTATAATTTTTTCACACTCATCTTCCATACCCCAACTCATTTCATACTTAAAGTTCATTTTCTTAAAAAACCTCTACTCCCTTCTATTAGCAATAAGAACAAGAGATTTGTGGTTTGAAGCCCAAGTCATTAGAGCCTCCACATTCATATCTTGAAATCTACTTGACCAGCCATGATTAGCTATAGCCCGATCCAACCTTTCTTTCACAAAAGACTCAAATTTTATATTTGCTTAAACTTTATGCACACAGCTTTTTAATTAAAACATTATACAAATGTTGTGTTTTTTGTGAAATGCCTATTTTTTAAAGTTCACTTTATTTTTTGTTGCTTACTCTTTAATCACTTTTATTTTTTATTATCATTTTGTTAGAGGCGTTTCTAAAAAAATCCATTGAACATTTATTTCAACTTAAGATATTTAGACTCTTCAAAGTTATAATCATTGCTTCGTCCGATAATATAGCTAACAAATTGGTGGTGCGTGACCAGCGATAGGACCAAGATTTTAACCTGTTAATTAAAAATAAATAAATAACTGTAATCCTATTAATTATTTAGGGTAGAAGTTTTTTACCTCCTGCCACTTTACTCGTCTTTCTTATTTTTAAGAGCGTTTCTATGGAACAGTCCGATGCGTTAGTCTGGAGTGCACCTATGAATTGGCCTACGGTGACCTACCTCAGTATGCCAACATTTCTTTTTTATTTTTCTATTTTTATAAAAACTCATCCATTCTATCGCACAAAGATCTGGTTTCTATCTTTTGTCTCTCTTCCAGTTTTCTCTGTTTTAGTCTAAAAGGAAAGGAAAACTCAAGCCGTTTGTTAAGGTTATGATATGGTTGGATTGTAAGCTTGTGAGGATATGTAAGTGAATAATTAATGAAGAAGATGAATTAGAGTGCAGGATGACAATAGGCTAACATATTTATGTATGGGTGTGAATTTGAGGTCACCCAATTCCTCCATGAAAAGATAACAAACAACTTAGAAAAATGTTCCAAAACGATCCTCCCACCATTCAGGCATGGGTTATAACAGATATACAGGAAATTACAAGAATACCCTGTGCTATAACATACTGAATGTAAAAACTACATTGTTTTAATGTTTTTAAAAACACTACATTACTATTTATTAAAATTGTGCCGTTTAGTGGAAATAAGCCAAAACACATCCTTTGCCTCTTAAAGCCCACAACATCGTTTCTCCTTTCTTACTAAACGGTGCCGTTGGATACACACTTGGAAGGGATATTTGAGCCTCCACAATTTTAGTTAAGAGATAAAGTCAAGGAGGGACTCAGACTCCTAAGAGGGAGATGATTCAGATTCCTAATAGGAGATAGACTTAGACTCCTAAAAGGAAAATGCTTCACAAGGCTAATTGGACTCTCTATCACTCCAAGGAAATAACCTCTATAAATAGCCTATAGGAGGTAACAAATACTGAACTTGATTTATTTGCTACTTTATAAATCTACTCTCATATTGCTATACTGACTTTGGCATCAAAGACTCTACAGGGCAACTAGTGCTGCCCATTTATTCGTTGCTACTCATCCGTATGGTTGGTGGTGTGAAACACGTCCTTAACAGTAGCGCCCCTTCCAGTTACACCGCTAATTTTCTTTGTGCTGGCACATGGAAAATTAAATACTTTGCATGCTCTATACCTGCCTTTTACTCCGTTGGCTCGTGGGTGCCTACTTACTTCTGTTTTCCCCTACCCCGCTGAGGGTCCATACTAGTTAGTGTATGGGTGTCTCCACTTCCTTTTGGTTAGCTAATAGTTGGTTGCACCGTGAACGAGGCTCGACCTTTTGGTTGTCTTGGGAATTTTCAAGTCAACCCTAATGGAGGTAACTTGCAGAGAAAGCAATTCTGGTAGCTGTGAAGCCTTAGAAGCCTTAGAAGGCCTTGAGAATCTTCAAGTCAATAATGTACAAAATAAATTTAGAAAATTGGTCATTGGTTTCCCGTTCGGTCCCTGGTTTGTTGTTCGGTCCTTGATTTTTCTGTTTGTTTCATGCTAAGCGGTGAGGGGCTCAACTTGGAGAGATAGACGAGAGATGTACTCGACCACATTAGGTGTGAGCGCGGAGCTCGATTTTGAGTTTGTTTGTTTGTGTGAATGTTTGCCTAGAGATTGTTTATTGTAGGCGAAGAGCGACTGTTTTTGTTTATTGGTTTTTTGTGTGTATTTTTGTGATCATTTTTGCTTTTGTTGGTAGTAGTGGATTTCCAGCCCCTTAGTGTAAATTGTTGTTGTGTTCGTGTTTTGTTGTTGGTGTTCACTGGTAGTAACCCGCGCTTAAGTGATCAGGGAGCCCGTCGACTCCCTGAATCCATCTTAGGCAGTTGCTAAGCCCGTCGGCCTGTTCTTGAAGGTAACCCACTCGAGGCGGTTGTAGAGCCTGGTGGCTCATTCCCGAAGATAACCCGCTCGAGACAGATGTAGAGCTTGGTAGCTCGTTCCCAAATGTAACCCTCTCGAGGCGCATGTAGAGTGTGGTGGCTCGTTCCCGAAGGTAACCCGCTCCAGGCGGTTGTAGAGCTTGGTGGCTCGTTTCCGAAAGTAACTCGCTCCAGGTGGTTGTAGAGCATGGTGGCTCGTTCTCGAAGGTAACCCGCTCGAGGCGATTGTAGAGCCTGGGTGCTCGTTCCCGAAGGTAACCCGCTCGAGGCGGTTGTAGAGCATGGTGGCTCGGTCCTGAAGGTAACCCGCTAAAGGCGGTTGTAGAGCCTGGTGGCTAGTTCTCGAAGGTAACCCGCTCGAGGCGGTTGTAGAGCTTGGTGGCTCGTTCCCGAAGGTAACCTGCTCTTGGCGGTTGTAGAGCTTGGTGGCTCGTTCCCGAAGGTCACCCACTCGAGGCGATTGTAGAGCATGGTGGCTCGTTCCCGAACGTAACCCGCTCGAGGTGATTGTAGAGCATGGTGACTCATTCTCGAAGGTAACCTGCTCGTTGGAGAGGGTTGTGTGGTCTTCTGACCTCCACGCTCTTTCGATTGCACTGCGAGTGTGTGACTCGACTTTTGGTTGCACCATGTCCTAAGAAGTTCTCACAAAAAACAAAATAGGTAAGTGTAATATAAATTACAACTTTGAGATTTGTGAACCTGAGCCACCCCGTTAAAGCATGGTGAAGGCTGGTGATACATGGGTGATGCCCGTAGGTAGCCATGCCTTGGCACGGCCAGTGACGAAACCACATATGCTTTCCACGGAGACCTTGGTCCTGGTTGCATGGTGGAGATGTCAGTTTTGTTGCTTGCCGAGAGGCGTTGGTCGTGTTGCTCACTGAGGGGTGTTGGTCTTGTTGCCCGCCATGTGGCGCGGGTCTTCTTCTGGTTACTGAGTGGGTCGTAGGGTTCTTTGACCTTCACGCCCTTCTTGATTGCTGAGTGGGTCGTGGGATCCTTTGACCTCCACGCCCTTCTTGGTTGCTGAGTGGGTCATGGGGTTCTTTGACCTCCACGCCCTTCTTGATTGCACCGCGTCCTGAGGGATTTTCACTAACACAAAATAGGTAAGCGTAATACAAACTACAAGTTTGGGATTTGCAAACCTGAGCCATCCCGCTAATGTGTGGTGAAGGCTGGTGATACATGGCGATGCCCGTGGGTACCCATGCCTTGGCATGGGTAATGGCAGAACCACATATGCTTTCCAAGGAAGACCTTGGTCTGGTTGCATGGTGGCAGTGTCGATTTTGCTGCTCGCCGAGAGGCGTTGGTCTGGTTACTCGCCTAAAGCGTTGGTCTTGTCTGCTCGCCAAGAGGCATTGGTCTTGTTACCCGTCGAGGGGCACTGCCCGCAGCTAGCAACTGTGAGATATTATCTGCACTTGTGTGACTCTGGCGAAGTGTTGCTCGCCATGAGGGTGGCGAGATGCACTATAGTTGTGTTGGCCGCGGTGTTGCAGTGGAGTTATGGTTTCGATCTGTTAGGTACAATGGATCTTTCGAAAGTCGGTGGGCACACGACTCCGATATGCAACAGTTGCCACCATTGTGCGTCCCATGCACATTGCAGGTTTTACACGGGACATGCATGTACCTAAACTTTCGTTGATGATCTAGTGAGTGGGAGAATATTTTTCTCCCCATTCCGGTGTATCGATCTCTTGTGTGAGGTTTCCATGCAGATTTGTGGCGAGGAGCACTGACAAACTCCGTGGTGAATAAACTCAGTGGGCCGCTACTTTGTTCTGAGTAGTTGAGCGAGTTGCCCGTAGTGCACAGCGTGGGTAACATAAATATCTGGTGAAGCAGGTGGTGGTTGAACTGGTTCCCTCAGGTTGCTCGCCATCGTGCTCCTAGTGTTCGTGTGGTGCACAACCTTCATGGTGTGTTGCAGTGGCAACAACGAGTTGAGAGGAAAGTCCTTGACATGCATTGTGCATGCCATGCACAGCGTGGGTAACAAGTGCACGACGGCGAGAACGGCGAGGTGCATGGTGAGCGACAGTTGGCACCGAGTGGTCTCCTTTGGTGCTCACGGGCGAGAATGGCGAGGCATGGAGCAGTTGGCGTCGAGTGGTCTCCTTTGGTGCACACGGGAGAGAACGGCGAGGAGCAGTTGGCGCCAAGTGGTCTCCTGATAAAGTGTTAAAAATTACATGATTAAGTTGCTAAAATGAATGATTTGTTTAATCAAAAAATGAATTAAGCACTTAATTATATAGTAAAGTTTAATGCTTGACTCAATGTTAAATTCTGTTTAATATCCCAAATTTTATTCTGATATTTTACTAATGTTGCAGGGCATTATGGGAAAGATGTTAAAGATATATGGGTATTATTGGAAGTGCCCAATTAGCATGGCAGTAATAGAAATGCACAGCAGCTAGGGATTGGAAACAAAACAAGGAAAAGAAAGGAAAGAGGGATGGATTCACTCGCACGGACGAGCGCACTGCAGAGAAATGGTGCAGGGCACTCACGCGATGGAGACGAGCTCACGCAGAACCACTCACGCACTCATAACACTGACTCAAAACGCTGGGCTGCAGACGTGAAACGTGGGAGCTGGAACGAAAGAGTTGAGATCAAAACGGGCAGCTGGAAGACGTGAAACGCAGACACTCACGCGGGCAGAAACGCGCAGCAGAGAGGATGAAACGCACGAAGTGTTGACGCGAAACGCACTGGGCTGAGACGTGCGCACTGCAGGGATGAAACGCAAGGTCTGCAAACCTGAAACGCAGAGAGGGAGAGAGTATAAAAAGAAAAGATTTTTGGCCGAAAAGGGGTCTGCTGTTTTTGGATTTATTTTCGTCGGCGTTCTTCTTCTTCTTCATTTATTTTTCCAGTTCTTTTTACTGTTATTTTATTTTATTTTCCGCATGTTTTTATTCTCCTGAGTTTCGGATTTTAGCACATTTTAGGGATATAGTATATTTTCATTCAGTAATTTTCCTTAGAAACAGTAATTAGTGATGTTGGATTTTAATCTTTTTGAACATTTTGTTAATCTAGAGATGATAGGCTAGATTTTTAGCTTGGGATTCAATGAGTAACCCATGACTATTTGGGATTGGATTTTCTTCAATATTTAGTGCTTTTGATGATTAACTTGATGGATTATATTTCAATGTGCATCTAGAAAATATTAGAGTTCTTTGTTCTTGGTTTAGATCAATTGTAGACGTAAGGCACAATTGATACTTGAACAAGTAACATGACTTTGATGTTTTTCTTTCATTTTTCTATGATTGTAATATAATTTGTCAAGTAGTTTTATTAAAATAAAAATTGTGGTTCATTGCTATATTATCCGACCATGATCTCTAAGAATGAGAGAATGGTTGAGAGAAAATGAAAAGAGAAGTAAATCCATCACCAAATTAGTGGGCGAAAATTGCATCCCAAGTGTTTGTTTAATTGCTTCTTACAAGTTTAAGTCAACTTCTGCACATTTTCTTTAAATCTCGATTCTTAGCAAATTTAGAAAAAGAAAAATAGATTCACTTTTATTTTCAGCTTTACTTATGTTTGATCATCCAGTCAATTTCACTCATAATCCATTCCACACTCTCTTAGTAAATAGCCCCATTTAGGTGTTAATATTGTTAGCGGTTAATTTCTAAAACTTATTTTTCTTTTCTTATTTTTGTTCATAGCTAGCTAATTTAGTTTGCTCTTTTCTTATCATTTTAAACTTTCGTGTCACTACAAACTGTAATATGTTGTCTTGCGAAAATGAAATGTTTGCTAAATTCTCATTGTCCCTGTGAATTCGATCTTGGGATTTACCCTTGTATTACTTTGACAGCTTCTACGCTTGGAAGTCAAAATTAAAAGCTGATCAAGTTTTTGGCGCCGTTGCCGGGGACAACTGGTGTTTAGCAAAGCATTCTCGTATTGTTGAGAAGACGTTGGTAGCGTTGTGAACCTCTTCACAACTTGGGTGACATTTTTCTTAACTTTATTTTTCTTTATTTTTTTTTGTTGTTGTTGTTTGTCTTGCATATTCTTTTATTTTCTGTTTTTGTTTGTATGACTGGTTGGACTAGGGACCAAACTTCTCGGTTGGTTAAAACAGAATCACAAGCATCTTTTACCTCAGCATCACTTTCTCTTGAGTCATCTTCTGACACTAATAGAACCATGGATGAAAATGAGAATCATGATCGGAAAGTAGTGAATCAGAATAGGACACTTAGAGATTATTTACAACCTGTCAGGACTAGCACGCCCTCATGCATAATCCTACCTTTGAATGCAAATGTCTTTAATTTCAAACCTGGAATGATTCCATTAATTCTACATTTTCATGGCATGGATTCAGAGAATCCGTACCTTCATATCAAAGAATTTGAAGAGGTTTGTTCTACATTCATGGACAGAACATGCACTGAGGAGGTTATCAGACTAAAGTTGTTTCCATTTTCCTTGAAAGATAAGGCTAAAACGTGGCTAAATGCATTAAGACCTAGATCTATAGGCACATGGCAGGAAATGCAAACTGAATTTTTGAAGAAATTTTTTCCAATACATAGGACAAATGCACTTAAAAGACAAATCATGAACTTTTCCCAAAAAGATTCTGAAACTTTTTATCAAAGTTGGGAAAGGTTCAAGGATTTTTTAAATGCTTGTCCTCATCATGGTTATGAAAATTGGTGTTTGATAAGTTTTTTTTATGAAAGTTTGACACCTAAGATGCGCCAATTTGTACAAACCATGTGTAATGGAGAATTTTTTGACAAAGAGCCTGAGGAAGCATTTGAATATTTTGATTACCTTGCTGAAAATGCTCAATCTTGGGATACAACTGATGTGCATGATAGGTCTAGGCAAGTTGAGTCTGGTCATGGAAAATACACTTTAAAAGAAGATGATGATTTGCGTGCTAAGTTAACCTTGTTGTCTAGAAAAATGGAAGCTATGGAATTGAAAAAGGTAAATGAAGTGCATGCTGTCCATAAAAAAATTCAAAGAAGTGTAGCATATGTGAGGATCATGGGCATGCAACTACTGAGTGTCCCACGATCCCCGCATTCAAAGAGGTATTGTTGGACCAATCTAATGCTGTAAATATGATACAAAAACCATATTCTGGACCTTATTCTAATTCTTATAATCCAGGATGGAGAAACCACCCAAATTTTGGGTGGAGGAATGACCAGCAATTAGCTCCAGCAGCCTTGGCTCCAGGACCTTCTCAACTCGCAATTCAAGCACCTCCAATGCAAAAGAAGGGACTTGAGGAGACGATGCATCGATTGTCAAACACCTTGCAGCAGTTTATGCAAGGTCAAGCAACAATCAATAATCAAAACTCTCAAGCGATAAATGACATTCGGAGCACACTTACAAAGATGACTACGGCATGGAGCTTTCAAGAGAAAGGAAAACTTCCTGCACAACCTCAACCCAATCCACAAAGTCAGCCACCACAAGGAGCGGTTGAGAGTTCAAATGTGAGGCAAGTGAAGGCGGTCACTACTTTGAGAAATGGTAGGGTGGTGAATATTGTAGCTCAAGGTTCAGACAAGGCTGGTAAGGTCTCTAAACCTGTACAAAATGAGGCTGAAAATGGTGAGTTTGAACAAAATGAAACTGAAACTAAAAAGATTTCATGTCCTGTACCTGCTCCTTTTCCTCAAAGATTGGTTCCTCTGCACAAAGACAAACACCAATATGAAATTTTAGAAATATTCAAGCATGTTAGGATTAATATCCCTTTGTTGGATGCTATTCAACAAATTCCTGCATATGCTAAGTTTCTAAAAGATTTGTGTACGGTTAAAAGAAAGTTAAATGTGCAAAAGAAAGCTTTTCTTACTGAGCAGGTCAGTGCCATAATTCAGAGCAATACCCCACCAAAGTATAAAGACCCCGGTTCACCAACAATTGCTTGTGTTATAGGAAGTTCAAAAATTGGTCTTGCATTGTTAGATCTAGGTTCAAGTGTGAATTTACTTCCTTATAATGTTTATGAGCAACTTGGTTTGGGGGAATTAAAACCAACTCCTATCATTTTACAACTAGCGGATAGGTCTATTAAAATGCCAAGAGGAGTTGTTGAGGATGTCTTGGTTCAAGTGGATAAATTCTTTTATCCCGTTGATTTTGTTGTGTTGGATGTTCACTTGACACCAAAATCTTCTTTTCAAGCACCTGTGATTCTTGGGAGACCTTTTCTTGCTACTTCAAATGCATTAATAAATTGTAGGAGTGGTGTTTTAAAGCTGAGTTTTGGGAACATGACCATTGAACTAAACATTTTCAATATTTGTAGGCAACCTCAAGACTTGGACGATGTACAAGAAGTGAATTTGTTGGAAAGCATCCTTGAGGAGGAGACTTATTTGGCATACCAGCCCACTAATCTGCTGTTTGAGTTAGAAAATCTTTGTGAACTCCTCACTGATGACACCTCCATTGATGTTTCTCATGTTTTTAATGCAGAAAATAAATTGGAGACTAAATGGAGGCCAAAGATTGAGCAACTCCCACCGTTGACAGTAAGTTTGAAGCCTTCAGCAAATGAAATCCCAACCCTAAAGCTGAAGCCATTGCCAAATGACTTGAAATATGCATTTCTGGGACCAGACAGCACCTTCCCAGTGGTGATTTCAGCCCAACTCTCTCATGATCAAGAAGGGAAATTGATGGAAGTCTTAAAGCAACACAAAGGTGCCATTGGGTGGAAAATCGCAGATATAAAAGGTATAAATCCTCTTGTATGCACTCATAGGATTTACTTAGAGGAAAATGCTAAAGTTTCTAGGGAGATGCAAAGGATATTAAATCCTACCATGAAGGAGGTGGTAAAAACAGAGATTTTAAAATTACTTGACGTGGGAATCATCTACCCTATTGCAGACAGCAAGTGGGTAAGTCCCATTCATGTAATTCCAAAAAAATCTGGGCTTACCATTGTGAAAAATGAGAAAGATGAACTGATTCCTACTAGGATTTCTACTGGTTGGCGAATGTGTATAGATTATAGGAAGTTAAATGCTGCCATTAGGAAAGATCATTTCCCTTTGCCATTTCTTGATCAAGTGTTGGAAAAAGTTGCGGGTCATGATTTCTATTGCTTTCTTGATGGATATTCTGGTTTTTACCAAATAGAAATAGCACCCGAAGATCAAGAGAAAATAACTTTTACTTGCCCGTTTGGCACTTTTGCATTTAGAAGAATGCCTTTTGGACTATGTAATGCACCGGCTACTTTCCAAAGATGTATGCTTAGTATTTTCAGCGACATGATTGAAAACTGTTTGGAAATATTCATGGATGATTTTTCAGTGTTTGGTAGTTCTTTTGATGCATGTTTGACTAACTTACAAGCTGTTTTAGCCAGGTGTGAAGAGAAGCATTTGCTTCTCAATTGGGAAAAGTGTCATTTCATGGTTCAACAAGGCATAGTTCTTGGTCACATAGTCTCATCACGAGGTATTGAGGTCGATAAAGCTAAGATTGAACTTATTTCCAAGCTTCCTATACCCAAAACAGTAAAAGAAATCAGATCATTTCTTGGGCATGTTGGGTTTTATAGGAGATTCATTCAAAATTTTAGTTCTATCTCTAAGCCTTTGTGTGAGTTACTTATGCATAATGTTGCTTTTGAATGGACTTCTTCTTGTTAAGATGCTTTTGATAAGCTGAAAATTTTGCTCACCACAACCCCTATCATGCAACCCCCTGTTTGGTCTATTCCTTTTGAGATAATGTGTGATGCTAGTGATGTAGCCATAGGAGCTGTTCTTGGACAGCGTATAAATAAGTTCCCACATGTCATTTCTTATGCAAGTAGAACTTTAAAAGGAGCCCAAAGAAATTATTCTACCACAGAAAAAGAATTGCTTGCTGTAGTTTTTGCATTAGACAAGTTTCGAACTTATATTCTTGGTTCTCCTGTGGTTGTTTTCACTGACCATGCAGCGTTAAAGTACTTATTGTCAAAGAAGGATGCTAAACCACGTTTAATCCGATGGATTCTTCTTCTCCAAGAATTCGACCTTATCATCAAAGACAAGAAGGGTGCTGAAAACGTAGTTGCCGACCACTTGTCTCGGCTTACATTTGCTGAAAAGGATCACACTATCCCTATCCTTGACTCTTTTCTTGATGAACAATTAATGTCAGTTGAATATTTACCTTGGTTTGCTGACATAGTTAACTTTTTGGTGACAGGACAAACTCCACCCCATTGGGGTGCTCAAGACATACGGAAATTCAAGCATGAGGTAAAGTCATTCTTCTATGATGATCCTTACTTGTTTAAATATTGTTCTGATCAAATCATAAGGAAATGTGTGCCTGATCATGAGATACAAGCTGTTCTTTCTTTTTGTCATAATGAGGCTTGTGGGGGGCATTTTTCTGCAAATAAAACCATTGCAAAAATTTTACAAAGTGGGTTTTATTGGCCACATATGTTTAAGGATGCGTATAATTTTTGCAAAACTTGTGAGCCATGTCAAAAACTAGGCACAGTCACTAAGAGAAATATGATGCCTTTACAACCCATTTTGGTCATTGAGATTTTTGATTGTTGGGGGATTGATTTTATGGGACCATTTCCATCTTCTTTTGGTTATTTGTATATCCTCGTGGCTGTTGATTATGTTTCTAAATGGGTTGAAGCCATTCCATGTAAAACAAATGACCATAAGATTGTGCTTAAGTTTTTGAAAGAAAACATTTTTGCTAGATTTGGCATGCCTAGAGCTATCATTAGTGATAATGTAACTCATTTTTGCAACAAACCATTTGCTGCCCTCATGAAAAAATATGGTATACACCATAAAGTTTCCACTCCATATCACCCGCAAACGAATGGGCAAGCTGAATTAGCTAATAGGGAACTTAAGCACATCTTAGAAAAAACAGTCAACCCCAACAGAAAAGATTGGTCTTTAAGGCTTACTGATGCGCTTTGGGCTTATAGGACAGCCTTTAAAACCTCTCTTAACATGTCTCCTTATCGCTTGGTCTATGGAAAGGCATGTCACCTTCCCGTTGAGCTTGAACATAAGGCATATTGGGCTGTTAAACAATTTAATTTTTCTATTGACCATGCTGGTTCTGTGAGAAAATTTCAGATTTCAGAATTGGATGAGCTTAGGCGAGATGCATATGACAATTCTAAATTGTCAAAGGAACGCATGAAGGTATTACATGACAAGCACATCCAAAGAAAGAATTTTGAGCCCAATGAGCAAGTTTTACTTTACAATTCCCGCCTCCATCTATTTCCAGGCAAATTAAGATCGAGGTGGAGTGGGCCTTATGTAGTTAAGGCTGTGTTTCCATATGGAGCTGTTGAGATTACTAATCCTCAAAATGGAAACACTTTCAAAGTTAATGGCCAACGACTTAAACATTTTTTGGCAAAACTTTCACATGAGGATACTTCCATTCCCTTGGAAGATCCCACTTATTCTCATGGTCCTTAGCTCATTTTTGTTTTGTGTTAATTTTTTTTTCTTTTTTTTCTTTCTTTCTTTTCTCTTTCTTTTCCTTTTATTTTTTTTTCTGCTTTTATTTGTTTCAGTTGTATGTTTTGTTCTTTCTTTCTTTTTCTTTTTCTTTAGTATATCTTTTCAGGTTCAGCACTGTTTATTCTTTTATGGTTTCATTTTTACGTTCACAATCCTTTCAGCCATCTCAGGTATTTTCCTTCAGCCCTATTTTCTTTCATGCCTTGTTTTATTCATGATTTGCATTGAGGACACTGCTCATTTTTAGTTGGGGGGTAAGGAGAGCCTCCTACCATTAGTCTCTAAGGATTAATTATTGTGGGGTCTGAATTTTTTGTTGCTACCAAGCTACTATTTTCACACTTCTCTACTTAAGATCAGATAGTTGCAGTTTTGGGCTACACTAATTCCCATTGGTTAGTTTTAAGTTTGACACTTGACCTTATGGTTTTTCTTGAAAAAGTTGTTAGGCTGAAAATATTGTGAGAAATCTTGAAACTAACAAATGGAAATCTGTTCACACACTTGGTGCACTCAAAGATCTTCAGCTTAAGTACATTTCCCTTGTTTGAGCTCTTGAGAATTTTATAAGCTTTTGTGTTGAGCTAAAACCAGACTTGACTATATTTAATGCTCATGATTTCAATATGATTGATCTTTTGTAGAGATTTTTGAGTTTAGTATCTCATTCTTGGATCCTACAATATTTTTATCGCATTATTTGCTAGAGACTAGCAAAAAGCTAGTTGGGGGGTGTGATAAAGTGTTAAAAATTACATGATTAAGTTGCTAAAATGAATGATTTGTTTAATCAAAAAATGAATTAAGCACTTAATTATATAGTAAAGTTTAATGCTTGACTCAATGTTAAATTCTGTTTAATATCCCAAATTTTATTCTGATATTTTACTAATGTTGCAGGGCATTATGGGAAAGATGTTAAAGATATATGGGTATTATTGGAAGTGCCCAATTAGCATGGCAGTAACAGAAATGCACAACAGCCAGGGATTGGAAACAAAACAAAGAAAAGAAAGGAAAGAGGGATGGATTCGCTCGCACGGACGAGCGCACTGCAGAGAAATGGTGCAGGGCACTCACGCGATGGAGACGAGCTCATGCAGAACCACTCATGCACTCACAGCACTGACTCAAAACGCTGGGCTGCAGACGTGAAACGCGGGAGCTAGAACGAAAGAGCTGAGATCAAAACGGGCAGCTGGAAGACGTGAAACGCAGACACTCACGCGGGCAGAAATGCACAGCAGAGAGGATGAAACGCACGAAGTGTAGACGCGAAACGCACTGGGCTGAGACGTGCGCACTGCATGGATGAAACGCAAGGTCTGCAAACGTGAAACGCAGAGAGGGAGAGAGTATAAAAAGAAAAGATTTTTGGCCGAAAAGGGGTCTGCTGTTTTTGGATTTATTTTCATCGGCGTTCTTCTTCTTCTTCATTTTATTTTTCCAGTTCTTTTTACTGTTATTTTATTTTATTTTCCGCATGTTTTTATTCTCCTGAGTTTCGGATTTCAGCACATTTTAGGGATATAGTATATTTTCATTCAGTCATTTTCCTTAGAAACAGTAATTAGTGATGTTGGATTTTAATCTTTTTGAACATTTTGTTAATCTAGAGATGATAGGCTAGATTTTTAGCTTGGGATTCAATGAGTAACCCATGACTATTTGGGATTGGATTTTCTTCAATATTTAGTGTTTTTGATGATTAACTTGATGGATTATATTTCAATGTGCATCTAGAAAATATTAGAGTTCTTTGTTCTTGGTTTAGATCAATTGTAGACGTAAGGCACAATTGATACTTGAACAAGTAACATGACTTTGATGTTTTTCTTTCATTTTTCTATGATTGTAATATAATTTGTCAAGTAGTTTTATTAAAATAAAAATTGTGGTTCATTGCTATATTATCCGACCATGATCTCTAAGAATGAGAGAATGGTTGAGAGAAAATGAAAAGAGAAGTAAATCCATCACCAAATTAGTGGGCGAAAATTGCATCCCAAATGTTTGTTTAATTGCTTATTACAAGGAGATCTTATCTGATTTTTTGGAGACATTCTCGTGGGTCGTGGAATTCCCCTACTCTCGTTGGTGTGTGAAAATCACGTTGAAGTCAATATAGATCCCACAGACGGTGCCACTGTTAAGGACGTGTTTCACACCACTAATCACACGGATGACACCTGCTGCAATGAAGGGACAGCGCTGGTTGTCCAGTGTAAACTCCAATGTTTAAGTCAGTAACAGTATGAGAATAAGTATATAAAAGATGAAGATAAATCAAGTCTAGTATTTGTTACCTCTTGTAGGCTATTTATAGAGGTTATTTCCTTGGAGTGATAGACTTCAATTTGCCTTGTGAAACCTTTTCCTTTTAGGAGTATAAGTCTATCTCCTATTAAGAGTCTAAATCATCTCCCTCTTAGGAGTCTGAGTCCCTTCTTAAATATCCCTTCCACCACTGAAACCCTAATACTTCGATCCCCTTCCTTTCTTCTTCACACTTCAACTTTCATCTGTTCTGTTGCCCCCTTCATAGCTCCAAGTTCCTTCCTTTAGCCTTCATTGATCTCCACTTGTAAGCCTCCTAACAACCTCCCCTTCTAACAGAACCTTGTCCACAAGGTGTGGATACAAAGCCCTCAACTTCCAAAGGTTCTCCCAACTATTTTCCTCCTTGGTGGCCCACACCCATCGGACTAGAACCTCAGTCACAGCCCAAGTACCTTGCTGCTTCATGCAACAGTCGATCACGGCCTCAGGCTCTGGAAGAAATGCGTCGTCGTCACTGGTTGGTGGGAGAGAGGGTAGCGCCTAGACTTGGGCCCCAAGTTTCTTCTTCAAGCAAGAAACATGGAACATGGGGTGGATCCGGGATGATGAAGGCAGCTCGAGGTGGCATGCCACTGTACCCAGCTATTGGGCCACCTTGAAAGGCCTATAGAAGTGCGGAGCTAGATTCATGTTGTGCCGTGTAGCAACTATTTTTTGGAGGTACGGTTGGAGCCGTAGGTACACTCAGTCCCCTTCTTTAAACTCTCTCTCAGTTCTTCCTTTCTTTGCATGGATTTTCATATTGTTTTTGGCTGTTGTGAGATTGTTCTTAAGTAGATTTAGGATCTGTGATTTGTTTCTGAGTTGTTGATCTACTGCCATGTTGTTGGAAGTTCCCAGTATGTGGTCAACTAGTCTCGGTGGAGGGTACCCGTAGAGGGCCTCAAAAGGTGTAAACTTTGTGGCACTGTGGTAGGTACTGTTATACCACCACTCGGATAGGGGTAGCCATTGACTCCAACACTTAGGTTTCTTACCCACGTAGCACCTTAGGTACCCCTCCATCACCTTGTTACTACTTCTATCTGCCCATCACATTGGGGAAGGTAAGCAGAACTGAAATTGAGAGAGGTCCCCTGGAGAACAAAAAACTCCCTCCAAAATGAGTTCAAAAACAGGGAATCCCTGTCTTAGACTATGGATTTAGGAAATCCATGTAATTTGAACACAGATCCGACAAAGGCCTGAGCCACTTCTTGAGCTGTGTAAGGGTGAGCTAAGGGCATAAAATGCCCATATTTAGTGAAACGATCCACCACGACAAAAATTACCGAGTAACCCTTGGACCTTGGTAGCCCTTCAATGAAGTCCATGGATATATCAGTCCATGCCTGTTGGGGTGCCGGGAGTGGTTGTAGTAGACCTGCAGGGGGTAGGGTTTCATACTTGGTAGCTTGGCAAGTGTTGCATTCCCTCACCCATTTTTTGATGTATTTCTTCATACCAGCCCAATACAAGTCCCTCTTAGCCCTTTGATAGGTCTTGCGATACCCCGAGTGACCTGCCATTCGATTTGTGAGAATATAATGAAGGACCTTGAACTAAAATGGAGAATCTAGCACAACCACAATCCTCCCCTTCTTAAGGATCAAGCCTTGTTGTAGTGACACCCCTTTTGGGGTCTCTTGGTTGTTCTGAAGCTTCTCCAACAACTCCTTAAATTCCTGGGACTGTTGGTAGCTTAGTTTTAGTTCTACTACCCAATCTGGTGAAGGACAAGTAATTTGAGCCAGCAACCCTCTATCCTCACCCTCTTCTTCCCCTTTTCTTGATAGTGCATTAGCCACCTTATTCTACTTGCCTCTTTTCTACTCAATTTTGAACTTGTAACCCATTAGTTTACTGAACCATTTGTGTCGTGTCTCGGTCCCGACCCTCTGTTCCAGCAAATACTTCAACGCTTGCTGATCTATCCTTATAATAAAGGACTGCCCTAATAGATATGGGCGCCATTTCTGAACGACAGTGACTACAACCAAGAGTTCTCTTTCATAAGTTGATAGGAGTAGTGCCCGACCCTTCAACATGTTACTTAGGTAAGCTATAGGCTGGCCAAATTGCATGAGGACAACCCCAATCCCTCTGCCACTTGCATCACACTCCAAGATGAAGGGTAGTGCAAAATCAAGAGTTATAAGAACTGGTGGTGTTATAATAGCTTGTTTTAACTTAATAAAGGCCTGATCTGCTTCTACAAACCATGTAAAAGCATATTTCTTGAGGAGTCCCATGAGTGGGGCTGCTAACAGCCCATAACTACGGATAAATTTCTTGTAGTAACCCGTTAGGCTTAAATTCCCCTAAAGCTTTAGGGTTTTTGGGAGTAGGCCACTCCAACATAGTGCTGATTTTAGAAGGATCCGCCTTAACCCCTTGTTCTAAAATGACGACGTGCCCCAAATACTCCACTTCCTTCACCCCAAATTTGCACTTGAACAACTTTGCAAATAGTTGGTGACCTTGCAGTAGCTTTAGGACCTGTGTGAGGTGTTCCAAATGTTCTTCCTAGCTCTATTTGTACACTAGGATATTGTAAAAAAGAAAAAACCAATACAAATCTGCGTAACAAGGGCATGAGCACATCGTTCATCAGTTCTTGAAACGTTGAAGGGGCATTTGTGAGGCCAAAAGGCATCACCAAGAACTCATAATGGCCTTCATGAGTTCGAAAGGCTGTTTTAGCAATGTCCTCGGGCACCACCCTGATTTGGTGATACCCCGACTTGAGATCCAATTTTGAAAACACTATGGCCCCTCCCAACTCATCCAGCAATTCATCTATTACAGGAATGGAGAATTTATCTTTCACCGTCTCTTGGTTTAGTGTCCTATAGTCAACACAAAGTCTTCAACCCCCATTCGCCTTACGTACCAACAATACTGGAGATGAAAATGGGTTGGAGCTGGGTCTCTCTCCCCATTTTTTAGTAGTTCAGCTACTATTTTCTCTATCTCAAATTTCTGATAGTAAGGGTACCTATAGGGTCTTGTAGAAATGGGCAGGGTACCCTCCTTTAGGATTATTATGTGGTCACATGCTCTTTGGGGTGGTAGCCCTTGAGGCTTCTCGAACACCCCTTTGAAAGCCCTCAATAGCTTTGCAATATCAGGGTTTATTTCCTCTTCCTGCTTGCTCTTACTACTAGGTTCTTTTTGCAATAGCAGCCCCTTATTTTTTGATAAGAAAGCTAACATGGTTTTATTGCTACCCTCTAAGCTTGGAGGTTGACATTGAAGCCCCGAAAGGCTTATCTCCCTTCCTTTTTTAATTAACCTCACAGATAGTTTGGCAAAGTCCCAAACTATAGGGCCCAAGGTGGACAACCAGTTTACCCTAAGAACCAAGTCACACCCACCCAATTTCAGAATGTAAAGAGAAGGGGTAAACTTATTACCTTGAATCTTGACATCCACTGCCTGACAATGCCCTTCACCTTGCACTATTTCCCCATTAGCCACTCTTATAGTCAACTGAGTGGAGGGATCCACTTTTAGTCTTGTTTTCCTTGCCACTACCGGATCTAGAAACCTGTGAGTGTTGCCAGAGTCAACTAAAATTACCACATTCTCCCCTGAAACTTGTACCACAAGCTGCATGGTGGTTTAGTTGGGAGTTCTAGCCAACGCATTCAAGGAAATTTCTGGACCTGCTGCACCAGGCTCCAGTGTCTTACTCTCCACTTTTGGGCTGATTTCCTCACTGTTGTCCACTAGTTCCTGTTCTCCTTCCCCCTTCACAGCCTTGTAATAAGTATAGTTTAGGTGTCTTGCAACTGTGGGTTGGACTCCACTTTTCATCACAGTGGTAACAAAGACCCTTCCTCCTCTTCTCATCCATTTGCGTTGACCGGACCTTCCTGGCAGGAACCATGGGCTTAACCCATCGACTAGGCCCTTCATGTGCTCCCTGAACTGGCCAAGGTAGGTGAGCTACCTTTCTCACCAATAGGTTTGCTGGATTTCTTAGTGCTTATTAAATATTCTTCTTGTATTTTTGCTAATGCAAATGCAACATTTAAACTCACTTAGTTGAACATTCGTATTGGCAGGCAAATCTCATCTTTAAGCCCACTGATGAAGTAGCTGAGCTTGTGGTTCTCGAGCAACCCTTTTAATCTATTAGAGAGACTCTAGAACTGGACTTTGTATGCCGCTAGAGTGGAAGTTTGTTTCAAGCGTGTCAAATCCTCCATCGGATTGTCGTAAGCCATAGGGCCAAATCGAAGTTGGAGGGCACAGGTGAACATCTCCCATGTGTTGAAATGGCCATTGTCCCACGTATCTTGGTACTAGATAAGTGCTTCACCTAACATATGATATGAGGCCATGAGTAAACGATGTCTTGGTTGTGTTTGATGATAGCTGAAACATTGATTAACTTTGAATACCGACCCAGCTAGGTTATCTCCATCAAAATGTGGAAATTCTAATCTTACTTCTAGGGTCTAGGATCTCCCCCTCCTTTTCAACTTGCTGCTCCCTATTATCTACTTGCTGGTGATGCTCAAAGAATGTGCAGACCAGATCTATGATTTGAGCCATCTGGCCCTTCAGATCCTGGATCTCCTCTTGCATTTCTGGTTGGCATTGATTTTCTTGTTGTTTTGATCTGGTGCCTTCAACCATGGTGTTTAGGAATGTGTTTGGGTATGGTGTTTAGGTATAGTGTTTGGGTATTATGTTTGGATCGGTAGTTTTGGGATACCACTTGTTAAGGTTCTGATATGGTTGGATTGTAAGCTTGTGAGGATCTGTAAGTGAAGAATTAATGAAGAAGATGAATCTGAGTGCAGGATGACAATAGGCTAACATTCATATGTATGGGTGTATTCGAGGTCACCCAATTCCTCCATGAAAAGATAACAAACAACTTAGAAAAATGTTCCAGAATGATCCTTTCACCATTCAGGTGTGGGTTATAATAGATATACAGGAAATTACTAGAATACCCTGTGCTATAATAGATTGAATGCAAGAACTACATTGTTTTAATGTTTTAAAAAAACTACATTACTATTTATTAAAACTGTGTCGTTTAGTGGAAATAAGCTGATAAGTGTTATTTTTATGTGATTTTTATTACTCTTTTATTTGTGAAAAGTACCATTTTCCCTTCAATATTATTGATTTAATTTTATTTCTACATATTCTTATTTGTTTTCTTGGATTTGAAGAAATGAGAAGATTTAGTGCAAAAGGAGATAATTTTGGTACAAAAGAAGAGACTACGGATCTAGACCAATGAGAGGCAGCGAGATCTTCATAGAGCTGATGAGATTTGGGTGAGGAGCTTTGTCTCGTGGGCAGCAAAGAGATTTCACTCGCCCAAAGGCGAGAAGACTTACCTCTTGGTAGGCGAGGAAACTTGCAACTAGAAGGCGCGAAAATTTGGCGACAAGGCTCTAGGCGGTTAAATTGGGTAACTAGTCTAAACGACCAACTTAAAAGACCAACCTAAACGACATCTTGGGCAACAACTAGAAAAGGCGAGATGAGTCTTTTTCATCCCGGTCGGGAGTCTTTCCACTCGGTAGGCGAGGAGAGGGTCGTGTGGTCCTTGTGACCTCCACGCCCGTTCTTTTGTGACCTCCACGCCAGTTATATTCAACGCACACGGCATCTACTCGGTGGGATAATACCTCCCGACCGGGATCAATCAGTTATTGACCACCAAATCTGAGTTCCGCAATCAATCTGTTGGCGACCAAATCCTCCCGAACTCCGCAATTCAAGCCACATATCACTGAATCTTCGATTTTAGATAATCCTGTTATTCTTGGGATAATTTCTTTTATGTCAACATTTATCTTTGGAAACTATTTTCCAGTTCTTTAGGCTAGATTGTAGCCATAGTTATCTTGTTTTCCAGATTTGAATTTCCAAATCTATTTACTCTTGACTTGTGGGATGAATAGAGGAAGTTATGAATCAGAGTCGAGAGTTTTTATGTTTTAGAGTCTGAGTCTGGGTTTAGAGTTCCAGAATTTATTTTTGAAGTGTTCTTTCGAGAAGGCGGAACTGGAGGGTAGAGGTGAGAGCCGCATGTCTCATCAACCGACTTCAACGAATAACACCAGTTTTATTCTTTATCTTTTTAATTTCATTATGAACTAAGTCTATTTTCTAGAGCTTTGATGTAGCCTAGCATTGAACACACAATTTATATTCCAAGTTATTTTATTTCAATATTTACATGATTGAGTGTTTATTCCTTGTTCTTAATGCTTACAATTTTCTAGCTAACTATTGTTCGATCTTTTGGATTGCAATGCGACCGAGAGGTGATTTGTGATTAAAGTTCTAGGATTAAACACCATTAGTTGAGCGAAAGCAGAGATGCTTTACCGAGACTAGTGTGATTTTCAAGAAAAATCTAAAGAACTTAATGTATCTCCAATTAGTTAAATTCACATAGAGATATAGAGTTATTAGTTGGAAATATATTTGATATTGTTCAAGAGAAAATATTGAATAGTTAAGGGATTTTTATCATCAACTTGGGATAATTGAGATTCTATAACAAGGAAGAATAAACTGTGTGATTTGCTAGGTGAAGTCAAACGCTCTAGATCTATTCTTATTATTTTTAAAATATTAATTTTAATGTTCTTTTCTTCAGTTTAATAAACTATTCTTCAAATTTTGGTTTTCCAAATAGTAATTAATTTAGTCAATTTCAATACTCAATAGCATAATTATTCTCTGTGGGCTCGATATCCGTTTTCTTTAAAATACTTTAATACTTGTTACGATTCTGTGCACTTGCAGATATATTTTTATGCGAACATAAGCCAAACTCATCCTTTGCCTTTTAAAGCCCATGACGTCATTTCCGTGCTGTTGGCTACCCACTGAAGCTCAAATAATTCGATCCCCTTCCTTTCTTCTTCACACTTCCACTTTCATTTGTTCTGTCACCCCTTCATAGCTCCAAGTTCCTTCCTTTAGCCTTCATTGATCCCCACTTGTAAGGCTCCAAACACTGTTGATCCCCACTTGTAAGAGTATCATTTGGGTGTTGAACGAGTCCAGGGCCACTAGGAGACGTGGGTTAGTGTTAAGGTCCATGTTTAGGTCCACATACTTTGTGTTGCTTTTATTTTGGGTAGTCTATTATTATTTCTGCTATTTATAGAACCAGATGTTAATGAAATGGACATCTTTCATCCAGAACAAAAGATACTCTTACAAGTGGTTTAGTGTTATAGGAGACGTGGGTTAGTGTTAAGAGCCGCGTTCTTGCCACACGGCAGAAGGAACTCGCAATGCTCAACTAGCAGAGGCGATAGCCAACCTAAGAGGGGAAACTTCCTCTCTAAGGGAAGAACAAAGTAGACAACGAGCATTAATAGAGAATATGTTACAACAAGTTAGTAATCTAGCAGCTAGTTATGACAGCTTGGTACATCTTTTAGCTAAGTTTGATTCGGGGGAAGGATCATTAGGAGAAAATCACTTGAAGATGAATCCCAACCCCCCCTTTGAATGACAAGGTGGAACTCAAGCAAGAACACTTTGCTTGGATTTCCTGTATTTTGATGGGGGTGATCCCAACGAGTGGATCTTGAAAGCAAACCTATTCTTCACATACTGTCAAACACCAGATCATCACAAGCTACAAATCGCCTTGTTTCACATGGAGGGGAAGGCACTATCTTGGTATAGTTGGTTGATGGAGTCCAGTCCAGTGACAAGCAGGGAGGATTTTGTAGTAGCCCTGCGAGCTCGATTTAGGCCTTCGGGATATGAAGATCCTGTGGGAGCATTCACTAAGCTACGACAAACAGGTAGTGTGGAAGAGTATCATACTAATTTTGAGATCCTGTCCCACAAAATTTCAGGTGTTAGTGAAGAATTTCGAATTAGCACTTTTCTGAGTGGACTAAGAGATGAGCTATGAATTATAATAACCATGATCAAGCCCATGACACTCTCAGCAGCTTTTGGATTGGCAAGACTGCAAGAGTAAGAAGTGTGGAGAAGGAATCATGGTTACCGCCCCATTAATTCACAACTCACCCCTTACATTGCAGCTCCCAAAACACTAGCACCTCGACTCCCTGCCCCTAACCCCATACTAAGATTACCAGCCCCACCTTAGCCACCCAAACCCAAGAATCAACCACCTAGAAAACTAGCATACCCCAATCAAATGTATTACACCCAACCAGATACAAGAAAGGAGAGAGAGGATTATGTTATTACTGTGATGAGAAGTACCAACCTGGGCATAGATGTTGTGACGACCAAGACTTTCTAGGCTTTTGTGTAATTTATATATATATATATATATATATATATATATAGCCCATGAGAGTTTCTGCCCTTGTAGGAAATTAGGGTTTTGAAGCCCAATGGAATTAGGGCTCACGCCCAACTTAAGGTTTATGTTTGCTATTTGTCATCCAACGAAGTTATGTATAGGACTTGATGAATCTAGATGGAAATAAGGGAAGAGAGGTGAGAAGGAGCTAGGGTTTGGCTTACACGCCTACCATAGGAAGATCTATCACTTTTTGCCATGTATACGCATGCATGAAGTTCTTTGCTTGTGGAAGAAAGCTTTTTGACACATGCCACTACGGGAAAGAGATTCTAGAAAGAAATGATTAGGTTATGGAAAAGTAGAACCTAGGGAAGGCCAAGAGGCCATGGATGGCAACAAGGAGAAAGGAAGGTTGCTTTTTGCCATGTGTCATACATGCATAAAAGTAGGTAACAAGTTGTCTTGGGAAAGGGCAAGATCAAGGTGGAAGAAAGGCCTTACATGCCTAGGGTTCTAGAAGGAGAATCTTGTGTAAGACAACTTGAGGTGGACGGCTAGGGCATGGTTCTTTGTGTGAAAAGGGACCAATCACATGCTTGTCCAAAAGTGTGGTGAAAAGAAGATCTAAAGAGAAGGGTTCGGTAGCCCATGCACTTACACACACACTCCTCACATGCCACTTGGCACTCATGCACACATGTAAGAGATTGAGGAGGATTTGAGTTGATAAAAGACCTTATAGCCACTAGATACATTGAACCAAGACATGAAATGGAGGGCAAAAAGGGGAAGTGAGTTCGGTTTTGGAAGAGGGAGGTGCCACATGTAGGAAAGGATGCTTTTGGTTCCCAACACAATCAAATGATGAGCTATGGGAAGAGGTCATAGGGCTACATGCCACTTGGCATCCATGCATGAGCTTGTTTCATGCAAGAAACTTTTTGAATGTCTATAAATGGGAAGGAACCGAAAACCCTAGGACCTTTTGCCATTTTATGCATTCTCTTGAGGGTTTCGGTCACCACACATTTCCTCCCAAGTTTCCATCATTTTCTCACCAACCAAACACTCACCTCAATATTCTCTTCTCACCCAAACATTCTTTTGAGGATAGGCAAAGTGAGGATACTTTCAAGAAGAGAAACTAAGGAAGTAAGAAGCTAACTTTTCTTTTGTTCTACACACACACACACACGGCTTCAAGAAAGAAGAGAAGTTTCGGTTTGAGCCAAGATCATCTAGAACTTATGCTAACTTATGCACTTTTGAGCTAGAGGAGATAGCTTGTATCTTTGGAAGAGTTTTACATGAATCCACAACCCCACATACACGGCTAGGTTAGGGTTTTCTTCAAAGAAAGATAAATGTAACCTTACTTGTTTTAAGCCTTAAAGTATGGTGTTTTGAGGTAAGATAGTCACGGCACTAGTGGTTTGTAGCTAGGGGTTTTGTTGAAGATACGTTTTGGATTCAAGGGGAAGGGTCTGAAAACTTGGAGCTTTTTCTTGGAAAGAAAAAGGTATAAGGAGCACCACACTTGAACACATGGGTTAGGGTTTTTCTTGAGCAATGATCCTAACTTATATTACATGTGATTTTTCTGCTTGCTTGCTATAGATACATATTTTGGGTTTTTATAAGTACACCTCTAACTTGAACTTGAATATTTTATGCATATGGCTTGTGAACTTGTTGGTTGTTTCGATTTTGTATGGTCATTCGTGATATTATTGTTCTTCCATGTGCTATGAACATCTCTTGATATGATTATTTTAAAGCATGATTAAAATGGTTTGTGGAAGATGTGTATGATGTGTAAAGAAATGGAGTAAGAAGTCATGCTAGGGTTTCAGGTTGTTCTATGTTGTTTGAACTTGAATGTTGTGATTTCACCATTTTGGTATGGGACTAAGTTCTTGAAAATATCACCCATAATCACAAGAAAATGTTTCGGCACTCATGAGGTTTCCTTGTTAAAAACTTTGCTCAATACATTATAAGATTCTAAGTTTTCGGCCAACATTATAGATGAAGTGAGATTATTGGTGCTTTAAGATTTATGTGATAATAATGATTTTTGGTTATATTAGGGTTTGTATGTTTCGGCCCTTACATGATTATTATTGGAATGTATGCCTTCGATTGATATGAATAACTTCGAATAATTATAAAGGAACATGTTCGCATGTTCTAATATTTTCAAGTCGTAATACGATATGTATTGCATGCATGAATATTTTACGGTTATGATGATGAAGCATTTCAGCATTTCTGCATCTCATGTTTATGATGAAGCATTTCGGCATTTCATGTGTCTCATGAAAATTCTAAGATTTATTATCATGTCGCATGCATTGGGATTGTGAAAACCCTTTTTGAAAGAAAAAGTCTTTTTAAAAGTAAAGTTTTTATCACGACCCCAAATGCTGGGACGGGGGAATGTCCTAGTGGAACTCCTTTGTCCTCTCAAGAGTGTTTAAAATGGAGGGATACCCCATGGTCAACGAAGTACTGTCGACGGATCTCGAATGGTTCCTAACGGAAAAGGACAACGGAGCAGGATCGCACCTAAAGCTAGTGGGTGCACCTACGGTGAAGGGGAAATGCGAGCTGCCATGTATGAAAGTCAAGACGTAGTCACCTTGGTCAAAGTGGCCAGCGGTTGATGCGGTAATTAGCGGGGAACACATGGTGCATAGGGGAGCCATGAGGTATCCAATGTTATGTTTTAAGTCAAGAAAGGTCACGAGCTCATAAGTATGTTAATGAACAAGTATGAAACGAAGAAAGAATGTTTACGAAAGCAAAAATTATGAAATGTCATGTTTTTACACGATGTCTTTGAAAAGTCAAGTGCATAAGTATAAGTTCATGTCGATGCATTCATTGTTAAGATTGCTTCATATGCTTATAATATCTGTTGCACGTTATTTGTTTACTTATTGAGATTTCTCGAAGTTTCACTGTTGTATTTACCCACTATCATTTCTCACTCGGGTTGATAGAAGCTATGACAGGTTTAGTCAACACAAATGACGAAGAGCAAGAGGACAGTACCTCCTCCGGAGAGGCTAGGTTAGCTGAAAGATGGTTATCGATTCAAAGGGTTGGCTTGAAAGGCTCAAACGTTAATCCTAAATTGACCTTCATCATATTCCAAGTATATTTGCATCATACCACAAACCATACAATGATATTCTCAAAAGAAGTGCCCAAATAAAAACAAAATCAGTGAACGTTTATCACAATTTCCAGCATTTGTTGGCTTCCAATCCTCTCCAAAACTCACAAATAAAGAAATAAGCAAAAGAGTTATCTAGATATGTGTCAAACCACCATCTTACCACAAAGCTTGGATGAGAGCATTAGGGGTTTTATGAATGCTTCAGCAAAAAATGATTATGGAGGGTTTAGTGAATTCACGAAGATGGCTATGAATGAGAATGAGTACACATGTAAAAATGATGCACTTGTGATGCAAACTAAAAAAAATTGACACATGAAAAAATGCCACAGAGTTCCAACAAGCATTTTAAATACTGAATTTGGACCACCACCCCTCAACTTAAATGAAACATTGTCCTCAATGTTTAAGAATCAAATTTGAATGGGGAGTAACTAAAAATGGTAGAATACACCTGATGAGTGACCTGGGTAGCTCGCTAAGCACCAAATATGGTAACTTGAAATGACAAAATGAAACTAACCTGAAAACAAAAACAAAGAAAACAACAGCAAACAAAAAGGAAAAGAAAGAAAATAAGAGGAAACAAAAATAAAACAAAACAAATAGAGAAAAACATACTTGCGTGGAATGGTCAAGGTTGATAGACTGGATCCACAAGTGGAATGTCTTCTACTTCCGGAACTTGCCCATCAATTAATACTTTAAGGCGTTGACCATTTACTTTAAAGATTCGACGATCGCTAGGATCCTCTATTTCTACTGCCCCATTTGTAAAAATATTATTCACTACAAAAGGGCCGGTCCACCTAGACCGAAGTTTTCCTGGGTGCTTATGGAGTCTAGAATCATATAAGAATACTCGATCATTAGTCTTAAACATTTTTCTCAAAATATTTTTATCATGAAACGCTTCCATTTTAGCCTTATACTCATAAGCATCATTTCTCAACTCCTTTAACTCGGTCAACTGAAATTTTCTAAGCTTACCTGCTTCTCCCATGTCAAAATTGAAATGCTTGATGGCCCAATAAGCTTGATGCTCGAGCTCCACAAGTAAGTGGCAAGGCTTTCCAAAAACAAGACTATAAGGTGACATGCCGAAGGGAGTTTTGAAAGCTGTACGATAAGCCCAAAGCGCATCAACTAGTTTCAAAGTCTAATCTTTGCGATCTGGGTTGACCGTTTTTTCTAAAATTTGCTTAATTTCCCTGTTTGCAAGTTCTACCTGTCCACTTGTCTGGGGGTGGTAGGCAGTAGAGATCTTATGTACCACCCCATATTTGTTCATCAAAGGTTCAAAAGAACGGTTGTAAAAATGTGTACCCCGGTCACTAATGATAGCACACGACATACCAAATCAAGATAATACATTCTCTTTGAGAAATTTAATTACCGTCCTATTATCATTGCTCCTGCAAGCTGCTGCCTCTACCCATTTTGACACATAATCTACTGCTACAATAATATATTGATATCCAAAAGGAGAAAATGGTCCCATAAAATCAATGCCCCAACAATAAAAAATTTCAATCACTAAAAATTGGGTTTAAGGGCATCATATTACGACGGGACATAACTCCTAACTTTTGACACTTTTCACATGAGCGATAATAGATGTTTTCATCCTTAAACAAGGTGGGCCAATAAAATCCATATTGCAGAATTTTTGCAGCAGTTTTCTTCATTAAAAAGTGGCCCCCACAACCTTGGAAGTGACAAAATTTCAAGACACTAGCAATCTCTTCATCAGGAATGCAACGCCTTAAAAATTTGGTCAGGGCAGTATTTGAAAAGAAAAAGGGTCATCCCAATAGAAATTACGTACCTTAGTCATTAACTTCCTCTTGTCCTGAGCGCTCCAATCCACCGGTATCTATCCTGCAGCCAAATAATTCACAATATGGGCAAATCATGAGAGAGAAGTAATAGAAAGTAAATGCTCATTGAGAAAATCATCCCTGATTGGTAGGTGGTCATAGGTGTCCTCAAATATGAGCCTCGAGAGATGGTCAGCCTCATTTCTTGTCTTTGATGGTGATGTCAAATTCCTGCAAAAGTAAAATCCACCGTATTAGTTGCGCCTTAACATCATTTTTTGTAAGAAGGTACTTAAGGTCTGCATGATTTGTGAAATAATAATAGGAGAACCAATCAAGTAAGCACGAAACTTATCCAAAGCAAACACTACAGCTAGCAACTCTTTTTCAGTAGTGGAGTAATTCATCTGAGCACTATTTAGAGTTCTACTAGCATAGTAAATGACAAAAGGCTTCCCCTCCCTTCGCTGTCTAAGAACAGCACCTACAACAAAATCACTAGCATCACACATTATCTCAAAAGGTAAAGTCCAATCAGGTGGCTGTATTATGGGTGCTGAGGTAAGCTTACTAATTAGCGTTTTAAAGGCCTCTTGACAAGCTTGTGTCCACTCAAATGGGACATCTTTAGCTAGGAGGTCACATAGTGGTCTAGATATGGGGAAAACATTTTGTATGAACCTAAGCCCACATGACCAAGAAAGGATCTCACATGCTTTACTGTCTTAAGTGTAGGCAACTTAGAAAATAATTCAATCTTAGATTGATCAACCTCTATCCCCCTAGAAGAAATAATATGCCTTAAGACAATACCTGAAGGTACCATCAAGTGGCATTTTTCACAATTCAAAACCAATTCATTCTCCTCACAACGAGTCAACACTATTTCCAAATTCAATAAGCATGCATCAAAAGAAGATCCAAAAACAATCAAGTCATCCATAAAAACTTCCATGCAGTTTTCAACCATGTCACTAAAAATGCTCATCATGCAACGTTGAAAAGTAGCAGGTGCATTACACAATCCAAATGGCATTCTACGAAAAGCATAAGTACCAAAAGAACAAGTGAAAGTGGTTTTATCCTGGTCTTATAATGCAATTTCAATTTGATAATAACCAGAATAATCATATATGAAACAATAGAAAGGATAATCAACCACACGCTCAAGAATTTGATGAATAAAA
Source organism: Juglans cinerea (assembly GCA_961763995.1). Lineage (NCBI taxonomy): Eukaryota > Viridiplantae > Streptophyta > Magnoliopsida > Fagales > Juglandaceae > Juglans > Juglans cinerea. The sequence continues at coordinate 18,617,485 of CAUIVZ010000014.1, forward strand.
GGGATGGGAAAATGGTCTTTCCGGGTGGCAGCATTCAATTTTCTGTAATCAATGCACATCCACCACCCAGTCTGTAACACCCCGCTTAATTAACTCTTGATTAACCCTTAAGTACTCTAGATTAGGCTTTTAATTATGGCTTAATCACTTTCATTAATGTTGATAGTGGGATTAGCATTAATGTTGGTACTTAGTGTTAATGAGCTAAGGATTAGAGAGGCAAGCCCATTAGTAATTTTTGTGAGACTTTTTAGGACCCAAGTGCATTCATGGACCTAGCCCAAGAAAAACCTTGAACCAAGCCCTTAGGAAATGAAGGCTAGTCTTGATCCAAGTATAGGAAGGCATAAGACTTTTGGTGTAGATTGGACCCTTGGCCCTTTTCAAGCTCATATGGCCCATAGCCATTTTGGACTCATTTTACCATTCAAAGACCAAAGGCCCAATACACCATACCATTGGTTTCCTTAAGCCCAAATCACACTCAAAGTACCCAAATTAAGTTTTGAAAATTGGCTAAGGCATTAACCATCATACTTGAGGTTAGTGCACTTTAAGCCATGCATTGAGGCTTAATCATGCTTAATCTTTTCTTAAACTTTTTAATTCAAATTTTCTTGAACTAATACTCCCTTAAACCATGATTAGACCATGTTAATACCCTAGCTAAACCATTCCACTTGTCATTAAGAAAAATGACATAACAAGCCCAAACCATGCTTTAATCGGTTTTGTGCATTGCCCTTTGTAATGCTTGGACTGTTTTGCCCTTGGGTCCAACTTTTTTGTGATTTACCCTCAAGGGTAATATGGTCCTTAAACACCTTATGAGACTCTCCAAAACTTAGTTTGAGCCTTGGACGAATTGGTTGCATCAACCAACTCAAAGAACCAAACCGAGTGCACGTTGGTCTAGTTTGTGTAGGAACCAATTGGATTGAGTTTGAACCAGCCTCCTGCCATGGTTTGCACCACCACCCCACGCCACCTCCTTCTCCACCCAATCCCCAAGAAGTCCCATGACCATCATGGAGGATTTTGACTCATTTTTGCTGTCCAAAAAGATCCAAAACTTAACTGATTTTCTACCACCACAAAACCACCTTCATCCACCTGTTTTCAAGGGTAGTTTCCGGGATTTTTTGCCATCCAAATGATGCCCCACAACCTGGAGTCATCTATAGGACCCTTGTAGCTACTGTGGAGAGGAAATGATGGTAGTTTGGGGCACTATTCCATTCTGTACAAGTGACCTAAGCTCATGCGAGTAAATCTAGAAATTTCATCCACACCATAGCTCCAAGCATCATCTTGAGCTTTGAAAGCATTTCCCCCTCTTAGAGATCAAAAGAGGCAAACCGAGTGAGTTTTGGTGAGTTCTTGAGTGTTCTTGTGTAAGGCAGTCTAGAGAGCTTGGAAGCCACGAAATTTGTAAGTTTTCTTCCTTTTAATCTTAACTAGCATGTCAATCTTTCTTTCCAAGTGTTGGTACGAAATTTGGTTGATTTTTGAGAAGGTTATGATGCTTAATGCAAAATCGGGTCAATTAAAGGAAGGTTTGAATGATTGAATGGTTTTAATTGGAAGTTTAGCTATGGCATGTCCTAAGCATGATTTGATATGATCTATCAATATCCTAACATGATTATGGAAGGTTAAATTTGTGATTAGAAGCATGTCATGATAGGTTTTAAATCTATCTTGTTTTGATGTTATTGATCATTAATGATTAAAGAAAATCTCATATGCATGCATTCATAGGGATCAATAGTTGAAAATACACATAGGTATCAACTAGGATGCATGCCACGGGTTGGGACTAATTGGAAAAGTTTCACTTTGAATCTTGAAAATCTAAGGGCAAAGATGGTTTTAGAATGCCAAAAATATGATGTCCATGAAATTGGGTTAAATTTGGAGTTCGTTTGCAATTAGTGAAAATCTAGGGCCTAAATGGCAATTTTTGAAAGTTTAGGGGTATTTTTTTGTAAATATCCAATTTTTGAAGCCTTTGATTTTGAACCTATCCATAAGTTTATTAACCCTAACTTAGTATACATACGATTTACACAGCTACGACGCTAATTTTGAATTTCTCCTGAAGTTTGTAAGTTGGCCTCTAACTTATACCTTGATAAATTTCTTATGAATTATTGATAAATGTTTCATTTATTATTCAATTATCATTTTGAGCATAAATTATCATGTTATATGACACATTGAGTGCATACTTACATAACATATGACATTTTCACCATTTTTGCATATTACGTTTATAAATGTCATTTTTTGCATGAAATTTACTACATATGCACATGTCATGAAAAGTATTTTTTTAAAGCATAGCACGAAAATCATTTTGTCACAACCCCAAAAGCCAGGATGAGAAATTATCCTGGTGGAACTCCTTTGTCCACTCTGGACTCTAGAGTGTTTAATAATGGAGTGGTAACCCCTGGGTTGACAATGAACAGTCAACATGCTTCGAATGAGTTCATTTTAAAGAACGCCGGAGCGAAGTCAACATGTTATGACACCTAACGCTGGTGGGTATACACGTTATAATTTTTATGATGTTATGTTATTTACCAATGCATTGAGAACGAGCCTATAGACAACGTAATTTCTTATATACTACGGTCACCGGCAGGGACTCAGTGCATATGGGGAACTGTGACATTACCACACATTATGTTATTAATTAAGATAATTTTGTAAGTCTATGATGATAAAAGTTTCTGATGGAATTTTTATAAAAAAGTTATGTCTTTTCAAAATGATGACGAAATTACTTATTGAGTAAAAACCCGTGTCTCCATATATTTTAAGAGATGTTGAGGAATCTGGATGGGAGACATGCATACTGATTTTCTGCATCTCATGCATTGCATATTTATTATTTTTCATTATTGATTTATCTTTGTGTCAGTTAGTAAACTTACTGAGATTTCGAGTACATCTCACCCTTTTATGGGATCACTCGGAATGATAGAAGTTGTGTCAGGAATCGACCAGGACGAGATTGATGGAGCACTGGGTTTGCATGATTGAGGAGAAGCTGGATCTGGAGAGGAAGCTGGACTTAATTTTGATGTTCATAACCCAAGTCCTTTATGCTATAGATCGCATTAAGAGAATGATATGACTTTGTATATAAGTCTATGCTACTTTAGTATTTCGAACATGATGATTATCTAATGAAATTGTGATGTTTTAGTTATTCTGACATATTTTTACCTTAACATTTTATTTCCGCTGCAATTATTGCATACTAGGATGCATTGCATATTAACTGTCATGAACGGGGGTATGTAACATTGTGTTGCATGTCTCGACGCTCTAAGTCTCCGTTCCATCCCAAGCGGGGATTGGGGGCGTCACACAGTCACAAGTTTTGTAGGGACTACGTCTCCCTAGTCACTCTTCACCACAGTAACACCTGACTTTTTAGGAACAACCTGTGTAGGACTCTCCCATTTGCTATCAGCAATAGGATATATGATTTCTGCATCTAATAGTTTCAACACTTCATTCTTCACCACTTCTGTCATAGTGGGATTAAGCCTACTCTGGGGGTCTCTACGAGGGCTTGTTCCATCCTTCAAATTAATTTTATGAGAACAGACCAGGGGACTAACACATTTTATATCAGCAATGCACTAACCTAAGGCTGACTTATGCTAACTTGGGGTCTGAATTAATTTCTCACCTTGAGATTCAGGCAATTCAGATTAGATAATAACAGGAAAAATATCACCTGGACCAAGGAAAGCATGCTTTAAACCCTTAGGCAGAGGCTTCAATTCAACTTTGGGTGCTTCCACACTTGAAGGAATTTGTTTTTCACTTCTCTCAGGCAACTCCTCAAACTTCGGATGCCATGCCCGAGTGCCTTTTAAAAAAGGTTTTGCTTCAAGATTTGGTGTGTTGTCGCAGGCAACTAAAAATAAAACCTATACTCCTAAAAATACATGTAGTAGAGCAAGTAAGGATTGTTCCCACGGAGAGTATTTAGCCTAGTTTTATGCTACGTGAACAAGGATGGGGGGGGGGTTTGAGTATAACGAAAACAATTTTAAGAAGAACAACTAAGGAACAATTCAAATTAAAGTATTGAAATCAATCAAAAGAACAAACCTTGGTCTAAGTCAACATCCACCATTGGAATTTTACAACTGATCATCGATGCAAGTATATATTAATTCATATTTTGAATATTCACCGTTGGAATTATTTTCCTATCTCTCCTTAGTCGCAGTTAATTAGAAAACAAGTGATCTAATTAACCTTAACTAGTAAACAACCCAAGATAAGCTCTAAAGGTTTAATCTAGTAGTAGCCTTACGAATTAGAAAGATCGATGAAGCTAAACAACACAAGCAAATGCAGTTGCATTTAGTTTCGTCGAGCGTCCTTCCTAAGATCTAATAATTTCTGACGCAGCAAATTATCAAATCTTAGTTGCTTCACAAATTAGAGGGATCAAACAATTACGGATTTGATGTCTAATCTAGTAGTAGATTGTAACAAATAATAAACTAGTAGGCCTCCTAGTAATTAAACGAGACAATCATGAAAATAGGCATAGAAAAAAATTTGATACTCAAAGCATAAATTGAACACTAAAAACAAATCAGATCTCACAGTTTTATTGATTTCGAGGCTTCCGTTTCCTTCTACCAATTATGAAAGTTTAGCCAGACAAAGCCATCATGAAAACTGGAAGGAGAAGTTAGAGAAGAGGGGAGAGAGATGCCCTAGTATGATGATTTTTCTCCCTCTTTTACACATCCATGCCCCTTATTAGAATCCTACCAAATCTCCTAAAATATTCTAAACATTATCCTCAAATAACCATATCCAAATCTGACTTAATTAAGGGAAATATTAAAAATAAAATAGAGTCCTAATATAACTAGGAAAGTGGTGTTTTCCAGCTGTAACTTTCGTGCACCAGATCTCCAAAATGTCTATAATTAAATCGCATATTTGAATTGCACGATAAGGCCGAACGTTCTGGAACGTCAGTAGTGCAGGTGCGTCAACTTCAAGCCCAATTTCTACCTTTATTCAGCGAGTATCTTTCAAAACTTAAAACATGAAAGTTGCAGAGCTTTGTCTTCGGGTTCCATATCATCTTGAAGCATCTCAATCGGAGCTTGGATGAGAGAGTTATACCCATATTACGAAGCAATGCCGAAACTGTCCAGAACCGCCCAATTAACTTCGTTTTGCATTTAACGACCCCATTTACATCCTAAATAAAAATATAAGAATAATGAGTACATTTAGACACCAAATAAGTATAAAAGACTAAACATTAAGGGAGAAAAATATGACTTTGCATTCTCATCAGCCATAATCCTGAGTTCTATAAAAAAATAGCACAAGTATCAACTACATCAGATGAATCACTGATAAAATCAAACTCAGTATTAACAAGAAAATACTCAAGTGGATCAAAATCATGAGCTGTAGAAACTCCCTTATCCATGAGTGAGTCAATCATGTATGTCTGGTGGCTCTCCTCATCATCTTCTGGCTATTTTGCAATATGAAAGATACTCACCGCGAGAGTCATGTTTCCAAAAGACAGCTTCATGAGCCCATTCCTACAATTAATAAGAGCATTAGCAGTGACAAGGAAGGCCTACCTAAAATCAAAAGAATTTTAGAAGTAGTATCAACAACAGAGCTAGTGTAAAGGATTAGGAAATCAACAGGATAATAAAATTTGTCAATTTGAATTAGAACATCCTCTACCACACCCTGGGGTACTTTGACTGAAAGGTTAGCCAATTGTAATACCACAGTGGTTGGCTTGATTTCTACCAACCCCAACTGTAAATAAAAAGAATATGCCATTAGATTCACGCTAGCTCCTAAATCTAGCAAAGTTTGCCCAAACTCATGATTTCCAATGCTGCATGCAATGGTTGGACAACCAGGATCCTTGTACTTGGGAGGAATCAGCTACTCAATTAGAGCACTAACTTGCTCTGTCAGGAACGTTGTCTTCTTTACATGGTGCTTTCTCTTAACTGTATCCAAATCCTTGAGAACTTTTGCATAAGTAGGAATTTGTTTAATCACATGCAAAAGAGGAAGATTGATTTTTACCTGCCTTAGATTCTCTAGGATTTCATTGTTAGGATCCAGAGTTCGCTTGCTTGATTTTAAAGCTTGAGGGAATGGTACCTTAACAGGACTCTTTGTCACCTCAGTTTCCTTGGGCAGCTAGGCATCACTACTATCTTGATCATTTTCCACATCCTCTGATTTGCTCGTTGTTGTGATGTGTAATGACTTACCATTTCGTGTCACAATAGCATTCACATCCTTCAAATTCTCTTGCACCATGTGTTGACCATGGGGTGCGGACTGAGCTTGAGAAGGGAATTTACCTCGCTTATTCACACTCAAGAAGCTCATCAATTTAGACACTTGGCCCTTTATCTCCTTGTTTTCTTCAACAACCTTGCGTAATCAAAGATTCAGATTTTTGGTTAGTCTTACCATGTGACTCAATAAAAGCATGCAAAGTGTCTTCGTAAGGGCTCCTAGAAGATAAAGGTGCATGATATGGTGCAAGATATGATCTAGGGGGTTGTGCAGGCAGTTGGTTTTCAGACTTCCGGCTAAAACTTGGGTGATTGCACCACCCTGGATTATAGGTATAAGAGAAACGTGTAGACGGCTTCTTGTACATACCTAAGGCATTACATTATTCCTCATACATCCCTTTCATCTCAGCAAATGTGGGACACTCTTGGGAGAGGTGATCTATCCTGCCATACACAAAACATGGTCTAAAAGACTCTGCATGATTAGCCACGTGTGTTGGCTTTAAGTCCTTAGTCTTTAACACATCTTGCTCCCTAGTGAGCATCTCAACCTTAGCCTTTAGGTTATCCTCTTCCCTAAGATGGTAAATTCCACCACCATTTGGGTTTCCTGCAGGTCGTGACCTATTTGTGCTCGTAGTAGCACTAGGTCCAGTCTAAGTGTGAGCTTTTTCAGCAAGTTCATTGAGGTATTCTATGGCCTCATCAGGATCTTTCTATAAGAACTCACCATTACACATCATCTCCACAACTTGGCCCTCTCTCGGTGTAAGTCCCTCATAAAAATAGCTCACTAAGCACCAATTCTCATACCCATGGTGATGACACATACTCAACAAATCCTTAAATCTCTCCCGAGATTGATACAAAGCCTCACTATCCTTTTGTGCAAAGGTGGAGATTTGTCTTTTTAAAGCGTTGGTCTTATGTTGAGGAAAATATTTAATGAAGAAGACCTGAGTCATCTCATTCCATGACCCAATAGATCGTGGTCTCAACGAGTATAGCCAACTCTTAGTTCTATCCTTCAAAGAGAAAGGAAAGAACTTAAGTCTCACAACGTCATCAGTTGCATTATGACTATGAAAAGTCACAACTACTTCCTCAAACTCCCTAATGTGCACATATGGGTTTTCATTTTCCAAGCCATGAAAAGTAGGGAGTAACTGTATCATCCCTGTTTTAAAATCTAGTTGGCGAGTATTAGCTGGAAACATGATGAATGATGGTGTGGCTATGCGTGTAGGGTGGAGGTAATCCTGAAGAGTTCTAGTGGATTGATCTTCGTGTTCACTCATTTCTTCGAGACTAGATGGATTGTCAAATAAAGGATTTAAAAAATTTGATGCTAAATCTCGCACAGGCCTACAAGCAAATCTACCCAAGGGTCTCTGTATCTCTGCATGCAAGGTAAAAAAGAACGCAACACTAAAAAAAACTACAAAAAGAAAAAGAAAATAAAATAAAGATGCAGCAAGCTAAATGTGACGCCCTCAATTCCCGCTTAGGATGGAACGGAGACTTAGAGCGTCTGGACATGCAACACAATGTTACATGCCCCATTCATGATACTTAATATGCAATGTATCCTAGTATGTAACTAGCAGTATGCGATAATCGCAGTGGAAATAAAAGGTTGAGGTGAAAAATATGCCAGAATAACTAAAATATCTCAACTTCATTAGATAATCATCATGGTCAAAATACTAAAGTAGCATAGACTTATATACAAAGTCATATCATTCTCTTCATGCAATCTAAGGCATAAAGGACTTGGGCTATGAACACCAAAATTAAGTCCAACTTTCTCTCCAGATCCGGCTCCTCCTCAATCATGCGAATCCAGTGCTCCATCAATCTTGTCCTGGTCGATCCCGGACACAACTTCTATCATTCCGAGTGGAATGATAGTGGTCCTATAAAAGTGTGAGATTTACTCAAAATCTCAGTAAATTAAACAACTATCTGACACAAAGATAAATCAATAATAAAAAATGATAAATATGTATTGCATGAGATGTAAAAAATCAGTGTGTATATCTCCCATCCAGATTCCTCAACATCATTTAAAAAATGGAGACACGGGTTTTTACTCAATAAGTAATTTCGTCATCATTTTTTAAAATTCATAACTTCTTCATAAAAATTTCATCATAAACTTTCATCATCATAGACTTACATCATTATCTTAATTAATAACATAATGTGTGGTAATGTCACAGTTCCCCATATGCACTGTGAGTACCTACCGGTGACCGTAGTATAACTTACGTTGAAACTACATTGTCTATAGACTCGTTCTCAATGCATTGGTAAATATAACATAACATCATAAAATTCATAACATGTATACCCACCAGTGTTGGGTGTCATAACATGTTGACTTCACTCCGGTGTTCTTTAAAAATAACCCATACGAAGCATGTTGACTGTTCTTCGTCAACCCAGGAGTTACCACTCCATTTTTTAACACTCCAGAGTGGACAGAGGAGTTCCACCAGGATAATTCCCCATCCTGGCCTTTGGGGTCATGACAGAATGATTTTCATGCTATGCTTTGAAAAATATTTTTCATGACATGTGCACATGTAGCAAGTTTCAAGAAAAATGACATTTATATGCAATATACTAAAAATGATGAAAATATCACATGTCCTGTAAGTATGCACTTAATGTATCATATAACATGATATTTTATGCTCAAAATGATAATTGAAATATGAATGAACATTTATCAAGGTGTAAGTTAGAAGCCAACTTACAAACTTCCTGGGAAATTTGTAATTAGCATCGTAGCTACGTAAATCATGTGTATACTAAGTTAGAGTTGATACTCTTATGGATAGGTTCAAAATCAAAGGCTTCAAAAATTGAGTATTTACAAAAATGTCCCTAGACTTTCAAAAATTGCCATTTAGGCCTAAATTTTCACTAATTGCAAATGAACTTCAAATTTGACCAAATTTCATGGCCTTCACATTTTTGGCTTTCTAAAACCATCTATGCCCTTGGGCTTTCAAAATTCAAAGTGGGACTTTTCCAATTAGTCCCAAACCGTGGCATGCATCCTAGTTGATGCCTATGTGTATTTTCAACTATTGATCCCTATGAATGCATGCATATGAGATTTTCTTTAACAACTAATGATCACTAACATCTTTAGGGACATTATGAAGTCCAATTCTTGAGTAATCAAATTGATCCCAATACAATCAAAGCTAAGAAATCTTTAATTACCAATATGCTTAAAACCGATTCATGCTTGATAATCAAAACAAGATAGATTTAAAACCTATCATGGCATGCTTCTAACCACAAATTTAACCTTCCATAATCATTTTAGGATAATTATAAATCATATCAAATCATGCTTAGGACATGCCATAGCTAAATTTCCAATTAAAAACATTCAATCACTCAAACCTTCCTTTATTTGACCCAGTTTTTCATTAACCATCGTAACCTTCTCAAAACTTAACCAAATTTCGTACCAACACTTGGAAACAAAGCTTGACATGCTAGCTAAGATCAAAAGAAAGAAAACTTACAAATTTCGTGGCCTTCCAAACACTCTAGACTGCCTTACACAAGAACACTCAAGAACTCACCAAAACTCACTCGGTTTGCACTCTTTTGATCTCTAAGAGGGGGAAATGCTCGTAAGGCTCAAGAGGATGCTTGGAGCTATGGTGTGGGTGAAATGAGAAGGTAAGGGAAGTATTTATGAGGGGAGTAATGCTACATACAGTCATGGAATGTGCAAACGCCGTGCAGTGGCTTTGAAAAAGAGCGGGGTCCACTATTAAAAAATTAATTTCCTTTCATGTAGGTCCCATATTTATTCACTTTATTCAAAGCAACTGCACGGCATTTGCACACTCACGACTGCAAGTATCATTTCTCTTATGAGGGGCATTAGCTTGGGTGCTTGGTGATTGGGTGAAGTGGGAGGTGCTCAAATCTCAAAAACTTCTAGATATGCTTGCGTGAGCTTAGGTCACTTGTGCAAAATAAAATGGTGCCCTAAACCACCATATTTACTCTCCACAGTAGCTACAAGGATCCTGTAGATGACTCTAGGTCGTGGGGCATCATTTGGGTGGCAAAAGATCCCTCAATCCACCCTTGAAAACCGGTGGATGGAGGTGGTTTTGTGGTGGCAGAAAATCAGTTTGGTTTTGGATGTTTTTGGGCAGAAAAAATGAGTCAAAATCCTTCATGATGGTCATGGAACTTCTTGGTGATTGGGTGGATAAGGAGGTGGCGTGGGGTGGTCATGCAAACCATGGCAAGAGGCTGGTTCAAATTCAAGCCAAACGGTTCCTACACAAACTAGACCAAGGTGCACCTGGTTTGGTTCTTTGAGTTGGTTGATGCAACCAATTTCGTCCAAGTCTCAAATTGAGTTTTGGAGGGTCTCATGAGTTGTTTAAGGACCATATTACCCTTGAGGGCAAATACAAAAATGTTGGGTCCAAGGGCAAAACAGTCCAAGCATTACAAAGGGCTTTGGGCCATATGGGCTTGAAAAGGGCGAAGGGTCCAATCTATACAAAGGCCTTATGCCTTCCTATACTTGGGCCAAAACTAGCCTTTATTTCCTAAGGGCTTGATTCAAGGTTTTTCTTGGGCTAGGCCCACGAATGCACTTGGGTCCTAAAAGGCCTCACGAAAATTACTAATGAGCTTGCCTTTTTAATCCTTAGCTCATTAACACTAAGTACCAACATTAATGCTAATCCCACTATCAACCTTAATGAAAGTGATTAACCCATAATTAAAAGTCTAATCTAGAGTATTTAATGGTCAATCAAGGGTTAATTAAGTGGGGTGCTACACTAAAAGAGGGAACGAAATTACTGCCTTTACAAACTGCTGAAAAGATAAACTATCTAGCAATTCTTTTACCGTCTCCTTGGCAACGATGCTAAAATTTGATTATGCCCAAAGAATAACACGGTAGTTATAGCACAGCTTTAGGGTGTCGATTCTACAGAGTAACAAATTAAAAGAATACTAGAAGGAACAAAAAAACTAAAGAAAAATATTAAATGATTAATGGAGGACAAAAATTAATTTTAAGTGCAAATTAAGGTGAAGCAAAGTGACTAATGGAAAAAATACTCAAATTTGACGAACAGTAAAGCATCAGGAATCCCTTGCACAAATCCGGTATTTTAATTATTCTTAATTCATTGAATAACTCAATTGAGAACTCAATTCCCAAAACTCCCAATCGGAATGTATAGATTTATAAACCAAATGTAACCCTTTGCAAAATCATTCACCACTTTTAAAATACGTAAATTATTATCACTATTGAAAAAATCCACGACGACAATATACTCAGGGAGCAATATTATAGCAAAGAATTAAATCAATATAGATAAATAATTGATCCAAACATAATAAAAAAACTAATCCATTCAATAGAAAAAGCATGACTGAATCCATAAAAAAAATAAATTATATGATTATTCGGAGATGAAAACATCAACAATGAATTGAGAATGATAAAACAAAAGAGTTTTAGTAATTGAAAACAAAATACATAAATTAAAAATAAACTAAAAATATCATCTAATGTACAAGTTCTTCCCTAGCCCTACTTGAGAATTTAGCTACCCATAAATATAATGGACAACAAAAATCTCAAGAGAAAAATAAAGCAAACAGTGGCCATGGAGGAAATTCTCTTCGTTCTTCAGTCCGTCCCCCCCAACCACGGCACTCCTTGTTCTTCATCTTTGAATATATATGAGGTGTTGTGCGTCTTGAGTCTCCCCCAACGTCCAAAACTCCCAAATGGCCCATTTTTGTGTTGCGTCTTCAAATCAAAGAATTAATTTCCTGTAGGTCTCGCGCCTCAGTTGAAAACCAAGCCTTCTTCATGTCTCGTCCAAAAAAAACCCAAAACAAAATAAATAGGCCCGCATGCGTAAAACTCTATTGGCCAAAATGTGTGCTGCGTCCATTACTTTCCAAACCAAAAGTTGGGTCCCACGTGCAGATGTGATTTTTTTTTCTCTTTTATTATGCTTTTCATTTCTTGAACTCAAAATCCAACAAAAAATGACATGGGTTAGAGCATAAATTGAAAACTTCCAAAAATGTTAAGTGTAATGTCTAGTTGCAAATTATCTCTCACCAACCAATAATGCAATATTTGAGATTTAAAATATTATAAAATCATGCTCAAATATATCTCAGTGTGAATAAATATTAAATTCAATAATATAAATTATATCTCATTATTTCTATTCACATTTTAGCATTTTAATCCAATAATAAGGTATTTAGAATGCACTTTTGCGCACTCATCATACATATATACCATAAGGCCATGGAAGTACCATAGGAAGCCAGCGAGCGAAAACCTCCAACCTTTTAACTTTGTCACTTTGCACTCAATTGGTTTTCTATTACGAAAACGCAGAAAAGTAAAATGTGACGTGCTCCAATTTGCCCGGGCATGGGGCATCCAGACCATAAGGTCATGAAAGTACCATGGGAAGCTTGTGAGCAAAAAACTCCAACCTCATAACTTTGCCAATTTGCACTCAATTGGTTTTCTATTAAGCAAACGCAAAAAGGTAAAATAGACGTGCTCCGATTGGCCCAGTGATGAGGCATACATACCATAAGGTCATGGTAATATCATTGAAGGCCCAAGATCGAAAAACTCCGAGGTCATAACTTTGCCACTTTGGACTCAATTGGTTCTCTTTTAAGCAATGGCAAAGTGGTAAAAATAAGACGTGCTTTGATTGGCCCGGTGATGAGGCATACATCCAAAAGTCATGGTGGTACCATTGAAGGCCCGTGTGCAAAAAACTCTGACGTCATAACTTTGCCACTTTGGACTGAATTGGTTCACTTTTAAGCAAGGGCAAAGTGGTAAAAATAAGACGTGCTCCGATTGGCTTTGATGGGGCATATATAGCATAAGATCATGGAAGTACCATGAGAAGCCCGCGAGCAAAAAAGTCAAACCTCATAACTTTTTCACTTTTCCCTCAATTTATTTTCTACGAAGCAAGGGCAAAGTGGTAAAAATGTGACGCGCTTTGATTGGCTTGGGGATGCGGCATACATACCATATGGTCATGGTAGTACCATAGGGAGCCTGCGAGCGAAAAACTCTAACCTCATAACTTTGCCACTTTACACTCAATTGGTTTTCTACTAAGTAATGAAAAAGTGGTAAAAATAAGATGTGCTCCAATTGGCCCGTTGATGTGGCATACACTCCAGATAGTCATGCTAGCACCATTGGAGATCCGCGAGCAAAAAACTTCAAACTCATAATGTAACACTCGGCTCCTTCCTTCTTATGTACGCTTCTTCTTTCTGAAGTACGTTCCTTCTTTATACGTAAGCAAGTCCTGAGGGTAGAAATTATGTGATTTATCTGCCCCTTCTATCTAGCGACATATTTCAAAAGATATCGTGCAACTTCTAGGGCATGCCCAGTGTTTTAAATGTGTTGGAAATATTTATAAAGAGTATTTCCGGTGTTATTGAACTAAACTTAATTTTAAATATGACAATTATAATATTTTTGAAGAGCTCAAAAAATATTATAATTGTCAGAAATCATTTTAATATCATTATTAAAATGATTTCAACTAATTAAGATATTATGAGATTTAAATTATGTTGAAAGTTTTTATTAATTAAATGGTTTAATTCTCTTTAATATGTTAAGTGAGACTTCATCATTTTATTAATGATGAAATAATATTATTTTATAAACTAAAGTTAGTTTAAACTAATATTCTACCTTAATTCCTCTAAGCACTTTTAATTAAGTTAATGTTTATGCAATTTAATTCAGTGTTTGAGATCCATCGTTAGATCGTTACGGGGATCCCCATATGAAGGGACTGGGTTAAATACCCAGACCCCTCTCTTTCTTCCTCACTTTTCCCCAGCCCTCTCTCTCTCCTCCCTCTCTCCCCCCCCCCCGGCCGAATGCTCCACGCCTCAGCTCGGCGCCGCCATGCGTCGGCAGCCCTCACCGCCGCCACCACCTCCCTCCGGCGAGCTCAGCCATACCGGCGCCTCTCTCCCATGCTCCCTCCTCCTCTCCCTCGGCAGTGCACAGCCCAAATGGGCTTGGTGCTCACTGCACCGCAGCTTCTCCTCCCACTGGCCACCACCCTCCAGCAAGCTTGGCCTCCACCTTGCAGCCACCTTCCCCGTAGCACACACGTAGAGACCCATGCACGGCTTCACCGTGCGTTGCTTCTAGTGCCGCCGTACGCGGCCTCCATGGCCCCCAAGCGCCTCCATGCGCTTCCCCTTTCCTCCCCCTTCCTCCTCCACGTGACCCGAGGCCCATAGCCGCCCTCCACCGCACAGCTTCCTCCCCCCTCACGCGCACGAGTTTTACACCCTCCACCGCCGTGCACTGCCACCCACAGCGTGTAACCACCACCTTCAGCCTCCTCAAGCCACCACCAAACCATCTCAACCGCCAATAGCCCCGATCTGCCACCCATGCACGCACACTCTCCCTCACTCTCTCACAGGCTTCTCCCCCCTCTCACACAACCATTTCCCCCCTCCACCACCGTGGACTACTGTGACACCACCATCAAGCCTCCACGGCTCCACCAGCAACCCTTTAGTCCAACCCTATGCCTGAACCACGACTTTATGTGGTGGGTAGCCACTGCACGTGATGGACAGCCACTACACGTGGCTGACCGCCACTGTTCACGACTAGATCCGCCATGTTACGCTCCTTGCCACCTCTCCAAGACCACCACGAGCCCTTCCAAGACCACACCTAGCTATCCAAATGCCCAAATAGTCACTGTATGTGGGTTAGCCGTCACGTACGACCCTTCCGATATCATCGACCGTGACAGTCAACGAACAACGCACGGGTTATCCCTTCGATGGTATAACTCTCTATCCCTTGTATTTATGTTAGATATTGATTAGTTGACTAGGTTGTGGATTGTGCTGTTGGTATTTGTGGAGTTGTGGAATTGTGATGTGGTGCTGTGTAACGAAGTGTTGGGCATTCTGTGTTGTGTGGTGAGGTGATGTGGTGCGTATGTAAAGGGTTGGGCATATCTGTGTTGTGTGGAGGTGTGTTGTGCCATGTAGTGTGTTGTGAAGTGTTGGGCGTAGTTGGAAAGTGTGTTGTGAAGTGTTGTGAACTGTGTTATGTAGTGTAGTCGTGGATATGTACTATATGGGTGATGTGGCATGTGGAACAGGAAGAGTACACTCTGAGTGTACTCTATGTGGCGTATGGTATATGAAGGGAGTACATGTGGAATGTACTCCGTATGGTGGAGTGATGCACCATATGGCGAATATGCCATAATGGTGATGTGGCGTGATGTGTATGAAGGGAATACATGTGGAATGTACTCCGTATAGCGGAGTGATGCACCATGTGGCGGATATGCCATAATGGTGATGTGACATGATGTGTATGAGGGGAGTACATGCGGAATGTACTCCATGTGGTGGATTGATGCACCATATGGCATGTACGCCATAGTGGTGATGTGGCGTAGCATGTGAGAAGGGAATATGCATGGGGTGTACTCCATAAGGTGCAGCGATACACTGTGTGGCGTGTCGCAGAGATAAGGATGGTTGAGTGGTGGATGGGCGTAGAACGTGTTGAGTAGTGTCGGGAACTGTGGAACAGTGTCCCGAAATATACGGTGTAGCCTGTAGTCTAAGGTGACAAGTGTCACTGTGTTGGACTTATGGCTAGAAGTACGGGTGAAGTAGCAGAACAAGTGTCAGAGTACACAGCGGAAGCATGATTGGGCAACGTCACTTAGTGACGTGGTTACTGACAGTCGTGCTTGCGATGGGTGAAGTGATAGGGAATGAATGGCGTAATGGGAACGTGACGAGATGTCATGATGTGTCGGGAGTACGTGAGGAATCGTACTCATGATGAGTTAGGAATTGACGTGGTAGGATGTTGGGTGACGCGACACGGTCATGGTGTAGGTTGGGAATAGTCTCGAGCTATATAACGTGACATAAGGCGTAGTTATGAACGGAGTCCGGTCATGTTAAGTGTTGGGATGAACGGTCAAAAGGGATAGGTAGCATGAGGAATCATTCTAGCCGGGTTAAGAGAAGGTTGGTATCGAAGTATGGTGCTTGTTTATACAAGCTGGCGATCAACGTGTTATATGTTGATCTTAGGTGATAAAGGGGTAAGGTACATGTGTAATCTGGTGAGACATATGTGTCGGACGGATTCACCATATGTAATGGGTAATTTGTACTGAGCATAGTTGCACGGTGCTTAAGCCTCAGAGTTGGCTTAGAGCCGTGTGGTTTGTATGGATGGGAATGAGGATTAGTATGGGCTAAGATACATGAAGATGGTGACGAGTGGACTGTCTAAAGAAGGAATGCTTGACTTAGTCGGTCTGAGTCATGCGTCGGAACGTGGTTAATGAGAAGAATGAGACAGAGGTCTTAGTGTCTTAATCCTAAGGTGAATCATGGGTTCACTTTAGTGGATGAGCACTCGAGGCAAGACCTTGAGTTGGAAGATGTGGTGACCGTAATGGGTCCCCGAAGGTTTTAACATAGTATGGAACACGTGATAGAAGGAGAGTGTTCCAAGTGAAGTATAGCTTGTGTTTTCTAAGTTTAAGTTGCTTATGTACTAGATAGAGAATGACGTTAAGGTATGTGTATGCATATAGGTTGCCATCTGATAAGCACATGAATGGACTACAAGATATGCAAGTAGCATGGAGTCCAGGTAAGCGTTACGTTCATACTCTTCTAGAGTTTTTTAAGATACAAGAAGTGCTTTTCCTTTAAGATGCTTTAAGAAAAGAAACGAAAGACGTTTTAAGAAAGAAAACGATAAGTGTTCAAAGGTATAAGTATGTATGGCCCCTCCTTGGCTGCCCCTTTTTACGCACCCAAAGTATTAATTGTACGCATGTGAATGGATGACTATACGGTGTATCTATTGTATGTATTTTCTAAGAAAAGCAACGAACTGTTGTAAATGCATGAAAGACATGAAAACGGATGCTTTTATGGATCCTACGAACCGACGCTTTTATGGACGCCATGAGGTGATGCTCGTGGACACCATGAGAGACGACGTTTAAGGTGATGCTTATGGATGCCATGAAGGCTGATGTTTTAAATGTTTTATAATGTCACGAATGAATGTTTTACGAATGCCATGAAAAGATGATGTTTATGCATATGCTTTTAAAAGAACAATGTTTTCTCACGAAAATGAACGTTTTCTCATGAAAGCATGAATGAAAGCATTAAATGTATGAAAATACGTAACGGCCACATGAATGAATGAAAAGGGGTACCCAATGAATGAATGGGCAGATTGCAATACCGGGCAGTAGTGCTAGTAGTGCACCCAGTGCTGCACCCTAACGGAATGAGATTCCAACCCACGGCCACGGGTGAATCCATTGGCCATAGGGCCGCTAATCCTAACACATGGGGCATAACAGTGTGTACTGGCCTATGAAAGTGATAAGAAAGAATGTATGCATACATGAATGTATGAATGCATGAATGCACGAGAGCACGGACTCTTGAAGAAATGAAGGCACTGACGGGAGACACGTTTACGAAAAGAAATCCCATGTTTAAAAGGAAAATCCCGTCCTGTGATATTTTCAAAAGAACACACGTACGCATGTATGCATGTATTTATAGTATGTATGGATGATGAATGCATGACTGAAAACCTATGTTGTTATATTTTAACTGTATGAAGTAATGCTTACTAGTCATCGACTCATTTTAGTTTTATGTATGCCCCTCCCCCCCACAGAAACTGAATGGTCAGGATGGACACAACCCATGGGGAAGAGTACGGAAGTCTAGGCATGAGTTTTAAATGTACGAGAGGCCTTTTTATTGTAAAATTAATGTTTTCCGTTGTAAACCTCTTTTATTGCCAAATCACATTTTATTTTATAAACGTAGAGTCTTGCACCCTGGGTATGCAAGTGAAAAGTTTTAAATCGAACGGTAATTCCCGTCGTCCTTTCTAAAATATTTTATAAAAAGTCCCACCACAAGGACAGGCATTACACATAACTTTGCCACTTTACTTAAATTTGTTTCCTACTAAGCAAGGCAAAGTGATAAAAATAAGGCATGCCCCGACTAGCTCGGAGATTGCGCATACATGGCGCAAAGTGGTAAAACTGTGACGTGCTCCGATTGGCCCCGTGATGTGGCATATGTACCGTATGGTATTGGTAGTACCATAGGTAAACCACGGGAGAATAAGTTCAACCTCATAACTTTGCCACTTTACACTCAATTGGTTTCTACTAAGTAATGGCAAAGTGGTAAAAATAAAACATGCCCCGATTGGCCCATGGATGGCGCATACATGCCATAAGGTTATGGTGGTATCATTCAAAGCCGGTGAGCGAAAAGCTCCAACCTCATAACTTTCCCACTTTACATTCAATTGATTTTCTATTAAGCAAGGGCAAAGAGGTAAAAATAAGACGTTCTCCAATTCGCCTGGGGATGGGGCATACATACCATAAGGTCATGGAAGTACCATGGGAAGCCCGCGAGTGAAAAACTCCAACCTCATAACTTTTCCACTTTTCCCCCAATTGGTTTTCTACGAAGCAAGGGCAAAGTGGTCAAACTGTGACGTGCTCCGATTGGCCTGGTGATGCTGCATACGTACCATATGGTCATGGTAGTACCATAGGTAACTTGCGAGCGAAAAACTCCAACCTCATAACTTTGCCGCTTTACACTAAATTGGTTTTCTACTAAGCAACAACAAAGTGGTAAAAATAAGATGTGCTCCAATTGGCCCGGTGATGAGGCATACACTCCATAAGGAAATGCTAGTACCATTGGAGGCCCACGAGCGAAGAACTCCGACCTCATAACTTTGCCACTTTGCCTAAATTTATTTCCTACTAAGCATGGCAAAGTAGTAAAAATAAGACATGCCCCAATTGGCCCAGTGATGGCGCATACATGGGTAAAGTCGTAAAATTGTGACGTGCTTCGATTGGCCCCGTGATGCGGCATATGTACTGTGACGCCCCCAAACCTCTGCTTGGGATATAACAGAGACTTGGAGCGTCGGGATATGCAACACAAGGTTACATACCCCCGTTCATGGCAGTTAATATGCAATACATCCTTGTAGTATGCAATAATCGCAGCGGAATAAGGGTGATTAGTTATAATTCATGCCAGAATGAACTAAAACATCCCAATAGCATTACTAACCATCATAAGTTCAAACTTAAGGATATAATTTCCTTAATACAAAATACTTAATCTAAGTTCCATGGTTAGATCAATTATTTCATACTCTCTGAAGTATGAAGAGACAATGCTTATGAGCATCAAAATTATATCTAGTCTTCGCTCATGGTCTGGCTCCTCTTCAAACATCTGTATCCAGCGGTCCTTCCTGTTCTTCCTTTATTGGTCCTGACACAATTTATATCATTCCGGAGGGAATGATAGTGGGTCCATAAGGGTGAGATTTACTTGAAATCTCAGTAAGTTAAACAACCAACTTGCACAGAGATAAGATATGCATGATTAATGATAAGCATGAGATGCATGCAATGATATGTAGAAAAAACTGTATTTGTCTCCCATCTAGGTTCCTCAACATTTTCAGAAAAACTTTGATGCGCTTTCTCTTTTAGAGAACATTTTCACTTTCTCATTTCAAAAACATGACATTTCGAAAGTGAACATTTCATACCTCATTGCTTTAAAAAATATAACATTTCATCGTTATTAAAACCATCATTAACATACGTATGGTAGCAACACGGTTCCCCATATGCACCGTGAGCACCTGCCAGTGACCTTAGCACAACTCATGTTGACACTACGTCTTTGTCTGCAGACATTGTTCTCAATGCATTGGTAGTATAACATAACATCATCATAACATCATAACATATACACCCACCAGCATTAGGTGTCATAACATTTGATTTCGCTCCGGCGTTCTTTAAAAAGAACCCATTCGAAGTCTGTTAACTGTTATTCTTCAATCCAGGGGTTACCACTCCATTTTTACTCACTCTAGAGTGGACAAAAGAGTACCACTAGGATAATTCCCCTTTGGGGTCATGACAAAAATTATTTTCATGCAATGCTTTGAAAAATATATTTCATGACATGTGCATAGTAAGCTTCATGAAAAATGATATTTATGTATGCAATATGCTAAAATGGTGAGAATTTCACATGTCATATAAACAAGTAATCAAATGCTCAATGATGTATCATATGATGTTTCATGCTCAAAATGATATTTAATATGAATGTGGCGTTTATATAAGAATCATAAATAAATTATCTAAGAGTAAGCTAGAAACTAACTTACAAACTTCCCGAGTTTGGAAATATCGTAGTGGCTGAAATCAAATACGTACTAAGTTAGGATTTGTATTACTACGAACTACATTCATAATCAAAAGGTTTCAAAAATGAGTATTTACAAAAATACCCCTAAACTCTCAAAAATTGCCACTAAGGCCTTAATTTTTTCCTATTTGCAAACAAATCTCAAATTTAACCAAACTTCATGGACCTCATATTTTTCATATTCTAAAACCATCTATCCTTAGAATTGTAAAATTCAATGTGGAACTAGCTCAAACATACCCAACCCGTGACATACACTCTAGTTGACACCTAAGTGTACTTTCAACTATTGATCGCTATGAATGCATGCATATACAATTTTCTTAAATCACAAATAATCACTATAGTCCTTAATGACATGATAAAGGCTAAATCTTAGATGAGCAAGTTCATCCCAACATTTAATCATGGCTAAAAACCTTAATCTTCATTAATTATCTATTAATCAAGCATGATGCTCTTAGCCTAAATCACCAAGGCATGCTTTCAAAATTCACCCAAAACATGTATTTTCTTTCTTATCCCAATCACAAGATCTTCTAAATGCTCATTGATCAAGCCTAGGTGAAATAAATCAAAACTTCATAAAATAAGCATGATTTAATCAAAATCGTGCATGCTTGATGATCAACACAAGGTAGAATTAAAACCTATCATGACATACTTCTAATCTCAAAATCAAACATTCAATGATCATTCAAAGACATTAAAAAATCATATCCAATATGCTAAGACATGCCCTAGCTAAAATTTTCACTCAAAACAATTTAAACACTTAATGCATCCTTAATGAACCCGGTTTTGAATTAAGCATGGTAACCTTTTTCTAAACTCAACCAAAATTCACTCCAACACTTGAAAACAAGACTTGAAATGTAAACTAAGATCTATGGCAAGAAAACTTACAATCTTCGTGGCCCTTAAAGCTCCCAAAACAACTTCACTCAAGAACTCTCAAGAACTTCACTTGGTTTCACTCTATTGCTCACTAAGGGGGAGAAATGCTCTCAAGACTCAACAGGAAGGCTTGGAGGAGAGGTGTGGAGAAATGAGGAAGTGAGGGAGGTATTTATAGGCTTCAAGAGGGGAGGGAGAAGTTGTCCTTAGATGAAGATGAGGCTTTGGATTGGTGGAGGTGGTGTAAGGTGCTGAAATTTCAGATTGCCTTCATCAGCTTGTGTCATCTTGTGTAGGGGAATAGTGGCCTAAAATCACCATGACCTCATCACCTCAGGTGCTACATTGAGCCTAAAGAATCTGGTCTGGTCGTGGTGAAGAAGAAAAGAGAGAAAAACAAACAAACATTATACATGGGCAAATGTGTTCAATGGGTGGTTTTCCTTGGGCAGATTTCGTTTGTGTTTTCTTTGGCTGGGAAAAATGAGTCCAAATCTCATGATGGTCATGAGGACCTCTTGGAGATTGGGTTGTGATGGAGGTGGCGTGGGGTGGTGGCTTAGCCAAGGGCAAATGGGAGGTTGAAACTCAACCAACTTGGTTTCCATCCAACTAGCACCCAAGGTGCAATCGGTTTGGTGTTTTGGTTTGGTTCTTGAAACCAAAATTGTCCAAGGCTTGGTCTAGGTTTAAAAGAATCTCATGAGGTGTTTAAGGACCATAGTGACCTTGAGAAAAAGGCACAAAATGGGCATAAGGGCAAAACAGTCCATGCACACATGTGTGCTGATTAGTGTAGTTTGGGGTTTGATATGTCATTTCCTCTAATGACATGTGTGGAGGTTTATCTAGGGTCTTAACATGATCTAAGAGTGATGTAATTGAGTAATAAAATAAGAAAATTTCAGATCAAAAAGGCTAAAAAGATTAAGAAAGAAAATTAAGCTCTAAAACATGGTTTAAAGATCACTAATCATGGGTAAGTTGATTAATGGTCTTAACCCAATTTCAAAACTTAATTTGAGTACTTAGGATATGACATGGGCTTGAGAAAACCCATGGTATGGTGTATTGGGCTTTCAAATTGAAGAGTGAAATAGACCAAAACAAGGCTTTGGGCCTTGTGGGCTTAAAAGGGCCATGAGTGTGGGTTAATGGTTCAAGGGCTTTTGGGTTTGAGTAGATGGGGGCCTTGTTTCCATATTTTGAGGGATTAAAAGAAAGCTCAAAATTCAAAAAAGATAGGGCTTGAAAGGCTTACCTTGACATAATTGGGCCATGGGTGAAATCTATACCAAGCTTGGCCCAAAGGCCTTATACCTTCCTCAAACTTGGGCCAAGGCTATCCTACCAAGTCTTGCACTCCTATGAGGCTTGGAGGTGAACTTGGTTGTGGGTTATTGAATGGACCTTATGTCCAGATTTGAGGGCTCATCTAAGGCTTCAAAGGCCTACCAAGTTTTGGTCCAAAAGACAAGTCTTTCTAAGGTTGGGCCAATGGCCTTCACTCTATCCAAGTTAGGCCCAAAGGCTTCAAGCTTTCTATACATTGGGCTTAACTTCTAAGGTTCTACAAGAAAGACCTATATTCTTATAACTCCCAAATTGGTCTAGGGCTTATGGTACTTATTCTTAGCCCATCACATCCTTAGTGAATTAGAGGCCTAAAGTCTTATGTCCATCAAGTAGGGCCTAAAGTCTTATGTCCATCAAGTTGGGCCTAAGGCCTTAGTGTCTCTCATAAGCCTTTATACCCAAAAAGCTTGGGCCCTTAATAAACCAATCTTTGGGCTTTCTCCAATTCCATCAAATATTTAACCCAAATTGCTTAGCCCATTATTGTGGCAATCATCCAATATGCCATGTGTCATTCCCTTATGGGCCTCTTGGCTTCTTATCCTCAAAATTAATAAAGCATTAAAAATTCCCCAAAATAATATTACTAATCAATCAAACTCCAAAAATTTCCTTTTTCCTCAAAATTCAATATTGCACTATAATCTTCTAATAATTCTTCTAAAACCAAAGTATACAACATTTTTGCCAACTCAAGTATCCAAAATTGATCTTATTCTCAAATTGCCCAACTCCTAATTAACTAGGATTAAGGCTACTAAGGTCAAGGCCTAGCCTAAGCAGCTTTTTAGACAAGGTGTTACATGTACCGTATGGTATTGGTAGTATCATAGGTAGCCCGCGAGCGAATAACTCCAATCTCATAACTTTGTCACTTTACACTCAATTGGTTTTCTACTAAGCAATGACAAAGTGGTAAAAATAAGACATGCCCCGATTGGCCTGTGGATGGCGCCATACATGCCATAAGGTTATGGTGGTACCACTCGAAGCTTGTGAGTGAAAAATTCCAACCTCAGAACTCTGCCATTCTGCCCTCAATTGGTTTTCTACGAAGCAAGAGCAAAGTGGTAAAACTGTGATGTGCTCCGATTGGCCCGATGATGCTACATACGTACCATATGGTCGTGATAGTACCATAGGTAGCCTGTGAGCAAAAAACTACAACCTTATAACTTTGTCACTTTACATTCAATTGGTTTTTTACTAAGCAATGACAAAGTGGTAAAAATAAGACGTGCTCCAACTGGCCCAGTGATGTGGGGCATACATACCATAAGGTCATAGTATTACCATGGGATGCCCGCGATTGAAAAACTCCGATCTCATAACTTTACCATTTTGCACTTAATTGGTTCTCAACTAAGCAAGGGCAAAGTGGTAAAAATTATAGGTGCTCCGATTTTTCCAGGGATGGGGCATACATACCATAAGGTCATGGAAGTACCATGTGAAGCAAGTGAGCAAAAAACTCCAACCTTATAACTTTTCCAATTTTCCCTAAATTGGTTTTCTACGAAGCAAGGGTAAGTGGTAAAACTGTGACGTGCTTGATTCACCCAGTGATGCGGCATACGTACCATATGGTCATTGTAGTACCATAGGTAGCCTGTGAGCGAAAAACTCCAATCTTATAACTGTGCCACTTTACACTCAATTGGTTTTCTACTAAGCAATGACAAAGTGGTAAAAATAAGACGTGCTCTGATTGGCTCGGTGATGAGGCATACATTTCTGGAAGGAAAATACTCTAACCACAAAAGGATTATACAAAAATAATCCCACAAACTGATGTGGTTTGAAGTGATTCGTCATATTGTAAAGCTACTTTTATTGTAAAATAAATATAACAGATCAGATGAAATCATGTCAGTTTGTAGGATTATTTTGTGTAATTATTTTGTGGACGTAGTAGTACTCTTTTTGGAAATATGAATAGCCTTCAGAAGATCTTTGCATGGGCACAAAGTGGCGTCCCTTTCTTGCTATGACCAAAAGTCTCTTCTTTATCCCTTTATCATTGCTTCTCTTGGGAACCTAAGGGTCTCCTTTGCATGGAGGACATGTGGCACATCCCTTTTGGAGTGACCGAAATTCCAAGCCTTCTACCATCCATTTTATGTCTGGATGCAATGAATCTAAGGAAAAACAATGCTTGGTTGCTAAATGGCATGAAGTGGGCATGCGTCCCTTGACAATCCTGAAATCTTCCTTGTTTTCTTTCATCAAAGATTCTTCTAGAAGCTATCATAATTGGCATGTAGCTCTTCCAAACCGATCCCTTTCTTCATCTTCCTCATCATTACTTCTTCTAGAAACCTTAAAACCTTATGCATGTGTGACATGTGGCCATGTGAAAGTTGGCTTCTAATGGGTTGGGCATGCACTCTAGTAAACCTAACCCTAAGTCTTTCCTTCTTTCCTTTTTGGTCTAGGTGCAATGAATCTATAGGATGAAGCTGCATGATTGCCTAGTGGCGTCATTGGTGTGTGCCCTAGATGAGCCGAAATCCCATGGCTTTCCTCCTTCTTCGCATGACTTCTTCTAGAAGCTTGGAGCTTCATTGCATGAGGGACAAGTGGTGGGTCTCTCTTAGAAAGACAAAACTCCCTTTCCCTAGGAGCCAAAGGGGCGCCTTCCACTCCTTCCCAAACCCTAGTTTAGGCTTGCAAAACACTAAATTCCTATAGGGTTGAAAATTGGCCAAGTGTTGGGCTTTTCCTTGGGCTTGGGCGCCTATTGCACCAACACATAACATAGTTTATGTCAATCTACTACTCTATTCTTATCAAACCATTGGGCTCAAGTTCATTTAGATCAAAATAGAAAAATGAAAAGTAACAAGTAAGAACTTAGCTTAGACCAGGTTATCACAATGGGACCCACTACTTCTTTAATCTTCATAAAAACTTATAATCATATCAACGTACTTATACATCCAAACATATACAATTGGACCAACAATCTTTTGCAAAACTCACTCAAACATATTCACTCCAAGTTTCCAAACATGCTCTTAATATGTAAAGGTCTGTGTTAGATATCACTTTATCACAATAATTGCTTGAATTACTAATCCTAAACATCCGTGATGTGCAGTAACATTTAAATATATTAAATGAGAAATTTTGTAATTAAGCTTGCATGCCTTGAAGCATTATGCAACAGGTAGAAACCTTCAAATACACACAATAACATATTCTCTCTCCTCCCAAAAATCTCTCCCAAAACCCCACCCATCTCCTAAAGATCCTCTCTTCTCCGTCTAGAGGAGGTGTGGGGCTTCGGCACATCCTTCCCTCCTACTCTCCAGAGCTGTCCAGCAAATTTTTTTTGGCTTTTTTTTTTTATTATTGTTTTCCTACTACTTTCCGTCCACCTACGATTGTCATGTGCTATGCCACAAGACTCCTCAGCTATCGATTCTTCAGCTTCTAGAAGAATATCATCATAGGAGTAACACGTGAGTTTCATGTGCGGCCTAAGGCGTGCATGAGATCCATGCACCACCGTGTGCTTTCTGCCGCCACGATCCAACTTCCTTTCTCCAACAATAACACGTGATTCTCATGCTCCTTCACAGCTATTGATGGTTCGCCAATGTTTCAAACTTCCGGTTACTATTTTCCTATGTTTTCGCTTCACCTAACCAAAGATCATGAGAAAGAGGGAGTGAGAGTTTTCTTCAACCAATCCGGACCAGCAAAGTGCAACACAAAACAATCTATTGTGACTTTTGGTCGTAGTATCATAATCCAATTTTCAGATTGCAACAAAACCGCTTGAGGTGGCTTCCCATTGGACAGTAGCCAAGTCATTAGCTCCAAATTCTTTTTTTTTTCCCCTCGCGTTGTATTAACTAATCTAGGATGATTATTAGAGCTTTGCACCCTTTTTTTTTTTGAGAAAAACTGGATACTTCATATTAAAAAAACCCAAGAAGGTTTTGAATACAATGAGGATAATCCTCTACATGTATGGATTCTTCAGAGAGGTCTAATGAACTCTTTGCCAAAGTATCAGCCACTACATTAGCCTGCCTAGGAACATGCTTAACAGACCAAGGACTAACTTGTTCTAGCAACAGCTTCATATCTTGACAAATTAGGTTAGTTGAATTCCAGCTATCCTCCCTACCATTGAGAGCTTTTACCACTGTCATGGAGTCCCCTTCAAGGATAATATTTGAGAGACCGAGTTCAATACAAAACTGAACTGCTCTTAAGGCTGCCAATGCTTCCCCTAGCAATGGATCCGGGAAAGAAGCTCGGGATGATCTGAGAATGCCTATAACCTGTCCCTGACAGCTACTCCAATGCCTACTTTGCAATGAATTTTGTCTATGGCTGCATACCAGTTCACCTTAAATTTACCAAGTGGTGGCTTAGTCCATTGGATAGGGGTTTGAACTTGGTTGCTTTTCTGTTTCTGAGGGCTCCTTGCAGTATGAAACTCTGAGATACATGTAGAGACAAGGTTATTAACTTGTTGTGGGGAGGGAAACTGTGCATCAAAGATCCACTTGTTCCTTCTGGACTAGAGTTGCTTTGTGGTGAATGCCAGTGCTTGATGTTCCTCCTCTGTAAGAGTTGACAAGAGCTGTTCCAGAATCACACTAAAAGGACCCTCAACAATACTGCATTTTTGGAGTTTTCTCGAGCTGTTGCACCACACATTCTGAGCAGCTATACATGTCCAAGAGCATGGGAAGTGGTTTCTGGTTCAGACTGGCAAATTGGACACAAGGGGAAATCAATTACCTTTCTTCTATGCAGGTTCACCTTGGTGGGGAGTATGTCTTTGGCAGCTCTCCAAAGAAAGATTTTGAGGGCATTTGGGACCTGGAGCTTCCAAATGTGATGCCATATTTCTGTACTATGAGATGGCTCTGAGGTTTGTCCAAGCTTTTCAGTATTGAGAGATGTTTGAAGATGATATGCAGATTTCACTGAGAATTTGCCATTTACAGTGCATCTCCAAGTTAGTTCGTCATTGCTTTGGCATGGACTGATATGGATCTTTGGTATGATTGAGGCTTCAACTGGACTTAATAAATCATGGATCAAAGGCATATTCCATTGAAGGGAGTCTTGGTCAATTAAAGAGGCCACCGTAGCCTCTTGGGGCAGAATCCTTGGATAGGATTGAATTTTGTAAGAAGATGGATAAGGGATCCATCTGTCTGACCATATTTTAATACTTTGACCATTCCCTACCTTCCATAGAAGGCCTTCAATTAGTAGAGGTCTTGTTGCTATGATACTTTTCCAAACAAAGGAGTCACCATTCCTTACTTTTGCATTGTAGAAATCTCCTGAAGGGTAGTACTTTGTTTGGAGAACACGTTCTGCAAGTGAAGATGGGTTTGTGAGGAGCTTCCATCCTTGCTTTGCCAAGAGAGCTTTGTTAAAATCTTCAAAATCCCTGAAGCCCAAGCCCCCCTTTTGTTTTGACTTTCCCATTCCCTGCCAACTAAGCCAGTGCGTCTTAGATTTTTGGTCTCTCAAGCCCCACCAGAAAGATTGCATGCTCTTGTTAATGTTCCTAAGGATACACTTAGGGATTAAGAAAATGCCCATGCAATATGTGGGAATTGCTTGGATAACTACCTTTAGAAGGATTTCCTTACCTTTAGAAGGATTTCCTTTCCTTCTTGGGAAAGCAAATTGGTTTTCCAGCTGCTGATCTTGCCTTTGATTTTATCCAGTATATGGTTGAAAGCCCTTGTTTTGTTCTTGCCATCATAGGAAGGCAGATATAAGTACTTCTCAAAGAGACCCAAGGCTTGAATCCCTGCAGAAACCAAGATGGCTTGTTGGATTTCAGGCTTGGTTTTCTTGCTGAAATAGATGGAAGTCTTCCAAAGGTTGAGCCTCTAACCAGAAGCTAATTCATAGGCTCTTAATGTGTTGTGTAATCTAGACCATTCCAAAGCCTGAGCCTTACAGAAGACAAGGCTGTCATCTGCAAAAAATAAATGATTAACAGTGAAGGAGCCACGGGTAATGGGAATTCCAGAGATGAGCCCCTTTTGTTCAGCTTGGTTTAAAGCAAAGCTAAGCATTTCTGAGCACAAGATGAAGAGATAGGGAGAGAGGGGATCTCCCTGTCTAATGCACCTGGTGGGTTTGAAGGATGCTTGAGGAGTTCCATTTAGAATGATGGAATAAGAAACAGTGCCAACACATTGCATAATAAGATCAACCCAACCCTTATCGAAGCCCATCTTAAGCAAAACTGCTTGTAAAAAGGACCATTCTATCATATCATAGGCCTTACTCATGTCAAGTTTGAGAGCCATAAATGCATCATTTTGCTTCCTCATTCTGTTTTGCATGGAGTGTAGTAGCTCATAGGCTACAATAGTGTTATCAGAGATCAACTTACCAGGGACAAAAGCACTTTGTGTTTTAGAAATTAGAGAGGGTAAAATGGCTTTTAGTCTATTTGCAATGACCTTTGCAATGTACTCTATTTTGTAGAGTACATTGCAAAGGCTAATAGGTCTGAAGTCTGAGACAAATAAGGGGGAGTTCTTTTTGGGGATTAAGGCAATAAAGGTGTTGTTTATGGCCTGAAAACCAGTTTTCAAGGTGAGCAAATCAAGAATAGCAGCAACTACATCTTTCCCCACAATAGACCAATGATTCTGAAAGAATAGGGCAGGAAAACCATTTGGTCCAGGAGATCCCAGTGGATTCATCTCAAAAAGAGCCCTTTCAATTTCCTCTCGAGTGTAATTCTTTGTAAGGATGGAGTTCATCTCAGCACTGACACTTGGAGTGAAATTTTCCACAAAGTCTTCTACTCCTACTGGATTGGAGGAGGAAAAAAAATCCATGAAAAAAACCTGAAATTCTCTCCCAATATCTTCACTGGTTGTAAAGCAATCACCATTCTCATTTTCTATTTTAGCAATTAAATTTTTTTTCTTCCTTTGAGTGGCACACTTGTGGAAGTAATTGGTATTTCCGTCACCATCTTGAAGCCATTTTTGTTTGGCTCTCTTGCGCCAAAATAAATCCTTTTCCTCAAGCAAAATGTTCATTTCCTTCTGTAGAATTCTCCTGAGCATTATCCATTCCAGTGTTAGCTGCTTGTAAAGAGCTTAATCTGTTCCTTTTGTGAGCTAGATCCTGCTGGGAATTCCTCCTTGATTCATGGTTCCATTGTCTCAGCTGGAATCTGCACCTCTCAAGGCCCCTTTTGGTCACATCAGCTTTGGTTCCAACTTTGAGAGAACCCTGCCATGCTCTTTTAATAATTTCCTCACATCCCCCCCTCTTGGCCCAGGCAGCCTCATATCTGAATATCCTCTTTATTGGGTTTTGAATTAGAGCAAAAATTTTACTGGAAATCAGGATAGGGTTATGGTCTGAGCATTGGACAGGCAGGGTGGTGACTAAGTTAGTGTCGTAGATGTGTTGCCAAGTACCATTGACAAGGACCCTATCTAGCCTTTCTTTGGTGAACTCTGAGCCCTCTCGGTTGTTACACCAGGTGTATTGAGAACCCTCATACCCAAGATCACCCAAATCACATTCCATTAGTGCTTGTATGAAATCATCCATTTGTTTATTAGGCTTGGAAGGTCCACCCAACTATTCCCCCATGAGAGATGGTTTCATTAAAATCTCCCATAATAAGCCAGGGAGTTTTGGAATCTGATTTTAATAATCTGAGAAGGTTCCAACTTTCTTTCCTCTTTGCAGTCACTGGTTGGCCATAAAAGCCAGTGATTATGCCTTTCTTGTTTGTATCCTTAAGAAGCGTTTGTAAAGAAATATGGCTGAGGGAATAGGATATTAGGTCAGCATTAAGATCATTATTCCACAGCATTGCTAAGCCCCCACTTCTGCCACACAATCCACCACAAAACTGCAATCAAAACCTAGTTTGTTTTGAATTACCTCCATTCTGCTTCTTTTACATTTAGTTTCTATTAAAAAAAAATCAAAGATGGGGACTTGTCTCTCACCAAAAGGTGGAGTTCTCTAACTGTCCGAGGGTTCCCAAGCCCTCGGCAGTTCCAGGAGATGGTGATCATGGGGAGAGGCAGGGCTGTTCAACAGCCTCTGCCATCTTGGTTTGTTTGAGTCTCTTAGAAGCCCTCGTAGGTTTAGAAGGAGCTGCAATCTTCCTTTTCTTTTGCTTGGGTTTACTAGATATTATAGGAATTGAAATCATAGTTACATCAAGACTAGGAGGCTGACTACCTCTGGCCCTTCTTTTCCAGTTTGATTAAAGGTAAGAATTTTTTTGTCCCACTGGCAACTGTGAGTTACAAAGGTCAGGGGGGACTTACACTGTTGTTGACTATAGTAGGAGACATGTAAAGGTCCAGGAGTTGAGTGTCAGTATGCCCCATGCTGACTTTCCCAGCTGCTGATATGGGGATCTCGAGGCAAACTGGGGTTTCCTCAAAAGGCAAGTAGGAGTTACCTCGGGACCTTGCATGCAGTAGGTTGTCAACTTCCTTCCCCTTTTCCTGGAAAAAGTCTGGTTGCGTTTGTACCTTTGAAATAGACTCCAGTGAGACAGCTGTATCCTGTCTAGTATTATTCCCGCCCAAATCAAAATCCTGCCCCTCGGAGTTGCCTTGCCAACCTCCAACTGGTTCTCCCCTTTCTTGTTTGCTATTTCCAGGTGGGGGGTGGTGGTGTTTTGACACTAGATTGGCCCTGAGCCAAGGTTCATATTGCTGTTGAAATCCCTCGTGTGATCTACCATCTGAGACCTGTCCTAAGCAGCCTAAACTCGAATGCAACAGTAAACCACAGTGAAAACAAAAGGATGGCAACCGCTCATATCTGAATGGAATCCAGATACGTGACCCCTCCATATTTATAAGCCTTCCTCTTGGCAGTGGCTTGGAGATGTTTAGCAATACCTTAACCTGTAGAACACCACCCCATGCTCTACCTTTGTTATCCACATCCACCACCAGTACTTTCCCCACACTAGCCCCAAGTTTCTCTCCTATGCTTTTATTCATACTAGCAAAGGGGAGGTCATGGAGCTGGATCCATAAAGGTTTGAGAGAAAAATCTACATCCTTTAGTGCAACCCTTCCTGCACACTCTTTAAGGCACACCAGGTACCTATCGAAGGACCATAGTCGCCCCGCTAGAACCCTTGTTTTAACATTAGTATCAGCAAACTCGATAAGGAATTTGTTCCTGGCTATCTCCTTAAAGGTCAGGTCCCCTTCGGCTTTCCATACTTTCGTGATGGTAGCTTTGAAGGCCCCTCTGTTTACTTCCTTGTCTAACACCACCAATGTAACCAAGCAGGCTTGGCTTACTTCCCGTGATAACAAAACCTCTTCCTCTGGAAAAAGGATTTCTTGTTGTTCTTCCTCTGTTAACTTGAGCCCCTTGCAAAGATGAGAGAGCTCCTCTTCCATAACTGACGCACGAAACCCTTTCTACCACACTCTACCAATCGGAAGATCAAAGAGACAAAGTCTCCATGTTCCTAAGAGCATAGATATGTTATATATATTATGCTTGTTTAATATATATATGTTTATATATATATATATATATTATGCTTGCTTTGAAATAAATAAATAAAAACCTTCAAATGAGTGCAATGTTATACTTTTGATCTACAACATTTTTGGTTGGGCTGTTTGATCTTCTATTTCTTGCTCTCTTTAGTTTCTCTGTTTAATGATGCACAAAATAAGGGAAGAGGACTTTCGAAAATCGGACCATTGGGTATATTAAATAAATTACAAAAACTTATTTAAAAAATATTATTTTAATGTTCTAACCAAATATTAGAGCATTAAATGAACTCTTTTGTACGAAAATCAAAGCCAAGATGTCTAGATCCCAAACTTGCAAATGCAAA
Organism: Juglans cinerea; assembly: GCA_961763995.1. Taxonomy (NCBI): domain Eukaryota; kingdom Viridiplantae; phylum Streptophyta; class Magnoliopsida; order Fagales; family Juglandaceae; genus Juglans; species Juglans cinerea. Next base: position 18,650,365 of record CAUIVZ010000014.1, read on the forward strand.
TAATTTACTTCAATCCTGAGCATTATTCAAGCAAACAATTTACACCTAAAATGCAAATAATTTTCTGGAATAAGTGTTCTACGATCACATTTCATTGGACCTCTTATACGAGTATCCTTCTCTGCACGTTAGCACTTATCATTTCTATGTCCTTTTACATTCCCATCAACGAAGAACCAAACACAATTGGGTTGGGGGGGGGGGGGGGGGGGGGGTGGCAATCCAGATGCTGAAAACGGTCTGTAAAAAACAAACATCACATAACATAACATAAAACGATAATAAAACTTCCTTCCCGAGCCACAGAACTCCATCCACGCAACCACCAAGTATACCCAGAGTCAGTAAGAAACCAAGCTATAGAAGGCTCAAGAAAAATCTTTCCGCTAAATTTGCAACAGCAGCCCTCGAATTATTATATAAATAAACTACTTGGGGCCAATGTCCTTCAGAGCACAAATCTGCTCCTCTCCCATTGCGGACATAACACTGACAACCAGGTCCTTGCCATCGGCAAACCCATCCTTGATCTGCACATACAAATTACATTTGAGAAATGCTGTCAATCACCAATAGGAATAAACAGAATGTGAGGTAGAACATATAGATGACACTACAAAACAAAACAAATCTTCACCTTCCAGGGGCATGCACCCATTAGAAAGCAATTAGTGAGGAAACAATATGACAAAATGTAACAAATGGCAGTAAATTTGCACCTTCACGTTTGCCATGCCGTGAAAAATAAGATGCAACAGTACAAGATTAATCTTAGGAATTGAAATGTAACTCCGACAAACCTGGGTCAACAAATTGTCATCGGTCGGCAGTTTCAGATCATCCTTTGTGTTCCCATTTTCAGTCAGCAAACTCACCTAAACAGCATTTAAATAATCAAATGACCAAACTTCAAAGAAAAATGAGTTAAGAAAAGTAATAATCAAAGAAAAAAAAAACCGTACAAATCCATCCTCGGAGATATCAATCAGCTGGTAGTCAGTACGATTAACATGGGGAACCTGTGTACAAATAGAAAAACATTTTACCATACAGAACATATTCTATAACAATTAAAGGGATTTCATCAAATTTGGAGAAAATAAGAATATAAATAAAATTTTTGCATACATCACAGTTATGGGAAGATGGAACAATATCTTCAAGTTTCTTGCCAGTGAAAATATCAATCCCGACGAAGTGGCACTTAGCATGACCATGCTTGCCAGTCTTGGAGGTGGAAACTTCAACCACCTGTCACAAGAAACATTCATTATACATCAGCTCATAAAGCCACCATGAAAATTCATCATGCCTCAATGTATCATGACTCCCAAGTTTTCATCCATATTAAGTACTAAACCAGTGCATGCCGCATGGGGCCATATAGTAGGAACCTATAGCTCCCTTCCAAGTTTATTGACCAAGATACCATCCAGTCATCATTGATATAAAATAACATTACAACTTTTGAATACAACCAGATCAATAAACTAAAAAAAATCCTAGGGCAACAGACAAAGAAATGCTTATATCTCTGTATCCAATATCACATATGGGTTCATCTTTGGTTCGGATGTGGTGTAGAGCAAGGCTTTACACCATCCAATGGGAGGCTGGTGTCCAAATGACTGGTGCAGTACAGTAATACTTCCAAATGAAGTCCAAATGTGTTAAACCCACAAATGGCTTCAGACCAAACTGAATGAGACTGCTGCTCCACCACTCTTGGCATGCCGAACGCCTGCTCTGCGACTCCAGTGCCTGAATCCGGTCACAATATTTCTCTTATCGTGTCTCCCTCTTTCGTCTTTAAGGCAAAAATAGGTTGAAAACTATAGGTCTCAGAATAGGTATAATTATGACATTTCCTTCAATGAATCAGCAACCAAATAGGAAACATAGCAAAATAAAGATGAACTGACAGTATTTTTTTTAGATCATTGTAAATGCATGAATGGAAAATTATCAAAAGCTTTTTTTTTTTCAAAACTTAGGGTACTTTTGGGTAATGATATGAGATGAGAAATTCTCAAAACTTATAAAATTTCTCACAATTTCCTTCCCAAACATCACTCAAACACAAAACACTTTTCAATTTCAAACTTTCAACTTCTTCATCTAATCATATTCCAATCATTACAAGTTTTACAAACTTAAAAAAAAGAGAACAAAAATTAATACAACTTTTTGAAGCTTCAAAAAAAAAATAGTATTAAAAAAAATATATTCAAACAATTTTTTTAATTTATAACATTTTTATTCAATTTTTTCTCTCCTTTTCCATAACCCAATAAAACATCTTAACTCAAACTATTTCACTACTAATCAAAAAATTATGATATACTTTAAGTGTCCAAACGAGCCCCTAATCTTCCTGTTTATAGAAAAACCACAAGCAATGATGAAGATAATGGAGGGAAAAATTTGTTTTGACGAGGCAAGAAAGGAAAAAGAGAAAGAAGTAGAGATATGAATAGCAACCAGGCCACGAGTGAGAGCCAAGAAAAGCATCAGAGAAAGCAGGCAGGTTGACCCATTGAATTCGATATCCGTGCACATTACCATTTGCCTTCATTCTTTTGTAATCCAAAGCATTGGCTTATTGAATTCGGGTCTATCAATACTCCATAACAGAGCATACAAAGGTTTCATATTCAAAAAACTTTGTTTCGAAAAAGGCAAATAATAAATAGACAAGAAACTGAAAACCCTGCATACAACAAACAGCAACCTAGGAACCAAGATTCAGACTAAGGATGGATGTAGCCAGAAGTAGTTCTTGCACATTGTTAGCTTCTATAATCTTAAAACTGGTAATTATAGAAACAAGGAGAGTCCTCTTTAGGGTTTCTCTCTTTCTCTCTCTCCTAGAAGCATTCAATGAAGAAAAGGTAGCTTGCGTTTCTCTGAAGAGCAACAGTGGCACGGGAAGACGACATGTAAGTTTCTAACGTGTCGTCACCTTATTGGTGGGTGTAAAATGGGAAGAGCACCACATCCGACTGAAGGTTTTTTCATCACAGATTTTAGAGGTTTATGATGAGCCATTACTTAGCTCTTAATACGCGATAAAGATGACCTGCGGATTTTGAGTTGTAAACATATAATCCGACCAATAATTTTAACTAAACTGATTGTTTTACTTCCGAATGTGTGGAACACATGTCACCAGCTCTAGCACAAAAGATAACGGCATGGACAAAATAGAAATTCAGCACGCACATCAAATCCAATGGGAAACCAAAATACTCGACAGAAACTCTAATCTAATCTGAACTTCAAGAAGAAAAAAGCAGCTAGTAGTAACAGGAAAATAACCAGATAAAAATTATGTTAAATGAACATTTTTAAGATTTGGGGGCACCCAAACGAATCAGATCCAAATTAACCGCGAGAAAATGACATTGCAACTATTCAATCTGAGGCCGTGAAATCAAATTCGGAATGAAATCTTAAAAAAAAAAAAAAAAGAGATTTTCTCGGGTTCACAACTCTGACCTAGATCTGCTCAAAGTATAGACTACAAAGCAACCATCGAGATCTCAAAGAAACATACATGTGCATACATCCAGTCCAGAAATCAAACCTAAATCATAGAATTCGGTTAAAAACATATTTTTTTCCATGATTTGATTTTTCAACATGAATAAGACGGCTTATCTATCAAATTGAATCTCAAGACCTAGAATTTTTACAAGATATGCTTTCCTGTAAAATTAGTTTGCTAGGAAACAAAAAAACAACCGATATAAGAAAGGGGCAAAACCTTGCAAGGGCGGGCCTTGATGACGATGTAGCCGTTCTTACGAATGGTACCGGCCTGCTGGGGATAGGTCTTGGAGGCTCCGGCATCGGCCTTGGACTCGAAATGGTGCTCCTCACTGTCCGACATGGTTTTTTTCTTTTTGCCTCCGACTCGCTCTCTCGCAATACACCAGCTCAATTCGATTCAGAGACTCGGATTTTCAGCAGAAGAGCCACGGAGTGAGGCGGAGAGGACGATGAAGATTATATATATGGATGAATGCGTGTAAATATTGGTCTCTCGCTCATTGTCGCACATGCTCTTTCTAGGGTTTCATGGTGGTCCCCAATTGGCTACGAACCGTTGGATTATGGGGTGTGGCGGTCGGGTTTTCTTTTGGATAATAATGCGAGATCAGCGTTTAATGGACGCTACGAATCTATGATTTATAATAGAGTTTTCCCTCTCATCATATTCACTTATTACATTTTTTTTTTATTTCTTTTTAAATTTTTAATTTTTTTTTAGTTTTATTAATTATAAACTATTTCTTCTACTCATCGTTCACGCACCACACATTTAATAAGAAACCAAAATTATATATAATATGTGGTATAAAGATGATGAATGCTATATATTTCTACTTAATTGATATGTGATTTATCATTTTTATTTTTTTATTTAAACACATATATTTAATTATTAAGATAAATGAAAAAAATAATAAATTAAATATTAATTATGTGAAGGTACGTGCGTAAGACTTCTATTTAGAATTTTACTATCCAAAGACTTGGATTGTGGGCTGTGCCATGATAATTTAGGATTGTTTTCCTTTTTGAATTATTTTTTATAAATTAGAAAATTTCTATTTCTAAAGTTGGTATATAAAACACGTAAAATAAAATATTTATATGATATAATTTGAATGATGTACTCTATATACCGACTTTTTTTTTTATTCAAAATTTGAACTTCATTTCAGAGAGGTACTAAAGACCTCAAATTTGAGAACAAGATAGTTGATCCACAAAACAGATATGTTCAATAAAAGAAGGAACATTATGCCACTATAGTTGCATCTGAGAATGATTCCAAGCTTGTCGAGCTAGATGATATGTTGCAGCATTTGATAGGCGACCACAATGTTGAAACTTGCACTCCCCAAAGCTCTGCATAAGTCTTCTAATTTCAGTAATGATTGTTCTTATAGTTGTGTAAGAAACTGCTTCATTGTTGACCTCTTCAACCAAATGTTTGCAATCACTCTCAACCTCTAGTTTTTGAATTCCAATATTTAGATAGAATTGCAATCCCCTCAACACAGCTGTGGCCTCTACAATTTCTGGTTCCAAAAATTCCTCTTCCCCTCTACTAAGAGCCATCAAAACAGATCCTTGAGCATCTCTAAGAATGGCCCCGAGTCTAGTTTTATTTTGATTAAAGAACAAAGCACCATTACAGTTTAGCTTGAACCAATTAGCTCGAGGAGGGGACCACCTGTAAATCAAAAACTTGGAGAGACCTTAGATCTGCAAACCAGCTGACTGCATACCCTTCTTTGAAAAAACAAAATCCATAACATGCATGGGTGTTAGATTAACAAGTTCATGGATCATTTTGTTCCTTCTAAACCAAAAACCCCATGCCATCAAAATAAAATCAGCAAAGTCCTCTTGAGCTTCCCCTGCAGAAATCTGCATAGTAGTAGCCATGAAAGAGGAAAACTGGTTGAACTGTGGAAAGTTAGGAAACTTTCTCACCCAATGTTCATGAATGGAAGGACAAAAGAATAATGCATGAGCTAAATCTTCAAGACTATTATCACAGAAACAGCAAGCCCCATTCACTTCCATTCGTTTACTCAACAGATTAGCTTTCGTAGGAAGTATTTCCTTGCAAGCTCTCCAAGCAAATATCTTGACTTTGTGAGGGATTTTTAGTGTCCACAAGCCATTTCAGAACTTCTTTGTGACAACCCCATAGGATGTTTCCCCCACATTTTCTGTAGAAAGTGACTTGAAAAACCTATATGCACTTTTAACACTAAAACAACCACTTCTTTCATGCTCCCATACCCACATATCATCTTCATCAGAGTAACTAGGATGCATCTTAAGAATAGTCTCAGTAATTTTTGGATTGAAAAGAGATCTAACCTTAGGCAAGTTCCACCATTTGGTATTATAATCAATCAAAGATGCTACCTGTCCTTCCAGCTCCTCATCCCATCTAACCTGTTGAGGATTATGCACCAGAATTTCCTTCCTTAATTCTCTAAAACCTGGCAGCCATACATCATCAAGAATATGAATTCTTCTTCCATTCCCTACATTCCATCTTCCACCTCTTAAGAGTAGCTTCTTAGCTTCCCAAATTCCTCTCCAAGCATAAGAGGGAGAGTTACCAAGTTGAGCCTCGAACAGATTGCCACTTGGGAAGTACCTTACACTGTAGATTTTATGGAATAGAGATTCTTTATATTGCAGCAGCCTCCACCCCTGTTTAGCTAGCAATGCCATGTTAAAAATCTCCAATTCTTTGAAGCCTAGACCCCCAACAGATTTAGGACTGCACATCTTATGCCAACTCACCCAATGAATCTTTCTCTCATCATTTCTTTGCCCCCACCAAAATTTTGCCATCATACTTTCAATATCAGCACACAGTTTAGAAGGGAGTTTGAAACAACTCATTGCATATGAAGGGATAGCAAGAGCCACAGCTTTGAGAAGTACTTCCCTACCCCCTTGAGAAAATATGTGACCTTTCCAACCTTGGAGTTTTAACCAGACCTTTTGCTTAATTTCAGCAAAAGCAGCCTGTTTAGATCTACCAACCATAGAGGGCAAGCCTAAATACTTATCATACTACTGGAGCTGAGAAGAACCCCATAAGTCCATAATAGCTCTCTTATGGACAACATTCATATTCTGATTGAAAACCATGGCTGATTTATCTTGGTTGATGAACTGACTCGAGGCCGCCTCATAGAGTTTCAGCAGCCTTAACAACTTGAGGTTAGTCTCCACACTAGCATCACAGAAAATGAGACTGTCATCAGCAAATAGAAGGTGATTCAGTTTAAGGGCACCTCTACAAACTTGAATTCCAAAAATTGCATTTGAACTTGCTGCTTGCTTCAATAATCCAATCAGGCCTTCTGTACATAACATAAACAAATAAGGAGAGATAGGATCTCCTTGTCTCAATCCCCTCGAAGGGATAATATGACCTGTTGGAGATCCATTAATAAGTATGGAAAAAGAAGCACTTTGCACATATCTCATAATCAGTTGTATCACTTTCTCATGAAAACCCAATTTGCATAAAACAGGTTGAAGAAAATGCCATTCAACCCTATCATAAGCTTTACTCATATCAAGCTTAAGAGACATAAACCCTTTTTTTCCCCTCTTTTTCCTCCTTAGAAAGTGAAGAACCTCATAAGCTACTAAAACATTATATGTTATTAATCTACCAGGCAGAAAAGCAGATTGGGTTTCTGAAATCACAGAAGGCAGCACTTGCTTAACTTTGTTAGCAATAACTTTTGACATCAATTTGTATATAACATTACAGAGGCTAATGGGTCTTTAATCATTAACTTTAATGGGATTCTTCTTCTTAGGAACCATAGTTATAAAAGTATGGTTCAGTGCTTGGGGGAAAACACCAGAGTTAAGAGCATTGAGGACAACATTAGCAATAGAGTTACCAATTTGGGGCCAAAATTTGTGAAAGAACAAAGGAGGTAGACCATCAGGACCAGGGGCCTTCGAGTGATGCATTTCTTTTAAGGCTCTACATACTTCCACTATAGAGTATTTTTTAATAAGATTTTCATTCATTGCTTCAGTGACCTTAGTATCAATTCTGTCTATAACAGCAGCAGCATTACAGGGCCCCGCAGAGGTAAACAAGGAAGTAAAGTAATTTATAATAAGGTTATTACACTGCTCCCCTTCATGCCAACTCCCATTTTCATCCATAAGTTTGACAATGCAATTCTTCTTTCTTCTTTGTGAAGCCTTAGCATGGAAGAATTTGGTATTATGGTCACCTTCAGCTAGCCATAGAGCCCGAGATCTTTGTTTCCACAAAATTTCTTCCCTTGCTAACCATGTTTATACTTCCTCAGAAGCAACCTTTATACCATCTGAGCTTAAAGAAAGAGGATCCCTTTGTTGTTCTGTCTTCAATCTTAGTCTTGCCTCTTGCAATTTAACTTGCACTCTCCCAAAATTTGCTTTATTCCAAAGTTTCAGCTTCGAGGAACAATCATTAATGGACTGCATGACTCCTAAAAGATCATGGTGGCCTCCTTGTATACTCCAAGACTCTTCAACAATCTGAGAACAATCTTTGTCTTCCAACCACATAGCCTCAAACCTAAAAGGTTTAGGCCCCTTTCTTCTATATTGGCTTCCAAAAACATCAATCCAGATTGGCAAGTGATCAAAATATGAAATCGAGCCATGAGTTACTCTATTCCTTTCAAACATATTGCACCATGCCTGATTTCCCATGAACCTATCCAACCTTTCAAAAATTGAAGCTGAACCCCCTCTCTTGTTGCACCAAGTAAAATGAGGCCCTTGAAATCCCAAATCCTTTAAATAACACACCTCTAGCACTTCTAAGAATTCCTTAATTTGATGGTCAGGTCTATCTCTTCCTCCCCATTTTTCTTCTTGTGAAAGTATTTCATTAAAATCTCCAAAAACAAGCCATGCTTCTACTCTAAACAAACGTTTTATTAAATTCCAAGTTTCACATCTTCGGGACACCTCTGGTTCACCATATATCCATGTAATAAACTATTTCTTTGAATCTTCCTCAATTACAGCATCAATATGAGAAAGAGAATAACTGAGGATAGTCAACTTAACTTCTGCCTTCCATAGGAGGGCCAGACCCCCACTATGACCAGCAGCTTCAACAGTCAAACAGTTAGCATACTGTAATTTAACTCTACAAGCTTCCATCTTTGTAGCTCTAAGTTTTGTTTCTTGTAAAAACAAAACTTCGGGATCTTCCTTTCTGATCAGATCATAAATAGTACGAATAGCACGAGGGTTCCCAAGCCCTCGTGCATTCCAACTTAAGAGTTTCATTGCTCTCGGTGGGGCTGTTCAACAGCCACCACCGATGGTAATTGTGAAGCCTCAACAGTTGCCATAGTCAGATCAACCTTGTTCTTCAACCTCTTCGACATTCTTGGTGCCTCACTATCACTAATGTCAATTAGAGGTCGTTTGCAGCCACTATCCGCATCAAGACAGGTGGAACTATTGCCTTGGGACCTTGCAATACGCTTCCATGCATGGGTTCTATTGTTCTGTTGGTTAGGCATGTGCATGGGAGTGAGTTCTTTTTTCCTTCCTCCTGATGTACGCACACACTTCCCTTCATCAAATACAGGAATACCCCCTCCACATCAACCTTCTCAGGGACCTTTTTCAAACAATTAGCATTTATCCATGCAGATTTTTTGGCTAAAACTTCTCCACTATCAGGTCCCGAGGATAACGCCTCAAAGCTGATATTTTGAGATGGTGGAAAAATAACTGAATGATTAGCACTTAATCCTTTCAAATCGGGAGGATTAAATCCGCAATTTAAAGGCTTCGTGATTTCCTCAGGATCAGGGTTGTCCCTCATAACTACTTTTTTAGGGTTGTTCATACCATCTCCGGTAACCACAGCAGGTTGCTCCGATGACCTTCGCATCTCCTGTTGCTGGAAGAAACGACTTCGCATAGTACTCCCATCCTCTTCTTGATATCCCGCTCTCAGCCATGGCCCATAAGGGAAATCAGAAATAGTCATATTACTCATCGAATCTGTCCAGTTCTCACAGTCACGATGTAAATGCCCCATCTTTCCACATAAATAACATAGATTAGGGAGACGTTCATAGGAAAATCTTACCCAAATGGGTTCAGTTGATCCTATACAAACCTTCTTACCACGTAACAAAGGTTTTGATACATCCATGCAAACCCTGATACGCATAAACTCCCCCCATGCCAATTCATCTTGTTCTAGACCCACATCAATAACCTTACCCAGGGCCTGGCCAATGCATCTCCCCATAGCAGCATTACGGATCATAACTAGAAGATCATGGATACGAACCCAGAACAAAGCCTTTGTAAAATGAACTTGGTGAGATTGTTGAAGCCCCTCCACCTTACTAGTTAGCACAAGTTGCTTATCAAATGACCATGGCCCATCTCGTTTCACACGATCCTTGTCTTTCATGTCATCAAACTCTGCTAAAAACAACGTAGGATTCAAATCACGGATAGTGACCATTTTAACTGGACACCATACTCTCTTCATGGTAGATTTCAGTGCTTCCTTGTTAAAATGTTTTGAGGTTAAAAATCTGAATAACAAGCAACGTTCAGCCCTAATCAAAGCTTCTTCCACCGCATTCTCCTTCACAACAATCACTTCTTCCTCTTGTTCCGTCAACGAGAGACGAGCACATAAGTTCTCGATGCTGTCTGCCTTGCTAAAAATTCTCTCACAGAAAAACTCAAAAAATAAGTCGTCAAGGAGACCATACAAACCTGCACTCAGCAGGAGAGAGACTTCTACGAAGAGAGGAAAAAAAATTATATTTGGTCTAAGGATTCTTTATGCTACTCTATACACCGACTTAAAATATAATAACTCTTACAAATTATATTTAGTTAATGAAAAACTCCACTTGCAAGCATATGGGTATAACACACTGCTCACATATGATATAGTAAAATTTGATTTGTAAAAAGGTTTAAAATCAATTTTTATGCAAATCACGTTCTGCAATATTAGTAATTAGAGGGTGTGTTCGTCGTATTGGCTTGTATGTAAAATTACTCTTAACCAAAAAATAAAAAATATTATTTGCTGGCTTCAAGAGTACTCCTTTTGTACTGGTAATATGATATGACTTTATTTATAAGAGAAATTTAAAAAAATGAGTTTTGCAAATACAAATTAAATATTGCAACATCATTAGATGATGTATCAGTAGATGGTAATATCAGTAGATGATGTATCATGTCCACGTTTTCAAGTAGATAGACTCTTAAAAATTTTTTTTAGCTATATTTGTAAAAGAAAATTTCTATTTTCAAGCTGATGTGTGGAGCAAAGCTAATGAAGTGCTTACACGATATAATTTGATTTAGAAGATAAATTTTAAAATTTAAATCTTACACAAATCAAATTTTACCATTTAAATGATATGAATGATGTGTTCTACACAGTCAGATTCAGAATAAAATAACTCCTTGTAAAAAATATCAAACAAACATATCTATTCATTTATTTATAAAAAAAAAAAAAAACACAATACAATACTTCTACTTGCATTTTGGTATGAAGGACATGTCCTCCACTCTGCATTTAAATTATTTTGCAAGCCCTTGTGGAGGACACACCTTTATACTGTTAATATGATATAATTAACTTCTTAAAAATCAAATCCAACTATGTCAGCGGTGTGGAGGGTATTGTAACACCTCATCCCTCTAAAACTTGTAAAGTTGGAGGAACCAAATTCTACTAACCCTAAAACATGCATTTTTTGCGCCAGACATAATAAAACTTTCACTGAATAATTTATTATTAGAAATCTCTCAAAATAAACATTTATTCTATGACACTTATAGAAAAAAAAAATTGTCTATCTTGTGCTATGCATTTCGAAAACATAAATAATTTATATGTAAAGATAAAGTCAAAGTCTTCTCTTAAAGCCTCTAGCCTTATTGTCAATGTCGTCTTTCTGGATAGCATCCTCAAAACATTCCTCACCTGGGATTCTAAAGATTTAAAAAAAAAAAAAGACTAAAATGAGTCGAATACTCAATAAGAACCACATCATGCAGTATACATAGGATTTTTCATTTAATATTATCTTTATTTGAAAGACTTACCTTTAAGCATTAATAAAACACTTACCTCAGAGTATAAAGAGAATAAAATAGTTATTTATGCAACCTTAACCATTAACTTTCTTTTGTTACCTTAACCTCATCCTTAGTGATCGTTTATACACTGTTAACCCCCTTGTGTTAAGGTTAGTGACCCTTGCGATCAATAGTTTTACCCGTAGGTAGTGGGATAAAATCAAACCTCAGGAATATGTCATCACTAAGTGTACAGCTACGGATGCATTCTGACATTGCCATTCGTCCCAACCTCAAGGCACCATCCTCATACTTAAATGGCAAGTTCATTAACCTCATCAAACACATGCAATTATACCATTTATTTTCTTTTTTTTTTAATCTTGCCTTACCTTTCATTCTTTTAAAAAAAATAAAATAGATAGCCATACTATATAGTATTCTGTCACACATAATAAGTCTTGCAGTTCTAAAAATCATATAAAATTGCTAATCATAAATAGGGATTGTGAAAAGGGCTATCAATGAAGGGCTAATACATATATATATATATATATACACACACACATACATACATATATATATATATATACTTCTTCTAAAACAGTTACTACATATATACTTTTGGAAAAATACCTTACAGTTTACTATAAAGTGATGTGTAGAAGAACATGATCATAATTACTTACCTTGGACCTTGTGAAGTTGAAGCTAATCGTGCATGTCTCCAAATCTTTAATCTGAACCTATAATAGTTTAAGCAATTGTGTAAACTTTCTTAATTGTTAAAAATTATGTGTGATATACTTCACATGTGACTTCTCGGGATATCTAAGTCCCTTGGTTGTTACTGTTCATCGCCTATCACTATGTTTACTTGGTACATTGCTTATCAATCATTGGCTAGCTAGGTGCAATGTTCATCGAGCAATACTTGCTCGGTTTAGTGCTTACCGAGCAATACTTGCTTGGTTTTAGGGTTGTGTGTTGCTTTAACCCTAGTCCCATGTGAACTATCTCTGCTTTTTGGTTTATAATAATATGCCATGATATGCTTATGGTTTTAATGCATCTAGTGAAAGAATGAGTATTTACCTAAGGCAAACCGAAAACACACAAGGAAAAGATGAGGCCAAGAGGGTTAGGGTTTGTAACCCTAGTTCCACGTGGCTTGAAGGCAGTTTAGGAGATACTCCAACAAGCCTCGATGGTTGAGACATACAATGGAAGTGGTTGATGGACATGGTGCCATAATGGTGGTGTTGGGGGTAATCGGTGGTAGTGGATCTACCATTAGAATTTTTCTTATTGTAATTATCACTGATTGAGGTCCCCTACATAGTCTCAATCACTCCCAGTCCTATCTTATTTCTTTTTAAACTTCAAACTTGCGTTGATCATTAACTAAGTTTCCTTTGAAATACACTACCATTTTTCATATGGAATTCTTCCGGTTATTAGAAACTTAGCCACTGACCGAGTTTAATTCTATGAAGTCAGTGATCGACTTTGAGCTGAATGCATTGTGGACACCTCCTCCCAATTTCTCTCTCTATATATATCTCTTCCCTCTTCAAGCCACTACAACCTTCCTATTTCCCTCTCAATATTTATTCATTGTCACCGCATCATTGTTGCAAACCTCCCCTGGTAGCCTCCATCCACGTCACAATCACAGCCATATTTGGTACCTCCATGGACAACCAATTGCACGCTCATCCTCCAACGCACAACATAAGCTCCCTCAGTAAGGCTCTCTCTCTCTCTCTCTCTCTCTCTCTCAAATCCTCCCTATCTCCTGGCCTCTCCCTCTAGTTCACGTAACTCTCTCTCTGCACATTATTTTTCCCTCATCTCAGTGTTGTAACTTATCCCCTCTCTCTTTGTTCCCTCTTTAGATAACCAAGTTACAAATAATACCCATGCCTAGTTAGTATTAACCAAATGATGTATTATTTAGGATGATTTCGTACAATAAAATAGAGAAAATAGACATTTAGATATGAAAATATTTGTAAATTATTGGAGAAATTATGTGAAAATCAGAGTATTTGGGGAGTGACGAGATTTTAGGGTTTCAAGGATTTTAGTATTTTTAGGATATATAGGTTATTTTAGTATTTTAGATTTTAATTTCAAAGTATGTATTTGATTAGAGATATATGCAGATTATGTGCCTATTTTATAGATGATCAATTTCATGCCAAAAAATATTGGAAAGCGTTACGAGGTAAGTAGCTTGATAATAAATTATGACTAGTATATGTTAGCTAGTTATGATTTTGGCATGGAAGAAATATGAAGAAATCCCCCAAAAGACTTGATATTTTGGCATGAAAGAAATTATGACTTTTATATATGTGTTTGTTAATGTTCTAGCATAATAGGATATGATTTTTTTATGTTGCATGATTTTGTTTTAGCGTGAAAGTTAAAGTTTGAAAGAATTGTCACAAAAATCAAGAATTTTAGCCTTAGTGTGATTCGACCTATGCTTGGTTCTTGTAGCTATGTTGTGTTTTAAATTTTTCTATTTTTTAGAAAAGCACTTCATTTCATAAAGGCATAACACCTCGAGATAGGTTACAATAGTGTTGATCAATGAAAATTACATTCTCAATGATAGAAGGTACAATATTCCACCAAATAAACATATCTTCTATGGACCAGGCATGTCTTGCAAGTCGATGGGCAGCCTCATTTGTGAATTTGCTGCTATGTTGAATACTGCACTAAGGAAAATTTTGCATCAAACCTGTTACTTCTGCTACCACAGATCGTATAGCTGCATTGGACTCAAATGAGCTGTTAACCTCTTCTGCTAGAAACAAACAATCACTTTTGATAATCAGCTTAGGAATACCCAAACTCATGCACAATTGAAGTCCTCTCAATAATGCCACAGCTTCAACTTATTCTGGTTCCAGAAAAACAGTTTCCACTCTACTAGCTGCCATAAGTACTTCACCCATATGGTTCCTCATAACAACACCCATACCAGCGTTGTTTAAATCAAAGAAGAGAGCCCATCAATATTTAGCTTAAAAGAGTCTTATGGAGGGGTGACCATCTATACACCAAGTTTTTAGAATTATGAAGCCCCAACTGATGCCTAACCATAGCACTATGCAACTTCATTGTAAAAGCAAAGCCAATAACTTGCTGAGGTGGTAAAACAACCTGTTCATGAACCATCTTGTTCCTTTTGAACCAAAAAGCCCAAACCATCAAGAAGAAATCAGCCAGTTCCTCAGTAGAGCCTTTGAATAGAATATCCATTGCAGCAGTGATAAAAGATCTGATTTGGCCTCCATTTTGAAAGACAGAAAACCTACGCATTAAAAAGTCATGGATGAAAGGACATAATATCAACACATGCCTCAAGTCCTCAATTGGATGTTGACAAAAACAACATTACCCCTCAATGTCCAGTTTTCTAATTAGATAGTTGGATTTAGGACAAAATTTATGTTAGGAATGTAAATTTTGGAGTTAGAATGTGAAATCCTTAAGTTAAGGGTGAGATGGTCATTTTTCCACAAGTAAAGGAGTAAAATTGTAATTTTACTTTGAGTTAATAATTTTATATTTCTATGTATACTAGTAAGGAATAGTTCTCATTATTTTGCGCTTTAATTCGTCACACTACGATCATTGTTGGTTAGCCGCTAACTTACTTTTAGGATATTTATGTGTGTATGGTGGTAAGAGAAACCATCATTTATGCTATTTATGCATATGTACATGTTACATTATGCCATGCCATGATTTACTTCTAGTACATATTTATCTGTTGTACGTTATGCAAGTTTATCTTTTACGCATCATGTTATGTCATATAACTAGTCTCATGTGCACGTAACGTCATGTCAAGTTGTGTCACTTGTCGTTTCATTTAACGCCACATCATGTCATAAGTTTGGAGTTCGTCACGAAAAACAGTATTTTCAAGTCAGTTGAGTCTTTTACGTTTATCATGACCCCATGTGCTGAGATCGGGTAATATCGTAGTGGAACTCCATTGTTCACACTAGAGTGTTTAAATTAGTGTGAAATTTCCTGAGTTGACAAAGTATTGTCAACAGGCTTTGGATGTGGCTTAAGTAACTGGTCGCTGGAACGAAGTCAGGCACCAACGCTGATGGTGCCAAACCACTATTCAATTTCATGTTATATGCACTCGTGCAGGTGCAGATACCTATCACAGGATGCGTACATAACATACTCAAAGGGGGTGCAGATACCCTTGGTGCGATGCGTATGTTAACGTTCTCACAGCTCTTGTAGATACCTGTGATGTGATACGGCATTGGCAAGGGCACTGGGCTCAAGGGGGCCTGTGTAGCATCCATAGTTCATGTTTAATTAAGCAGTTATTATGGGATCAAGATACCAAGTTCATGTTCATTTCACGTTTAGTTTAGTTTTGTTCATGTTCCTTTCCGAAAAAAAAAAGTTCATGTTCATTTCGCGTTCAGTTCATATCAGTTCAGGTCATGTCAACTCATGTTATGTTAATTTCCAAGTCATGTCACGTCCATGCATGTTCACGTTAGCATTCATGTTTTTACTGTCATGCTTGCATTTGTACACTACTAATTAAAGTTATTTGTTAACTTGCTAAGATTTTTAATCAAAACTCACTTGGTAGTCTCAACTACCATGGAGGGAATGGTAGATAATGTGATAGGATGAGGAGACTCAACAGAGAGTCAATTGGAGGGGGTTGATTAGGAGGCAACATAACGACGCGGAGCTCATCGCTTTGATGCTTTGTTTTATTGATAGTATTTTGGCTTCCTTGACTTAGTTGCTCGAACTACTCGATGAACTAGCCTAGTAGTTATATCAGTCTTTGCATGCACTATAGAAGCGCTGTCTCCAATACTCTTTATGTTACAGACCTGTTGGACAAGTACTATAACCTTTTGGATATCAATTATGATGTGAATTTATGAACTTTGCTTATGTTTTTGGGATATGTTATATCTAGTGCATAATATTGCTCAAGAAAAAAATTATCCGCTGTAAATATTGCATATTGCTAGATGCATTCTTAGTGCATTGCATCTTTATCTGTCATGAACAAAGGCAGGTAACCTTGTGTTGCATGTTCCAATGTTTTAAAGTCTGCCAAATCCCAAGCGGAATCTAGGGACGTCACATGGTGGTATCAGAGCAATATGTCTCTGGGTTACATGTAGTCTTTCTTAAGGCTTGAACTTCCTAAGTATAAGAGTTAGCACGAGGAGCGGATACACGTACCCGTGTGTTTCAGGAATTAACACATGACACGCGTTAGAGTACCTTAGAATCCTGTGAAGGTAACAACCAAGAAGATTGGAACCCTCTAATGGGCAATGAACAAGGGATAGCCGAAGCCTTTCTCCTATTAACGGACGTGCTCAAACAATAGCAACAATATCAAGTGCACGTCCCTAGACCTGAAGTTAAGGGTTCATACGAGAAGTTTTTGATTCACTGTTACCTGAACTATTCATATAATGAAGAGTTCTTGAGGGTGGAAAAGTGGATAATCGATCTTGAAATGACATACGAGATCTGCGGATGCACCGAGGACCAAAAGGTGTCGTATGCTAGATACATTTTTCAAGGAGAAGCTAGCATTTGGTGGGATACACGGAGACAACTTCTAGTGAGGGAGTTGGGAACCATAGCCGCTTTGACCTGGGGAAGATTTAAAGAAGAGTTTGACAATAGATTCTTTCCAAATTTGGTTAAACAACAGAAGGTGTAGAAGTTTGCATCTCTATCTCAAGGTAGTATGATTGTGGAGCAGTTCGCTGTCAAGTTTGTGGCATTAGGGAGGTTCGCTATGACGCCCCCAACCTATGCTTGGGATATGACGGAGACTTGGAGCGTCGGGACATGCAATACATGGTTACATACCCCTATTCATGACGGTGAATATGTAATGCATCCTAGTATGCAATTAACAGTATGCAAAAATCGCAACGGAATAAGGGTGACTAAAATAAAGCACATAACAAAATGAACTAAACATCTCAATTGCATTAATAACCATCATAAGTTCAAACCTAAAAATAGCATATCCTTAATACAAATACTTAAACCAAGTCTTAATAGTTAGATCAAGTCTCTCATGCGCTTTATTCTATGTAGAGTTAGTGCAATAAACATCAAAATGAGATCTAATCTCCGATCAAGGTCTAGCTCCTCTTCAACCAATCATATCCATCGTTCCATCTTGTCCATCCTCTTTTGATCCTGACAATACTTCTATCATTCCAGGGGAAATGATAGTGGGTCCACAAGAGGTGAAATTTACTTAAATGCTCAGTAAATTAACAACCAATATGCACAAAGATAAATTATGCATGATAAATGATAAACAGAAGATGTATGTTATGGAGAAAATTAGTATTTGTCTCCTATCCAGATTCCTTCACATTTTTATAAAACCTTTGAGGCACATTTTCTTACAGAGAACATATTTTAATTCAGTTTTTCAAAAACATAACTTTTCATCATCGTTATAGTGATCATTAACCATACGAGGCATTGTACGGAAGAAAATGTAGGTCCTCGTTGTATTGGAACGAATTTGGAGAGAAGAAGATACTAAGGCCCGAATATCTGCAAGATGTTTGGAAGCAAGTAGCGTTGATCAGAGAAAGGATGCAAGCGGCCTAGAATGGACAGAAAAGTTACGTCGACAATCGATGAAGAAACTTGGAATTTGCCATAGGAGATTGGGTATATGTTAACGTATCACCAATGAAGGGAGTGGTCCGATTTGGCAAGAGAGGGAAGTTGAGTCTCTGGTACATAGGACCATACGAAGTCGTGGAACGAATTGGATAAGTGGCATACCGATTGGATTTGCCAACCGAAATGCAAGGAATACACGATGTGTTTCACGTATCTTTTCTAAAGAAGAGCTTCGAACAAAGACGACTAGTCCTGATGGAGCCTGGCGGTATTTAGCTCTGACTTAACCTATCATATGAGGAATGGCCTATGCAGATTGTGGATCGTAAGGAATAAGAACTAAGGAACCGAAGGATATCCCTAGTTAAAGTACTTTGGAATAATCCAGACTTCCAAGAAGCAACTTGGGAAAGAGAAGATTCGATGACGACTAAATACCCTAATTTGTTTGTATCTTAGAATTAATCATTTGATAGGAATTTTGTTTCTGACTGATTGTACTTTGGCATGTTTGAATATAAGATCTTGTTTGATTTTCTGATTCTTTCATTGTTAGTAACATTGTATGCGCATACCATACCCTTGAAACAGGGCATGGCATGACCTAGGAAAACCGCACGTATGTCTGTATCGTCAGTAGCCCAAATTAGAGAAAGGCGTGAGCGTAATCGTACAAACCCATGCGAAAGAAGAGATCAAATGATGGCTGCTCATTGTCAACAGTTGGAGAAATTCGAGCACAATCACACTCATGTGATGGATGCAGATTCTCAAGGAAATATTTTTCTACGACAAGCATTACCACATGAAAAGTGGCAACCCCCACACGATTCGTTAGTATGAAAGGATGCCGAGAGAATGCGTTCGCTCAGACTCAATCAAGGGATAGAGACTAGCTGCACTGCAGAGGCACGTGCTAGTATATATACGTCATTTGAGACCTCGGATACCTCTACAGATCGTATTTGTCTCCGTGAAGAAGGTTAGCCCATAGAAGAAACTGAACTTTCCATAGAACATAGGTTGAATGAGACATGAGTGAATATGAACTATACTTACAATTTGGACACGATATTCTACATGTCACAAGATTTGATAACCGAAGAAGAGAATCAAATGCCATCCTCGTCTGAGGATTCCACGACAGCTTGTAATAGACGTAAAATTCGAGGATATTCTTGTAGCGAGTTGTTCTCAATTGATGATTACGATGCAGATTTTAAGGATGAAATCTTTTCTTAAGGGCGGAGGATGTGACAACTTGGGCTTAGCCAAGTCTCACCTGTCTTTTGTCACCAGGTTATATTTAATTTTTGGGCCATGCAAGAGTTCTAGAGTACTTAGAAACCTTGGGATTTATTTAGTTATTTAATTGTTCTGATGCATTAGGCATCAAAGCCCACAGGGGAGGCCCAAAAAGACCATCCAAATTCGGTCAACCCATTGGACTAGAGTCCAAAACCCTAGTAGGACATGGGGCACATGCCCATCATACAAAGGTTTGGGTACATGTCACATATAAGGCACAATGAACCTAGACTTGATTGAGGGAAGAAGGGGTAAGAGACTCTAGGGTTTTGGTAACCCAAAAGCCCTAGCATGTCGACGATGACAAAGGCCACCTACTTTCGACACTTTCATACATGAAGAGGGGTGGGAACATTTCTAGAAGGAAACAATCATGAGGCACCTAGGGAAAGACAAGGGCCATCTCCCTAGACTCTTAGCCAACACACCCACTCCGCAACCACCCACATTTCATGCCACTTGTAAAAAATATGAGAGATCCTAGATGGATTGCATAGGGAAGTGGCGCGTGGGGGATCTCAAGGGTGATAAGTGTATGAAAGACCAACCCACTTTTTGCCAAGTGTCACTCATTAAGGCATTGGGGATGGGGTTTTTCTAGATGATGCAATGATTGGAATGGGATGGGATGCCTAGGATGGAGCAAACCCTAGTTCCTAGGATTTTTGGCCACTACACCCACTCTCTCGCTCATACCACTTGTCACTCATTAAGGCTGATAAGTGTATGAAAGTGCACTCTAAATATCCTATTATTGGACTAAAATACTAAAATGTGAATAGTAATCATAAGAATTAATGTGTATTCTTGAATTGAGTTTCTATTTACTTTGGGATACTCCTAAACAGATTTTTATGTTGAATTTCAGGGTCTATAAAAGAGTAAGTTAAAGCTCAGTCAAATTCAAAAGACTTTCAACTGGACAAGACGTTGGAACAACCTAAGAACTTTCAACGACTGTAGGACACTTCAAATAAAGATAATGATGGGGTTTGAGAGTAATTCTGATCAAAATAAAAATAAACAAATTACAAAAGGAAACTGCAAGAAGTCAGAGTCCAAAACGCGCTAGGAGACAACCTGGATATACCTTAGTGTTTTGATCATAACTTTCCACTAACACATTTGATTAATGCGATTCTTACTGCATTGGAAATCTATCTTAAAGGGTTACAAATTTGTCTCTAATAAGAAGTTCTAAATTCGAACTCCTGAAGCATGTACGTGGCTGCCAAGATGAGTCCTAAAATTTATGAGATGTTTTATGCGGGAATCATAAAGACATTAGAGTTTCTTTCCTACTGTATATAAGCATATCTGATGAGTGTACGAAAGTGCACTCTAAAAGCCCTATTATTGGACTAACATGCTAAAATATGAATAGAAATTATAGGAATTAATGTGTATTCTTGAATTGAGCTTCATTTACTTTGGGATACTCGTAAGCATATTTTTATGTTTAATTTAGGGTCTATAAAAGAGCAAGTTAAAACCCAGTCAAATTCAAAGGAATTTCAAGTGGGAAAGGCGTTGGAACAACCTAAGAACTTTTAATGAGTGTAGGACTCTTCAAATAAGGATAATGATGGAGTTTGAGAGTAATCCGGATCAAGAGAAAAAGTCGGAGTCCAAAACGGGTTAGGAGACAGTCTGGACATACTTTAGTATTTTAATCGTAACTTTCCACTCACATATCGAATTGATATGATTCATGATACATTGGAAAGCTATCTTAAAGGGATAAAAATTTGTCTCTAATAGAGATTTCAAAATTTGAACTCCTGAAGTGCGTACGTGGCTACCAAGATGAGTCCTAAAATTTAGGCGATTTTTTATACGGGAATCATGAAGACATTAGCGTTTTTTCCTACCATATATAAGCATATCATTAACATGAAATTGGAGAGTTTTAAATGGAGATGGCTCAATTATGAAGAGAGGAAAAAAATACTATTTTTATTTATTTTTAATTCTTTCATGGAGAACTAAATCTTGGGTAAAGCCTAGGGCGGAAATTGATCGGTGAAAATACTTTGACTTTAGTTCAATTCATAGATTAAGATTTATTGTTTAAGATTCTAGAATTCAATTCTCTATTTATTTTGGATATTATAAGTTTGAGATAATTATATTAAATCTTGCTATGGTTTGATTTTGATGAGGTATATGATTTTGACTTGAACAGGCTTTTTATGCCATTGATATGATCTTTTGTTGCATTGTTGTTTGAGAATATAGTGTCTTCTTTAGATCTGATATTCATTTTTATATATGGAAACTGTGGTTTGTAAATGGAGAATAGATTCTAGAATTAAATTTGAGAAAGTAAATGAATATAATGTCATATCTTCCAATTAGGAATTTGGTGCTGTAGTTCTTAATTGTGTATATAGTTAGTTTGAAAAAGTCAGAGTATTGGATTTGGTTGATGAAGTCCAAAACTTTACTTGCCTTTTCATTCGTGCCCTAATCTCATTTTAATTACGTGATTTTCAAATTCTTGTCAGATTGTAATTTGATCTTTCCTTTTAAGTTTGCGTCTTGTTATGTTTCTTCTGACTCCCTAAGGATCGACACCCTGAACTATACTATAACACCGCGTACTAGTTTAGACGGTAGGCAGTAGAGATCTTATGTACCACCCCATATTTTTTCATCAAAGCTTCAAAAGAACGGTATAAAAAATGTGTACCCCGATCACTAATGATAGCACATGGTGTACCAAATCGAGATAACACATTCTCTACGAGAAATTTAATTACTATCCTATTATCATTGCTCCTGCAAGCTGCAGTCTCTACCCATTTTGACACATAATCTATTGCTACATTAATATATTGATATCCAAAAGGAGGAAATGGTCCCATAAAATCAATGCCCCAACAATAAAAAATCTCAATCACTAAAATTGGGTTTAAGGACATCATATTACGACAGGACATAACTCCTAACTCTTGACACTTTCACTTGAGCGACAATAGATGTTTGCATCCTTAAATAAGGTGGGCCAATAAAATCCACACTGTAAGATTTTTACAGTGGTTTTCTTCATTAAAAAGTGGCCCCCAAAACTTGGGAGTGACAAAATTTCAAGATGGTAGCAATCTCTTCATCAGGGATACAACGCCTTAAAATTTGGTCAGGGCAGTATTTGAAAAGAAAAGGATTATCCCAATAGAAATTACGTACCTCAGTCATGAACTTCCTCTTGTCCTAAGCATTCCAAACCACCACTATCTCACCTGCAGCCCAATAATTCACAATATGAGCAAACTATGGTAGAGAAGCAATAGAAAGTAAATGCTCATCGGAACAATCATCCCTGATTGGCAGGTAGTCAGAGGTGTCCTCAAATGTGGGGCTCGAGAGATGGTCAGCCACTACGTTCTCCACTCATTTATTGTCTTTGATGGTGATGTCAAATTCCTACAAAAGTAAAATCCACCATATTAGTCACGCCTTAACATCATTTTTTTGTAAGAAGATACTTAAGGGCTGCATGATCTGTGAAAATAATAATAGGAGAACCAATCAAGTAAGCACAAAACTTATCCAAAGCAAAAACTACCGCTAGCAACTCTTTTTCAATGGTGGATTAATTCATCTGAGCACTATTTAGAGTTCTACTAGCATAGTAAATGACAAAAGGCTTCCCCTCCCTTCGCTGTCCAAGAACAACACCTATAGCAAAATCACTAACATCACACATGATCTCAAAATGTAAAGTCCAATCAGGTAGCTGCATTATGGGTGCTGTGGTAGCTTGCCAATTAGCATTTTAAAGGCCTCTTGACAAGCTTGTGTCCACTCAAATGGGGCATCTTTAGTTAGGAGGTCACATAGTTGTCTAGATATGGTGGAAGAATTTTGTATGAACCTCCTATAAAAGCCCGCATGACCAAGAAAGGATCTCACATCCTTTACTGTCCTAGGTGTAGGCAGCTTAGAGATTAATTCAATTTTAGATTGATCAACCTCTATCCCCTTAAAAGAAATAATATGCCCTAAGACAATACCTGAAGGTACCATAAAATGACATTTTTCCCAATTCAAAACCAATTCCTTCTCTTTACAACGAGTCAACACTCTCTCTAAATTCAATAAACATGCATTAAAAGAAGATCCAAGAACAGTCAAGTCATCTATAAAAACTTCCATACAATTTTCAACCATATCACTAAAAATGTTTATTATGTAACGTTGAAAAGCAGCAGGTGCATTACACAATCCAAATGACATTCTATGAAAAGTTCAAGTACAAAATTGACAAGTGAAAGTGGTTTTATCTTGGTCTTCTAATGCAGTTTCAATTTGATAATAGGCAGAATAACCATCTAAGAAACAATAGAAAGGATGACCAGGCACACGCTCAATAATTTGATCAATAAAAGAGAGAGGAAAATGGTCTTTACGGGTGGCAGCATTCAATTTTCTATACTTGACTTCTTAGAAACAACCTGACTTCAATTTTCAATTTTTTTTTGCCACCCAGTCACAAGTTTTGTAGGGACTAACTCTCCCAGGTCATTCTTCACCACAGTAATACCTGGCTTCTTAGGAACAATCTGTGTAAGACTTACCTATTTACTATCAGCAATAGGATATATGATTCCTGCATCTAATAGTTTCAACACTTCTTTCATAGTAGGATTAAGCCTACGCTAGGGGTCTCTAAGAGGGCTAGTTTCTTCCTCCAAATTAATTTTATGAGAACAGACCAGGGGACACACCTTTTATATCAGTAATGCTCCAATCTAAGGCTGACTTATGCTCACTTAGGGTATGAATTAATTTCTCACCTTGAGACTCAGACAATTCAGATGAGATAATAACAGGAAAGTATCACCTGAACCAAGGAAAACATGTTTTAAACCCTTAGACAGAAGTTTTAATTCAACTTTGGGTGCTTCCACACTTAAAGGAATTTGTTTTTCAATTTTCTCAAGCAACTCTTCAAACTTCGGTTGCCATGCGCGAGTGCCATAATCCTAAGTTCTATAAAAAATGGCACAAATATCAACCACATTATATGGATCACTAATGGAATCAAATTCAGAATTAACAAGAAAATACTGAAGGGAATGAAAATCATAAGCTGTAGAAACTCCGCTATCCATGAGTGAGTCAATCATGTATGTCTGGTGGCTCTCATCATCATCTTCTGGTTGTTTTGCAATATAGAAGATATTCACCTCAAGAGTCATATTTCCAAAAGACAGCTTCATGAGCCCATTCCTGTAATTAATAAGAGCATTAGCAGTGGCAAGGAAATGCCTACCTAAAATCAAAGGAATTTTAGAAGTAGTATCAACAACAGAGCTAGTGTCAAGGATTAGGAAATCAACAGGATAATAAAATTTGTCAATTTGAATTAGAACATCCTCTACCACACCTCAGGGTACTTTGTCTAAACGGTCAACATATTGCAATACCACAGTGGTTGGTTTGATTTCTCCCAACCCCAATTGCAAATAAATAAAATATGGCATTAGATTCACGCTAGATCCTAAATCTAGCAAAGCTTGCCCAAACTCATGATTTTCAATGCTGCATGCAATGGTTGGACAATCAGGATCCTTGTACTTGGGAGGAATCTGCTGCTTAATTAGAGCACTAACTTGTTCTGTCAGGAACGCTATCTTCTTCACATAGTGCTTCTTCTTAACTGTACACAAATCGTTGAGAACGTTTACATAAATAGGAACTTGCTTAATCACATGCAAAAGAGGAAGATTGATATTTACCTGCCTGAGATTCTCTAGGCTTTCATTGTTAGGATCCAAAGTTCGCTTGCTTGATTTTAAAGCTTGAGGGAATGGTACCTTAACAGGACTCTTTGTCACCTCAAGTTCCTTGGGCAGCTTGGCATCACTACTATCTTGATCCTTTTCCACATTCTCTGATTTGTTCGTTGTTGGGATGTGTAATGACTTACCACTTTGTGTCATAATGACATTTACATCCTTCAAATTCTCTTGCGCCATGTGTTGACCATGGGCTGCGGATTGAGCTTAAGAAGGGAACTTACCTCACTCATTCACACTCAAGGAGCTTATCAATTTGGACACTTGGCTCTTTATCTCTTTGTTTTCTTCAACAACCTGCGTAATCAAAGATTCAAACTTTTGGTTAGTCTTACTCTGTGCCTCAATAAAAGCATGCAAAGTGTCTTCAGGACTCCTAGAACATGAAGGTGCTTGATATGGTGCAAGATATGATTTAGGGGGTTATGCAGGCGACTGGTTTTTAGACTTCCAGCTAAAATTAGGGTGATTACGCCACCTCGGATTATAGGTATCAGAGAAAGGTGTAAAAGGCTTCTTGTACATACCTAAGGCATTACATTATTCCTCATACATCCCTCTCATCTTAGCAAATGTGGGACACTCTTGGGTGAGGTGATCTACCCTGCCACACACAAAACATGGTCCAAAAGACTCTGCATGATTAGCCACGTGTGTTGGCTTTAAGTCCTTAGTCTTTAACACATTTAGCTCCCTAATGAGCATCTCAACCTTAGCCTTTAGGTTATCCTCTTCCCTGAGATGGTAAATTCCACCACCATTTGGATTTCCTGCATGTCGTGACCTATTTGTGCTTTTAGTAGCACTAGGTCCAGTCCAAGTGTGAACTTTTTAAGCAAGCTCATTGAGGTATTCTATGGCCTCATTAGGATCTTTCTGTAAGAACTCACCATTACACATCATCTCCACAAATTGGCGCTCTCTAGGTGTAAGCCCCTCATAAAAATAGCTCACTAAGCGTCAATTCCCATACCCATGGTTATGACACATACTCAACAACTCCTTAAATCTCTCCCAAGACTGATACAAAGTTTCAGTGTCCTTTTATGCAAATGTGGAGATTTACCTTTTTAAAGCGTTGGTCTTATGTTGGGGAAAGTATTTATGAAAGAAGACATGAGTCATCTCATTCCATGACCCAATAGATCGTGGTCTTAGTGAGTATAGCCAACTCTTAGCTCTATCCTTGAAAGAAAAAGGAAAGCACATAAGTCTCACAACGTCATCAGTTGCATTTTGACTATAAAAAGTCGCAACTACTTCCTCAAGCTACCTAATGTGCACATATAGATTTTCATTTTCCAAACCATGAAAGGTGGGAAGTAGTTGTATCATCCCTATTTTAAAATCAAGTTGACGAGTGTTGGCTGGAAACATGATGCATGATGGTGTGGCTGTGCGTGTAGGGTGGAGGTAATCCTTAACAACTCCTGTGGGTTGATCTTCGTGTTCACTCATTTCTTTGGGACTAGATGGATTGTCAAATAAAAGATTTAAAAAGTTTGATTCTGACTCTAGCACAGGCCTACAAGCAAATCCACCCAAGGCGTTTCTATATCTGTGCGTGCAAGGTAACAAATACTAAAAAAATAAAAATACTATAAAAAGAAGGAAGAAAAAAAATGCAGTAGGCTAAAAGAAGGAACGAAGTTACCGCCTTTACAAACCGCTGAAAAGAAAAACCATCTAGCAATTATTCTACCTTCTCCCTAGCAACAGTGTCAAAATTTGATTACACCCAAACTAGTATGCAGTGTTATAGTATAGTTCATGGTATCTATCCACAGGGAGTCGGAAGAAACACAACAAGACGCAAGCTTAAAAGAAAAGATCAAATTACAATATGATAAGAATCTGAAAATTCTACCTAAAGCATGTAATTAAAATGAGATTAGAGCACGGATAAGAAGGCAAGTAAAGCTTCCGACTTCCATCAATCGGATCCAATACTCTGACTTTTTCAATCCTAACTATATACACAATTAAGAATTATAACACCAAATTCCTAATTGGAAGATACGACATTATATTCATTTACTTTCTCAAATTTAATTTTAGAATCTATTCTCTCTTTACAAACCACAATTTTCATATATAAAAATGAATATAAGATCTAAAGACGACACTATGTTCTCAAACAATAATGCAGCCAAAGATCAAATCAATGGCATGAAAAGCCTATTTAAGTCACAATCATATATTCATAATCCTATAGCTCAACAAAATCAAACCATAGCAAGATTTAATATAATTGTCTCAAACTTATAATATCCAAAAAAAATAGAGAATTGAATTCTAGAATCTTAAAAAATAAAACTTAATCTATGAATTGAAATATAGTCGAAGTATTTTCACCAATCAATTTCCGCCCTAGGCTTTACCCAAGATTTAGTTCTCCATAGAAGAACTAAATCATAAAAATGAAAATTTTCTCTTCTCTAGAACTGTGGCTCCGCGTCTTCAAAAACTGTCCAATTTCATGCTAATGATATGCTTATATAGGGTAGGAAAGAAATCCTAATGTCTTTATGATTTCCGCATAAAAAAATTGCCTAAATTTCAGGACTCATCTTGGCAACCATGTATGTACTTTCAGAGTCCGAATTTAGAAATCTTTATTTGAGACAAACTTGTAGTTCTTTAAGATAGATTTCCAATGCATCAAGAATCACATCAATCCAATATATGAGTGGAAATTTACGATCACAATACTAAAGTATATCCAGGCTGTCTCCTAGCTCATTTTGGACTCTGATCCGAATTACTCTCAAACCCCCCATCATTATCTTTATTTGAAGATTCCTACACTCTTTGAAAGTTTTTAGGTTGTTCCAACATCTTGCCTCCTTGAAAGTCCTCATTTGAATTTGATTGGGCTTTGACTTGCTTTTTTATAAACCCTAAAATTAAATATAAAAATCTGCTTAGGAGTATCCCAAATTAAATAGAAACTCAATTAAAGAATACACATTAATTCTTATGATTTCTATTCACATTTTAGCATTTTAGTCCAATAATAGGGTATTTAGAATGCACTTTCACTCACTCATCACAATCCATTTGTCCCGAAGAAATGAGTGAACATGAAGATCAACCCACTAGAACTCTTCAGTATTACCTCCACCCTACACGCATAGCCACACCATCATGCATCATGTTTCCAGCCAACACTCGTCAACTTGATTTTAAAATAGGAATGATACAACTACTTCCCACCTTTCATGGTTTAGAGAATGAAAATCCTTATTTGCACATTAGGGAAATTGAGTAAGTAGTTGCGACTTTCCATAGTCATAATGCTACATATGATGGTGTGAGACTTAAGTTCTTTCCTTTCTCTTTGAATGATAGAGCAAAGAGCTGGTTGTACTCACTAAGACCACGATCCATAGGATCATGGAATGAGATGACACAAGTATTCTTTAATAAATATTTTCCCCAGCATAAGACCAATGCTTTGAAGAGACATATCTCCACATTTGCACAAAAGGATAGTGAAACTTTGTATCAGGCTTGGGAGAGGTTTAAGGAGTTGTTGAGTATGTGTCCTCACCATGGGTATGAAAACTGGCGCTTAGTTAGTTATTTCTATGATGGTCTTACACCTAGAGAGAGTCAATTCATTGAGATGATGTGTAATGATGAGTTTTTGCAGAAAACTTCAGATGAGGCCATAGAATATCTCAATGAACTTACTGAAAAAGCTCACACTTGGACCGGACCTAGTGCTACTGAGAGTACAAATAGGTCACGGCCTGCTAGAAATCCAAATGGAGGTGGAATTTACCATCTTAGGAAATAGGATAACCCAAAAGCTAAGGTGGAGATGCTTACTAGGGAGTTAGAGGTGTTAAAAACTAAGGATTTAAATCCAATACACATGGCTAAGGTGTAGAGTCATTTGGACCGTGTTTTGTGTGTTGTGGGGTAGATCACCTAGCTCAAGAGTACTCCACATTTGCCAAAATAAGGGGAATGTATGAGGAACAATGTAATGCCTTAGGTATGTACAAGAAGCATTTTGCACCTTTCTCTGGGGTGGCGTAATCACCCCAATTGTAGCTAGAAATCTGAAAACCAGTAGCCTGTACAACCACCTAGAGCTTATCCTACACCGTATCATGCATCATATTCTAGGAACCCCTTAGAAGATACTTTGCATGCTTTTATTGAGGCACATGGTAAAACTAATCAAAAGTTTGAATCTTTGATTACACATGTTATTGAAGAAAACAATGAGATAAAAAGCCATGTATCCAAGTTGATGAGCTCTTTGAGTGTGAATGAGCGTGACAAGTTCCCTTCTCAAACTCAATCCACACCCCAAGGTCAACATATGGCTCAAGGAAGTTTGAAGGAGGTCAATGCCATTGGGACAGAAAGTGGTAAGTCCTTACACATCACAACAACTGATAAGCCAGAGGATGTTTAAAAGGAACAAAGCAATAATAGTGCCGAGTTGCCCAAGAAAGCTGAGGTAATTAAGAGACCAGTTAAGATACCATTTCCTCAAGTTTTAAAATCTGGTATGCGAATTTTGGATTCTAGCAATGAAATCTTGGAGAACCTCAGGAAGGTAAAGATTAATCTTCCTCTTTTGCATGTTAAAGGAAATGCCTTAGAATTTTTTATTGAACAACTTGAGCCCAAGTAAGGATTAGTCCTAGAATGCCTTGTGTAACTCGGCCCTATAAGGAAACCTAAGCCCAATTGTCCTAAGCTCATGACCCAAACCCTAGTCACTAGTGCTATGTGTCATACATATGTTGCACTATGTATCTAGTCATGATAGTGGACTAGGGGGAAGAGAGAAGTGTAGGGAACCAAATAATGGCTTGCACGCCTACCCTAGAGGGATTTGCCACTTGTCAAGCATGCTAGAGACCTTCTAGAAGAGACAAGAGATAAGATGACCTAGGGAGACTGTGACGCCCCCAAATTCCGCTTGGGATAGGATGGACATCCGAAGCATCGGGACATGCAACACAAGGTTACCTGCCCCCCGTTCATGACATATAAGATGCAATGTTCCTAACATGCATCTAGCATTATGCAATATTCGCAGCAGATAATTTTTTTTTTGAGTAATACTATGCACCAAACTTATAATATCCCAAATAGTTAAAACATAAACCATGCATACTTAAAACATCCACAATTACAGCACGGGTCATAGAAGGTTGTAATCGTAAAACAATGGAGACCTGGCTCCATAATTACATTGACAAAATATATTATATTGGGCTAGTTCGTTGAGTAGCTCGCGTAACTTGACTAACGATGCCGGAATACTATCCAAAGACCTAACTATAGAGGTTGCAAGCTCCGTGTTGCGTTTACGACATCTAGTCAACCTCCTCCAGTCTGCCAGTGTCTGCTCCCTGCTCTGATCCTGACACATCGCCTACCATTCGGGGGGAATGGTAGTTGGGACTACCACAGTGAGATTTTCACCAAGTTAACAGGAAACTTCCACACAGGTTAATGATGCATGCATGGCAGTAAAAGCATGAATGCATAATCAAAGTCATATGTAAGCATAGCATAACTTGATATACAGCATGGCATAAATGACATAACTTGAACTGAAACTGAAACTTAGCTTGACGTGACATGACATGTACGTGAACTTAAAACATAACATGGACTAGCAACATAGCATGAATGTGAACTGAAATATAACATGGACTAGCAACATAGCATGGACTTGAACATACATAATTTGAACATGAACTTGAACATAACATGAACCTGAGCATGACATAACATAAATGTGAACTTAGAACATAACGTGAACGTGAACATGACATAATATGAACGTGAACTTGAACTTGAACATAACATGAACTTGAAGCATGACTTGAATGTGAAATACATGAACTTAGAATCTTATTCAATGGACTTAATTAATAAAGTGACCTTTCGAGTGCTACACGGGTCCCCTTGAGCCATGTGTCCCTGCCGAATACCGCATCACAACACAGGTGTCTATACCAGCTGTGAGTGCGTTAATACGTACTCCACAATTGCTGTGGCCCCACGTATTCTACGTATCACAATTGTTGTGTCTCACATAGTGTATGCTCCCTAGTTGTTCTGGCCCCATACTTCATGCTCCACATTTGTTGTGGCCCCATGAATTGTTTGTGCCACACATGCTGTGGACACACGTAACATAATGTGTGGCTCCATCGGCGTTAGTGCCTGGCGCGCTCCGGTGACCAGCTAGTTAGGCCCCATTCGCAACCTGTTGACTGTACTTCGTCAACCCAGGGAATTTCACACCTATTTAGACACTCCAGTGTGAACAAAGAAATTCCAATAGGATATTACCCCATCCTTGCGCTTAGGGTCGTGATTGACATGAATAACTTAACAAGAATACATGACAGCTCGTAACGTGACGTGACATAAACGACAGAAATCCTGACGTAGCGTAACGTGACATGAACGTAAGATGACAGACATGACATAAAATGTAACAGACAACATTTCATAACATGACATACATGTAACAGACAATATTTTGTAACATGACATAACATATAACAGACAATATTTCGTAACATTGCATAACATGTGACAGTGAATATTACGTGTCATGACATACATGTAACAGATAGCATACGTAACGTGACATATTTGCAATAGACAGTAACATGAGACAAAATATATTGTGTAACAGATAAAAATTTCATGACAGAATAATTCGTGTAATAGATAAACATGTGATGACATGGCATATATAACAACATACGAACATAAATTGTAGTTCTCTTACTCATCACACATACACAGTAAACTGATAGTAAGTTAAGAGCTAACTTACCTCAATCGTCACGTTCTACGAGAGTAAAATGCGAAACACGAGGAACTATAAGAGGGTATTCTAAAAGTTAGAAATTAATTATTAACAATTAGAAATGTGAAAAGAGACAACTTAGAGTAAAATTATCATTTTACCCTCTGTATGTGGGAAAATGACTATTTTAACCCTTACTTAAGGATTTCACATCCTAACTCCAAAAATTACCAAAATTTACCTAATATAAATTTTGTCCTAGACTCACATAACAGCTCAGAAAAATTTAAAACCAATCACAACTATGGAAAACTCACAATGGCCGAAACATTCATAAGTCATTTCTCTTGATTTTGGTTGCAATTTCTTCCATATTCAAAACCCATGATTAAACCAAAATTTTGCAACAAAGATCTTCCTATCTTAAGTTTAAAAACACACTTAAAATATCCATTAAGAAAAGCTAATCCTCAACACCAAACTTTTTGTAAAAAGACCCAAACTTTTTAACAAAAAGTAAACCCTTAAATCACAAGTTTTGACCTTAATAAAAACATCTCCAAGAATTCCAAAAAATCAAATCTTACTTCTAACATATTAATAACATCATCCTAAGATCAACCATACTTTAACTCATCAAACAAAAGTCACCAAAAATCACAAAACAACACTTGGAGTTTTTGGTTTTACACTTAGTCCAAAAACATAAACTTTTCTCTCAACTAACTTTGATCAATCTCTTGATCCATGGCATAAGGACATGTGATATTCAAACTAAAACATATCATGGTTTAAAAATGTGTGCTAAAGAAGATCCAACCATCAAACTTAAAATCACATGGCTAAAACTCAATAAAACATGGATCTAACCCAAAAATATCAAATCTTAGGCCTAACCGAAATCCTCTTGCATAGAAAAATCATATATTTAAAAATAATGCTAAATATCTTCCAAATAACATCCTATCATGTATATAAGAGGCTTAGCATCATCATAGAAAAATAACAAAGCCTTTGGAATAAGATCAACCCATGAAATATTTAAACTTTCCCAAAACAAAAACTGTGTTTCCACTTAGAGTTTTCAAGTTTCTAAATCTAAGGAAATGTATCATCAAAAGCTTTATTCATGCAACAAAACCTCAATGAAAATTCATAAACACATGCTAAAAACACTCCATAAAATTTTCGGACCAAGATATGTCCATTAGCTTGGTCAAAAATTTCAAAACATAACATACTCTCCAGTTTCACGCCCAGAATGACCTTTCCATGGTTAAAAATACTTTTGACTGACCAAATGATCATGGAATGAGACTAATAAGATATCCACGAAAACTAGACTCAAATAAAAACAACTTCTGTGAAGAATTCATTGCGAGATAATACTTAGAAATGATCGAAAAAGGCCACGCAAAAAGACCCCGAAATCCGCCCGAGAGAGCTCTTTTGGGTTTCTCTCTAAGAGTGGGGGAAAGAAGTGATAAAATGGAGAGAAGTGTGTCTTGCATGACTTTAGACTCCTGGAGGGGGAAATTATGGGCTTGAATGACCCTTGATTAGATGTAGCTATGTGACATAAAGTGGAGAATTGAGAGGAGCAAGGACTGCCTGTAGCAGCTGTGAGAGATGTAGGTTGATGGAGTGGATTTCTTCTTCACATCAAGGCACTATTGGGTGCAGCCAATGGCAGTGGATGGTCTGCCAGGTGGGGGAGGAAACTTCTTCAAGAAACTTTGCGAAGGTGGCCAATTTCGTGGGTCTTGGTGGGCCCCAACCAAGTGGGCTTCAATTTGGGGTTTAAAGGGGGTTTGGTTAGGGTTTGAGATGCTATCATGCCCATAACCAATTTTTCTTGGCCCAATCAAATTTCCAAAGTTTAAAAGGTTAGATAATGATGTCGTAACAAGGATTTGATTAATTAATAACATGTGGAAGTAATTTAATCAAGTGATTAAATACAATGCTAGAAATCGGGTTAAAACAGATTTGGAGGCCAACTTTAGGTTTTGGGAAAACCGTTTAGGGTTTTGGTTTCAACCAAGCTTTTGGGGTTTCAAATGGATTCCAACCATTTAGGCTTTTACTAGGGTTGAAACCCTTTTTGGTCTGGCACAATTTAGTTGATCAGATGAGACAGAGCTTTGCTTAGGTGGCATGATCTCACACCTTGACTTCCTTCACAAATCCATCTAATGGTTCCTCATGGTGCCAAGTGTCTAATACTATTCACTATGTGTGGCTAAGATCTTTCCAAGTGTCCAAATAAAACTTCTCTAACCTAATTTGGACATTCCACACTGTGATTTTGAAAACACTGCACTAAGTGCGCTTATCGAGGTTACTATTCACTCCAAAAAATACATAATAAACTTAGTACTGAAAAATTCTAAATATTCATATTAACCTATAGTGAAAATCGTTTACCAAAATTCAACCCCGAAGTGCCCCTAAAAATAATTTCACAATTTCCAACAGACGTTTCGTCCGGAATTATGAAAATAGGTTATTGCGCCATAAAATCCTAAATAATCTACTGAGTCTAATGGTATAGACCATAACACATTCTGACACTTTTAACTACCTCAAATAATTAAACTCATAAATCTAGCACCATAGTGAGTGATAACACCGATTATGATGACAGATTAAAACCTGAGCGATTGGTCGATTCGTAAAAACTTTTGAGATTTTCACGAGGTTCCTAAACTCAATAGAAATTCCACCAGTGAATTTCTAGTAGGCTGTTACAGAGACTAAAGGATTTTTGGCCAAGCCCTTTCCCACACGCCTAGACCCATTCTTTTGGCCCAATTTCGAGTTCCTATGATGATGCTTCTGGAAAGAGGAGCCTAGGGCAGATAAAAGTGGATTTTCTAGGAGATTTGCATGGGAAAACCGAAGGGATACAAGGGATTTTGAGAATTTTGGCCTACGCTCAAGTTATCTTCAGGTTTTGCCAAGTGTTAAGCATGCAAAGAGTTTCTAGAAGATTAGATGAAGGGACATTTTCATAAAAGGACTAATATACCCTTAAGAATTCGGCCACTACACTCACAAACACCTTTTCACTTGCCACTTGTCACTTTGTTTACAATTTGAACCAATGGCATATGAGCAGTCACCTTGGGAAGGAGTAAAAGGAAGATGAAGCAACAAAATGGGAAGAAGAGGAGAACAGTGAGCAGCAAAGGGCAAGGCACACGCCTATGCCACTTGTCACTCATGTCAATGGTTGCTTGTTGGGAAAAGGAAGAGGCATGAAGTGTTTTACACAAGTACCCTTGAGGAATATTTACTTGCTTAAGAAGAGGGAAGGGCATAAAAGGAAAAATGTGGGATGTTCGGCCAAGGATGAAGCCCTACATGCCACTCAAGCTTGTCCCTTCCCAATGCAATCCAAGATGAGATTCTAAGAGGCCTTTTTGGCAATGGAGAAGAGGGAAGAAGAAACCTATGCCACTTGTCACTCTTGCAAGGGTATTGGAGGCAACCCAAGGGGGGAGTGAAGAGACCACTATAAAAAGGGAGGAAGTACACGCCTATGGGCTTTTCCCCTTGCCATTTTCAAAATTTGCATGAGCCATCATCTTCTCCACACAACTCTCACACTCTCACTTGAAGATTCTCACACTTTCTTTCCAACCAAACAAAGAAGATTCCTTGCAAGAGAAGATTTCGCCATCTTCGAAGAGAGACCAAGGTAAGACTCGGTTTTCTCTTAGTTTCCACACACACATACCACTTTTCCAACTCAAGATGAGATCCAAATCTCAAAGGAGTTCAAAAATGGTGAAACACACGTTTTCCACTCATTTTCATAAAAACTGAATCAGGGTTTTCTAGAAACCCTAGAAGCCGAATGATGGGAGGTTTTCATCCTCCATGTTTTCAGCCGACATCATGTGTTCTTACCCTACTTTGAGTTCTGTATGAAAACACAAGTTAAATGAAGGGGTTTTGACCTAAAAACCCTAAAGGCCGAATGATTTAAAATCTAGTGGTGCCCTAGAAACCCTCACACACTCAAGAATTAGGGTTTTTAGACACTCTTTCTAATGTAATATATTTTGGTTTACAGCTTGCTTATATTTCATTTCGTGGATTTTTGTAAATACACACTCAACTTGCTCTTAGTTAATCCTTTTGTGTAAATCCTTTTATTGTTATGGTTGTTTAGATTGCTATTTATTGTTTGCTTGCTTGAGTATGCTTATATGATCTTGAAATATGAATATGACATGAATGGCATGTTTCAGTTTATGATAAAAATGGCAAGAATGTCATTTGCATGTCTCAGTTTTAAGGAAAACAATGTTGTTATTTTTTTATGTTTGATGATTCGGCTATACCATGTCTTAGAGGTTCTAGATCCTAGCCTAATGCTATGATTCCATGCTTTGATTCATTATTCTTTGATTTCTAAGCAATAGGTTTGAAGTCTAAAGCATGTTTAAGTGATGATTCTTCATGTTTTTGCACTTATATGTTTCGGCCAAGGCCCTTTCTCATAGTTCCATGTATGAGTTTTGATATATCATGTGATCTATGTTATCATGCCATGAATCAAACATGTTATGCTTGGTTATTTCATGCATGACATTTCATATGTCATATGTCAACTATAAGAACATATATCTTAAATCTCATGTCACATGCATTTGGGAGAAGTGTTTTCAAAAGTATTTTCAAAGAAAAGAGTTTAAAAGTTTTATCACGACCCTAAGTGCTAAGGCGGGGGAATGTCCTAGTGGAACTACTATGTCCACTCTAGAGTACTTAAGAGAGGAGTGGTAACCCCTGGGTCGATGAAGAACCGTCGATGAGCCTCGAATGGATTCTTTTTAAAGAATTCCGGAACGATGAAGCACCTAATGCTAGTTGGTGCATAAGGCATATAACTCAACGAAGTACTGTCGAGTAAATATGAAATGAATCTATTTATGATATATTCATCACGGTGTACGGACCGTTAATGGAGTACACGCGGTGCAAAGGGGAACCATGAGGTGTCCACCCTTTGAACAAGAATAAGAGCTCATATGTTATGGATCACTCGAATAAAATCTCATGATATGATAAGCATCACTTGATGAAAATCTTGTGATACGTTCGACAAGTTCTGATTAAGATAAAAGTGAAAAAGAAAGTCAAAGAAGTTTTTTGAAAATGTCAATGTCTCTGTTACAAGTCTTTTGCAAAATAGTCAAGTGCGTAAGTCAAGTTCCGGTCAAGTCATATGTCAAGTACATGTCCATGCATGCATTTCATTATATACCTCTTGTATGCTTGCGTTAACTATTATGTGTTGCATGTTTACTTGTTGAGATTTCTTGAAATCTCATTGTAGTAGTTTCCACTGCCATTCTCCAATTGGAATGGTAGAAGTTGCGATAGGTACCCTGGATTCCTGAGAACTATGAATCTAGACGGTTCCATGATAGATGACGAGTATACTATGCAGGCTTGTTACGACTATACTACAGGCACATTGAAGCACACGACCACGCTTCTCAGGGAAATTCTAACTAGTATTAGTGAGATGGAGATCGATGCAATGATCTCCTGACCATCCAGAAACTTGAAATTTTGGTGGAACATGGACTATTTGTCTACTTTTCTTGAGCGAGCCTCGAATGCCTCAGCTGATGCAAAAGAAATAACAAAGGACTTAGGATTGTTACCACCCGAGCCTCAGCAATCACATGGGGTCTTTTGGTGTCTGACTCCTGATGGGACAGTAGTGAGGAAGAGAACGAGAACCTAAGATCTTTTGTGGAAAAATTTATGACTTAAGGTCTTAACTTTTTAAGAACAATATTTTGAGAAGGTCTCGTGTTTTGGGAGATTAAAAATACTCTATGAGTTTGGGATACTATATCTTATATGATGCATGTTTTGGGAAAACGACAATGTTGGGTATTTTGTTTAGTAATGGTATCATGTGCTTGCAATTGCTTCTCGTATTGCTTAGATTATCTGACTTTTATTATTAATTCGCCACGATTTTATTGCATACTGCTAGTGTACTTAGGTGCATTGCATATTATCTTTCATGTACGAGGGATGTGTAGCCAAGTGTTACATGTCCCGACGTTTCAGTCACCGTCCAATCCCAAGCGGGGGCTGGGGGCGCGACAGAGGCTGGTATCAGAGCAATTACGTCTCTAGGTAAACCCACACATTGTCCTAGGAATGCATAGTACCTTTAACTAGGTTTGAGATCTGTAGTTATAGGCTGTAATCTTATAGCTATAGGCTTGAATCTCGGAAGGAAAGAACAGGAGAAAAGGAAATGTATGTGCGGCATCGCTAACACTGAGTAATGGAAGTTAGCATTCCTCATAGAAGAAGACTGATCTGCATTGGTTCTGTACATTTTAGGAAAAAGAAGGAACTATGGTACGATCGACGTGGGGATACTTCTCTGAGACAAAGAGATCCTGAAATGGAGAACCCTCCATTGAATGAGGGCAAGCGATACCGGAGGCTATTCGCCAAGTGACCGAGGTGGTACAGAATCAGATGGAACAAGGGCAGAATGCTAGACAAGGACTACCCAGAGGAGAACAAAGATGTTCTTACGAGAAATTTTTGGTGTATAGATATCCAAATTTTTTAGGAATAGAAGGACCACTAAGGGCTAATAAGTGGCTTATGGACTTGGAGAGAACTTTCGACATCCGTGGATGCACAGAGGAGCAAAAGGTCCAGTATGCGGGACATATGCTTCAAAGAGAAGCTGACATATGGTGGGATACCAAACGACAGTTGTTAGCTCGAGAATTGGGAAATTTGACTACACTCACATGGGATCAGTTTAAGACGAAGTTCGATAATCGTTTCCTTCTAGGAATAGCTAAGTAGCAAAAGACTTTGGATAGCTCAGGGTGTTATAGTATAGCAAAAGGATTTTGGCACCATCTCACCGGCAACGGTGCTGAAATTTGATTACACCCAAAGCAGTACGGGGTGTTATAGTATAGTTTAGGGTGTCGATCCAAAGGAAGTCGGAAGAAACACAACAAGAAGCAAGCTTAAAAGGAAAGATCAAATTACAATATGACAAGAATCTAAAAATTCTACCTAAAGCACGTAATTAAAATGAGATTAGGGCACGGATAAGAAGGCAAGTAAAGCTTTGGGCTTCCATCAACCGGATTCAATACTCTGACTTTTTCAATCCAAACTATATACACAATTAAGAATTATAGCACCAAATTCCTAATTGGAAAATATGATATTATATTCATTTACTTTCTCAAATGTAATTCTAGAATCTATTCTCCATTTACAAACACAGTTTTCATATATAAAAATGAATATCAGATCTAAAGATGACACTATGTTCTCGAACAATAATGCAGCAAAAGATCACATCAATGGCATGAAAAACATGTTTAAGTCACAATCATATATTCATAATCCTATAGCTCAACAAAATCAAACCATATCAAGATTTAATATAATTATCTCAAACTTATAATATCCAAAACAAATAGAGAATTAAATCCTAGAAACTTAAACAATAAAGCTTAATCTATGAATTGAAATAAAGTCAAAGTATTCTCACCAATCAATTTCCACCCTAGGTTTTATCCAAGATTTAGTTCTCCATAGAAGAACTAAAAATAAAAATGGTATTTTTTTCTTCTCTAATATGTGCCTCCTCCCCTTAAAAAACTCTCCATTTTTCTGGTAACGATATACTTATATAGGGTAGGAAAGAAACCCTAATGTCTTCATGATTCCCGCATAAAAAATCACCTAAATTTTAGGACTCAGCCACGTACGTGTTTCAGGAGTTCAAATTTTTAAATCCTTATTAGAGAAAAATTTGTATCCCTTTAAGATATTTTTCCAACGCATCAAGAATCACATCAATCCTAAAGTATGTCCAGGCTGTCTCCTAGCGCGTTTTGGACTCTGATCCGAATTACTCTCAAACCCCATCATTATCCTTATTTGAAGAGTCCTACATTCTTTGAAAGTTTTTAGGTTGTTCCAACATCTTGCCCACTTGAAAGTCCTCCTTTGAATTTGATTGGGTTTTGACTTGCTATTTTGTAAACTCTGAAATTAAACATAAAAATCTGCTTAGGACTATCCCAAAGTAAATAGAAACTTAATTCAAGAAAACACACTAATTCTTATGATTTCTATTAATATTTTAGTATTTTGGTCCAATAATAGGGTGTTTAGAGTGCACTTCCGCGCACTCATCACACCCCCCAACTTACTCATTGCTAGTCTCTAGCAATTTTCATGCAAAAACAATGAAAGAGACCAATGAAAATCATACACAAAGGCCACCAAGTCGCACTTTCCAAATTCACATATCAAAGCAATCTTAGGAATTCAATAATCCTATCACAAGCAATCCACCTATAGCAATTCACAGAGTGTGTGTGTGTGTGTGTTCCAAACTATATCCATCTAACCAGAAGCCATAACACATGCAACATTAAGAACATCTCAAGCGAAAGGTTCGAATCCATAACTCACGGGTATAAAAGTGTTTCGTGTGAGGATTCTCTCTATGGAGTTGAAAATGGGTGTACACACACTCTCATAGGGAATTAGGCAATTATGTACAAGCAAGAAGCAAACATTGATCTTATGATAGGAACACTAACAAATGAGACTTCCACTTATCTTTCCAACAACTTGCTTAAGATCAGAACGGTCAACACAAAATGTTGTAACGTGGCTTAGGTTCGGGGCTATATGAAAAAAAAAAGATGAAAATGATTCAAAAACTTCCAAGTACATACAAAGGGAATCTTATTAAATATCTCAGTAGACCTTACTTCTTACTAGATGTACTCTCAAACTTTTCAGATCATAGAATAATAATACTTTTCCTTCTTCTTCCTCTTCTCTCTCTCTCTTTTTTTTTTTTTTTTTTTTGAGAAAACAAAAACAAAAGAAAGAAAATGAAAATTTCACACCTAGTATACACATAGAAGTAAAAAGGGTAGAAAAATCAGTGTATAGGCTATACTCCAATGTGGAGACGCATGGATGATGTAGGCATATGAAAAGAAAATGCTACATGTGTTTATTGGCTCAATGTTGGCTACTAGGGGTCTATGATGGAAATGATTAGCTTGAAAGGCTCAAACGTTGACCCTAAGTTGACCTTCGTCATATCCCAAGTATATCTACCATCTTACTACAAACCATGTAATGATATTCTCAAAAATGCCCAATTCAATAGATCAATGAACGCTTATCACAATTTACTGCATTTGTAGGCTCTCAATCGTCTCCAAAACTCACATGAATACTTAAGCAAAATAGTTCTCTAGATACATGTGTCAAACCACCATCTTACCATAAAACTTGGATGAGTGCATTAGGGATTCTGTAAATGCTTAAGCAAAAAATGATTATGGTGGGTTTGGTGAATTCACGAAGATGGCTATGAATGAGAATGAGTACACATGTGAAAAGGATGTACGTGTGATGCAAACTAAAAACATTTGACACATGAAAATATGCCACAGAGGACACATGAAAATATACCACAGAGTTCCAACAAGCATTTTAAATACTGAATTTGCACTACCATCCCCCAACTTAAATGAAATATTGTCCTCAATATTTAAGAATCAAATTTGAATGAGGAGTAACTAAAAATGGTAGAATACACCTGATAAGCGATATGGGTAGCTCGCTAGGGACCGAAGATGGTAACCTGAAATGACAAAATGAAACTAACCTACAAACAAAAACAAAGAAAACAACAGCAAACAAAAAGGAAAAGAAAGAAAGTAAGAGAAAACAAAAATAAAACAAAACAAACAAAACAAATAAAGAAAAACATACCTGCGTGGTGTGGTCAAGGTTGATAGACCGGACCCACAAGTGGAATGTCTTCCACTTCCAAAACTTGCCTATCAATTAATACTTTAAGGTGTTGACCATTTACTTTAAAGATCCGACCATCCTTAGGATCCTCTATGTCTACTACCCCATTTGTAAAAACATTATTCACTACAAAAGGGCCGGTCCACCTAGACCAAAGTTTTCCTGGGTGCTTATGGAGTTTAGAATAATATAAGAACACTCGATCATTAGGCTCAAAAGCTTTTCTCAAAATATTTTTATCATGAAACATTTTCATTTTAACTTTATAGATTCTAGAGTTCTCATGAACATCATTTCTCAACTCCTCTAACTCGGTCAACTAGAATTTTCTAAACTTACCTACTTCTCTCATGTCAAAATTGAAATGCTTGATGACCCAATAAGCTCGATGCTCGTACTCTACAGGTAAGTGGCAAGGCTTTCCAAAACCAAGCCTATAAGGTGACATGCCTAAGGGAGTTTTGAAAGCTGTACGGTAGGCCCAAAGCACATCAATTAGTCACAAAGACCAATCTTTGGATTTGGGTTGACCCTTTTTTCTAAAATTTGCTTAATTTCCCTGTTTGCAAGTTCTACCTGTTCACTTGTCTGGGGATGTTAGGCAGTAGAAATCTTATATACCACCCCATATTTTTTCATCAAAGGCTCAAAAGAACGGTTGCAAAAATGTGTACCCGGTCACTAAGGTGAAGCAGAAGCAACAAAGATACTAAAAAAAAATATTAAATGATTAATGGAGGACAAAGATTAATTTTAAATGCAAATTAAGGTGAAACAAAGTGACTAACGGAAAAAAGTATTCAAATTTGACAAACAGTAAGGCGTCGGTAATCCCTTGCATAAATTTGATATTTTAATTATTTTTAATTCATTGAATAACTCAATTGGGAACTCAATTCCCAAAAATCTCAATCGGAATGTATAGATTTATAAACCAAAATTAAACCAATTGTAACCATTTGAAAAATCATTCACCACTTTTAAAATACGTAAATTATTATCACTATTGAGAAAATCCAACGACCACAATATCCTCAGGGAGCGATATTGCAGTAAAGAAGTAAATCAATATAGATAAATAATTGTTCCAAATATAATCAAAGAACTAATCCATTCAATAGAAAAGCATGACTAAATCCATAAACAGAATAAATTCTATGATTATTCAGAGAAGAAAACATCAACAATGAATTGAGAATAAAAAAATAAAAGAGTTTTAGTAATTGAAAACCAAATACATAAATTAAAAATATTATCTAATGTGCAAGTTCATCCCTAGCCCTACTTGAGAATTTAGTTACCCATAAATATAATGGACAACAAAAATCTCAAGAGAAAAATAAAGCAAACGGCGGCCATGGAGGAAATTCTCTTCGTTCTTCCCTCCGTCCTCCCCAGCCACCAACTTTTTATTATGCCCAATATCCTCTAATTGAAAAGTTATCCACCCGTTGAAAAGTCCTAGTCGGTTCCAAGTCCTGCTTCCCTCTATCCACCTACCAACCCCCCTTTACAATATCGCTACATATAAAAAATGGTGTATATCACATCCCACCAACCGGTTCCTTCAAATCTCGTGATTTTTGAAAAGTCTCCCAACATTGAAGAGTCCTACTCCATGAAAAGTCTTCTAATGGTTGAAAAGTCTTCTCAGTTGAAAATCCTTCTTGGTTGAAAAGTGCTGCCCAATACAATTGGGAATTATCCCTGCAATATTTGAGATTGAAAATATTATAAAATCATGCTCAAATATATCTCAATGTAAATAGATATTAAATTCAATAATATAAATTATATCTCATTATTTCTATTCACATTTTAGCATTTTAATCCAATAATAAGGTATTTAGAGTGCACTTTCGCGCACTCATCACACCCCCCAACTTACTCATTGCTAGTCCTTATCAACTTTCATGCCAAAACAACAAAAGAGACCAAAGAAAATCACACACAAAGGCCACCAAGTCACACTTTCCAAACTCACATATCAAAGCAATATTAGGAATTCAATAACCCTATCACAAGCAATCCACCTATAGCAATTCACAGAGTGTGTGTGTGTGTTCCAAACTATATCCATCTAACCAGAAGCCCTAACACATGCAACATTAAGAACATCTCAAGCGAAAGGTTCAAATCCATAACTCACGGGTATAAAAGTGTTTCGTGTGAGGATTCTCTCTATGGAGTTGAAAATGGGTGTACACACACTCTCATGGGGAATTAGGCAATTATGTACAAGCAACAAGCAAACATTGATCTTATGATAGGAACACTAACAAATGAGACTTCCACCACTCTTTCCAAAAGCTTACTTAGGA
Organism: Juglans cinerea; assembly: GCA_961763995.1. Taxonomy (NCBI): domain Eukaryota; kingdom Viridiplantae; phylum Streptophyta; class Magnoliopsida; order Fagales; family Juglandaceae; genus Juglans; species Juglans cinerea. Next base: position 18,694,821 of record CAUIVZ010000014.1, read on the forward strand.
TCAGAACGGTCAACACAAAAGGTTGTAACGTGGCTTGGGTTCAGGGCTAAATGAAAAAAAAAATGAAAAAGGATTCAAGAACTTCCAAGTACATACAAAGGGAATCTTATTAAATATCTCAGTAGACCACACTTCTCACTCGATGTACTCTCCAACTTTTTAGATCATCGAATAATAATGCTTTTCCTTCTTCTTCCTCTTCTCTTTTTTTTTTCCAACAATTTGATGAGCAAACACATGTCACTTTGGTATTCTTGCCATTTCTACCCAACCTTGAGTTTTTTCTTTTTTTAATCCAACACAAAGGAAAGAAAATGCAAATTCCACACCTAGTATACACTTGGAAGTAAAAAGGGTAGAAAAATCAGTGTATAGGCTATACTCCAATGTGAATAGGCATGGATGATGTGGGCATACGAAAAGAAAAAGTTACATGTGTTTATTGGCTCAACGTTGGCTACTAGGGGTCTATGATGGAAAGGGTTAGCTTGGAAGGCTCAATCGTTGATCCTAAGTTAACCTTCATCATATCCCAAGTATATACATCATCTTACCACAAACCATGTAAAGGTATTCTCAAAAGAAGTGCCCATTTTAACAGATCAATGAACGCTTATCACAATTTACAACATTTGTAGGCTCTCAATCCTCTCCAAAACTCACATGAATACTTAAGTAAAAGAGTTCTCTAGTTACATGTGTCAAACTATCATCTTACCACAAAGCTTGGATGAGTGCATTAGGGGTTCTGTGAATACTTCAGCAAAAAATGATTATGGTGGGTTTGATGAATTCACGAAGATGGCTATGAATGAGAATGAGTACACATGTGTAAATGATGCACGTGTGATGCAAATTAAAAACAATTTGACACATGAAAATATGCCACAAAGTTCCAACAAGCATTTTAAATATTGAATTTGCACCACCACCCCCAACTTAAATGAAACATTATCCTCAATGTTTAAGAATCAAATTTGAATGGGGAGTAACTAAAAATTGTAGAATACACCTGATGAGTGACGTGGGTAGTGCGCTAAGCACCAAAAATGATAACCTGAAATGACAAAATGAAACTAACCTGCAAACAAAAACAAAGAAAACAACAACAAACAAAAAGGAAAAGAAAGAAAATAAGAGAAAACAAAAATTAAACAAAACAAAAAAAAAACAAATAAAGAAAAACATACCTGCATGGTGTGGTCAAGGTTGATAGACCGGATCCACAAGTGGATTGTCTTCCACTTCTGGAACTTGCCTATCAGTTAATACTTTAAGGCGTTGACCATTTACTTTAAAGATCCGACCATCCTTAGAATCCTCTATTTCTACCACCAAAAACATTCTTCACTACAAAAGGGCCGGTCCACCTAGACCAAAGTTTTCCTGGGTGCTTATGGAGTCTAGAATCATATAAGAACACTCAATCATTAGGCTTAAACGTTTTTCTCAAAATAGTTTTATCAACTAAAAATTTCTAAACTTACATGCTTCTTCCATGTCAAAATTGAAATAATTGATGGCCCAATAAGCTCAATGCTCGAGCTCCACAGGAAAGTGCCAAGGTTTTCCAAAAGCAAGCCTATAAGGTGACATGCCTAAGGGAGTTTTGAAAGCTGTACGGTAGGCCCAAAGCGTATCAACTAGTCTCAAATACCAATTTTTGCTATCTGGGTTGACCCTTTTTTCTAAAATTTGCTTAATTTTCCTGTTTCTAAGTTCTACCTGTCCACTTGTCTGGGGGTAGTAGGCATTAGAGATCTTATGTACCACCCCATATTTTTTCATCAAAGCTTCAAAAGAACGGTTGCAAAAATGCGTACCCCGGTCACTAATGATAACTCGTGGTCTACCAAATCAAGATAACACATTCTATTTGAGAAATTTAATTACCGTCCTATTATCATTACTCATGCAAACTCTTGCCTCTACCCATTTTGACACATAATCTACTGCCATAATAATATATTGATATCCAAAAGAAGGAGGAAATGGTCCCATAAAATCAATGCCCCAACAATAAAAAATTGCAATCACTAAAATTCGGTTTAAGGGCATCATATTACAACGGGACATAACTTCTAACTTTTGACACTTTTCACATGAGCGACAATAGATGTTTGCATCCTTAAATAAGGTGGGCCAATAAAATCCACACTGCAAGATTTTTGCAGCAGTTTTCTTCATTGAAAAGTGGCCCCCCAAGCTTGGGAGTGACAAAAGTCCAAGACGCTAGCAATCTCTTCATCAGGGATGCAACGCCTTAAAATTTGGTCAGGGTAGTATTTGAAAAGAAAAGGGTCATCCCAATAGAAATTACGTACCTCAGTCATGAACTTCCTCTTGTCCTGATGGCTCCAATCCACCAGTATCTCTCCTGCAGCCAAAAAATTCACAATATGAGCAAACCATGGTAGAGAAGTAATAGAAAGTAAATGTTCATCTGAAAAATATCCCTGATTGGCAGGTGGTCAGAGGTGTCCTCAAATGCAAGCCTCGAGAGATGGTCAGTCACTATGTTCTCCACTCCTTTCTTGTCTTTGATGGTGATGTCAAATTCCTGCAAAAGTAAAATCTACTATATTAGTCGCGCCTTAGCATTCTTCTTTGTAAGAAGGTGCTTAAAGGCTACATATCTGTGAAAATAATAATAGGAGAACCAATCAAGTAAGCACGAAACTTATCCAAAGCAAACACTACAGCTAGCAACTCTTTTTCAATGGTGGAGTAATTCATCTGAGCACTATCTGTAACAGCCCGCTAGAAATTCATTGGTAGAATTTCTATTGACTTTAGGAATCTCGTGAAAACCCCATAAGTTTTTACGAATCGACTAATCGCACAGGTTTTAGTCTGTCAACATAGTCAGAGTTATCACTCACTATGGTGCTAGAAATATGAGTTTAATTACTTGAGGTAGTTAGAAGTGTCAGAATGCATTATGGTCTACGCCATTAGACTCCGTGGATTATTTAGGATTTTATGGCACAATAACCTATTTTCATAATTCCGGACGAAACGTTTGTTGAAAATTGTGAAATTATTTTTAGGGGCACTTCGGGGTTAAATTTCGTTAAACTATTTTCACTATAGGTTAATATGAATATTTAGAATTTTTCAATACTAAGTTTATTATGAATTTTTTTTGAATGAATAGTAACCTCGATAAGCGCACCCAGTGTAGTGTTTTCAAAATCACAGTGTGAATGTCCAAATTAGGTTGGAGAAGTTTTATTTGGACACTTGGCAAGATCTTAGCCACACATAATGAATAATATTAGAGACTTGGTACAAAGAGGAACCATTAGATAGATTTGTGAAGGAATCAAGGTGTGAGATCATGCCACCTAAGCAAAGCTGTGTTTCATCTGTTCAACTAAATTGTGCTAGACCAAAAAGGGTTTCAACCCTAGCAAAATCCTAAATGGTTGGAATCCAATTGAAATCCGAAAAACTTGGTTGAAACCGAAATCCTAAACGGTTTCCCCAAATCCTAAAGTTGGTCTCCAAACCCTTTTTAACCCAATTTCTAGCATTGTGCTTAATCACTTGATTAAATCCCTTGCACATGCTATTAATTAATAAAATCCTTGTTATGACATCATTATCCAACCTTTTAAACCTTGGAAATTTGCTTGGGCCAAGAAAAATTGGTTTTGGGCTTGATAGCATCTCAAACCCTAACCAAACCCCCTTTAAACCTCAAATTGAAGCCCACTTGGTGGGGCCCACCAAGGCCCACGAAATTGGCCACCTTGGCAAAGCTTCTTGGAGAAGTTTCCTCCCCCACATGACAGACCATTCACTGCCATTGGCTGCACCCAATAGTGCCTTGATGTGAAGGAGCAATCCACTCCATCAACCTCCATCTTTCACAACTGCTGCAGGCAGTCTTTGCCCCTCACTATTCTCCACTTTATGTCACATAGCCACCTCCAATCAAGGGTCATTCCAGCCCAAAACTTCCCCCTCCAGGAGTCTATAGTCGTGCAAGGCACTTTTCATTCCATTTTATCACTTCTTCACCCCGTTCTTAGAGAGAAACCCAAAAGAGCTCTCTCGGGCAGATTTCTGGGACATTTTGCGTGGCCATTGTCGACCCCTTTTATGTACTTTAGCACGCTGATTTCTTCACATAAGTTGTTCATCTTTGAGTCTAGTTTCGGTGGATATCTTATTAGTCTCATTCCATACTCATTTGATCGGTCAAAAGTATTTTTAACCATGGAAAGGTCATTCTGGGCGTGAAACTGGAGAGTATGTTATGTTTTGGAAGTTTTGACCAAGCTAATGGACATATCTTGGTCCGAAAATTTTATGGAGTGTTGTTAGCATGTGTTTATAAATGTTCATTGAGGTTTTTTTGCAAATAAAGCTTTTGATGATATATTTTCTTAGAGTGGAAGTGGAAAAACAGTTTCTGTTTTGTGAAAGTTTGAATATTTCGTGGTTTAATCTTATTCCAAAGGCTTTGATATTTTTATTTGATGATCCTAAGCCTCTTATATACATGTTAGGATGTTATTTAGAAGATATTTAGTATTAGTTTTAAACATATGATTTTCTATGCAAGAGGATTTCGGTTAGGCCTAAAATTTGATGTTTATGAGTTAGATCCATGTTTTATTAAATTTTAGCCATGTGATTTTAAGTTTGATGGCTGGATCTTCTTTAGAACACTTTTTTAAACCATGAGATGTTTTAGTTTGAAGATCACATGTGTATAAGCCATGGATCAAGAGAATGATCAAAGTTAATGGAGAGACACTACAAGAAAGTTGGTCTATACCAGCGAGTTATTAGTCGCCGCAAAACAATTCGTTGGGAAAAGTATTATTTAGCGGCGAGTTAAAAACCGCTGCTAGTTGTTAAATGAAATACGACCGATCGTATACTGGGTCCATAGAAGATGGCTATTGCAACGATTTTATGGTCTATAGGGGCGGTTAAAGTCACTGGTAGAAAAATTTTCTGTAACAACGCTCTAAACTTCGCCGCAACACATTGTCTGGGCACCAAATCGACATCCAGGTTTGGGGTCTTAATTATTTTCCCCCCAAACACATTTCCCCCCAACACCCACCTTCTGCACTTCGACGAACCCGGCGACTATTGCACCTGCTTTCCGTTGCCCTAACCAGTGTTTGCCCACGGCGTCAGCTCCTTCACATTCACCGAAAGCGGGTTTTCACTGTCCCATTTTCCGACTGTAACACCCGGACCCAAAATTTGTATAGTTGGACTTTAGATTGTTTATTTTTTTTTATTTATTGGAGCTTGGTACCTTAAGTTTTTATTTTACAAACTGGAGTAGTGGTTTCATTTTATTTTATTTTCTTCACACGTTTATGTTTTCCCGCATGTTTCTTTTTTTTATTTTCCTTCTTTTCCGGTCCTTATCTCTTTTCCCGTAAGTTTATTTTCTTATTTTCTTTTTTTCTCCTTTCGTTCACGTCGTGCATGCACACACACGTCCCTCATGCATGTCCCGCGTCCATTTGATTTTTCATCTAGGGTTTTCTTCTCATGTTCAATCGTCTATTTATATTCATACGAAGAGAACTCGCGCCGCTACCTTCCCACGCGGAACCATAGACAGTTTTTCCTCCCCAGCCTCCATCCCCTCGGTTCCTCGCACCCCGAGTCGTGCAGCACCCCGAAGCTTATTCGCGTGCCGCGACGCCGCTTAGCACCGTCCGCGCTGTACCCACACGAAACCACCGAGTCCACTGCCCAGTCACGCGAAGCTGCCACCAGAGCCCGTGAAGCCTCTGTTTCACGCCTTGACTTCCACCATTTGTGACCTCCGAAAAACACAGTTGTCCAACCACCATAAATCACTGCAACTCACCCTCCACCGAGAGCTCCACCGCGTGGTGTTTCCACCTCACGAAGGCCACCACCGCGAGCCACCCCTCTCACGGAAGACTCAACAACTTATTCCCCTGTTTTTGGCCTCCCGAAACAGAGTCCCACCCACTGACCACTGCGCTGCACCGCACGGCTCCAGCCACTCCAGACCGTCGCCACCCGCGCGGATAAGGGCGCCGAATACCTCAGGCCACCCTAGTTGTAGCACCCTCACCGTGAGTACCTCCCTCGGTTACTCCCTCGGTTCTCTCCGCTCTCTCTCGCTCACCTCTCCCTCTCTTTGTCTCGTGCCCAGCGCTGCTCGACGGAAGCTTCGCCGCGCTCCGGCTCTTCTGCCGCACCACTGCAGTCCCTCCAGCTAGCCCGTCTCGCCTCGGTTTCCCTTGGGTAGTTTCCGCCGTGCATGTGATTCAGTTACGTAGGTGTTGTTTTGGTAAGTTTGCAAGGAATTAAATGAATTACCGTAATGCCCTTTACTGCATATTATATTAATGGGCTTTTATTTTTATTATGTATTAGTATACTGTTATTTAATTATGATTACAGAAAACTATTTTTAATATGTCATTAAGTAAAGATTTATGTTAAGAGTAAATAATATTGGAGTAATTTTATTTTTACACTTTAGATATGATTTAATCTTTTTAAAAATAGTCATGGTGTTTTTTTAAATATTTTGGGATAATTATATTACTTAGTATTAAACTTCATAAGTTGTTTTCATTAATAAATAGGTCTAACTTTTAAATGTGTTAGTCGTAGTATTAATTTGGCATTGACGATTTTAGAAAGTGATGATTGGTAATTTTTGGTTTGAGGAATTAAATAGGTTATTTTATAAGCTTAGGATTAAATATCGAAATACGTGATTAATTGGAAATTTATGAGAATTACGTGATTATTTTATAGGTGACGATTAATTATTATTATTCGACGTTTTTGAGAAATTTCGAAAAAGCTAAGAAGTTCAGGTAAGCGGGGTTCCTATGCTAGACTTTGCATTTAAAATAAAATGAGCTGAGGTTATTTTTGGAAAATAAACATATTTGATGTTGAAAAGAAATTTGAACTGCCTCAGTTATTTATTCTGCATTACTCATGAGATTCTGTTTAAGAATAAATTATTTATGTCATGACTGGTGTAGACATGAGCTTATTTCTGACATTCTATTTCTGAACTTTGAAAAATAGAGCGAATATGAAATTTGTGCATAAATTATTTTGTGATATGATTTTTGTTCTGTTCTGAAGATTTTCTGTACTCTGATATGATCTGATGTGATTTCTGAAAACCTCTGGCATAACATTCTGTTTCTGTTTCTGTTTCGTTCTGACCTCACCACGGGTGTAAAATTGTGGCCTCTATTCGGGTTGGTACCAACTTTTCTGTTTCTGGTGCACCCACTTTGGAAACAAAGTGGTTTTCTGCGTGATCTTTCCTATGTGCACACTCGGGGCTCCGAGAATGAATAAGGGGAAGATTCACATTTTGTTTCTGCTCGGTTAGCTACCGGGGTTTGCACAACCCTACCACGGGGGTTAAACATGGTATTTGTTCTTATTTGATAAGATAAGATGTGATGTTTCAGTTTATGCTATGCCAAAGTAATTTTTTTATTATGAATATTTTCGAACTATCGCTCTGACATTTTTTATAACATGTTATGACGCTGCATTTTGAAACATTATTCTGATTCAGCATTCTGAAATGAAATATTTTGTTCTGCATTTTGATTTCTGTAAATGCTCATGTTTACACACTAGTATATGTCATCTGCTTACTGAGTTGTTGATAACTCACCCCTTATCTCCATATATTTTTCAGATAATTTTGATGATTCAGTTGGAGAACAAGAGTAGAAAGTTTAGCAAGGTGTGATGATCGTAGTGGAATAAGTGCCTGAGGGTACAAATGCTTATTTGAGGGTCGTAGTTAGTAGACTGATTTATTTTTCGGGTATTTGATTTGATGAGTTGAGGATGTTTTCGAGTTTTTGGAGAATTTCTAATTTATGTTATTGGGGATTTCTTTATCGTCGCCATGGAGGAATTTACATTTTTGGTTTGATTAAGTGTATTAATATTTTATGGGATTTTCTGGAATTTATAGTTGTATTATTTAAGTTAATTTTAAGTATTAAGAGCTAACTCTCCGGACCTCCGGGAACGGGGCGTTACACCGACAATTTTCTCCCTTCCGTTGTTGGTTCTTGATTTTCAGCTAGTAAAATGAAAAAATCCACTCCCCTTCATTTCCACTAGTAACAAGCCGAATCCCTACGTTTCCTTCCCTTACAATATTCGTTCTCTGCCTCCATTTCGTTTCCCAAGTTGAAGATTTGCCGCAGTCAAGCATAATCGTTGGCAGCTCCAGGGAAGGGAACTACATTATAGGTATCTGTCGTTGCTAATTTATCTGTTTTCCTCCCTTCAATGAAATCTAAAATTCGTTTTTGTGCTTATTCCAAAATTCATCATTTGCCAAATGCACTCTGATCATGTAATTAGTTTAGTCTTGACTATGTATTTGGTTGGAAATGGTTATTTCTCATGAACACTGGACATGCAAAATTTGTGTTTTTTTTTTTTTTTGTCAATACTTTTCTTTAACTTGCGAAACAAATGTGCATGTTCCTATGTAACTTGAATTTGGAGGAAGGCGGAGCGTTTACGTTCAGTGGGGCCGAGGATATTCTCAAAGCTCTTTGAATCTGGTCAGCTTGCAACCCCTTATTCTCTATCTCTCTGATGTTTTTTTGTCGTCATTTTAGGGACTTACTTGTTCCTTGTTGGTTCAGTGGCTGGACTTGTTTTTGGTAATAAAACTCATGGGACCTGAGAATGTGATTTATGCCATTGATGGAACTGATTAATTACAGGTTATATGCACGGAATTAGTAGGATTTAACCTTATTATACGACACATTTGAGTTGTGCGTGCTAGATATTGCAACCCATTGCCAAACCTTAAGATGCGTATAGTGCAGTCGGTATATTCTGAACATGAATCACATAATGTGCTCTGTTTTCAAACAATAGCGTAATACGAGGCAAAGCAATTCTTGGAACAACGTTCAATCATGCAAGCTACATTAACTAGTTAAGCGCCCACGACAAACGTCCCTCCCTCTGAATTTTGGCTGCAACAAAGGAAAGATCGATATTAGTTCTGCAATCATTACTTAGTCAAATGCTCATTTCGGAGCAGTGTTTTTGGGCCTCTTGCCTCCCGTTGAAGACCAGCAGTGATCCCACTGCATTATATATATTGTTAGCAGGAAATCTTCATCCACCACTTTCTTTGTACCAACTATATGCCGCGCTCAAGTCCTGTTGTTTGCAATCCCCCTTAACAAGTATGTTAAAAATATCAACAAAAGGGACCAGTCCTTGGTCAACTTTCCCTTTACAAAGAGCCCCCAGACTGAAGCTATGATAGGTCATCTTGTCAGCATCAATCCAATGCCCAACTTCTTCATATTTTGAATTCATACAAGCTGAAGCTGAGACATTGTAGGTGTTTTTGTATTGGAATACCCTGGGATTAGGGAGTTGTATGAGGTAATAATATCAGTACCATAACCACTACTTATGATCAGGGGAATCAAATCCTTTGAGCATAATTGGAGGTCTTCGCTTTGGATACTTCTTGAAACCTTTTTCACATCCATTCAGTGTTTCTATATGCCTAATCATTCTCATTATCTGCAAGACCATGTAAGACTCCAAAAACGGATGCTATGCTGATCATTTTCAACTTAGCTTTTATATTTTCTTGATAAAGCTCGTACTTTTCATCTTCGCTTTAGCTTACGCATTTCAAGGTGTTACCATTTTGGGTTAATAGGTATATATTTATTGGCATTGTACACCATTACCATTGATGTAATTCACAAAACCGCCTTATCTTTAGGATATTTAAACCGGCAAGACCTTAGATTTCATAGAATGGAATAAGGCAGGATTTAGAACAACACTAATTTCCATATCGTGCTTTCATAGGGGAAAAAAAAGAAAAAAAGAGTTTACAAGCATTCCCATTGTTTCAAGTCACAAAACAATTTTATAAATTTTAAATTGAATTTATCATTGTATAGATATCAACTAATTATCATGTTTGGCATTATCATAGACCCAAGTATATATGTACCCTTTATTTTGGTGCATAGCATGCAACATAGGAAACATAGAAACATAATCACATTAGATGGACCCTACTGGTTGTTAAACGTAGGAAACTTGATGATTTTAATTATACCTGCCAAAACTCGTGGACTTCCATCAACAACCATCTCTCATTTTCGAGTTGATAAGATGCTAATTAAGATAATTTCTAGACTAGCTAGGGTTCCATTAACCAATTAGGCGGAGTTCTTTTTTACTTAAGATTGTTAAGGTCTCCTTCCATTAACCACTAAATATAATATCCCTATTTGTAGTTTCTCATGCTTTTCAAAGCAGGGCAAAGAAAAATATTCCATGACCAATGTTCCAAAGAAATGAGGCAGATGGGACAACTACACATCCATTTCCCCAATGAATAAATGAATGTAAAGGTCAAAAGACAGACAAATCCCGAGCAGATGCAGGCACACGTTGTCCCCCCCACCCTTCTTGTTCCCATGCAAGCATGTGGCCATGCCACTTGATCTTGTTTCCACAAAAAGTTTCACAAGGCCAAAGATCAACTTGGAAAATGAAACCTTCAGACCAGCCACAAGAAATCACATATATCTAGGCATATATATATATATATATATATATATATGGATCAGATCAGCTTAGCAGCAATTTTCCTTTGCAACTTGCTTCAACCAGAAAGTACAGTTGCCTTTCCAGGGCATCAGGTTGTCTAGGAAAGTAGTACACTTTCTTTTCTTTTAAGAAAAATATATATATATATATATATATTTCATAGATGAAAAGCTTTTCCTATATATATATATATATATATATATATATACATGGTTAGAATCTCCATTAATTTAACAACTAAATTATTAGCTATTTCTTAAGGATCAGTTGTTCATATATACTAAGTGCAGGATTAAGACAAATATTGGTCATGATCTTCAGCAAAACATAGTTGAAACTAGAATTAACTTTAATTGATTTTCTTCAGAGCCTCAAATATTTGTTCTGATCTGAATATTTGTATGTTCACCATTAACTCTTATTAGAGATCGATGATGCAATCCACTGAATGAATCTAAATCAATACCCTTGAAAAGAAACCAAAAAGTTGGGACAAAATAAAAGCAATCTCGCAAACCCTATCAATACGGCATCAGGATAGGTGAGTAATAAAACACAAGGGGACCAAATGTAAAGGAAAATATAAGGGAAATAAAAAAGAAAAGGAAAGAGAAAGCTCTAGTTGGACAGCAAACATGCAATTTTGGTCTCTCTCTCTCTCCCCCTCCCCCCTTTCTTTAAATCTTAATTTTCTGGTTACTTATTCCTTATATATTAATTAGCTAGTTTTAAGTTTAAAATAAAATGATTACTTATATATACTAAGCTAACTATTAAGGAAAACTTATTCGTTTCTGTAACACGCTCTCCATTCTATTTAGTTTGTAATTGGGTGGCTTGAATAGCATATGGGAACTGCTATTCCGCAGCCAAGGATCCACATATTCCCTCATGGCCAAAATTGCTGGGGTAGCCCAGAAAAAGAATGAAAAAAAGGCTGCTCTGAAGAGGTGCCCCAAGTCTCTTTGGCTGTATAGGTAGCATGTTTTTTGTTACATCTGCCTCAAAGTTTAGGCTGCCAACCGTCAGAGATCTGACTCATCTTTATTACTTTATATGTATGCAACTTTTTTTTGCCCAGTTAAAAGGCTCAGTCTCAACTCAATTAAGCAAAACCAACTTTATCCTTACGTAGTTTGATGCTTGGCTCCTATCCATTGCATGCATTTGCTAATTCAGTATAAAGCTGTCCAGTGGGACCAAATAATTAAATTTGTATTTAATTATATATTATAATTAGCCAAATATTCATTGATCAACAAGTAGGTAGGTATTAACGAAGACGTACGTTGTTAATCCAACTTGGCTGCGTTAACCTTTGATTGCTAATTATTACCAGAACAAGAAAAAGAAGATCATGAACAGTTGGTTAATTTTCCAGTCATTTTCAAGCTAAGCTAAGCCTAATCTGTTTTACAGACCACCTATATAATATATATTATTAGTCCCTGCCTATGGATATAAGGTCTTATTAACTCTTAATTAAGTTCCAGAGCTGATGAAGGACTCATGGCGCCAATCCTCTAATACCATGATCATATAGCTAGCCAGCCAGATTTGCACCATTCTCTGCGAAATTATAAGAAATAATATTTTTCGTATAATTATATATACGATTAATGTTTCTAATTTGGTTATTCCAGAATTTAAACCTTCTGAGAATGAGACGTGATTCTACATTGGATATTCAGCATGCCTCTCACTGGGATAATTTACTTTTACAGGGAGGAAGAGGTGGGCATTATGACCGGAAACATTGTTTGAGGGTCTATTCGCTGGGATATCACAGGTATGCATGAGTTCAGGCCATGTGCAGTTGCATCTAATTTATTTGGGTTAAAATTTGCTTCCATAAACAAAAGTAAAGAACACAAAAAGCCGCCCCATTTGGAGTGCAAAAACTGGTCTTAGTTGTAAGCTTGGTTTACTATTTATTCTTGTTAGCCATGCTCATTGGGAAAACCCAAGGGTACCCTAATTATCTTAAATGTTCTACTGCAGTCTGTTGCAACATATTTTCGGTCATGTTATGGCTGCAATTGGAGGAAACAGTGCTGGTATAGGTATTTTGGTGCTTGAGTTCAATTTGTCTTCATAAGCTACCACCTATGTATTAGTTGGATGGGTTAGTACATGACATGGGACTGATGCCTTTCATTGTTTCTACTTTTTCCAAGGTGCCCCTATTAAGGTGAGGAGACCTAGTGCTTACAACCCATCCCGTGTTGCAACACTTGGTCCAAGCCAGCCCAATCCAGTACTGAACCTGGCCGTTGTTGGGTTAAAGTCGCAGGATCTGTACATGGGCATGAGGGGCCATATATATAGCATTTTTGTGGGGGGGGGCGGGGGGGGGCTTCCCTATTACTTTACAGAGACGGCGCTTAGGGCTTTGTTTGATATTGGTAATTTTATTCTCAGTGGATAGTAGAGCTGAATACAAAATTTGAAATGACTGTGATGGTTATTTAATATGAATGGATATAGCTCAGTTTGTATATAAGAATATAATACACCACCCCATTGTAATACATATGATTCTGGATTTGTTGATGGGCTTGGATGTTTGTTGATGGGATTTTATTTTGCATGTTATATCGATGTTCAACTTTCATTTCTTGGCAGCCATTGATTATGAATGTTGCATTTAGGAAAAACTAAAAACCAGGCCTAGAAAATCCAGGAAATTTAAGCACGAAAAATCTTTTGCGGCGAATTAAAGCCTTTGCCGGCGACTAATTTATCGCCGCTAAATCACTTTCACTTTACTAAGTCTACACCAGCGATGTACATATCGCTACTATAACCTTATACCAGCGATATAAAATTCGCCGCAAAAAAATTTAAATACAAATGACTAAATTACGGCGAAACTCAAAATCGCTGTCTATAATTAAAAAGCGGCGATATTCACATCGCCGCTAAAGGGGCATCTACAATTAACGGCGATTAAAAAGTCGCCGTAAGTTATCATTTGGCAGCGATCTCATGTTCGCTGGTAAAAGTGACATCTCCAATCTCAGCGATAAAAAAATCGCGGGTATTAATAAAACCCGGCGACTATTAATCGCTGCCAAATGCACCTACACAGTTGAAGTTATATTACGGCGATTTTGATTGGTCGCTGGTAAATATAATTGGCAGCGATATTTTCACTTTTAGCGTCAAAAATTAGTCGCTGCTATATATCTTTCCCAGCGTTTAACAACTCAATCCTATATTGAGTTTGCGGCGATTAAGTACATTAAGCGGCGAATAAAATTTTGCCGGTAATAACAAAAATATGGCGGCGAGTTTTTGGTTCCGTTGGACTAGATCTAAAGTGGGGCTTTAATATCAGCGAAATAGCAGCGACTTATTTGTCGCTGGCATAGACGTACGCCAGCGATTTTGTGGGTATAGCCAGCGATACATAATCGCTGGTAAAAGTCTTTAACCTTGTAGTGAGAAAAGTTTCTGTTTTGGACTAAGTTTAAAACCAAAAACGCCAAGTGTTGTTTTGTGATTTTTGATGAGTTTTGTTTGATGATTTAAAGCATGTTTGATCTTAGGATGATGTTATGAATATGTTAGAAGTAAAATTTGATTTTTTGAAATTCTTGGAGATGTTTTTATTAAGGTCAAAACTTGTGATTTAAGGTTTACTTTTCGTTAAAAAGTTTGGGTCTTTTTACAAAAAGTTTGGTGTTGATAATTAGCTTTTTCTTAGTGGATATTTTTTTAAGTGTGTTTTTTAAACTTAGGATAGGAAGATCTTTGTTACAAGATTTTGGTTTATTCATGAGTTTTGAAATTTGAAAGAATTGCAACCAAAATAAGATAAATGGCCTATGTAGGTTTCGGCCATAGTGAGTTTTTCATAGTTGTGATTGGTTTTAAATTTTTTTGAGTTGATATTTGAGTTTGGGACAAAATTTACATGACGAATGTAAATTTTAGTAATTTTTGGAATTAGGATGTGAAATCCTTAAGTTAGGGGTAAAATGGTCATTTGCCCACATGAAGAGAGTAAAATGGTAATTTTACTCTAAGTTGTCTCTTTTCACATTTCTAATTGTTAGTAGTTAATTTCTAACTTTTAGAATACCCTCTTACAGTTCCTCGTATTTCGCACTTTATTCTAGTAGAACGTAACGATCGAGGTAAGTTAGCTTTTAACTTACTATCTGTTTAATGTGTATGAGTGATAAGTAAGGGAACTAAAGAGTATGTATGCATGTTATCATATGTGCCATGCTAAGTCATTACATATTTATCTGTTACACAGAATTTATTCTGTCATGAATTATTCATCTGTTACACAAGATATTATGTCACGTATCGCTATACATTGCAAGTATGTCATGTAAGTATGACATCTATTACAAGTATTTCATGTCACGTAATATTCACTGTCACATGTTACGCCATGTTAAGAAATGTTGTCTGTTATATGATATGCTATATTACGAAATGTTGCATGTTACATGTATGCTATGTTATGCAATGTTCTCTGTTACATTTATGTCTCGAAGTATGTCATGTATGTTGTTTTAGGTTCATGTAACGTTATGCTACATTAGGACTTTTGTCTTTTATGTCACATTCATGTTACATCACATTACGAAATGTCATGTATGCTAGTTAAGTCATTCATGTAAATCACGACCCTAAGCGCTAGGATAGGGTAATATCCTAGTGGAACTCCTTTGTTCACGCTGGAGTGTTTAAATAGGTATGAAATTCCCTGGGTTGACGAAGTACAGTCAACAGGTTGCGAATGGGGCCTAATTAGCTGGTCACCGGAGCGCGCCAGGCACTAACGCCGATGGTGCCACACATTATGTTACGTGTGTCCACAGCAAGTGTGGCACAAACAAATAAGTCATGGGGTCACAACAACTGTGGAGCATGAAGTATGGGGCCACAACAATTGTGGAGCATACACTACGTGAGACACAACAATTGTGACACGTAGAATACGTGGGGCCACAACAACTGTGGAGTACATATTAACACACTCACAGCTGGTATA
Organism: Juglans cinerea; assembly: GCA_961763995.1. Lineage (NCBI taxonomy): Eukaryota > Viridiplantae > Streptophyta > Magnoliopsida > Fagales > Juglandaceae > Juglans > Juglans cinerea. Next base: position 18,710,461 of record CAUIVZ010000014.1, read on the forward strand.
GACACCTGTGATGTGATGCAGTAATCGGCAGGGACACACGGCTCAAGGGGACCTCTGTAGCACCCATATGGTCACTTTATGATTAAGTCTATTGAATAAGATTCCAAGTTCATGCATTTCACGTTCAAGTCATGTGTCACATTATGTTATGTTCAAGTTTACGTTCATGCAATCATGGTAATCCCATGAGACAAGAATATGTTTCAAGTTCATGTTATGTTATGTTCACATTATGTTATGTTCAAGTTTACGTTCATGCAATCATGGTAATCCCATGAGACAAGAATATGTTTCAAGTTCATGTTATGTTATGTTCACGTTATGTTATGTTCAAGTTTACGTTCATGCAATCATGGTAATCCCATGAGACAAGAATATGATTCAAGTTCATGTTATGTTATGTTCACGTTATGTTATGTTCAAGTTTACATTCATGCAATCATGGTAATCCCATGAGACAAGAATATGTTTCAAGTTCATGTTATGTTATGTTCACGTTATGTTATGTTCAAGTTTACGTTCATGCAATCATGGTAATCCCATGAGACAAGAATATGTTTCAAGTTCATGTTATGTTATGTTCACGTTTACGTTATGTTCTAAGTTCACATTTATGTTATGTCATGCTCAAGTTCAAGTTCAAAATTATGCATGTTCACGTTCATGTTACGTTTCAAGTCCATGTTATGTTTCAAGTTCACGTTCATGTTATGTTTCAAGTCCATGTTATGTTTCAAGTTCACGTTCATGCTATGTTTCAAGTCCATGTTATGTTTCAAGTCACGTTCATGCTAAGCTTCAGTTTCAATTTAAGTTATGCCAGTTATGTTATGTTGTATGTCAAGTTATGCTATGATTACTTATGATTTGATTATGCATTCATGTTTTTGCTGCCATGCATGCATCATTAACCTGTGTGGAAGTTTTCTTTTAACTTGCTGAGATTTGTAATCAAATCTCACTGTAGTAGTCCCAATTACCATTCCCCTCGAATGGTAGATTTTGTTACAGGATCTGAAGGAGAATCGGGAATCGACCAATTGGAAACGGTTGACTAATGGACGATGTGATGTATATGGTAGAATAGTAGTTACCTCAGATTACTACTTGTATTTGTGGAGTTCAATCTCCAGCACTCTTTTTATCACAACTATATGGACTATTGTTGTGATCTTAGTTGTTTAGTATGTCATTAAGTATGAAGTATGTTTTAAGTATTTTAGATATTTTAGTTAGGTGCATAGTATTGCTAAAGAAAAAAAAATTTATCCGCTGCGAATATTGCATAATGCTAGATGCATGTTAAGAACATTGCATCTTATATGTCATGAACGGGGGCAGGTAACCTTGTGTTGCATGTCTCGACGCTTCAAATGTCCGTCCGATCCTAAGCGGAATTTGGGGGCGTCACACTATTTAGAGTTCTACTAGCATAATAAATGACAAAAGGCTTCCCCTCCCTTCGCTGTCCAAGAACAACACCTACAGCACAATCACTAGCATCACACATGATCTCAAAAGATAAAGTCCATTCAGGTGGATGCATTATGGGTGCTGTGGTAAGCTTGCCAATTAGCGCTTTAAAAGGCCTCTTGACAAGCTTGTGTCCACTCAAATGGGGCATCTTTAACTAGGAGGTCACATAGGGGTCTAGATATGGTGGAAAAATTATGAATGAACCTCCTATAAAAGTCTGCATGACTAAGTAAGGATCTCACATCCTTTACTGTCCTAGGTGTAGGCCACTTAGAGATTAACTCAATCTTAAATTGATCAACCTCTATCACCTTAGAAGAAATAATATGCCCTAAGACAATACCTAAAGGTACCATAAAGTGACATTTTTTTCCAATTCAAAACCAATTCATTCTCTTCAAAACGAGTCAACACTCTCTCCAAATTCAATTAGCATCATCAAAAGAAGATCCAAAAACAGTCAACTCATCCATAAAAACTTCCATGCAATTTTCAACTATGTCACTAAAAATGCTCATCATGCAACGTTGAAAAGAAGTTGGTGCATTACACAATCCAAGTGGCATTCTACAAAAAGCATAAGTACCAAAAGGACAAGTGAAAGTGGTTTTATCCTGGACTTCTAATGCAATTTCAATTTGCTAATAACTAGAATAACCATCCAAGAAACAACAGAAAGGATAACCAGTCACACGCTCAAGAATTTGGTCAATAAAAGGAAGAGGAAAATGGTCTTTTCGGGTGGCAGCATTCAATTTTCTGTAATCAATGCACATCCGCCACCCAGTCACAAGTTTTTTAGGGACTAACTCTCCAAGGTCATTCTTCACCACAGTAACACCTGACTTTTTAGGAACAACCTGTGTAGGACTTATCCATTTACTATCAGTAATAGGATATATGATTTCTACATCTAATTGTTTCAATACTTCATTTTTCACCACTTCTTTCATAGTGAGATTAAGCCTACGTTGGGGGTCTATATGAGGGCTAGTTCCTTCCTCCAAATTAATTTTATGAGAATAGACCAGGGGACTAACACCTTTTACATCAGTAATGCTCCAACCTAAGGCTGACTTGTGCTCCGTTAGGGTCCGAATTAATTTCTCACCTTGAGACTCAGACAATTCAGATGAGATAATAACAAGAAAAGTATCACCTGGACTAAGGAAAACATGCTTTAAACCCTTAGGCAGAGGCTTCAATTCAACTTTGGGTGCTTCCACACTTGAAGGAATTTATTTTTCACTTCTCTCAAGCAACTCCTCAAACTTCGGTTGCTATGCTTGAGTGCCATAATCCTGAGTTCTATAAAAAATAGCACAAATATCAACTACATCAGATGGATCACTGATAGAATCAAACTCAGAATTAACAAGAAAATATTCAAGGGGATTGAAATCATGAGCTGTAGAAACTCCCTTATCCATGAGTGAGTCAATCATGTATGTCTGGTGGCTCTTGTCATCATCTTCTGGTTGTTTTGTAAAATGGAAGATATTCACCTCGAGAGTCATGTTGCCAAAAGACAGCTTCATGAGCTCATTCCTACAATTAATAAGAGCATTAGCAGTGGAAAGGAAAGGCCTACCTAAAATCAAAGGAATTTTAAAAGTAGTATCAACAACATAACTAGTGTCAAGTATTAGGAAATCAACAGGATAATAAAATTTGTCAATTTTAATTAAAACATCCTCTACCACACCCCGGGGTACTTTGACTGAAAGGTCAGCCAATTGCAATACCACAGTGGTTGGTTTGATTTCTCCCAACCTCAACTGCAAATAAATAGAATATGACATTAGATTCACGCTAGCTCCTAAATCTTGCAAAATTTGTCCAAACTCATGATTTCCAATGCTGCATGCAATGGTTGGAAAACCAGGATCCTTGTACTTGGAGGAATCCGCTGCTCAATTAGAGCACTAACTTGCTCTGTCAGGAACACTGTCTTCTTCACATGGTTCTTCCTCTTAACTACACACAAATTCTTAAGAACTTTTGCATAAGTAGGAACTTGTTTAATCACATGCAAAAGAGGAAGATTGATTTTTACCTGCCTTAGATTCTCTAGGATTTCATTGTTAGGATCCAGAGTTCGCTTGCTTAATTTTAAAGCTTGAGGGAATGGTACCTCATCAGGATCTTTCTGTAAGAACTCACCATTACACATCATCTCCACAAATTGGCACTCTCTAGGTGTAAGCCCGTCATAAAAATAGCTCACTAAGCACCAATTCTCATACCCATGGTGAGGACACATACTCAACAACTCCTTAAATCTCTCCCAAGACTGATAGAAAGTATCACTGTCCTTTTGTGCAAAGGTGGAGATTTGCCTTTTTAAAGCGTTGCTCTTATGTTGGGAAAAATATTTATTGAAGAAGACTTGAGTCATCTAATTCCATGACCCAATAGATCGTGGTCTCAGCGAGTATAGCCAACTCTTAGTCGCAACTACTTCCTCAAACTCTATAATGTGCACATATGGATTTTCATTTTCCAAGCCATGAAAAGTAAGGAGTAACTGTATCATCCCTATTTTAAAATCCAGTTGGAAAGTATTAGCTAGAAACATGATGCATGATGGTGTTGCTATGCGTATATGGTGGAGGTAATCCTGAAGAGTTTTAGTCGGTTGATCTTCGTGTTCACTCATTTCTTCGGGACTAGATGGATTGTTAAAAAAAGGATTTAAAAAATTTGATTCTGACTCTCTCATAGGCCTACAAGCAAATCTACCCAAGGCGTCTCTATATCTGTGCATGCAAGGTAAAAAAGAACGGAACTCTAAAACAAATACAAAAAGAAAAATAAAATAAAGATGCAGCAAGCTAAAAGAGGAAACGAAGTTACCGCCTTTACAAACAGCTGAAAAGAAAAACTATCTAGCAATTATTCTATCGTCTCCCTGGCAACTGTGCCAAAATTTGATTACGCCCAAAGAATAACACGGTAGTTGTAACACAGCTTTAGGGTGTCGATTCCATAGAGAGAGAAATTAAAAGAATAGCAGAAGGAACAAAGAAACTAAAGAAAAATATTAAATGATTAATGGAGGACAAAGATTAGTTTTAAATGCAAATTAAGGTGAAACAAAGTGACTAACGGAAAAAAGTATTCAAATTTGATAAACAGTAAAGAGTCGGGAATCCCTTGCACCAATACGTTATTTTAAGTATTCTTAATTCACGGAATAACTCAATTGGGAACTCAATTCCCAAAACCCTCAATCGGAAGGTATAGATTTATAAACCAAAATTAAACCAAATGTAACCCTTTGAAAAATCATTTGCCACTTTTAAAATACATAAATTATTATCACTATCAAGAAAATCCAATGACAATATAATCAGGGAGCGATATTGCAGCAAAGAAATAAATCAATATAGATAAATAATTGATCCAAACATAATCAAAGAACTAATCCATTTAATAGAAAAAGCATGATTGAATCCAGGAAAAAAATAAATTCTATGATTATTCAGAGAAGAAAATATCAACAATGAATTGAAAATGATAAAATAAAAGAATTTTAGTAATTTAAAACCAAATACATAAATTAAGAATATCATCTAATGTGCAAGTTCATTAGATTGGGCTTTGACTTGTTCTTTTATAAACTTTGTGTAACACCCCGCTCCTTCTTTCTGATGTAAGGCTCATTCTTTCTGACGTAAACAAATTCCGAAGGTGGAAATTATGCAAGAGTCAACCCTTCTCTCTAGTGACTGTGAGTCTCGTTATGCATGAATAACCTCGATGACGTGTTTTAAAAGATACTATGTGATTTCTAAAGTACGCCCAGTATTTTAAATGCACTGAAAATATTTATATGAGCTATTTCTAGTGCTATTGAATTAAACTTGATTTTAAATAAGACAATTATAACATTTTTGAAAAGCTCCAAAAATATTATAATTGTCGGAAAGCATTTTAGTATTATTTATTAAAATGATTTCAGTTATTTAAATATTATGAGATTTAAATTATGTTGAAAACTCTAATTAATTAAATGGTTTTATCCTTTTAAAGATATTAAATAAGACTTCATCATTTTATTAATGATGAAGGAATATTATTTTATAAACTAAAGTTTAGTTTAAATAATATTCTATCTTAATTCCTCTCAGTGCTTTTAATTAAGTTAATATTTACACATTTTCAAATCAGTGTATTAATCCTCCATCGTTAGATCGTTTTAAAGATTCCAAGATAAAGGGATCAGGATTAAAACCCATACCCTCTCTCTTTCTCCCTCACTTTTCCCTCCTCTCTCTCTCTCTCTCCTCCCTCTCCCTTACGTCGTGCGATGCAAGCCTTCTCCCTCTCACCCGATTCTTCCATAGCCCAGCCTGGCGTCGTCGTGCGCTGCCTGGCCTCACCACCACCACCACCGGCGTCCCCTCACGCCGGCGAGCTCCTTCCCTCCACCGGTGAATCCCACGCACAACTCTCCCTCTCTTTTCCGTGCGCCACCGTGCGTGGCTACCCAGGCCACCACACCTCCACCACCTCACACCGGTGACCGCCTCTCTCAAACCCAGCCACCACGGACCTCCCTCTCCCTCTTCGTCGCACACATGCACAACACCCATAAAAACGAGTTTCACACGGGTTAAGGCCACCGACGGCCCTAGCACTACCATGTGTCAGTTTTAGCTCCACCAAGCACCTCCCCTAGCCACTATGACTCCTCCCTGAGCTCCTCCATGCCAGCGAAGCCCTTCCCCTCTCCCAAGCTTCCTCACTCTCTAGCACACGGGTTCCACCTGTTGGCTTTGATCCGCCGCCGTAGGCCACCGTGCCGCCTCCACCTCGCCACTGTAGCTCCACCAGCAACCTCCTGAGCTCCTCCATGGCCAGCCATGACCAGCCAAGCCTTCCCTTCCATTTCCATGCCTTAAGACCCACGGGTTTCCGTTGGAAACCCACAGCTCCGCCGTGCTCCGCCACCCCAGCCACCCTGAAGACCACCCTCAGCCTCCCTTGGCTTCCCCTAGCCTAGCCTTAGTCCCAAACCACCACTTTATGTGGTGGATAGCCACTATACATGGTGGATAGCCACCGTACGCGGTTTAGCCGCCACGTATGACCCTTCCGACGTCATCAACTGTGGTGATCATCGAGCAACACACGGGTTATCCCGTCGATGGTATAAACCTCTATCCCTCGTGTTTATGTTAAATGTTAATCAGTTGATTAGGTTGTGGACTATGCTGTTAGTATTGTGGAGTTCACTGTATTGTGATGTTCTATATAGTGAAGTGTTGGGAATTCTGTGCAGTGAAGTGTGGGGTGTAGTTGGGAACTGTGTTGTGTAGTGTTGTTAGACTGTGCTGTGAAGTGTGGTTGTGGAGTATGTGTTATAATGGTGACGTGGCGTTGTGTGGATTGGGAAGGGTACACGTGGAGTGTACTCTGTGTGGCATAGCATGTGTGAAGGGAGACGAAGTGACATGGTTACTGGCAGTCGTGCTTGTGATGGGTGAGGAGTTAGTGTAGGAATGGCGTAGCAGGAACGTGACAAGATGTCACGATGTGACAGGAGTACGTGAGGGACCGTACTCGTGATGTGTTAGGAGTTGGCATAGAAATGACGTAGCGAGATATCAGGTGACGTGACACGGTCACGGTGTAGCTTGGGAGTAGTCTCAAGCTATATGACGTGACGTAAGGCACATTTGTGAATGGAGTCTTGTCGTGTTAAGTGTTGGGATGAACTGTCAAAAGGGACGGGTAGCATGAAGAGTCATGCTAGCCGGGTTAAGAGAAGGTTGGTATCGGAGTATGGCACTTGTCCCTACGAGCATGTGATCAACGTGTTATATGTTGGTCTTAGGTGATAAAGGGGTAAGGTACATGTGTAATCTGGTGAGACACATGTGCCGAACGAATTCACCATATGTAATGAGTAATCTATCCTAAGCATGGTTACACGGTGCTTAAGCCTCGTAGTTGGCTTAGAGCCGTGTGACGTGTATGGATGGGAATGAAGATTTAGTGTGAGCTAAGGTGCATGGAGGTAGTGACGGGTATATCGTCTAGGATTGGGATGTGTGACTCTGTCGGTCGGAATCATGCGTCGGAATGTGGTCAATAGGAAGAGTAAGATGAAGGTCTTAGTGTCTTAATCATAAGGTGAATCATGGGTTTACTTTAGTGGATGAACACTCGGGGTAAGACCTTGAGTTTGGAAGATGTAGTGACCGTAAGTAGATCCCGGAGGTTTTAGCATAGTAAAGGACACGTAAGTGTACGGGATAGAAGGAGTGTTTCAAGTGAAGTGTTGCTCTATGTTTAGTTGCTTATGCATTAGATAGAGAATGACGTCATGGTTATGTGTGTGCATGTAGGTTGTCATCTGACACGCACATGAATGGATTGCATGATATGAAAGTAGAGTGGAGTCCAGGTAAGTATTACGTTCATACTCTTCTAGAGTTTTCTAAAATATACGAAATGAAAATAAAATGCTTTTCCTTTACAATGCTTTATGAAATGAAAGGAAACGATGTTTTTTGAAAAACATGCTAAGTGTTGAAAGGTATACGTATGTACAGCCCTTCTTGGCAACCCCTTTTTATGTAACCAAAGTATTAATTGTACGTATATGAATGGATGACTATACCCTGTATCTATTGTATGTATTTTCCACGAAAAGAAATGTTGAGACTTATGCATGATGCTTTAACTGATGCTTTAAACGATGCAAAGAAAGTATGTTGTTTTAAAAAGTCCCTACGAACTGATGCTTTATGGATGCCATGAAAGATGTGTTTAAGCCCATGCTCTTAAATGATGTTTCTCCATGAATGAACTGTTAAATGAAAATGACTGAATGAAAGGAAATGACTGAAATGAAAGTACTGAACATTTATTGTATGAAAATACGTAACGACCATATGAATGAATGAAAAGGGTACCAATGAAAGGGTTGATTGCATTGCCGGGTAAGTAGTACTGGTAGTGTACCCAGTGCTACCCCCCATGAAATGGATTCCCAACCCGTTGCCACGGGCGGAGTCCGGGTCCTAAGGAAGACTGCTAACCCCAACACACGGGGCGTAACAGTGTGTACCGGCCAATGAAAGTCATAAGAAAGAATGTACGAATGTATGAATGCATGAATGTATCGAACTCTTGAAGAAATGAAGGCACTGACGGGAGCTACGTTTTACGAAAAGAAAGCCCCCTTTTAAAGAAAAATCCAGTCCAATGATGTTTCCAAACGAATGCACGCATGCATGTACGTATAGTATGTATGGTATGATGAATGCATGAATGAAAACCTATGTTATTATATTTTAAATGTATGAAGTAATGCTTACGAGTCATCGACTCATTTTAGTTTTTATGCATGCCCCTCCCCCCACAGGAACCGAATGAGTAGTACGTGTCAGGACGGACACGGCCCAAGGGGAAGAGCACGTAAGTCTAGGCATGAAGTTTTAATTGTATGAGAGGCCTTTTTATTTTAAAGATTTATGTTTTCTGCTGTAAACCTCTTTTATTCCCAAAGTACATTTTATGTTATAACGTAGAGTCTTGCACCCAGGGTATGGAAGTAAAAAGTTTTAAATCGGATGGTAATTCCCGTCGTCTTTTCTAAAATCATTTTATAAAAAGTCTCACCACAAGGACGAGCGTTACACCCTGAAATTAAATATAAAAATCTACTTAGGAGTATCCCAAAGTAAATAGAAACTCAATTCAAGAATACACATTAATTCTTATGATTTTTATTCACATTTTAGCATTTTAGTCGAATAATAGGGTATTTAGAGTGCACTTTCGCACACTCATCTGTAGTCAGGAACGCAGCACCCGTCACTCCACCACCATGTCAACGATGCGGGAAAAGGCACAGTAGAGAATGTCGTTTAGCCACGGGAGCGTGTTTCAGATGTGGTTAAACCAGCCATATGATCTGGGATTGTCTGCTAAATACACCTGGAGGAGCATCAAAGCCAAGCAATAGACCAAAGACCGCTATGAAAGCCAAGGTTTATGCTATTACACCAGGAGAGGTAGACTTGGAAGCTGACAAGACAGCATATGCAGGAGTGATTACTGGTAACATTTCCAACTTTGCCTTAACTCGTAGATAGTTTGTCTTTGAGAATCCTTGAGTAATTATAGTTACCCTTTAAGGTAAGGTTAAATTGAAGCAGTACATGGCATGTGCTCTGTTTGATTCTGGAGCATCAAGATCCTTTATCTCTAGTAATTGTGTACAACGATGTGAACTCGAGGCAGAGCTAATGTCTCGAAAAGTATTAGTAGCTATTCCAAAAAGGAAGGTAATCGGATGGACAAGTGTAGCTAAGAACTGCTTGTTGGAGATCACAAACTTGGTTTTGACCGCGGATTTGATTGTTTTCCACTTAATGGAATTCGATTTAATCTTAGGAATGGACTGGTTGTCAAGGCACTATGCAAAGATAGACTGTCGAAGGCGGGAAATAGTATTCAATCTCCTGCTAAAGAAAGAATCTGTTATATGGGTGAGACTGTTCGGTTGGATCCATCAATGGTAACGGCTGGACAAGTCAGGAAGGGTTTAATGAGTGGGGATGTTGTTTATCTAGTGATGATGACGAACGTAATAGAGGAACCTAAGGGGATCCAAGGAATCCCTGTGATTGAGGATTTTCTTAGGGTTTTACCGATGATTTGCCTGGACTACCCTCCAACATAGAAACGGAATTTCCAATTGAGCTTGAACCGACCACAACCCCAGTGCATAAGGCACCTTACCGAATGGCCCCAGCTTAAGGTTCAAATCAAAGAACTTCTAGCCAAGGGTTTTATTCAACCTAGCTCATCGCCATGGGAAGCACCGGTCTTGTTTGCCAAGAAGAATGATGGGACTTTAAGGATGTGTATCGACTATAGAGATTTGAACAAGATGACTGTCAAGAACAAATACCCCTTACCAAGGATAGACGATATGTTAAATCAATTGCAAGGAGTTGCGGTTTTCTCAAAGATTGACCTACGATCTAGATATCACCAACTCAGAATCAGGGAACAAGACTTATCTAAGACTGCCTTTTGAACTCGTTATGGACATTTCGAGTTCTTGGTTAACAAATCCCCCAGTACCATGTATGGAACTGATGAATCAGATTTTCAGGCATTACTTAGACAGTTTCGTAGTGGTGTTTATAGATGACATACTGATCTATTCTTGTGATGACGAGGAACATAAGAGGCTCCTAAGGATTGTGCTGGAGACATTTCAAGAACATCAGTTATATGCAAACTTAGCAAGTGTGAGTTTTGGCTCCAAGAAGTGAAATTTTTAGGACATGTCATTTCCGGTAAGGGAGTGTCAATAGACCCTACTAAGATTGATGTTGTAACAGAGTGGCAAAGGCCAACTAGTGCCCATGAGGTATGTAGTTTCATCGGATTAGCAGGATACTACCGATGGTTTGTAGAAGGGTTTTCTAAACTTTCTAACCCTTTAACGGCGCTTACAAGGAAGAATGTTAAGTATGTTTGGACTGAGGAATGTGAGAAGAGTTTTTAGGAGTTGAAGAAGAGGCTAACCTCAACACCAATATTGGCTTTACCTGAACCCCATAAGCCTTATGTAGTCTACAATGACGCCTCTAAGATGGGATTAGGGTGTGTGCTAATGCAAGAAGAAAGGATCATCGCTTATGCTTTAGGATAGCTCAAGGACCATGAACAGAATTATCCTACCCATGACTTGGAGTTGGCTGCGGTAGTTTTGCACTGAAGCTTTGGAGGCATTATTTGTATGGAGAGAAATGTGAAGTGTAGACGAACCACAAAAGCCTCAAATACTTGTTTAGTCAGAAAAATCTGAATATGAGGCAGTGGAGATGGGTTGAAACCATTAGTGATTATCAGTTTGAGATTAAGTATCATCCTGACAAGGCTTGCCATCCATATTAGCTAAGTTAAGGAGTTTGATGATTCGAGATCTGTCGCAAGATGCTAAATTAGCAGTAGTACAAGAGATTATACCAATGACTGAAGAAGAAATTTTGGAAGATCAACGTAAAGATGACAAATTAGAAAAGCTCCAACAGAGGCTTTTGAAATCGAAAGGACCACAAAGTTTCACCATAGGGAGGAATGAGATGCTGTATTATAAGGAGAGGAAAGTGATTCCTAACATCGCTAAACTAAAGGAGAAGATCCTAAGGGAAGCACATTGCACTCCTTACACAACACATTCTGGCAGTACAAAAATTTATTAGGATTTGAAGGGTCAGTTTTGGTGGGATGGAATTAAGAAGGAAGTAGCTGAATTCGTTGCAAAATGTTCTGTTTGCCAATTGGTGAAAGCTAAACATCAAAGGCCGGCAGGCGAACTATAACCATTACCTATCCCAAAGTGGGAATGGGAAGAGGTGCCAATGGAGTTCGTAATAAGTCTGCCAAGGATGTCGTCATGTAAGAATTCAATGTGGGTCAGAGTCGATAAATTGACTAAGAGTGCACATTTTCTGCCCTTAGCTAACACAGACTCTATGGATAAACTCTCCCGAATTTATGTTAAGGGAATTGTCCGATTGCACGGAGTACCTAAAACCATAGTGTCGGACCGACACACCCATTTTACTTTGCGCTTTTGGCTGAGTTTGCAAAAGATGTTGGGCACTCGTCTGAGATTTAGCAGTGCATATCATCCACAGACTGATGGACAAACTGAGCATACAATCCAAACTTTGGAAGACATGTTGCGAGCATGTGTGTTGGAACTAAGTGGTGATTGGGAAAGTCACCTACCGTTAGTGGAGTTTGCCTACAACAATAGTCTTCAAGCCACGATATAGATGGCACTTTATGAGTTATTATATGGAAGAAAGTGCAGATCCCCGTTGTACTGGGATGAAGTGGGAGAAGACAAGATGCTAGAAATCGAGTACTTACAAGAAGTCCGAAAGCAAGTAACCATGATCCAAGAAAGATTAAAGGTAGCCCAGAATAGGCAGAAAAGCCATGCCGACAACCAACAAAGTAATCTGGAATTTGCAGTAGGAGACTGGATATACATCAAGGTATCGCCTATGAAAGGAGTCATACGTTTCAGTTGAAAGGGAAAGTTGAATCCCGATACGTAGGACCCTATGAAATAATAGAAAGAGTTGGTCCAATAGCCTACCGATTGGATGTACCAGCGGAGATGCAGGGAATACGTGATGTATTTCACATGTCAACCTTAAAGAAGAGCTTCGGAGAAAGACGGCCAGTGGTGATGGAGCCTGGCAAGATTCGGCTTCGACCAAATTTATCATATGAAGAATGGCCAGTGCAGATTGTAGATAGCAAGGAACAAGAGTTAAGGAACCGAAAGATACCTCTAGTGAAAGTGCTCTGGAATAACCCAGATTTTCAATAAGCAACTTGGGAACGAGAGGATTCGCTGAGGAATGAATACCCTCATTTATTTGTATCTTAGAATCCGAAAACTTTTGATGTATGCATAAATTTGATTGAAATATATGAATGTTTTGTGAAAATTTTATTTGTTCCATGATTGTTAATCTAAGCGTGGTAACCCTGTGTGCACCTACCATACCCTTGAAACAGATAATGGCACGATCTAGAAAGACCCCAAGTACGTCTGTGTCTTCAGTGGCACAATTGAGAGAACGTAGAGAACGCCATCGCAAAAATCATCTCAGGAGAAGGTAGCAGATGATGGTAGCACAATCAAGACAGATGGAGAAGTTTGAGCATCATCGTATGTGATGGATGCAGATTTTCGAGGAAATCTTTATCTTAGACGATCGTTACCACATGAGGAACGACAACCTTGGTGTAGCTAGAAGGAAGCGAAGAAGAGATATCTGCGCCGTTTTAATGAAGAAGCAGAATCGAGTCACGCAGTGGAAGAACGTGCGAATAGGTTTATGCCTTGTGAGACCTCGAATACGTCTATGGATCGTATTTGTTTCCATGAAGAAGGTCAACCTATCAAGGGTTTGGAGCTTGTGATAGAGCATAAACTAAATGAGATGCGGGTGAACATGTATTTTGACTACGACTTGGATGCGATGTTACACTTTTCGCAAGATTCAGTAACAGAAGAGGCAGATGAAGTACCTCCATCATCATCGTCGTCTGGTTACGGTGCCGATTTCAAGGATGAAATCTTTTTCTAAGGAAGGGAGGATGTGATAACCCGAGCTTGACTAAGCATGGTTCATAGATTTATTTTAGTTGTCATAGTATTTTAAGGGCCTTAGTATTTTTAGTTAAAGGAAAGGCCTTAGAATTTTATATTGAGCAACTTGGGCCCAAGTAAGGATTAGTCCTAGAATGCCTTGTGTAACTTGGCCCTATAAGGAAACCTAAGCCCAATGGTCCTAAGCCCATGACCCAAACCCTAGTCACTAGTGCTATGTGTCATACATGTGTTGCACTATGTATATGATAGTGGACTAAGGGGCAGAGAGAAGTGTAGAGAACCAAAGAATGACTTGCACGCCTACTTTAGAGGGATTTACCACTTGTCATGCATGCTAGAGACCTTCTAGAAGACACAAGAGATAAGATGACCTAAGGAGACTAAGGGATTTTCAGCCAAGCCCTTTCCCACATGCCTAGACCCATTCTTTTGGCCCAATTTTGAGTTCCTATGATGATGCATCTGGAAAGGAGAGCCTAGGGAAGATAAAAGTGGATTTTCTAGGAGATATGCATGGGAAAATCGAAGGGACACAAGGGGATTTCGAAAATTTTGGCGTACACTCAAGTGTCAACCATGCAAAGAGTTTCTAGAAGATTAGATGAAGGGACATTTTCATAAAAGGACTAATATACCCTTAAGAACTCAGCCACTACACTCAGAAGGACCTTTTCACTTGCCACTTGTCACTTAGTTTACAATTTTAACCAATGGCATATGAGGAGTCACCTTGGGAAAGAGCAAAAGGAAGATGAAGAAACAAAATGGGAAGAAGAGGAGAAGAGTGGGCGGCAAAGGGCAAGGCACACGCCTATGCCACTTGTCACTCATGCCAAGGGTTGCTTGTTGGGATAAAGAAGAGGCATGAACTATTTTACACAAGTACCCTTGAGGAATATTCACTTGTTTAAGAAGAGGGAAAGGCATAAAAGGAAAAACATGAGATTTTCGGCCAAGGAAGAAGCCCTACACTCCACTCAAGCTTGTCTCTTCTCAATGCAATCCAAGATGGGATTCTAAGTGGCTTTTTCGCAAAGGCACTTAGGAGTCAGAATTTGTGAAATGAGTTGTACTCCTAGTTTTGTAGTATTATTTAGGATTTTGTGGTGCAAAGTTATTTTTACCATTTTCGAAGTGACTAGTAACCTGTGTTAATGGTGGCACGCAATCCAGTCATTTTCAGATCACAGTGTGGAAGGTCCAAATTAGTCTAGAAAAGTTTCATTTGGACACTTGGGAATGTCTAAGCCATACTTGGTGAATAATTTAGGACACTTGGCACCAAGAGGAACCATGAGATGGAAATGTGAAGGAAAAGAAGGAAAATCAAGAATTGTGATCATGCCACCTAAGCCAAACACTATTCCATCAAACCTTTCTTTTTTATGCGAAACCAAATAGGGTTTCAACCCTAGTGAAACCCCAAATACC
This sequence comes from Juglans cinerea, assembly GCA_961763995.1. NCBI lineage: Eukaryota > Viridiplantae > Streptophyta > Magnoliopsida > Fagales > Juglandaceae > Juglans > Juglans cinerea. The sequence continues at coordinate 18,725,543 of CAUIVZ010000014.1, forward strand.
TTGTGGAAACCGAAACTCTAAATAGTTTCCCAAACCCTAAATGAAACCAGTTTTAGTTTACTATTTAATCACTTGATTAAATCACTTGATTAAATCACTTGATTAAATCACTTTCACATGTTACTAACCATTCAAACTCATGTCATTACACCTTATCCACTCTTTTATACCATAGTATTTTCATTGGGCTAAGAAAAATTACATTTGGGTTTGATAGAAACCGAAACCCCAAATCAAAACCTAATAAAATCCCAAATGTGGCCTAATCAGTTTATGCCCACCGACAAGCTCCACCTATGCAAGGCTTCTTGGAGAAGTTTCTCCACTGCCATGAGTGTACTTCCACTACCCATATCAGCCCAAAATAGTGGCTGATAGGAGCGCAATCAGCCACCTCACCGCCACCCCATCACATGCAAGCTTCAAGGCTCAAAACTGTGTTTGTTAGCCCAAGGTTTTGGGCATGGATTTGGTTGACAACCTATCACCAAAAAGTCTCCCTCACGTCCCCTCTCAACCCCTCCAATAGTATATGAGTTGTCCAAGGCTTTTCCCTTAGGATTTTGTCACTTTTGAAATACTTTCTTGAAGAGAACTCAGGGAGAGGCTTATATAGCTTTTCTAGCCTTTGTTGCTCGAATATATCAAAGCCTTTCTAAGTAGATCACAAAACTCTCTTGACATACATTGTTCCTCTTTAAGTCTGGTTTCCATTGTTATAGATTTGTGATTTTTAATGAAGTTTTGATTAGTGAAAAGTCTGTTTAAGCATGCAAAGGTCATACTAGGCGATAATCTGGACAGTGTGTGGTTCTTTGATTTTTTTGATGATGTTCTTGACAAGATTTTGGCCGGTATTTTTATGGTTTAGAGTTAACATATTAATATTCAAGTTGGATTTAAGTTTGTTGCATATTAAGAGTTTTTACTAAGAGTTTTGCATGATATGAGAAAGTTGGAAACTAGAGGTGTAAAAATAGTTTATGTTTCGAGTAAGTTTGGATCTGTTGAAAGCATGCTCTTATGGTCTTGATATTCACATATGTTGTTCTTAGGACATTGATCTATGTGTTAGGAAGTTATTTTGAATATTTATGCTTGTGATCTTGAAGGAATGAAGTTTTATGCATGTGAAGGTTAGGTTGAAACACAAACTTGAGGCTCACGGGTTCTGTTGTGTTTATATGCAATTTTTGCCAGGTGATCTTGAGTTTAATTCTTAGATAAATTTTATGACTTGAATATGAAGCATATGGTGTTGTTTCTTGATGGTTTAGCTCATAGAAAATTCAGATTTAGTGGTTTGATCAAAGCCCAAAACTTGTACTACTTGGTTTTAGAGTAAATGTTCAAACCAATTATGCTGGTTGATGTTATGTGATTTTTGTGATCTTTGACTTGTTTTTTCAAGCATTTTATTTCTTAGGATTGATTTATGATCATGTTAAATATATATTTTTGAACTTTTGGCATTCTTGGAGTTGATTTTATTTTGGCATTCTTGGAGTTGATTTTATGTTGCATGATCTTGTTTTAGCATGAAAGTTAAAGTTTGAAAGAATTGTAACAAAAATCAAGGATTTTAGCCTTAGTGTGATTCGGCCTATGCTTGGTTCTTGTAGCTATGTTGTGTTTTAAATTTTTCTAATTAGATAGTTGGATTTGAGACAAAATTTACGTTAGGAATGTAAATTTTTGTGAGTTTTGGAATTAGGATGTGAAATCCTTAAGGATTTTATTTTTCTAAGTATACTAGTAAGGAGTTTCTAACATTTAGAAATGTCTCCTTATTCACGTTATCTCGCGCTTTAATTCGTCACTCTATGATCATTGTAAATTAGCCTCTAACTAACTTTCAGGATATCTTGCCTGGTATAGACGAAATAAGTTGGAATTTGATAATACTAGTTTAAGTCCTCGACATGTTATTACTCATTCTTTGGGACTTTTGCATAGTTATAAATCTGTCTCTGCTAAATCCCAGGTTCAAATTCGACATCATTTCAGTTGTAAACCTCCTCCTCCTGGGGTACTTAAGCTCAACATTGATGGAGCTATGTTTTCAGATCTTCATAAGGTAGGTGTAGGTGTTATTTTACGAGACTCAGCTGGGAAAGTTGTTATGGCTGCTTCTAAGCTTGAATTAGAGGTGGAGGAACCAGAAGCAGTTGAGTTACTTGCTATTTTCAAAGGAATGCAATTGTGTTCCACTATGGGAATTTTGCATATTGAGATAGAGAGTGACTGTTTGCTGTTAGTACAATCTTTGCAGCAAAATAATATTTTGAATTCCATGCTTGGTAATCTGTTTACTGAAGTGCAGAGGTTGAGCAGTTGCTTCACAAGTTGTTCTTTTACTCATGTGTATAGAGAGGGTAATGGGGCAGCTCATCAGCTTGCTAGAAATGCTTGGAGAGTTGAGAATATTGAAATGTGGTGGGATTGTATTCCAGACTTTCTTTCTCAAACCTTATGGTTTGATAAATGTCTGTAATTATTTATCTCGAATGAAGATGTTTGTTTCTATAAAAAAAAAAAAAAAACTTTCAGGATATCTATGTGTGTATGGTGGTAAGAGAAACCATCATTTAAGTTATTTATGCATGTGTATATGTTACGTTATGTCATGCCATAATTTACTTCCAATACATATTTATTTGTTGCACATTATGTCACATTATACCTTGCTTAACTGTTACACATCACAATTATGCCATGTTTATCTTTTACGCATCATGTTATGTCATATCACTACTCTCATGTGCACATCACGTCATGTCAAGTTATGTCATTTGTCGTTTTATTTCACGCCACGCCACGTCACAAGTTTGGAGTTCATCACAAAAAATAATATTTTCAAGTCAGTTGAGTCTTTTACGTTTATCACAACCCCATGTGCTAGGATGATGTAATATCCTAGCGGAACTCTATTGTTTACGTTGGAGTGTTTAAATTGGTGTGAAATTCTCTAGGTTGACAAAGTATCGTCAACAGGTTTCGAATAGAGCCTATGTAACTGGTTACTAGAGCGAAGTCAGGCACCAACACCGATGATGCCAAACCACAGTTCAATTTTATGTTATATGCACTCATGCAGGTGCAGATACCTGTCACGGGATGCGTACATTACGTATTCGTAGGAAGTACAGATACCCGTGGTGTAATGCGTATGTTAACGTATTCACAGCTATTGCAGATACCTATGATGTGATGCGGTATTGTCACAATCTTGTCACAAAGGCTACGAAATTGAAGATCTACAAGGAAGACTAACTGACCAACCAATGAGAAGAGTAGAAATAGACTCTAAGGTTTCTAATCATGTTTAGTTATTATATCTCAGCTTATCTTGCTAGGTAAGAATATTTATTTGAAAAATTCTATTTAGAAGTCAGTGTACAAAACACACCCCTTCATTTTATTGACATGATAAAAACTAGATTTGTTAGAAAAGTTTAAAATTAAAATGACTTAAAAACCAAGTATTGACGTATCAATAAAATGAAGGGTGTCACACCGGCTTTCAAGAAAGAATAACTCTATTTACTTAATCAGATTTTAAATTGGGCTTTAGGTGGGCCCAACTGTTGGATACGTAAAGATATGATTATGGTTTGTGATATTTTAACTTATGGTTGTAGTTAAATTTTCTTGTACGAATTTGTTAGAAATGTTTATTCCATTGTGATTTAAGTCATATCTAGAAACATACCATGTAAGATTTTATAATGTGATAGAACGTAAAGACATGTGACCGGAGGTTGTATGTCTATCTCATAACCCGGTCATTTAGGGCATGCTCAGATAATATGATGAGATGAGAATTTTGTGAATAGTAGTAAGATAATTTATAAATAGTAGTAAAATAATTTGTGAACAGTAGTGAGATATTTTGAATTAATGTTTTATGAGATTTTGGAAAATGAGAGAGAAAAAGTTGAATAAAAAATATTATAAAGTTAAAATATTGTTAGAATATAGTTTTTTTAAATTATTTTTGTTTAGAAATTTGAAAATGTTGAATTATTTTTCATTTTTTATTTGAAAACTTGAGAAAATTGTAATAATTAGTTTGACAGTATTTATGTTTGAGTGATTTTGGGAAGGAAATAGGATTCGATGAAATGAGAATTTTGCGATGAAAACTTTTTCCAAACAAGGCCTTACTTACATGGAGTTGGGGGGCCTCACACAATAGACATCCTAAAATCAAATCCTAAATCCCAACACATAAATGAAAATATTGCACAGAAACAATTTCTTCTCTTAACTCAGTTTGAAAGATTTGCAATTCAAGCTCTAGGGCATCATGTGAACACACAGAATCTTGGCATTTAATAGCAAGAATTTTAGGAGGTTTTGAGTACAATCTCGGCAATATTACCTTAATCCGCTTGACTTGGTGATGCTTAATGGACTCAGCTATTTTTAAAAGTCTCAATATATACATACGGAATTACGGATAACCACCCGAAGTTAGGGTTGTCCAATCGTGTTAATGGGTCGTGTTTGTATCGTGTCAATGTGTATATATTATACTATATGGGTCAACCTGAATATAACCCGTTAAACTTATCTTGTCAAAATCTCAAACCCTAACTCAACTCACACAACACGACCAGTTTTGGCCCATTAGTGAATACTACGAAATAAGTTAACACGACACGACCCGTTTCAACTTGTTTATGTAAATGGGTTGAACAGACCCGGAATTAACCCGTTTGACCTAATAAAATTTAGCATAATTTTATATAAATGTTAAAATTATAATATCTATAAAAAATATAAAACTAACTACAAGTCCAAAATAACAATCCAAACAATAAAGATTGAAATTAAAATCCCAACAATTTTACTTTTAGGTATAAGGGTATAAGTGTAACTTTAACTTTCTTAACGAGTCAAAACGGTTTGACCCGTTATCAACCCGTTAAGCAATCGTTTCTTAACGGGTCAAATCATTTTGACTCGAACCTGTTAAGACTAAACTCAAACCTGCTATTATCGTGTCGTGTTCGTATTGGATTAACGGGTCGTGTCGCATATTGCCACCCCTACCTGAAGCACCCATTGCAAAGGAAACCCACCAATTTTAACGTAATCGTCGCCACTTCAGTGTAGAAAGAAAGAACTCACCACCAAATCTAAGAAGTTTGGATCTGTACACAACAAAAAATACCACAAACTACTGCTGTATAAAGCATGAACTAGAAGCTTAGGTTGGAAGCTCTTATGGTTTTTGTTAACGAGTAAATTTGCCCAATAGGCTGGAATAGGAGAAAAGAGCCATTACAACCCACGAAGGTGATTTGGACCACGATGATACAGTAAAAATGTCTATGATAATAGTTTGGGCGTCAATACGGCGCCGAACATTCATCCATGAAAATAAACAATAAATAAATACATGAAATATAAATAATAGAGACACATGAGTTTACGTGGTTTGACGTAAAAGTCTACATCCACGAATCGTTTAGGGACGAAATCCATTATGATAGTTAGGAGTGAAAACCGACCCTATCAGCACGGTTTTTTACCAAAAACCAACGCCGACCGATGTAGGAGATTTGCATGGAACAACCGACCATACTGGCCAATGGGGAGGAGAAATACCGGCCATATCGACAACTGCGATTCTCAGTCCCCCTAGCGGCGAGGTTTGTCTAAAAGAGTAGAGAGAAAGTGTTGCAGAGGAGAAAGAGAGAGAGAGAAACTGAGAAGTCAGAGAAGAAGCAGGGAGGGGAAGAAGACGAGCTCAAATTGAAATGACGCCGTTTGGTTATCCAAACGGCGTCGTTTCACTTGTATTTTTTTGAATACTTCAAGTCTAAAACGACACTGTTTCATTAAACTTAAGTAGAATAGCGTCACTTTAAGGAATTTCTACCTCCGGCCGACCGATTCCTTGCTTTGGTAGTCGGTCTACGTTGATACCGACCGGTTTCGTCGGTTGTTGTTCAGCCCTAATGATAGTGATTTTATAATCTCTCATTGCCTCACATATCTCTTAATATAATGGAAGAAAGTAGAGTTTTCGAAGGTTCAAAGAGGTGCCAAGTTGTTGAAGAGAGAAGATTTGTGGGGTCTTTGGGCATAATTCAATCATTCCAAATCTGAGAAGATTCTCTCTTTTTATAAATGTCTCTTTTCTTCTTTGAAGTAATTGAGTCATGCTTGCCTTGTTAAGATATTTCATTTTATGTCTGATTCAATTTATCTTATCTATTCTTAATCTTATATCTGGACTTGACTCTTGGCCTTATCACTAGACTTGATTCTTGGTCCTTGATTTTATACCCCAGTTTTGGGTGGTCAACACCAGATTGGCCTTAATTGCTTGCATCGGCTTGCACTGAGTGGACTTTGTTTGTGTCCAAATTAGTTGGGCTTGGTATAAACAAGGGAGGAACCCCCCCCCCCCCCCCCCCCCCCCAACAACCCAAACACCATACATCAGTTTTCTGATTCAATATTAAAATCCCTGAAGCAAACAGCATTCAAATTTGTTCCTGGTCTGTTCAAGAACCTCTTAAGTTGAAACTCCCACATGCAAAGAACAAGATCCCTTCGGGCAGACTTTGCGCTTTTAAGGCAGCTTACACTTTGAAATCTAGCCTACTATATCCCCTACATAAGTAAAATAAGAAGAATTAAATGATGTAAAAGATAATGCACCTTTTATCCGGCCTTGGTCTCTTTTACTAATATTTGTTAGGCAGACATGCTTAGTCCAAGTTCCATATCTATAAAAGTCTCCATCTTACCCTCTTCATGGATTCTCCATCACTTATCGCTGTTACTTACCCACCACTTAACCATTCTACCATTTTATTATTACTTTCCCAATAAAATACTATTTATCTTATTGTGGTCATTAATTCTCCATTATTTTTCCTTTTTAACTTCTTAACTCCTTTATTTTGAATTCTTTATATTCTCAAAACATATATTAAAATCACTCATCCTATCGTTTTAGGTATCGTTTGGATAGCGAACTGAGATGAGATTAGTTGAAAATTGAATAATATATTATGAGAATATTATTTTTTAATATTATTATTATTTTGAGATTTGAAAATGATAAAATATTATTAGAATATTATTTTTTAATATTATTATTATTTTGAGATTTGAAAAAATTGATTTCTATATTATATTCTGTGTGAAAATTTTGAAAAGTTATAATGTTAAAATGATATAAGATGAGATGAAACACTTCTTGTATCCAAACGGGGTAATATTAAATTAGGTTTCAATACATATATGGCTCCAAAGTCAATATTTTTAGGAAGAGGAAATTCAAGAAAATTCTTTGATTTTAATCTCTATGTGATAAAAATGGTTTAGATAATTGATGCATGACGCATTTTAGGTAGTTATTCCAGCGCAAAGAAAACAAAAGAGAATAAAGAACTCGGAAGTCCAATTGTTTTTCTTGTGAAGTCTTTGTTTTGAATATTTTATGTCCAGTAGTTAGTCATACCCACAATTATGTTCTTTGTCTTTTACCAATTTGGTAAGCAATTCCACAGTATAATTAGGAGTGATTTTCCGATAGGTTTTGGTGGTAAGTCTTGCATACGTCATAATTGGTACGCTTTTAGACCCTTTTCAGGTAGACAAAATCAGTCTTGCATACGCTTTCTACATAGAAAATAACTTTTCTTTTTCTGTTTACACGTACTATTCCCAACTTTACACTGAGGTTGCTGCCTAGTTTGTTTTTACAACACAATACATCTCATCTCATCTCATCTCATCTCATTTTTATAATTTTTTAAAATTCTCATATAAAATAAAATAAATAATTTAATTTTTTTAAATTCTAAAATAATAATAATATTAAAAACATATGTATTCTATTAATAATATTTTATTCAATTTTTAACTTTTATCTCAACTTATTTCATCTCATCTGTAAAAACAAACGAGGTCAGTTCCAAAAGTCATTTTCAGCTCTATATTGCACTGAATTGTTAATGATTATTTCAAATTTCAATTTTGAAAGGTAAACTCTCTCTCTTGAGCGACCCTCCCCTCTCTCTTATAAAAAGACAAACTCTCTCTTATAAAAAGCCTCCAGATCTGATTTTCGCCGGAGGAGAAGGCGGCCTCCTCCTGCTTCTCCTTCTCCTTTCCTTCTTTATCCATCTACCTACTTTGTCTATCAAGGTAGTCCTTCAAGGTCGAAAAAGATTGTACACACATAACACAAGAAAACTCCTAGGCTGCAAATCGCAGGTGGATAGTGGTGCTTTTGCGAAAATCACCACTCGTGGTCCTCACGAGCCGCTCACAACTACACGTGGTTCTCACTTGTCACCCCTTTCAGCAGCTTTTCTCGCCACACACGCCGGATCACAAGAATCGCCACCATCAAATATTTCAGATTTGACTTTTGATGCTAAAAAGAGACAAGTGTGTTGCCTTCATGAGCCCTCATAGATTTCGAAGTCTGCCTGAGTTGGTCCAAACTGTAATCCGTCCGTTTTCGCACCTATGTTATAGTTTTTCTTATTGTTTTCCTAATAGTTTAGTTAAAAAAAAAATCGTCTTTTGGACGTTTGTATATAGAGGTTGAGTAATCTTTTTCTATAAAAGGTGAGGTCGAGTCTCTGTTTAGGCAGAGTGTTGTCTCCTGGACGTTTATCTGTTGAGAGTATTAACAATAGTGAATACCATACCAGTCACAAAAGGAAATAGTGTATTGGTGGAACTCCGAATATACTAATTGGTTTATGAGGTAATAATTGATATGAGAATATCCCTGCATGTATCCGATCATAAATGTAAATTTTTCGAATGAATGAATGATGACAGTTTCCCTTTAAACAAAATTCCATATTGCACCGCATCTACTTTTCAAGTCTATATTCCAAAAAATGACGAAGATGATTCAATCACCTCAAGGACCGCAAATTATGGGCATTAATTAATTAGAACATGTGAAGCACAAACTCTATACAGCATTTCATTACAATGGGCCACAGAAATGAGGAGGTTGCGGTTTTGGTTTAAAGCTTGGTTTAGGTTCATCATCACAACGTTATTTTTTTACTCAATTCATTTGTTTATCTTTACCTGTCTATGTCATGAGCCATCAAAACACTTTCCGTCACTTTCCGTCATGTCTCGTTTCTTATGCATCTTATTAATTTAAAACATGATGATTGTATGGCTTATAAGCTCATTAACCTAATCGTCCTATGTCATGATGAGAAACGAACAATGACCTAATTGTCTTTTGTGTATATAAATTTACATGATAGTTTAAATAGCAACTGCCATCAAACATGAGAGTTTGAAATTCGATTTAATGCACAAAAATAAAAGAAACAAAGATAGGAAAGACTGCGTGAGATTTAAATAAAAATATATAATTTTATATTTGTCTCGTATATATGGTATAATGGAATTGTAATTTTTGCACGGACTGTGAACTTAAGATGAACACAACAAATGAAATAATAGAGTTAGAATTGATCAGTTTAATTTGACCCATTTATTCGATACATCATTTATCATTATATACAGTTCCACATTACCCATGGTATAGACTTTGAAAAAATCTTAATGATTCATAAAAAGCTTTTTAGTCACGGATTTATTCCCAAATACTTATAAAATTAAAAAAAAAAAGAAAGAAAAAGAAAAACAGATGCATCTATTGCGATAATTGTTTCAGATTTTGCAATTGTGGAAGAGTGAAAACCTTTTCAATCATGATAATTATTTCACTTTTGTATTTTATGGAATATTAGATTAAAAATCTTTAAAACTCGAACACCGAATATTGAGGCTTAGTTTTACAAATTATCTTATCTTATCTCATCTGTTTATTATAATTTTTTTAAATTCTAATATAAAAATAATATAAAAAAATTATACTCTAACAATATTTTATTCAATTTTTAACTTTTATCTCATCTTATTTTATTTGTGTAACCAAATGGAGCCTGAAACTCTAAAATTCATACAACTTTCGTCATTCTCGAGAATAGTTGACAAAGTCAACTTAATTCCCTAAGAGCATCAGCATTAGTTTCATCAAAGTCATCTCTAAAATTTAGCTAAAAATACATATTTCACATAAAACCAAAATCATTCAAGATATAACTCCACGTTAAATTGAGAAATTTTATTTGCAGTCCTGAGTAGGGGACTGCGTGTGTATAAATAGGGATAAAAGGGGAAAACATCATTTTAAAAAAGATATTATTGTGAGGAGCTTTGGATCTTTTAAAGGAAGGGTTAGTATGGAGGGTTGGCAATGGAAAAAAGCATAAACATATGGGGGAAAGATGGATCCCTCAACTTTCATCCTATAAAATTCAATCTCCTGTTAACTGCTTCACTAAGGTTGATAAAGTGGCAGAGCTCATTGAGGAAAGCAAGGGTGAGTGGAAGAAGGAAATAGTGAAGGAAGTTTTTAATGCAGGTGAGGCTGAGATTATATGCAGGCTACCCATCAGTAAAACTGGCAGGTCAGATAAGCAAATTTGGGCACTCTCAAAGAATGGGATCTTCAATGTGAAGTCAGCTTATCACTTTGAAATGCAAAGAAGGAGAAGGCTGTTAGGGGAGTTCTCGAAGGTTTCTTTTGAAAATGAAGGCTGGAGTGATATTTGGAGGCTAAAAGTACCAGGGGTCACAAAGGACAAAGCTTTTCATCTAGAAAGCTTTAAATAATTGTTTGCCTACTAGAAGGAACTTATATAAAAGAAAGGTAATTGAAAATCCTAACTGTCCAATTCGTAACAGATATGAAGAAACAATTTGCCATGTTTTGTGGAGCTGTGATGCAGCAGTGGATGTTTGGGCAGAAGGAAGCAGTCCAGTTCAAAAATGGTCTTCAGAAGTGGCAGATTTTGAGATGGTTTGGAAGGAAATGATACAATCCCTGAGCATGGAAGATCTAGAACTGGTTTCCATTGTTTTAAGAAACATCTGGTTGAGGAGAAACAGATTTGTTTTTGAATCTCTGTTTAACAGTCCTGCAAACATCTTTAAGCAGGCTGAAATAACAAGGGCTGATTTCAAAGAAGCCAATTGTGTTGAGAGCCAAAAAGAAAAATCCTGCAATAAGAGAAGTGGGAAAATGGAGGAAGCCTAGAGAAGGGATGATAAAAGTAAATTGGGATGCTGCTTTCATGAATGATAGCAAGAGGATGGGAGCTGGGATTGTTTGTCGAGATCAAGAGGGGGACATTCTGTTCTTTGCTTGTATGCCATAGTCAAATACTATGACAGCAAGTCAAGCAGAAGCTATGGCCTTGTGGAAAACAGTGAAGTTATGTGAAGATCTCCAAGTGGGAGAAGCTGAGCTAGAAGGTGATGCTCTATGTATTGTCAAAGCAATTAATAGTAAAGATGAGGGTTGGGAGTGGGGAGGCCAGATAATAGAAGACATAAGGGGGATGCTAAACGATAGACCTCAATGGTCTGTTAGTCATACACGAAGGGAGGCAAATATGGCTGCGGATTACTTAGTAAAAATTGCTTTGAATGTAGATGAAGATTTAGTTTGGATGGAAGATGGTCCTGAGGGTCTGTATAGTTTGATTTTACAAGACAAAAATATAATTGATTCTTCTTAATGAAATTCTGAGGTATGTTTTGATTCAAAAAAAAAATAAAGATATTATTGTAATTTTAAAATTTTTTTAAACATAATTGTATGGGTTTGTATGAGCAGTCCTTATTTGAAAACAGTATATAGACTAACTCCGTTAAATTAGCCAAAATAATAATATAATATTATTTTTTAATAATAATATTTTAATTTTTTTTTATATTTTAAAACTAGCACTCTAACCGTATGCTAATTAATAATTTAATAACCCAATATTTTATCCAGCATTCCATTGTGATTTCTGTCTATTAGTCCTATGGATATTGTCAAATCTGTAGAAATAGAATCCTACGAAATTCATATCCTTTGTTCTTAGAGTAATACGACATACAGTCGTGGAATGCGCAAACGTTGTGCAATCGCTTTGAAAAAGAGTGGAGTTTACTATTAAAAAATTAATTTTTTTCATGTGGGTTCCATATTTATTTACTTTTTTCAAAGTGACTGCACGGCACTTGCATACTCACGACTGCAAGTATCATTTCTCTTGTTCTTATAATGATCATTCTACCTACTATAAACATTATATTTCTTTTAATGAAGGTTAGAGAGATTTTTATCTTTAAACTAATAGTGAAGTAGTCTTGCATAGTTTATTATTATTCAAAAATAATTTATAACTATTCATTATCTACTAAATCTATTTTTTTACTATTATTTACAAATAATTGAGATGATCGAATAAATAACGTAAAGGGAGGTGTCGTACGTACTTAGCATTCACGAAATTGCCTAAGCATAAAATCTTGTACCAGCCAAATTTGCTTACATTAGTAGTTCTGGAAAAATCATGTTAATTATTTACTCACTACTTGCATTATGTGACGATTGTACATTTATATTTTTGACTGTTTGTGATATTTATGAGATAATTGGTTGATGTTTAAGCAGATCATGATGCTGTTTTAAAAAATGATGTATCGTGGAATGTTGAGACTTGAGATATGTCATGTGCTACAAAAATGTTAAGAATGAATTATATATAATATTGGTGCATTACATATATATATATATATAAAGTTATTATATCATGACATCATGTAATGTTGGTATTAACTGATTTAATTTATTTTGCCATGAGTTGTACCGGTAGGAATATTCAGCCGACCCGGCCGAAGTTCACATTTTCAACCCGACCTGAAATTCTTTTGGACCGGAAGAAAAGTTTCTAATGAATACAAAAATCGCCAAATAACTCAATCACTGTTCCGAAAAAATAATCGGTCTTTTCAACCTCAACCATGGTAAAACACTGAAAATACTTTTTCGCAGTGTTAAAAAGCTGAAATACGAACGTTATTTACAGTGTAATTTACAATATTAGCAACGAAAAAAATCGTTGCAAATAAACATTTTTCGCGACGATTTTTGGATTTCGCTGGTTGAACTTTTAAGCAAGTCAACAATTGCAATTTGCGACGAATGTGCAGCGCAGTATAAATCGCTGCGAAATGTTATTTGTAACAATTTTGAGGGTTATTTACGGCGATTTTTTGCGTCGAAAAAAGTCCTGTTTCTTGTAGTGCCACTTTCGTTTTTATTTTATTTCCGTAGTTTTATTTATTTATTTTGGATTGCTACTTAACTACTAAGGTTTTTCTATATCGGCCTGTTCCAAGTAGTGAAGCCAAACAATTTAGTAAATACATTCGAATAATTTGATATGATTGTTTTTTGTTCTATTTTCATATATGGTATTATAGATTTGTTTATTTGGTTTTTATGAACAAGAAGGGAGAGAAGCTCTACTTTCTCCCATCCTCCTCTCAAATGCAGTTTTCTCTAAGTATTTAATTTTTAAGTCAGTGTTTTGATTTTGTTTTTATATTTTCCGGTCAAAGCATGAAGAAGTGATGTTTGATTTTTCCGGTGGCCAACGACCACCACGCACCCCACCGCGGGGTTCTTAAGCCGGCAATATTTTAGATTGCCGAAGGTTTCGCCAAAAGGAGCTGCGGGTGATCCACACGTGCGGGTCAAAATGTTGCGTGGCCTCCAACCATCACCACACAGAGGGCTCTACTGCCGCCATGCGTGGCGTTTCTGGGGTCAGCGATCTCAGTAACTTCAGGATCGACAGTCCGGCACACTCTTAGCGTGTCGTTTGTCCTTCATGCGCCATTACAGCCTCATTGCTTAGTGTTTTTTTTTTGTTTTCAGTGTATTTCAAGTATCTATTTTATTGTATTTCTGTTTTTTCAATTTTTCCTATGTAATTTTGTTTTGTTGCTTGTGTTAGGTAAAAATAAAAAGAAATAGGTTATAGAACTTGTTGTCCATAGCAGGAGAACCCTATCCTCCTTTAGAGAATGGGGGGTGGTTGTCCCTCTCCTCCTTTGGAGGATGGAGGTTGGTTATATTGTTTTTACAGAATGTTATATTCTCAGATAAACCGAGATTAAAATCTTTGTTCCTATAGAGTCTCATATCTCAAGTTTTGTCGTTAGAGAGTGCATAGAAGTTAAGACAATACCCGTCACAAAGAAATTTATGTGTGGAAAAGTTTCAAACAAATGAGTAGTTTGGCTTGTAATCTTCATTTTTTTTTTATATTTATCAGTCACAACTGTAATTTTGGTTTTATTGAAAGAAATAAAATTTATTTTTCATAAAAAAAAAAATCTAGCCTATCTAGGTGAATAATCATTATTTTGAAGAGAGTTATTCCTCTGGTTTGTCAGATAAAGTAATGCACGGTTTTTGAAACTTTATTTCAGGACTTTTAGAATTAGAAAATGCATATAGTTTATAAAAAAACATTTTCTTGTTCAAACCATCAAAATAATATGTATGTAAATGATAATATATGGATGATGATACAGCTCCAGCAGGAGCTCCCAGTGGGAGTTGTAGCATGTGTTTACATGTATTTTTTTTAAGTTATTTTTTATATAAATTTTTTTAATATTTTTTAATATTTTTAAAAAATAAAATAAATTTAAAACATTATTAAAAATACTTTCTTAATCAAAAAGTAAAAAATAAATTATTAAAAAATACTTCATTAATCACGAAATAAAATAAAAAATTATAAAAAAATATTTTTTATTTTACTTCATGATTAAGAAAATATTGTTTAATAATATTATGAATTTTTCTATTTTTTTAAAAATATTTAAAATTATTAAAAAAATCTATATAAAAAAAACTAAAAAATACACATAATAAAACACACTAGAGTTCCAGCGGGAGCTAGCATTTTCCATAATATATATATACACACACCGCACTCATTATGTAATCAGAGAACTAGCCTAGTAGTACTATAACCCTCCACGGGATTTGGGTTGCTAAGCTTAGTATAAGCTGTGGTGCCCTGGCTCCCGGTAGTTCTTTGGCAAGGAACTGCGTGCCCAATATGAATGCGGGTAGGGCTATAATCGAGCGAAGTCAACTGATTTTTGACTTGTCGAGCTCGACTCGATTCAAAATACTCGACGTCAAGATTTTTATTTATTCTTTGTTCGAGCTCGACTCGGTAAGCAAAATTATCAACTCGAGCTCGTCCCACAAACGGCTAAAGTTTGAGCTTGAACTCGAATTGTTTATTTTTTTAATTTTTTTGAATAAAATTTAATAATTATTAAGTTAGATAAATAAAAAAAATAAAAAATCTAATATTGAATTTGTACAACTAACAAGTAAGACCTCTATTGAATTATAAGATTTTAAAAATTTATAAATAATTAATATCTAACTAGTTAATATTTATCCATAATAACAATATATTATATGCCTATATATATTAGTAATCATACATATAATATGATTGCATATATCTATTTCATATGTGGTTCCTATATACTAGTATATGAAATTATTAAATTTTATCGAGTAATTATTGTACAAATTATAAAATATACCTATGAAATATACTCAATATATAGATATAAGTAATTATATTGCATATTATATATTTAATTATAAAAGAGTTATGCTTATATTATTAGCTAATACATATATATATATGTATATATATACATAGGTGTATGTATATATTTATTAATATATGAATGAGTTTTAATCGAGTCGAATTGACGAGTTGACTCGAGTATAAACGAGCGGGCATTAATGAGCCTTAGTCGAGTCGAGTTGAGTTTTGTTGAGTATGTGTCATTTACTAATCGAGCGTGTATCTGCTTTCACGGACAATCTTTTTTTTTTAATGAGTCGAGTTCGATTCGAGTTTAACCAGACGAGTACTGAGCGGGCTATCGAACAGGCCTACAAGTGGGTCAACTATATCACTTACGTTCTTGTGAGTTTTGCATGTCCATATGCAAAACACACGTGTAAAAAGAAATCACAGTAGAAATAGGTAAAGGGGATTAGTTGAAGACTAATCTATTAGTACTAGAGAATCGTACAAATAGTTCGTCACTATCTCTTTGTCCCGAATTTAATTATGCATCATCATAATCATCACTTACATCAAAATATAATGAGCCATAGAATGTTCATCACCTAATTACACTAAACATTTTGAATTACAAAAAATGTAAAACTAAATGGAGATAAGCCTTTGTGGCTACTCCTCAAGCTGGGTGGGTCTTTCTTCATTGAGATAACTCTCTTGGACTACATCTACATCAAAATCTATGATTCCGAAGAGTGAAACCGTAGTGGGACTATGAGATGAAATCCGAGTAAGTTAAAAACCTATAACATTACTAATAGTGATAAATAATGGCGATGAATATACATGCACCAATTCATGTAAATAAAGCTAAAAGCCCACAGATTTTAAGCATGGTGGAATCATCCTTTGAGAAAAACATATATATTCATAAGCATCATAAGAACAAAAAGTACAAAGAATCACTCAACCCATTCAATATGGAGAATCTCTCAACCCAATCAACACGTAAAACACATTCATCAAAACACAACAGAGAATCACTCCACCCTGCCAACATGGGAAACCCCTCTACTCAGTCAACATGTGGAATACCTCTACTAAATCATCATAAAGAGCACTCCACCTAATCAATGCAAAATTAATGTTAACTAGACACACGATAAATGTGTGGTTTAGCAAATGTCTTCTTCTCTAGTTATTTCACAAAACCTTTAAAAGAATGTGAAAATTGGCATTTTCATATCTAAAAATTTCGTTGCGTTACTTGATCTTCTAATATTACCTTTGTAACACCCCGCTCCTTCCTTCTTATATACGCTTCTTCTTTCTTACGCACTCTCTTTCTTTCTGACGTACGTTCCTTCTTTCTGATGTAAGCAAATTCTAAGGGCAGAGATTATGTGATTTGTCTGCCCCTTCTATCTAGCGACTGCGAGTCTCGTCATGCGTGCCAAACCACGATGGCGTGTTTCAAAAGATATTATGTGACTTCTAAGGCACGCTCAGTGTTTTAAATGTGTTGAAAATATTTATAAGGAGTATTTATAATGTTATTGAACCAAGTTTGATTTTAAATATGACAATTATAATATTCTTGAAGGTCTCCAAAATATTATAACTGTCGGAAATCATTTTAATATCATTATTAAAATGATTTCAACTATTTAAGATATTATAAGATTTAAATTATGTTGAAAATTTTAATTAATTAAATGGTTTTATTCTCTTAAAGATATTAAATAAGACTTCATCATTTTATTAATGATGAAGGAATATTATTTTATAAACTAAAGTTTAGTTAAATAATATTCTACCTTTATTCCTCTCAGTGCTTTTAATTAAACTAATATTTATGCATTTTAAATTAGTGTTTGAGGTCCGTCGTTAGATCGTTGCGTAGATTCCCAGACGTTGGGTTTTTGAATAAAACCCCAGCCCCTCTCTCTTTCTCCCTCACTTTTCCCTTCCCTTCTCTCTCTCTCTCTTCCCTCTCTCCTTCGGCTTTCACTGCACAACACCCTCTCTCACCCGATTCCTCCATCTCACAGCCTGGCGCCGCCGTGAGCCAGCAAGCCACACCTCCGCCATCGTCGACACCTCCTCCCTCCAGTGAGTTCTCCCTTGCCGGCCTTTCTCTCTCACGCTCTCTTCCTCTCTCTTGGCAGTGCACAGCCCGAATGGGCTTGATGTTGTTGCGCTGTCGTGCGCCATCCTCCGACACCACCACCTCCACGGTAGCCTCCCTTCCCACCGGCCATCCTCCTCCAGCAAGCTCGGCCTCCATCTCCCCACCGTCTGCTCCCTCGAAGTCCACCTCCTCCGTGCACTGGTTCTTACACCCAGGACGGAGCTCCACCACCTATGGCCACCGCACCACCACCGAGACCTCCTTTGGCCACTGACCACCTCTCCTAGCCATCCCCACGTCCAGCCGAGCCACCATGCATGCTCACCTTCCCTCACTCTCTCACGGACGCCCACTCCCCCTTAGGCCACCTTCACCACCGTACGCAGCCACCCACGGCGTGTGACCACCCTCTCCGGCATCCTCAGGCCACCACCGACTCATCCCAACCACCCATGGCCCCGATCTGCCACCGATGCTCCCTCACTCTCCGTCACTCTCTCACGGCATCTCTCCCTCTCACACACGGCCAGTTTCCCCTCCACCACCGTGGACCGCCGTGCCACCACCACCAAGCCTCCACGGCTCCACCAGCAACCTCCCTTGGTCTAACCCTAAGCCCAAATCACCATTTTATGTGGTGAAAAGCCACCACGGTGGACAGTCACTGTACGTGGGCTAGCCACCACGTACTATCCTTCCGACGCCATCAACGATGACGGTCAGCGAGCAACGCACGGGTTATCCCGTCGATGGTATAACCTTCTATCCTTCGTTATTTATGTTATTAGTTGATTAGGTTGTAGACTGTGTTGTTAGTACTGTGGAGTCTGTTGTATTGTGATGTGATGTGTAGTGAAGTGTTGGGCATTATGTGGTGAAGTGTTGGGCGTAGTTGAGAAGTGTGCTGTGAAGTGTTATGGACTGTACTGTGTAGTGTGATTGTGGGGTATGTGCTGTAATGGTGGCGTGGCGTTGTGTGGAACGGGAAGAGTGCACGTAGAGTGTACTATGTGTGACGTAGCATGTGTGAAGGGAGTACACGCAGAGTGTACTTCATGTGATGGAGTGATACATCATATGGCGGGTACGTCATAGTGATGATGTGACGCAGCATGTGAGAAGGGAGTATACGTGGAGTGTACTCCATGAGGTGTAGTGATACACCGTGTGGCGTGTCGCAGAAATAAGAATGGTTGAGTGGTTGATGGGTGTAGGGCATGGTGAGTAGTGTCGGGAACTGTAGAATAGTGTCCCGAAATAGTCATGATGTAGCTTGTAGTCTGAGGTGACGAGTGTCACCGTGAATTTGATTCATGGCTAGGAGTACGGGTGAAGTAGCAGAACAAGTATAAGAGTGCGCAGAGGAAACATGACTAGAGAATGTGTCACAACCCCGCCCTAATCCTAGGACGAGGCCGCGACCCATAAACCTGTTCTTTCCTTATTATTATTTTTATTATTTTATTTTCTTTCTACGAGTGTTATAAGGGATGTGCGTGAATGTATCATGCATGTACTCTGCATTTCTAGTTTAAAAGCAACACCTGATAGACAGTCTGTTCAATATATTACCTAAAGGACTCTCAGAGTCCATCATTCATTCATCAAAACATAACTAGTTCTAATAAAGAGGGGACTCAGTCCCTACAACACATACAAAAAGGCGTTAAACCATCGTATGTGGGGTTACCATCACCCCACCATAGAATTTACGCCATTACCATCACCACACCATAGTATTTATATCATGCCCGAAGGCATATTATTTTAAAGTCAAGCCAACAATATGTCCCAACACGGGACCCATCATAAAAATATAAAAACATAACTATTATCATCAAAACCGAACCAACAGGGAATTCTAAGCATCAACCCCTCCCTCCTCAGCAGTGCCCAGCTCCACAGCCTCTTCATTCGTACCTGGACTTTTAAAACATAAACACAAAGTGAGTCTAATACTCAATAAGCAGTACACCATGCTGTTAACTTATTAATCGCATAACCTTTTCTTTTGAAAACATGCATACATAAAACATTTGCTGATTCTTGACAATGCTTTTCATGCATAAACGTTTCTTTACTTTCATGCATAACATTTCTTCGAAATGAATTTACTTTATGTTAAACTTTCTTTGGCCAGTACACACTATTACGTCCCGTGTGTTGGGGTTAGCAGTCTTTTGGAACCGGATCCCGCCCGTGGCCACAGGTTGGGAATCCCTTTCAGGGGGGTAGCATTGGGTGCACTACTAGTACTACTTACCTGGCATTGCAATCTACCCATTCTTTAGTACCCTTTCATTCATAAGGCCGTTACGTACTTTCATGCTTTCATTCCTTTTCGTTCCTTTCTTTGCAGTCAAACGTTTTCATTATTTTTCCTTAGTCCATATGCATATGCATTCCTTTGAAAAGAGTGTTTCATGTCATGGTACATATAGGTAAGGCATAGCTATTTAAGAGAGCATGCATAAAATCTCATGATGCATTACCTTACATATACACAATTATAATTAATAGGGTGCTTAACAAGGGCTACCAAGAAAGGTTTGTACATAATATATACTTTTTCTTGAGAAGAATATTTGAAGAGAGAGAGACATTCTTTCATAAGAGAGCTTTGTGTAAGGAGCATGATCATAGCTACTTACCTCGTGGCTTTACAAGTAGATTTCTTGAATCTTGAAAGTAAACTCCTATTCAGTGAAATGGGATAAACGTATTAAATTCATTTCACTTAAGACTTTACTATCCAACACCCATACACGCACACTTAATTTCCAAGTTGGAATTAAGGCGTCTTCCTCAACCCATTTAGCTACCTACATGGCACTAAGTCAACCCTTAGTATCCTCACTCCAGTATTTAAAGAAACCCATGAAAGTATGAGATTTGCTTGTTGTCCCTCTTTAAAGGCTATTATTTTCTATACGAGGAATAGGTAGGAGTCATAAGTTAAAATGTATAAGACGGTAGGGATTTATTTAAGTATGGTAAGAAACAAGGAGGTACCACCCAAATCTGAAAATTTTATCAATAAGGCATTTTGACAGCTTGTAACATCATGTGGAGAGTGAATCCAACAAAAGACAATGCTTACAAGAGGTTGGTTTTTGTCACTTGTTCTTCAAGGGTTTTTCATACTATGGTTTATCTTTGGTTAAACAAAAAGGGGTGAAGTTGAGCAAGGGATGGAATGGGCTGTTTTAGGCTTCCAAAACAGAATATTTTCAGAATTTTTGTAGTACATGGACAACTAGCAAGTCTTAGTACATTCATAGTCTTAAACATCTCTCACTTTAGCCAAAACTCAACCATACAATTAAATAATACAAGAGTTGTAGAAAACTTAAGAAAGCCTCAAATATTTTCTGAAAACACAGCAAAATTAAAAAGGTACAATATTTGGCAACTTAAAATTCTAAGGTAAGCTTACTAGTTTAGATTTAAAACTCTTAGTGGCTTACTTAGGCCATAAACCTTAGGGAAAACATGTCTAAAATTATAAACTTTAACTCCATTAATTTAACACATAAAGACATGATTTTAACAAAATTAAAACATGGCTTAAGCTTTGAGAAACCACAAGGAAGGAATACAACAAGGTATCTTACAACCATACACGGCTGGAGCCAAAACAGAGTATACCCCATGACTCCTTCATATACATATTTACACAATAGATATATTACTCATCACTTGTGACTAACCAACTTAAACAAGAAAAATATACCATTTCAATGATAGAGACACACGACAAAACAACCTCAAGGCACTCGATCTGCCCAGAAAATAGGGTTGTCGGTAACTACCCACTAGATCAACCATTAGAGAAGCGACGAGAAACTGGTCTAGGAAATTTTCTACACAACACTCGGCTAGTCTAGAATTCGAAACCCTCAATTACAAGGCACAAACTTGCTTAGAAAAACCCCAAATCACAAGAAAATCTCATGGAAGGAATATTACCTGGTTTGGTCCCCTTTCAAGCCACAGAAATACATGGTAGGCGAGAAAAAGAAGGGAATCCGAAAGATCCAAGGCTGGAGTACAACAGAAAATTTCCTAAAAACAAAACCTTAGGTTAAACCCATAGATCTAAGGCTTCAAACTAGAGATTGGAGCCATAGAAATCCACTTACGAGGTTGATTTCCCTAAAGGTTTTCGGTGAGAATCTTAGGTTTAGGAAGTGGAAGAAATCGGCTTGAGGAAAAAAAAGGAAGTCACACGGCTAGAGCTTGGTTTCTCGTGTGAAGGAAGGAACACTTGAGAAATTTTTCTCTTTTGTTTGCTTTAGAGCCGACGGTGTAGGGAAATGAGGAAGGAAATTACTTACTTGCCTTGGAAGATGTTGTGTAGGAGAAGGAAAGAGATTTAATTGGCTTCTTGAGGAAGCTTCGGGCAGGGGGAAGAAAAGTCAATGAGTTTGATCAAGCTTACCCCATAAGCTAAGGAATAGATGGTGGAGATTAAAAAGGGTTTGGACCATTTATTGATAAATAAAATTAAAGAACTTGAAGAAAATATTGTAAGATCATAAAAATCATACCCTTGAATTATTTAATAAACCATGTAAAATAAAATACACCCATCTTAAAATAAATTAATAAAATAATAACTTTTTATCTCAAAATATTTAACTTAAAAAATATTAATAGATGACATAAGGACCTACGTAGTAAGATTCGGGTATTACAGAATGTCTCGAAGTGACATGACTATTGACAGTCGTGCTTGTGATGGGTGAGGAGTTAGTGTAGGAATGGCGTAGCGAGAATGTGACGAGATGTCACGATGTGTCAGGAATACGTGAGGGACTGTACTCGTGACGAGTTAGGAGTTGACGTAGCAGGA
The DNA here is from genome assembly GCA_961763995.1 of Juglans cinerea. Lineage (NCBI taxonomy): Eukaryota > Viridiplantae > Streptophyta > Magnoliopsida > Fagales > Juglandaceae > Juglans > Juglans cinerea. The sequence goes on from CAUIVZ010000014.1 coordinate 18,748,020, forward strand.
TGTTGGGTGACGTGACACAGTCACGGTGTAGCTTGAGAGTAGTCTCGAGCTATATGACGTGACGTAAGACATAGTTGTGAATGAAGTCTTGTCGTATTAAGTGTTGGGATGAACTGTCAAAAGGGACGAGTAGCATGAAGAGTCATGCTAGCCGGGTTAAGAGAAGGTTGGTATCGGAGTATGGTGTGATCTTAGGTGATAAAAAGGGGTAAGGTACATGTGTAATCTGGTGAGACACATGTGCTGGACGAATTCACCATATGTAACGGGTAATCTGTCCTAAGCATAGTTGCACGGTGCTTAAGCCTCAGAGTTGGCTTAGAACCGTGTGGCTTGTATGGATGAGAATGAGGATTTAGTATGAGCTAAGATGCATAGAGGCAGTGACGGGTGTATTGTCTAGGATTGGGATGCGTGATTCCATTGGTCGGAATCATGCGTCTGAATGTGGTTACTAAGAAGAGTAAGACGAAGGTCCTACTGTCTTAATCCTAAAGTGAATTATGAGTTCACTTTAGTGGATGAGCACTCGAGGCAAGACCTTGAGTTGGAAGTGTGGTGACCGTAAGTAGATCCCAAAGGGTTTAGCATAGTAAATGACACGTAAGAACACGGGATAGAAGGAGAGTGTTTTCAAGTGAAGTGTAGTTCTATTCTAGTTTAAGTTGCTTATGTACTAGATAGAGAATGACGTTAAGGTTATGTGTATGCATGTAGGTTGCCATCTGACACACACATGAATGGACTGTATGATATGAAAGTAACATGGAGTCCAGGTAAGTGTTACGTTCATACTCTTCTAGAGTTTTCTAAAATATACGAAAATGAAAACAAAAGCTTTTCCTTTACGACGCTTTACGAAACGACACGAAATATGTTTTACGAAAACATGTTAAGTGTTCAAAGGTATAAGTATGTAATGGCCCTCCTTGGCAGCCCCTTTTTACGCAACCAAAGTATTAATTGTACGCATGTGAATGGATGACTTTACGCTGTATCTATTGTATGTATTTTCTAAGAAAATCAATATCGAGGCTTATGCTTGATGCTTTAACTAATGTTTTGACTAACGCGAAGAAAGTGTTTTAAAATGGTCCCCATGAACTGATGTTAAAATGTCCCTATGAACTGATACTTTTATGGATGCCATGAAAGACGATATTTAAGCCCATGCTTTTAAAATATGTTTTCCCATGAACGAACTGATTAAATGAAAAGGGCTAAACTGAAAGGACTGAAAGGAATGAACTGAAAGAATGGACTGAATGAAATGAACGTTTACTGTATGAAGATACGTAACAGCCATATGGAATGAAAATGGGACCAATGAATGTGCAGATTGCAATGCCGGGTAAGTAGTACTAGTAGTGCACCCAGTGCTGCCCTCTGACTGAAAAGGGATTCCCAACCCGTGGCCAAGGGCGGAGTCCGGGTCCAAAGGAAGACCGCTAACCCTAACACATGGGGCGTAACAGTGTGTACCGGCCAATAAAAGTGATAAGAATGAATGTATGAATGCATAAATGCATGAACTCTTCAAGAAATGAAGGCACTGACGGGAGATACGTTTTATGAAAAAAAAATCCATTTTTAAAAGAAAAACTCATCCAGTGATGTTTTCAAAAGAACGCACGTATACATGTATGCATGTACGTATAGTATGTATGGTATGATGAATGTATGAATGAAAACCTATGTTATTATATTTTAACGGTAAGAAGTAATGTTTACGAGTCATCGACTCATTTTAGTTTTTATGCATGCCCTTCCCCCCATAGGAACTGAATGAAGTACGCGTTAGGACGGACACAACTCATGGGGAAGAGCACGGAAGTCTAGGCATGAGAGTTTAAATGTATGAGGCCTTTTTATTGTAAAAATTAATGTTTTCCACTGTAAACCTCTTTTATTCGCAAATCACATTTTATTTTATAACGTAGAGTCTTGCACCCTGGGTATGGAAGTAAAAAGTTTTAAATCGGACGGTAATTCCCGTCATCATTTCTAAAATCATTTTATAAAAAGTCTCACCAGAAGGACGGGCGTTATAACCTTACTCTCTTTTATTTGTATAATAGTGATGAGAAACCTCAAGTTGTAATTAAGGGAAGAAAAAAAAAAGTAAGAGCTATTTATATAGCAACACAAAGTAATTCTGCTCATCAGTCATCAATATTCACAACGGATGCATAATATCTTTGTTAATGCCTTAATTTGTGCAACAGACTGGAATGGAGGAATGAATTATCCTTGGCCAACGATAGTGATTCAGACGTCGATACAATACCCTTTGCATTCATCCATAAAATAATAATAAATAACCAAATAAAAATAAATAAAAAGAAACACAAAGATTTATGTAGTTCGACATAAAATCCTACATCCACAGATTGTTTTGGGGCGAAATCTACTATAATGTGTGATTTTACAATCTCTCATGGCCTCACATATCTCTCAATACAATGGAGGAATTTAGGAAAGATCCTTTGGAGTCGCTATGTGTGATGAACTTTGCACGTAAAGAGCTTCTGTGCAAAGCCTCTGGAGAGTCTATGGAGAGTTTGTCAGATTTGTAGGGGATCTCCTCCTTATATAGAGGTTTAGAGTCCAACTTGCATTGTGAAACATTTTCCTTTTAGAAGTCTGAGTCTCTTTCCTTTTAGGAGTGTGTGTCTTTCTTCTTAGGAGTTTGAGTCAACATGTCTTATCTCTTATTGGCTTTATCTCTTAGCTTGGTTTTCGACCTTATCTCTTAGCTAAATTATAGGTTGTTGATTTGACCCTGATAGATACCCGCGATTCTTAAGGGCGATTTGCTGGACAAAAAGACCTTGATAATCTTCAAGTCAATAATTTGTAGAATAAATTTTGAAAATTGGTCACTAGTTTCCTATTTGGTCCCTAGTTTTCTATTTATTTTGTGCTAAGTGGCAAGGAGCTCAACTTGGAGAGATAGGTGAGAGATGTACTCAACCTCATTAGGTACGAGCACAAAGCTCTGATTTGGTGGAAGATGTATTCGACCGCATTAGGTGTGAGTGTGGACCTCTGATTTGGTTTGAGATGTACTTGACCACATTAGGTGTGAGCTTGGAGCTCTGCTTTCGTGAGAGATGTACTTGACCGCATTAGGTGTGAGCGCGGAGCTTTGCTTGGGAGAGAGATATACTCGATTGCATTAGGTGTAAGCGTGGAGCTTTGCTTTGAGTTTGTTTACATGCATTGATGTTTGCCTGAGAGATTGTTTATTGTTAGCGAAGAGTGTTTATTTCCATGATTGGTTCTTTGTGAGTATTTCCGTGATCATTTTTTCTATTGTTGGTAGTAATGGATTTTCTGCCCCTTGGTGTAAATCGTTGTTGGTATTCCCATTTTGGGGTTGATGTTGTAGTTTGTTTGCAATAACCTGCGCTCAAGTGGTCAAGAAGCCCGTTGAATCCCTAGGTCCATCTTAGACGGTTGCCGAGCCCGGTCGACTTGCTCCCGAAGGAAAACTGCGCAATGCAGTTATGGAGCTCAGAGGCTCGTTCCCAAAGGTAACCCACTGGCGGTAGTTGTGGCACGAGGGTAAACACTCAGCGTTTGTTGGAGAAGATGTGCCCGCCTATTGGGTGCTTGGGAGGTCAGGCAGTCCTTGACCATTCTTGCCTGTTGGCTTGTCACGAGGGAGGTCGGGAAGTCTGAGGACTTGTCTCGCCTGTTGACTCTTGGCGAGGTGTGAGTGGGGTCAGGATTCCTGACCTTTTCCTTTTTCATGGGCACCGCAAGTCTTTGGACTCGTCATTAGTGTTTAAGGGTCGCGTGTCTATTAACCTCCATGCCCTTTTTCTTGGGCATCGCAAGTTTTTTTGACTCATCATTGGTGTTTAAGGGTTGCGTGGTCTCTTGACCTCCGAAACCTTTTTCCTGGGCACTGCGAGTCTTTGGTCTCATCATTGATGTTTAAGGGTTGCGTGGTCTATTGACTTGTGCACCCTTTTTCGTGGGCACCGCAAGTCTTTAGACTTGTCATTGGTGTTTAAGGGTTACGTGATTTGTTGACCTCTACGCCCTTTTTCTAAGCACCGTTAGTTTTTGGACTCGTCATTGATATATGGGGGATGCTCGACCACAATGTTGTGGCGGGAGGCTGAGTTCGACCACCCTGAGAGGTTTTCACCAAAAACCAAATAGGTTAGTGTAATATAAATTAAAAGTTTGAGATTTGTAAATCTGAGCCATTCCGCTAGAGTGTGGTGAAGCTGGTAATACATGGGTGATGCCTACAGGCAGCCATGCTTTAGCATTGATGAAGGCCCGTGATGCCCGCAATCGATACCGAGTGGTCTATTATGATGCAAACAGATTAATAAGCTTGGGTGGCACCTAGGAGGGGCTTTTGTAGTCGATGTTCTATGTTATGCGGATGATTTACTACGAAATATATTTCTCGAGCGTGTAGCCACTCAGATTCTCGTGGAACCTCAAGGAGTTTTGGTGGGAAAAGTCTCTAAAAATCAAATTTGTTAGTAGAAAAACTAAATTCAAATAACAAGTTTGAGAGAGACAAACTAGAGCACTTTTTGCCCCTGCTTTCTCCATTTTTCCCAACTGGAATTGTTTATTGCCGATCAATTTTTACGTAGTGGAAGCTGTTTATTTCTTACTCACGTGGAGTCCATGGTGGTGGAAAACACTGACTGTCCGGATAGTTGGCAATGGTGGCTTCACTCGGTCATGGGCGAGGAAGTTCTCCATGGTCCAGTGTGTACGAGGTCAATGAGGGTGGCGAGTAGCTTTCATGGCGTGAAACCTTGGTCGCCATGGGGTGGCGTGGAGCTTCGTGGCATGGAACCTTGGTCGCCCTCGTGTGAAACCGGAATGTACTGCATGCTCGTTGCCTACTGGAGGTGTTGCATTCTGGTTGTCCACCACAAGGGTCGCGAGCTCGGTGGGAGTATCACCTATTGCCAAAGGCTATGTTCCTTTAGGTGAGGTCATTGCTTGCCACTGCGGTGCGGGGACCGTGGGAATGTTCTTTCTTGTCGGTGGTAGAAAATGGTAGCTGGTCAGGTGGCAACTGCTGGTGGTCTACCAGCTCACGACCATCTTCGTGTGGTGTTTCTTAGTACTCCAGACACCATTGACGGTGACTCCATTCTTATTGGAGGTCTGCTAGCTCACGACCATCTTGGTGTGGCTCTTCCCGATACTCCAGTCGCAATCAACGGTGACTCCATTCAATCATGAACAAACTAGATCTCCTTGCATCGGTAACAGAAAACTATGTGAGCAACATTCGACGTCTAGAAAGCTTCCCGTTCTGTGCACTAGTGAGAATGGAGAAGGACGGTGGCAAGGATCATGATGGTGGTGGCAGACAGTGCCGCCGGCAATTTCTAAGCACCATGCCGGTGGGCGGTGGTGGATCTGCACCTTTGATGTTACCGTTGCATTTGCGAGGGGCTGGTGGCTAGGAGGTCGAACTCGGTGCAGGTACAATCATGAGGTGCATTGCATTTGGGCTCTTCGTGGGGACTAGGGATCACCACGTTGGCGACAGAATACGTCGGCAAGTTCAGTGGTGCTGGTTGGTTACTCTTATGCCAGCTTCTAGGCTCTCGGCTGCGACGATCCGACGGTAAGACACCAATCAGCTATGCCTGGCTGTTCGTCTAGGTGGCCGGACCTGGACCACACCTCGTGACAAGAGCAGTGACTGCAAGCCATGCACATGAAAGAACTGGGAGCACGGTGCCCCCTTACGTTTGCATTGCATGACATGCACAGTGTATCCATCACGTGTGTAGTGCATGCCATGCACTCTACTAGATTGCTCTTTCTTTTTTTTAATAGGTTTAACGAAATTAAAGGAAAAATCAAATATTAAAATCAAAAAAATTTCTCTATTAATTTGGAGACGATCTCACGAGCCGAGGAATCATCATCCTTCTAATTTTGATGCAGAATATTAGTCGATCCCAAAGACGGCGCAAACTGTTAATGCCTTAATTTGTACAACAAACCGGAAGGGAGAAATGAATTATCCCCAACCCACGATAGTGATTCGGGCTTCGATATGATAATAAATAACCAACTAAAAATAAATAAAGAGAAACACAAAAATTTACGTGGTTCGACATAAAAGCCTACGTCTGCGGATTGTTCGGGAGAAAAATTCACTATAATGGGTGATTTTACAATCTCTTATGGCCTCACATATCCCTCAATACAATATAGGAATTTATGGATGATCATTTAAAGTTGTTATATGTGGTGAAGTTCGTACATAGAGAGCTTCTGTGGAGAGCCTCTAGAGAGTCTGTGGAGAGTTCGTTAGAATTGTGGGGGATCTCCTCCTTATACAGAGGTCTATTCCCTTGGAATTATTGAGTCCAACTTGCCTTGTGAAACATTTTCCTTTCATGAGTCTATTTCATTTTAGGAGTCTGTGTGTCTTTCCTCTTAGGAGTTTGGGTCAACTTGTCTTATTTCTTCTTGGATTTAACTCTTAGCATGGTTTTCTGTCTTATGTCTTAGTTAAATTATAGACTGCTGATTTTACCCTTACAATCGACATCTTCTTTTATAATTCAATAACATTTATGACTCCATCACTTAAAGAAAACTAGAATAATACTAGTTTTAATTAAAAATTAACAATCTAATCAAAAAAATTATTTTCTGTTTAATGATTTTGCATTTAAATATAAATTAGTAATTTAATCACAAATATTATTTTTAATTTGATAAATTTAACCAATGAAATTATTTAATTTTAATTTAATAATAACACAAATGGGGAATGGATGGAGTAGCTTTATATCATGCCCGATTTTTGTTTATAACTTTATACATTGTATATTAAGATAATTGATAATGGGGCCTTACATATTACATATAGAAACAAAGTTCAGTACTTACAAATTTATATAAGAGTAATGCTACATATAGTCTTGAAATGCATAAATGTCGTGTAGTCGCTTTGAAAAAGAGTGAGGTCTACTATTAAAAAATTAATTTCTTTTAATGTGAGTTTCATATTTATTTATATTTTTTAAAGTGACTGCACGACACCTGCACACTCACAATTATAACTATCATTTTTCTTTATATAATGTATATAATATATGTACAACTGGCCGGCTATTTTTTTAAAGCCTGGCGGTAATTAAATTGTTGAGGGAAACCACTGCTTTTCAAAATTTACAACGGAGACAAAAGATTTTAAAATGGGCAATAGGAAAATATCTTAGGAAAAGGACAATGCTAGGTTCACCTCAAATATGCACACCAGTTTAAAGGGGTATTTTTTTTTTCTTTTAAATAGTTTTTAAACATCTTTAACTATTAAAAAAATAAAAAAAAATAAAAATTTACTAATAATCACTTTTTTAACCATTAAAATAACTAAAAAAAATTTCGAATACATGACTAAGTACATTTAGAAGTCATACTATCATTTTCCTGATAGGGGGTCGAGAATGTTGCTCCCATTTTGGCGGATACCTTTTTTTAATAGTTAAGGAATTGATTATTAGTGAATAATTTTTTGAAATGTTTAAAAATATTTAAAAAATAATTAAAAGAAAAAAAAATACATTTGCATTTGTGAGTATAATGCGGGCACCATTCACGGTCTCCCTGACATTGTCCATATCTTTATTATAAATATGAATAACATTACCGTTTGAATATTTTAATTATTTTTTAATGATTAAGAAATTGACTATCAGTAAAGTGATATATATTTTTAAAAATATAAGATCTTTAAAAATATTCAAAAAAAAAAAGTATAATTGTACTAAATTACTAATAGTAAATTTGAGGGAAACTCATGGCCCATGGGCTGAGTAGCACCACCCATGTGATTATATAATACAATAGGCAGATGGCTTTATACATTCGAAGGTTGTCCTTGGCTTTTATTATTAATTTATTCTTAAATCTTAAAATTAGTCGTGCTCTTGCACAGGGGTAAAAGGTGAAACGTTATAAGGGAACGAATACAAAATGTTTGAAATTATTTAAAATTTAAAAGAATAAATTTAATATCTTTTAATGTAGGACGGGATGACATGACTTAACATAAATACGACTTTTCTTTTAAAAAAATTAAATTCGATTACTACCTGTGAGGTTCGTGGAGTATGAATTTTGCTCCTGGCTTTCATGTCAATGCGTTGGACAAAAAAAGCAGATTCATAAAACAAAACGAAGCAAAATGTTTTGGTACATATGCTTAGGGGGACAGGACAGAAGCCTTAAATTCTTGCCTCATTTTGATGCCACATCCCACGCACTCTATTAATGACTCATGTGCTGAAGAGGTGCAGTATCGAGTAAATGAACAAGTGAGGCAAGCCTACTAAGCAGATTTTTGTCCAGTAAAAACTTTTTATTTTATCTCATTATTATAATTTTTTTAAATTTTTATTTAAAATATAATAAATAATTTAATTTTTTTAAATTTTAAAATAAAAAAAATATTTTATTTAATTTTTATATAAAAATATTTTATTTCATCTTTACATAAAATTATTTTATTTCATCTTTACATAAAATTATTTTATTTCATCTCATCTTACTCACCAAAACCAACTTTCTGAAACAGAAAATTTACATTCTCTTGATTGCATAAACCTTACAAGGTCTATGATGGGCCCCCGACCATGAACACGCTCACTGTTTAGTCGAATTACTAATTAATGTCCAAACATGGCATTGGCTAACTGCCTTAATTAAACCACTCCTGATTTTAAATGAATGCTTTGTCTGCCTCCTTTATGAATGTTAGCTAAAAGTTAAAAGATGTTTGTTCGGATTGTGGATATGATTAAACCCTGGTTTTGCTTAACTCCTTGAGAAATTGATAAACTTATTATTATATAACAATTTGTTTATAATTATGTAATAAAATAATATTATTTTTATTTAATGAATTTAAATTTAATAAAATATATTATTATATTTAAAATTATATATAAATTGTGAATAGATTGTAAGCTTAGATCAAGACTATCATGTAGCTTTGCGTTTAGATCAAGATTCCTTATATACATTTTAGTAGGGCTGCACAGAGACCCGACCCGACAAAGTTTTGGCCCGACCCGACAAAGTTTTGGCCCGCAGTGAAACGGGTTTTAGCTCGACTTGACCCGACCCGTAAATGTCAGATCGGGTCGAACCCGTTTGTCTTGTTTTTTTATTGTCTTTCTCACCCATTCACCTTCATTTGCATCCGAAACCCACCCTCCCTCTACATCCAAAACCCACCATCCCTCTGCAGCTCAGCCTTTCCCCTCCCAAACCCACCCTTCCTCTGCATCCGAAACCCACCATCCCTCTACAGCTCAGCCTTTTCCCTCCCAAACCCACCCTTCCTCTGCAGGTACACCTTGAGGGGCTCCACATAGTCCTCGAAGCCGAGGGTGGTCAGGGCCACCGCGCGCAGATCATCGTCGTTGATCGTCGCTTCTACCTCTGGAACTTGCCGGATGCCTCACCGGTGATGAAGCTTATGATGTATTTCATTTTCTTTGTGATGTATTTCATTTTCTTTGAGATCTAGTTCAAGATCTATTTAAATTTCTTTGAAATCATTGACGACCTTCACCTCGGGAGGAAGCAGAGGCTTTGCTTGATTATTCTCAAAGAAAAATGTATAACTGTTGATTTCTTGGTTGGTCTGATTAGCAGTGGGGAATCCGTCGTAGATCGACGGGTTTTTGCAAGTAGCTCGTTCAAAATCTATCGAAGATCAACGCAAGATCAAATCCGTTGGTGATTGGTTTCAACCGACATGAGAATTATCGAACCCGTTAGATGATCTGGACCCGATGAACCTGACTATTGTCGGGTAAATCCAATTGGGTCATGTGGGTTGATCGGCCCATCGGACTTTTTGCATAGGCCTACATTTTAGTTATATTTTATATGTTCAGACATATGGGAAAACTCTACTATGGCGCAATGGGTTCAGTGGTGCAAAAATAGATCACCATGTGTAAGCGATAAAAGAATGATGACATTTGATAGTTCCTTTGCTAATAGAAGTCTTTTTTAATTGTTTAATCTATTGAGTTTTGCTACACAACCTCCACCACACTCCACACTATTTTAAATTTTTAAATTTTTTAATATTTTTTTGAATTTATTCTTTTTAAATTATTTCAAATTTTCTATTCATTATTCATATAATAAATATTTGATAAAAGAAAAAAAATAAAAATTAAAAAAAATGTGGAGTGTGGAGTGTTGGGAGGTTGTAAATATTTATTCCCATTATAATTATCAAACAACAATGGCAATTGTGTACAAGATTTAGGACTAATTATTTTGAAAGTACGCATAAGGCCCGATTTCGATATACAGATGAAATACAGATGAGATAATGAAATAATTTGTACGTAAAATTATCTCGACAATTCAAACGCACACTGGAGGGTACATTTAGACCCTGGGCTAAGAGTCCAAGCTCATATCAAAGGTAAAGCCCATCTCTAAGGCCAAGCCCATTTGCAAGCTCAGGAAGACTTGTGGATGGCTTAAGGCTAAGAGCCCTACTGGTTGATGACTCGTAATTATAATGACGGGAGAGATAACCCCGAGGAATTGAAGATGGAGCCCAGGACTGAGTACGAATATCCTGCGTAAGATAACTCTTACAAAACAGGAGATATCCTCTCCACTTAAATAAGGGATCACAAAGGATAAACACACAAGACTGGTGATCAGAGTTGATCGCCATCACGCCGCATTCTGTTATAAATAACTCAGTAGAGGTAACATCATTTTTCTCTTCATTTTAATATTTATTTTCATATTGTTACTGACTTAAGCATTAGAGTTTACACAGGGCGACCAATGTCGTCTCTTCATTGTAGCTAGTGTCATCCGTACGATTGGTGGTGTGAAACACGTCCTTAACAGTGGCACATTTTGTGGGATCTTTATAGACTTCAGCGTGATTTTCACTTGCCAACCGTCACGAGATCACAAGTCGACCGAGATTCGGGACCCAGCATGATGGAAGCAGAAGGAAGGTTAGCAGAAGCAGAGGAAAAGCTAAAACAAGTGATGGCGGTTGTTGAACAGCTGCAAAAGGAAAACGAGGAATTAAAGCGGTAGAGGGATAATCCCTCTGCCCAGAACGGGCAACCTAAAGGAGATGCACATAGTGTCGCGGGGGGCGGGGTTAATAGCGAAGAAGATGCATGACAAATTACGCAGTTTAGTAGATAAATATGAGGAGATGACAAAGGATGGGTGGCTCCTCTTCCGTGGAGCAACTCCTCACACGCACGGACCTCCCTTACAACGAGGAGGTCATGGCGGTCCTCCTACCGGTCAAATTAAAAGTGCCGCAGACCAACCTGTATGATGGGTCTAAAGATCCCATTGATTACCTCGAGAATTTCAAAGCATACATGACTCTCCATGGCTTCCTAGGGGAGGTGGCTTACCACGCCTTCTCGTTAACTCTGAAGGGAATAACAAGGGGGTGGTTCGGGACCCTTCGTCCCGGATCAATTGGTAGATTTGAGGAACTTGCGAAGCAATTTCTTACGTAGTTTATGGCTAGCAGAAGACGCCGCAAGCCTATGGCCTATTTGTTAACCGTAAAATAGAAGGAATGGGAGAATCTGAAGAACTACCTAACACGCTTCAATAAGAAGAGACTCACGTCACTCACCACTGATGACCAAGATGAAAAAATCACCTTAGTTGCACTACTGAGAAGAATCTGGCCTCGAATCCCCTTCATGGCTAAACTGGCTAGAAGAACTCCATCCACCCTAAGGGAGTTCATGGACTGAGTAGATGATTTTGTCAACGCAGAAGATACTCTACAAGCTATGATAGAACCATGAAAGCAGGAGACAAAAGTGGAAAACAAAAACCAGAACAATTCTAAGGACAAAGACAAGAAACCAAACGGGCGAGGCCACCTGGATGATAGACGAGACCGATATACCAGCCACCAAGATCATGGGAGCCGACTTGTGCATAACAACCACAATGTACATGAAAATGGTAGAAACTCGAGAAGGGAAGAATTCGTGCCTGACAAGGGACAACGCCATTGCACCTACCACCAAAGCTACTCCCATTGGACCGAAGATTGCATCACCCTAAAAAGGCGGATTGAAGAAATGGCTAGAAGTGGGGAGTTGGAAAGAATGCTGGCTAATTACATGAAGCCACAGAGGGAGGAAAACCGAGAAAGACAAGGCAAAAGCCCCAAGCACCAGAAATAGGAAGAGCAGAGAAGAAATAATTCTTCGTGACCCAGGAGAGACCATGCAAAGGACCCCTTGGGCGAAATCAGAACTATAGTGGGTGGATTTGCAGGCAGTGGCCCCACTGCATCCGGTAGAAAGGCCCATGCACGAAGAGCAAGATATCATGAGGCATACATGGCAGATCAGCCGCGTAAGTACCTAGGGCAGAAACGACCCCGACCATCTCATTCGGGGATGAGAATTGTGAAGGGGTTATGTACCCCCATGACGATGCCTTAGTTGTTACACAATTGATAGCCAACTACACGACCAGACGAGTCTTGGTCAACAATGGAAGCTCTGCTAACATTCTCTTTTGGGACGCTTTTGTTTGAATGGGGATCCCAACAGACAAGTTGCGACCATCCCCCTCCCCGCTGAAAAGTTTCTCAGGAGAAGTTGTTCAACCCGTTGGCGCCATCACCCTTCTTGTAACAGCAGGGCAAGGCACCCACACAGTCACCAGCATGACTGAGTTTTTAGTGGTCAAGGCTCTGTTGTCTTATAATGCCATATTGGGACGCCCGACCCTCAATAACTTAAAGGTGGTCACCTCCACATACCACCTTAAAATGAAATTCCCAACAGAGGCGGGGGTAGGTGAAGTCTGAGGTGAACAAATATTGGCCCGAGAGTGTTATGTTCAGGAACTGAAGACAGGAGCACTGACGGAATGCTTAGTAGACGATTTAAAAGAACAGCTGCCACCACCACCTCAGCTGGAAGAAGGGCAAGACATAGAAACCAGGATGAAGATAGTCTGTTACAAGCCAAAGCCAACGAGCCCTTGCATGTAGTAAAGCTGCATCCAGAACGTCCAGCCGCCACCACAAGGGTTGGATTCAAGCTCCTGCAAGAGTATCAGGAAGCCTTGGAACAACTGTTGATTGAGCATAGAGATGTATTTGCTTAGAGCCACGAAGAAATACCCGGGATCGATAATTCGATCATAGAGCACAACATTTGCATTGATCTAGAAGCTAAGAAAGTACGACAGAAAAGGAGGTCGTTTAGAGCTGAGAAGGGCACGACCATAGCAGAGGAAATTGCGAGACTCCTAGTAGTGTGCTTCATACAGGAGGCACACTACCCAGAATAGCTCTCCAACGTAGTACTAGTCAAAAAGGCCAATGGCAAATGGAGGATGTGTGTAGACTTCACTGACCTCAATAAAGCTTGCTCCAATGATAGCTTTCCACTGCCTCGAATTGACATAATCATGGATGCATGCCACAGTCGGACACCAATTTTTTAGCTTTATGGATGCCTATTCCGAGTACAATCAGATTAGGATGAACAAGGTACATGAGGAGAAGACGACGTTTATAACCAACAGAGGACTTTACTGCTACTAGGTAATGCCTTTTGGGCTGAAGAATGCTGAAGCAATATATCAAAGGCTGGTCAACCGAATGTTCAAGCACCAAATTGGAAAGACTATGGAGGTATATGTAGACGATTTATTGGTGAAAAGTAAGGATGCCGCACAGCACCTAACGGATCTTAGGGAGTCCTTCGCGATATTGCAAAAGTACAAAATGAAGTTGAACCCAGCCAAATGCACGTTCGGGGTAAATTCGGACAAATTCCTAGGGTTCTCACAGAGAGGAATAGAGGCCAACACTGAGAAGATAGAGGCAATCTTAAGAATGGCGCCGCCTAGAACCATCAACAATACTCAGCGCCTAGCAGGGAGAGTAGCAGCTCTAAACAGGTTTGTGTTCCGCCTTCTGAAAAAGATACACCCTTGGAACAAAGAGTGTGACCAAGCCTTTCAAGAGCTAAAGAAATATTTAGCCAGCCCGCCCCTATTGAAGTAGCCTAATAAAGGAGAAGTTTTGTATGTATACCTGGTAGTATCCCCCCAAGCCGTGTCAGCTGTCTTAGTAAAGAAGAAGAAGGGACACAAGCAAGGCCCTATGAGGCGTCGAAATCAGATACCCAAGAATGGAAATGCTGGCGTTCTCGCTAGTGGTGGCCGCCAGAAGGCTACGACCGTACTTTCAGGCCCACCCAATAAAGGACTTAACGGAAAATCCTCTCGGAAAAGTGTTACCAAAACCGGACTCCTCCCGACGTTTGGTTGCATAGTCGATAGAGCTCTGTGAGTTCGAAATCAGTTACTCCCCTAGAAGCGTCGTCAAGGGCCAAGCACTCATAGACTTTATGGTGGAGTTCAGCGGGTTCCCTGCTGAATCCACAGCCCTGCCGCTGGGGAAACCCTGGACAATCTATGTCGACGGCTCAGCATGCCGAGTAGGGGGAGGCATAAGGGTACATATCATAACGAAAGCAAGACATGACCTTCATTTTATGGCGACATTTGCCTTCAAGGTCACCAATAACGAGGCGGAATACGAAGCCTTGATAGCAGGATTATCCGCAACCAAGGTGTTAGGCATCAAGCAAATAGAGGTTAAGGCGGACTCCCAAATAGTGGTTAACTAGGTCACAGGGGCCTACACCACTAATGGGGAAAAGTTTAAAAAATATCTCGAGCTGGTACTAGCACTACGCAACCAATTCGAACACTTCTCCATAATGCAAATTCCAAGGGAAGATAACTCTGTGGCGGACAAGTTAGCGAAGGCGGCCTCAACTAGGGACGAAGCAGAGTTGCCATGGGAAGTAGTACAGAGGAGACTGATTGAAGTGCTAGCTGTCGGAATCTCGGTTGCGTAGATAGGGCCCGGAACGCCATAATGGACCAATGAAATAGAAGAATATCTGGATATAGGAAGTCTCCCTGAGGGGAAGGAGGCGGCAGGGAAGATTAAGAAGAAAGTAGCACGGTTTGTCAAAATTGACGGTGTTCTATACAAAAGGGGCTTTGCAACACCCTTACTCAGGTGCATCTCATCAGAAGAAGCACAATATATACTTGCAGAGATACACGAAGGCATTTGCGGCAATCACTCTAGTGGAAAAGCATTAGTAAGGAAAGCCCTAAGGATAGGGTACTATTGGCCCAACACTCTTAGGGACGCCCAACAGTTCACCGGGAGATGCGTCCAGTGCCAGGCGTATGCCCCAGTTCCTCACTGTCCACCAGAAAAATTATCATCAGTCACTTCCCCGTGGCCCTTGGCCTAATAGGGAATCGACCTGGTCGGACCTTTCCCACCTGGAAAGGGAAGGGTGAAGCACATGATAGTAGCAGTTGACTACTTCACGAAATGGGCGGAAGCGGAAGCCCTAGCTACCATAATGGCTAAGGTTGTAACCAGATTTTTGTGGAAGAACATCGTGTGTAAGTTCGAGATTCCCAATGCAATAATCTCAAACAACGGGAAGCAATTCAATTTCGAGCATTACAGGGCGTGGTGCCAGGAACTCGGGATAGAAGTGAAGTACTCGTCACTAGGCCACCCACAGGCAAACAGGAAAGCATAATCAACAAACAAATCCCTACTCAGAAATTTGAAGAAGAAGGTAGGCGATAAGAAGGGCGAATGGGTAGAAGAGCTGCCAGGAATCTTATGGGCTTACAGGACTTCGATGAAGACCTCGACAATGTAACGCCCCGTTCCCAAAGGTCTGGAGAGTTAGCTCTTGTAACCTAAATCCAACTTCCATAACATATTTAAAATACTCTAATATTCCCGAAAGTAAAAATCCATTTATTCAAACATGTTCCTCTACCAGAACACCAAAAAATACCTCAATGAGATTATTTAAACAAAACTCCATAAATATTTAGAAATACCTAGGACTCCAAATATCAAATAACATAAAATCATAAACCTATTAAATTAGACTCTCCAATAAACTTGTACCTCTGGCACTTATTCCTCTATGATCATCAAACTTTACTCTTGACTTCCAGCTGATGCATCAAAATTATCTGAAAAATATTGTGAAGATAAGAGGTGAGTTATCAATAACTCAGTAAGTAGAGAACATATACTAGTGTGTAAACATGAGCATTTACAGAGATTAGAATGCAGAACAAAACATTTTCATTTTCAGAGTGTGGAAATAGAACATCTTATCAAAATATCAGAGTGAAGATTCAGAAATAAATTCATTCAAAAATATCCTTTGGCATAGCATAAATGATCATCATCATCATCAGAACATCATATCAGAACAGAGGCCATGTATAACCCCCGTGGTAGGGTTGTGCATCTGCGGATAGCCAAGCAGAACATAAATCACTCTGTCACCAAGGTGTGCACTCAAAACAGAGACCACTACTATAACCCGTGGTAGGGCCGTATTGACTATTATTACCCGTGGTTAGGCCGTATCCACTATTATTACTTGTGGTTGGGCCGTATCCACTATTATAACCCATGATTGGGTCGTATCCACTATTATTAACCGTGGTTGGCCGTATCCACTATTATTACCCATGGTTAAGTCATATCTACTACTATAACCCGTGGAGAGCCGTAACTGAATAGAGCAGAAACATAATCAAATTCAGAATTAGAGAGTCATGCCAAAGGTTTTCAGAAATCACGTCTTATCCTAACAGAGTACTGAACAAAATCATATCACCTTCATAATTATAGCAGATCCAAAGCATATTTACATAATCATGCACAAATTTTCATATTTGCTCTTTTTGTATAATTCAAAAATAGAATGCACAAAATTAGCTCATGTCTACACCAGTCATGACAAAAATGCTCTCTCTTTCATCAGAGTTCAATGAGTAATGACAAACAAATAATTGAAGTTATTTTCACATTTCTTTTCAAAACATATAATGAACATTTTCATAAATCAAACCCAGTTCATTTTTATTTTATGCAAAGTCTAGTATAGGAACCCCGCTTACCTGGACTTCTTAGCTTTTCAGAATTTTTCTCAAAAATGTCGAGTCAACTATAAATCGTCACCTATAAAATAATCACGTAATTTCGTAAATTTCCAATCAATCACAAATTTACACCATTTAAGCCTAAGCTTCTACTATATATATTTTAATTCTTCAATACCTAAAAATTTCCATAACCTTAAGCTTCTTCAATACTGGGTTGTGGGTTGGTTGAGCAGATGTTTAAAAGGGGGTGCACTAGTGTAGAGGCAGTATGGACAACGGAGGGCTGGGCTTCAGACGGTGTGAAGTCAAGGAGGAGGTGTGACTGGGTTGTTGTTGGTTGGGTGGATGCTGGTGGCAGTGGCTGTTGGTGCGTGCATGCAATGGTTGGGCACGACTGAAGTGGTGAACGTGGGGTTGAGGAAGAAGAATGGGCTACTGCGAAGAGCCTAGCTTGGGGAAGATGATTACAACGGCAAGAGGGGCTCTGCAGTGTGCGTGAAATGTGTAACACACACACACACACACACACACACACACATATATATAAATAGAAAAACAAAAAAAGAAAAACCCTAGGAAGGATCTGAGGGAGAAACTACAAGAAAGACGTGCATGGTGTGGAGTACTATGTGCGGAACTGATCCCTGAGCTTGGGCTTTTTGGGTCCACATGGAAATATTAGGCCCACAACTTGGATATTGAAGCATAAAGATTGGGCTCTTTCTTGAGTCAAGGGTCCCAACTCAATTTCTAAAAATAATCCAATTTGTCCTAGAAAATTCTCAGCTCAAATCTCACTTGGCCCTTTAGAAAAATAATCATAATTATCATGCCCAATAAAATCATAATCCGTCAAAACAAAGATTTTAAGCCTGTAGTCTACTCTAAATAAAAATATTCAGAACACTCAATTGGGTTTTTCATACGCATAAATCTGAAAATATTAAAAAAAAATGGGGCTTGGCTGGGTCCGGGTGTTACAGACAAGGGAGACACCTTTTACCTTGGCGTACGAGAGTGAGGCAGTTGCCCCCACAGAAGTCGGCTTACCAACACACCGAACTAGCCACTTTGATCAGGTAGAGAAAGACCAAGCTCTTAGCGAACAACTAGACCTCCTCAAAGAGAAAAGAGAGGCAGCAAAAGTCCAAAACATCCTCTGCAAGAAAAGAACAGAGCAATATTTCAACAAACGGGTCAAATCGTGGTCATTTAAAGTCGGTGACCTGGTCCTAAGAGAAACATGAGTCACCACACAAGATGAAGGGAAGCTCGGTCTGTGGTGGGAAGGGTCTGATGTAGTAATAGCTACTAACCGCCCATGATCATATCGACTCAAAGATAGCGAGGGGGAAAGAGGTGCAGCACCCATGGATCACTAAGCACCTAAAAAGGTTTTATCCTTAGAAAGTTTATCTCTTTATTCATCTGTATTTATTCCAGAGACAATATTCCATTCTTTTTGCAATATATGCTTTAGTCAATTATTGTGCCAACGAACGGGCGTGGAGGTCGGAAAGACCACATGATCCTCTCCAAATGAACGAGTGTGGAGGTCGAGAAGACCACATGACCCTTTCCAAGCGAACGGGTGTGGAGGTTTGAAAGACCCCACGACCCTCTCCAAGTATACAGGCGTGGAGGTCGCAAAGACCACACGACCCTCTCCAAAGAATCACCAATGAACGGGGGTGGAGGTCGGAAAGACTACATGACCCTCTCCAAACGAACGGGCGTGGAGGTCACAAAGACCACATGGCCCTCTCCAAGCGAACGGGTGTGGAGATCGCAAAGAGCCCACGACCCTCTCCTAACTAATAGGCGTGGATTTCGTAAAGATCACATGACCCTCGCCAAAGAATCACCATCGAATGGGCGTGGAGATCGCAAAGACAACACGACCCTCTCCAAACGAACGAGCGTGGAGGTCGAAAGGACCACACGGCCCTCTCCAAATGAACGGGTGTGGAGGCCGCAAAGACCACATGACCCTTTCCAAAGAATCGCCAACGAACGGGAGTGGAGGTCACAACGACCACACGACCCTCTCCAAAGTTAGCCACCAAAAGTCGAGTGACACACTCACGGTGCAAATAGACGGGCGTGGAGGTCAAAAATACCACATGACCCTCTCCAAAGTTAGCCACCAAAAGTCGAGTGAATACTTGCGGTACAAGCAGACAAGCGTGGAGGTCAGAAAGACCACACATCCCTCTGAAAAGGTCGCCATCCAATAGGCGTGGAGATCAGAAAGGGCCCATGACCCTCTCCAAAGTTAGCCAATGAAGAGCAAGGATGGGTGCAAAGAGCTCCAGTAAACACACCCCCAGTACAATCCACAAAGGCATAGAGATCAGGAGACCAAACAACTCCCAAGTCCATGAGGAAAATGCCCACCAAAATCCAAGTTTAAAGGCAAGCATGAGGGCGCAAAGGCCTAAAGAAAAAAAATGGATCATACTGCCAAAAGGGAAGAACAAAAGCACAAAAAGAGACAAGGCAGTGTAAACAAACCACACACCCAGCGGCCAACCAAAATCAACAAATGCGTTCCAGGCAAAAAGTAGCAAAATAATAAAAACTAAAGTCCAAAAAAGTTTACAAACGAACAAGATTCACAAAATTCACAAAAGCCCAAAACAGGGGCCCAATAGTCATTATGAGTGAAAATAAAATTTTCATCCTCGAGGAAAGGCGTCTGGCATCACATCCCGACCCATTGAATCTGCATATTGGCAGGCGGTGGCATCAGGCTTGAAGTCTTCCAAGTTTAAACTCCTCAAGTTGGCCTGAGAGTTGGCCAATAAGTGCATCTTCAAGCGCGCTAACCCCACGCCATACTCATATCCAAAGGCCCTATGCCAGATAGCTCGGGCGACAGAGAGTTGGGGATTCAGTTGAACAATCTTGTTGTTCGCAGCAGTCAGCTCAGCATCTAACCTTCCTCGTGCCTCCCTCGACTCGTTCACTTCCCGAGACATCCTCTCCAAACTCGTCCGATTCTTATCCTGGTGGGCGTTAATCGCAGTGCGCTCCCTCTTTTACTTGTCAAAAGCAGCTTTCTCCTGATCCAAGTCACCTTGCAGCTCGGTGATCTTGGTGTCCTTCTCATGGGGCTCCTTCCAGAACGCCTTTTTCCTCCAAGTCAGCCCCTTTGCCACCTCCTCACGCTCCTTTTAAGAGGAAGCCAAAGCAGCTGCCGCCTCCTTGAGCTTCCTCTCAGCATCAACCTGAGAGCACTCAGCAGAATCTAGTGCCACCTTAAGGCGCAGAACCTCTACTCGAGTGGTGGCCCTCTCCATTTCAGCCGCATGCAAGGCAAAGTTGTCACGGGCGTGGAGGCTCTCAACACGAAGGAGTTCAAACCATCGAAGGCTGGACGACTCCTTGCGAAGAGAATCAAGGTCAGCCTCCAAGGATTGGACATGACCATCTGCCTGCTCCAGACAACATTGCAAGTAATTTCTCTCATCCTTAAGGCGGTTGTTCTCTTGCTTGGCAAAGAAGGATAACTTTCATCTCTCGCGAACCTCCTCCGCCAAACTGGTCCTTTCCTCTACAATCCAAGACGACAGGGCTTCAACGTTCTACACAAGCACAACAAAGTTAGGATCCAATACACGCCAAAGAAAGTGCCTGCAAACAAGAATAGACAAAAAGGAAAAGAAGCCTTACTGGGGCTAGCATTATTCTTAAGAGCCTTGTCATCTCTGTAACCTCCTCAAAAGGAGGCAAAGAGGTACGAGGACCCGCATCCTCCTCCCAGGTAGCGTCTCCCATCGAACTGGCTCCAGCCTACACTGGACACCCCAACGAGAGATCCAAGGCTGCCGTAACCTCAGGCGTGGGCGTGGGCAAGCCACCTTTAACGCGGGCACCAAGCGGCTCACTAGCAAACTCATCTTGGCGAAGGTCTACTCACCCACCAACCCAGTCTACGCCCTAGGCCCTTGCCTCCACGCCCACCTGATCTTCAGGGACCCGCCCACCTTCGTGAGGAGTGGTGTCCCCATCCCCACCAAATGCCGATAGCATCGGCGAAGGGATGGACACCCTATCTTGATCCGTGGGCGGAGTCTCGCCGCCTGAATTGGTGCAGGGCAAAGAATGTGGAGAGGAATCTAACCCCGCACAGGAGGCCACACCACCACCTATAGCTTTAGCCACGGTGTCGCAAGTCACAGGGGCAGGAATATCAAGCGCCCCTTCCCTATACACACCCAAGGCGAAGGCAGCATATATTTCGCTCAAATCACTCCCTCCACCAAACGCAAAATCCACCATAGGAACCGAGGGGAATTCGAAAGGGGTATCCAAAGAATCGTTCTCCAAAGGGAGCCCAAGATCGTAGGCTAACGAGAGATCCTCAAGAGCCTGTTTCATCAAAGCACCCAGGTCGTCAAGACCTGGGCTCACCAATGGGGAGGCTTTGGCGGGGAACGCCACCGGTGTGGCCTGACCAGGAACAACAACACCCACGCCCGCCCCTTGCATCATTTTCTCAGGGGGGCACCCTCAGTGAAAGGACGTTTCATTTTTGGCCCCCCAGTCTAGGGAGCGCTCCGTTTCGTTGGAGGAGGAATCGGTTTGAGCTTTTTCCCCATGACATGGGCGCGACTGGGCATTGACAAGAATCTATCAATACTGGAATAAAAAAGAAGGTCATTTTACCACAGACCGTCGCGGCCATGGTCCTTCACCCATTCGCGAACAAGGTTCACACGATTTTGTTGACTATCAGTCAACTCCAACGGCAAAAGTTTATCATCAGGGACGCACCCCCAGTTGGCAGCAACAGGATAATCCCTAACGAGCATTTCATCGGCGGGATACTCCCAGCCATCACTAGAGATAAACAAAAACTTATTAGTCCACTGTTTGGTGTTCGAGTAACACCCTCCAAAGGCCGCCAGGCATTGTCCGCGCACACGGAAGCTACAAACGTTCCCTAGCAGGGACACCACCCCATAGAAAGATAGGAATTCCTTTGCAGTAAGATCAGGGTACCTCTTCCCAAGAGGCCCCAGAACACGGTGGATGACGACGCAGGTGCACATCAACACACGCCATGCTTAATTGTGAAGCTGGGTAGGAGCAAGCTTCAAAAAATGAAGAACATTGCGCACTGGGCTGATGAAAGGAAGGCGAAGCCCGTTCGTCGACGCACCCCCTTTCCGGGACATTCATGTCCACTGACTCAGGGATGTGGAAGGATTCCCTCTGTTCGACAAGGTCTTCCACATCTAGAACTGAGCGCCAAGAATACCATCAAAGGAAGTGGGTTGATGGGCGAGAGAAGATTCAGGCTTCTGCTTGGTCATTTTCTTGGCAGGACTGCGACTGGCCATCATGAAAGTCTTGAAGAAAGGAGATGCAGGGAAAACAGAGAGGAGTGCGAGGGAATCTGAAGAAAAGAGCAAAGGGGAATACGGAGGAAGATGAGGAAGACGAGAGAGCAAAAGAGAGTAAGGAAAGGGTGACGGGAGGCAAAACAGCATGTAAAGCACACCCAAGAAAGGTAATCATGAGGATCCTTGGGAATCCGAAAGGTTTGGCTGCACTGGCAGTTACAGTTCTTTCTGAAAACCCATTAAATGAGTGGGAACAGTTATGGTTGACGTAAGTCACATCTTTCCTAAAGAAGAAAGGGTGGACACTGGTGCACGCCACTTAGCACGGGTTATTTTCAAAAGAAGGAAATGAGTCAATTAATACGAACAAGCTAGCGAGGTATGTAACCAATAAAAGAAAGAAAGGCTAATGCATTTTTGTTTAATTTCCCCTGTGCCAGCACAAAGGAAATTAACGGAGTAACTGGAGGGGACATTTAGACCCTTGGGCTAAGAGCCCATCTAAGGCCAAGCCCATATCTAAGGCCAAGCCCATCTCTAAGGCCAAGTCCATCTGCAAGCCCATGAAGACTTGTGGATGGATTAAGGCTTAGAGCCCTATAGGTAGAGGACTCGTAACTATAATGACGGGGGAGATAACCCCGAGGAACTGGGGATGAGGCCCAGGACTGGGTACAAATATCCTACGCGATATAACTCCTACAAAACAGGAGATATCCTCTCCACTTAAATAAGGGATCACAAAGGATAAGCACACAAGACTGGTGATCAGAGTTGATCGCCATCACGCCGCATTCTGTTATAAATAACTCGGTAGAGGTAACATCATTTTTATACTTATTCTCATATTGTTACTGACTTAAGCATCGAAGTCTACATAGGGCGACTAGTGCCATCTCTTCATTGTAGCCAGTGTCATGTGTGCGATTGGTGGTGTGAAACACGTCCTTAACACACTTTCTTGTATTCCATCTCGAGTTGTGCTTCATCCATTGAGGATGTATCCCAATAAATTCTCCCGATAAGGCCATTTGACTTTTATTTATTTATATTTTTCATTCATTTTTTTATACCTCTAAACCTTTTTGTTTTAAATTCACAGCATTATTAAAAGATACTTCCTTAATAACTAGGTAAAAAAAAAAAATTTGTATCTGGACCCATTTTTAGGACAACTAGCATTTTGTATACATTTAAAAAAAATCACAATATTATTAAAAGACACTTCCTTAATCACTAAATAAAAAAACAAAAAAAATTATATCGAGACCCCATCTTCAGGACAACTAGCATTTCCCATTCCATCTCACCCCCTCCCTTTAACTTTTTCTCACACTATTTTCACTGACTATACACCCCCCACAGTACCTTCAATAATATATAATATTATTGATTATATTATATATAGAATCATATATAATTGAAAATTAAAATAATATATTTTATTAAAAAATTGATATTTTTGGAAATATTGAATAATATTAATTTCGGCAAAGTAAAAAAAAAATGAATTTAAATATGTTTATGGGTATTTAAATTAATAATATATATTACTTACTTTTTAATATATTCATAACTATTACCCAATAATTAAAAATACTTTTTCAGTTATTGGTGGGACCCACCATTTTATCAAATTTTAAAAATTTAAAACAATTGCATCTTATCTCACTATCCAAATATATACTTTTACAAATCAATTCATCTCATCTTAACTCAATATCTAACTATTATCCACAGAATTCTCATCTCATCTTATCTATGTAACCAAATTAAGCCTAAGTTTCTTAGCAGTCTTTTAATCTAACGAGAGCAACTATGCCATCCTTGAAGAACATGCACAAATTATTATTATTTTTTAATTTAGTTTTAGGCCCCGTTTGGATGTTGAGGTGGTCTCAACACATCTCAACATCCAAATAGCACTAAAATACAAATACTTTTCAATTTTAAATTTTCAACATTTTAACTTTTTCATCTAATTATTATCTAATCTTTATAACTTTTCCAAACTTTTAAATAAAATAAAATAAAAAAAAACAATTCAACTTTTTCAAATCTCAAAACAAAAATAATATTTTAACAATATTTTACTTTTCTCTCTTTGTTTCCAAAACCTCATAAAACATCTTAACCTAACCATTTCATTACTATTTATAAATTATTTTACTACTATTCACAGATTTTTCATCTTATCTCATCTCAAGATTCAAACAAGATATTATTTCACTACTGACTCGTAGCCTTTGTTATTTGTTAATGGAACAATGACTAGAATGTGAGGGAAAGATAATTAAGCAGTTTTGATCCAATCCAATATTGGAGTCTGACTTGTAGCAATTCTTTAACAAACAATGACTAGATTGAGAAGGTAACATGTTTGATCTATTGGATCAGGATATATAATTGCCTATTATAAGTAGATCCAGAGGATCAGTACTATTAGTGTTGCTATCCAAATGTATAAAATATAGTGTTGGGATGGAAGTTTCGTTTAGTCTGAATCCTCTTAGTTTCTTATTAGTGGGGTATTTATTTATTTTTATGGTGGTAGGAGAACTGATAACAACACCCCCAACAACTAGAAATCTCACCAATGTAATTTATCAGCTGTTAGTTTTGACTTTGATTTTGTTGTGTTAACGATTTGACTACTAGACTTGAGTGTGAGAGCCTGATGGCGGGTTGGTGATGAAATTTCAAACTCTTCTGGAAGCAAATGAAGAACAACATTTGATATGTACACTTGGGCTGCTTCCCTTTTCCTTGTTTATCGTAGAGACACTAATTTCAGGCTAAACAAATCTCTCTCTCTCTCTCTCTCTGTGTATGTTTTTTGCATGCACATATAATGACATTTGTTTAGCCTTAAATCAGTGTTGCTACCTTGTCTTGGACGATAAACAAGGAAAAGGAAGGAGTACAAAATCTCTTGCCGGCCACATCTTTTTCCTTTGACGAATTTTACTTTCTAAACCTTTGAATTATACTCTTCTTTTCTGGTATCCTTCCTTGGCTTGAGAACAGATGAAGCGACTAAAATATTAACGAAACAATCTTTCTATTTTTTCCGAGCCTACTTTTGTTGGAATTCAAAGCACAAACACTGAGAAATCATTTCTACAATCAAAGATCAACGTGAAAGTATCGACCAGCGAGAACAAAAGACGCAAACTAACGTACGGTCAAAATGGGCGGCTCACCCATCTCTTGCTTTTAGTTTCCGTTTTTCATTTCCTTCTGCAGAAGAAATCAATGTTACAGTTTCTAACTAAACAACATCTGCTACAAGTTTGGTTATGTCCATATGCAGGCGCTGCCCTTGAACGACATTCCGATATGTTCCAGATTCGCGAATCAATGAATCCAATTCTCTACTTGAATTCATGGGACTCTAACAGCTGATCATTAACTATAAATTTCACAAAAGAAGAAGAAGAAGAAGACGAGGAAGAAGAAGAAGAGGAGGAAGAGGAGGAGGAGAGAAGAGATATTAGAACTAACATGTCAGACGAGGAAACCAATTTACGGTCCTTTGCATTAGCAATTTTCTTAATCTTGATCCCAGGTACTAATCCCTTCTTTTTTTCTTTTTTTTGTTTTAGTTGTGGGTTCCTTCTGTTAGACAAATCATTTCTCTTTTTTCAGATAATGCATGAATTGGTATTCTATAAATTCTTTATTTTGAATTCACCTTTACATGAATCATCTGTTCATATTCGTGGAATCCAATTAAAACATCAGTAACACTAACCATGACTTTCAAATATGTTCAAACCCAAATGACTTGATTTGCAGGTGTGCTGGTTGCTGGAGATTCTCTGGAAACTGACAAAGATGTCTTACTGAATTTGAAATCATTTCTCCAAGAAAAAAATCTCGTTAACCGAGGGCAATACTCGGAGTGGAGCAAACAGAGGTCAAATAACCCGTGCGATTGGCCGGGAATAATATGTAGTCCCATTAACGGCACAACTGCAAGAGTTACTGGCATCAACCTGTCCGACAACCAAATCTCGGGCGAGATATTCAGAAACTTCTCATTGCTATCCGAACTCTCCTACCTTGATCTTTCAAGAAACACTCTCGGTGGAATGATCACTGAGGACTTGAGCCGCTGCCAGAAGCTAGTGCATCTCAATCTCTCCCATAATATCTTTGAAGGAGAGCTGAACTTGACCGGATTGAGCAAACTGGAGAAGCTTGATTTGTCTGTCAACAGATTTTCTGGGGAGGTACGGTTGGTCATCCCAGTAATTTGCGACAATTTGATTGTGATGAACATATCGTCGAATAATTTCACTGGTAGCATGAATGGTAGCTTTGATGCATGCTCGATGCTGAAGCACTTGGATTTGAGCTCAAACAGGATAAGTGGGGAGTTATGGGTTGGCTTTGCAAGGTTGCTAGAGTTTTCTGTGGCCGAAAACTCTTTCACAGTGTCACTTTCGTCGTCCATGTTCACTGATGTCTGCAGCTTGCACGTTTTAGACCTGTCTGAGAATGGTTTTGTTGGTGATGTTCCAAGGGAAATATCAAAGTGTCGAAATATTGTTATCTTGAATCTGTCGGTGAATAATTTTACAGGGAAAATACCGGCTGAGATAGGATCGATTCCGAGTCTTGAAGCTTTGTACTTGGGGAGTAACAAGTTTTCCAATAGCATCCCTGATTCGCTATTGAACTTGAATAACTTGACCTTCTTAGATTTGAGCAAAAACAATTTTGGGGGAGTTATACAAGAGATTTTTGGCAAATTCAAACAGATTACATCTCTTGTGTTGCACGGGAATGCATATACTGATGGAATATATTCGTCTGGAATCTTAAAGCTACCTCATATTTCAAGATTAGACCTTAGCTGCAACAAGTTTTCAAGCTCTCTACCAGTTGAAATCTCAGAAATGCCAAGTTTGAACTTCTTGATCCTTGCTTACAATCAGTTTTCGGGGACTATACCGCCACAATTTGGAAACTTGAGCCGCCTGCAAGCCTTGGACCTCTCTTTTAACAGGCTAACTGGATCAATACCTCCCACCCTAGGAAAATTGAGCACACTCTTGTGGTTGATGCTGGCAAACAATTCACTGACGGGTGGAATTCCACCGGAGCTGGGAAATTGCTCGAGTTTGTTGTGGTTAAACCTTGCCAACAACCAGCTTTCTGGAAAAATCCCGCCAGAATTGGCGAATATTGGTCGAAATGCCACGCCTACTTTTGAATCTAATAAACGGGAAATTAATCGGATTAATGCTAGCTCAGGGGAGTGTTTGACAATGAAAAGGTGGATTCCTGCAGACTACCCTCCTTTCAGTTTTGTGTATTCCATCCTTACAAGAAAGAGTTGCAGAAGCATATGGAAAAAGTTACTTCAAGGAAGTGGCCTTTTCCCAATATGTGTAGCCGGTTCATCAGTCCGGAGCTTTCAAATCTCTGGTTATGTTCAACTAAGTGGGAATATGCTTTCAGGTGAAGTCCCTCCAGATATTGGCAAGATGCAGAATTTCAGTTTGTTGCATCTGGGTAACAATGAATTCAGTGGGAAACTCCCTTTCCAGATTGGACAAATGCCTCTTGTAGTACTAAATGTCACCAGGAACAAGTTTTCGGGTGAAATCCCAGTGGAAATTGGTGGCATTACATGCCTACAAGATCTGGATTTGTCTTTCAATAATTTCTCTGGTACGTTCCCTGTGAGCTTGAGCAACTTAACTGACCTCAGCAAGTTCAATATCTCATACAACCCATTTATCTCCGGTGCAATCCCAACCACGGGGCAATTAGCAACTTTTGAGGATTCCTATTTCGGTAACCCTTTCTTAGACCTTCCGAACTTCATTCAAAACTCTGAAGGTAAGTCGCCTAAGAGTAAGGATGGGAAGCCTAAAAGGCCTACAAAGCTTGCTGCAATCTTAGTGTTCATAGCTCTGACATTAGCGGTCTTAATATTTTGGGTATTGTCACTCATAGTTTGGTCATTGATAAAAAGCCCATCAGAGTCACCCGGATATCTTCTAGAGGAAACAAAATACCAGCATGATTTTGCATCAAGTTCTAGCGGTTCATCGCCATGGTTGTCAGACACAATCAAGGTTATTCGGCTAGACAAAACAGCTTTCACACATGCAGACATTCTGAAAGCTACTAGTAACTTCTCGGAGGAAAGGATTATTGGAAAGGGAGGATTTGGCACAGTGTATCGAGGATCATTGCCTGATGGGAGAGAAGTGGCAGTAAAAAAGCTTCAGAGTGAAGGAATAGAAGGTGAAAGGGAATTCAGAGCAGAAATGGAGGTTCTGAGTGGAAATGAATTCGGCTGGCCTCATCCAAACCTTGTGACCCTTTATGGGTGGTGCTTGAATGGCTCAGAAAAAATCCTGGTTTACGAGTACATGGAGGGGGGAAGCTTGGAAGATCTTGTCTCAGACCGAACCAGGCTAACATGGAGGCGACGACTTCAGGTGGCCATAGATGTAGCTAGTGCATTAGTATTCTTACACCACGACTGCTTTCCTGCCATTGTGCACCGGGATGTCAAGGCCAGCAATGTCCTCCTCGACAAGGATGGAAAGGCAAGAGTTACAGACTTTGGTCTTGCTAGAGTTGTTGATGCTGGGGACAGCCATGTGAGCACGGTGGTGGCGGGGACTATTGGTTACATTGCACCAGAATACGGGCAAATATGGCATGCCACTACCAAAGGCGATGTGTACAGCTTTGGGGTATTGGCAATGGAGCTGGCAACTGGGAGGCGAGCATTGGATGGAGGGGAAGAGAGTTTGGTGGAATGGGCGAGGAGGGTAATGGGGGTTGGGCAGAATGGATTGAGTAGATTAGTCATTCCAGTTGTGCTTATGGGGTCTGGGCTGGCTGAGGGGGCAGAGGAGATGTGCGAGCTACTTCAGATTGGTGTGAAATGTACGGCAGAGTCACCGCAGGCTAGACCAAACATGAAGGAGGTAATAGCCATGTTGATTAATATATCTAGCAACAGAGGGTTGTTCAATTATGGCTCCTATCCTCCCTCGTTGTGATTAAATCTAGGTTTTCAGAAACTTTCTATGATTACTGGATGCTGCAAAGTTTATATACATATCATACACATCTTTTTTTATGCTCCTGCATTTCCTTTTTGTACGCAGAATTGGTCATTCATTTTGTTTTTGCCTTTTTTTTCCTGATGCGTTCGGCAATAGTTAGTCCTATGACCCATAAAAGATTGTTCTGTTGGTTGTGATATAAATTCATGGCTTGCAAAAGGTAAATAAGTGACAAAGAAACTTCAATACAAGCTCTCAAGTTGAATGTAACGAGGATGGACAATTGATAGTTTGTTCGCAAATAAAAAAACTTTCTAATTGTTTAACCCAATACGATGATCTATTTCGAGTAGTGTGGACTCCACAAGAACATTTTAATAATATGTCTATCTCAATCTGCATTGAATCATCCAATTGGCTCGTAAAATTAAAAAATCCCACTTAATTACTTTGCAATAAGTCCAGTTCTTGCGCATGATTGTCAATACCATAATTCTCTCCGATTTCATGTGAGTTCCATTATAATTCATGTGAGTGCAAGATTTAGGACTATTTATTTTGAACGTAAACACGAGTTTCGACTTAGCATATGGTCTGGTAATCATGAAGGAGAGAAATCAATCCATCCTTGATGCAGCTTTATGTTTCGTTTTGGCTGAGGTACATGCACAAAAGTCTTCTTTTTAATTTAATTTTAATTGATGCATGAAATCCCACGAGTCTATTGACTCGTAGTCTTTGTTAATGGAACAATGACTAGACTGAGAGGGAAAGATAATTAAGCAAAATTTTGTTTCAGTCCTATATATGGAGTCTGACTTATGGCTATTATTATTATTATTATTTTTTGAATCAAGAAACCATCATCTTTCATATATCAGTAAATATCAGTAAAGTAGTCATTACAACTCTTATCCTGTAACAACAGAAAAAAAACCCCTTAGGGCCATCTTCTATCCAGACCAACTCCTCACTAGAATTTACAGCAAACTGCACAAGAAAGTGAGCTACTCTATGTCCTTCTTTATATGTATGTTTAAGTATCCAATTTGGATGTGTACAAAGAATCCCTTTAATATCTTCTATAACCTGTCCATGCCATTCCAAGCATTCCTCTCTATCATTTATAGCTTTAATCACCTCCAACGAGTCACCTTCAAGTACTACCTTTTGTATATTAAGTTCTGCACATAAGCATAGGGCCCTCCATAAAGCAACAACTTCAACAATCACAACAGATTGAATATAATCTTTTGGCAGACACAAAGATACCTGTACATTCCCTTCCTCATCTCTAATCAACACTCCAGCCCCCATCCTTCTCTAGTTTGCCTTGAAAGCAGCATCTCAATTTACCTTTACATAGCCTTCTCTTGGAGCTTCCCATTTAACCATCCTTCTCTCCACTACAGCAGGTTCAACTCTCTCTATCCCCCTCTGTTGTGCTTTTTGGAACTCATTAAGGCTTGCTCTTGCTTGTTGTAACACCATCCCAGGACTATTAAACTTCCTTTAAAAAATTCACCCATTCCTTCTAAACCATATATGTCGCATAATAGATACCACCAGCTCCAGACATTCCAGAGGCAGTTCAAGTATTAATTTCCTCTATACTGTAGCCAAATACACCTTAGATGACATCCACTTCTGCACTAGACTTTCTCTCTCAGCCCATACATCTATTGCTGCAGGACAGCTCCATAAACTATGGCAAACAGTTTCATCTTTCCTCAAACAAATAGGACATATTGGCTTCTCCACCACCTTCCTTCTGTAGAGGTTCTTTTTAATGGGAAAGCAATTGTTAAGAGCCTTCCCTAAAAAAATTTTAACCACCCCTGAGGTATTGAGTTGGCACAGTTCTCTCCACCCTTCTTTGATATTTCTCCCATCAGATGATTCCCCTTTCAAATCATTCTTCCTGCTTAGATCAAGATGATAGGCACTCCTAACACTAAAGCACCCATTCTTAGAGTAGGCCTATATTCTTCTATCCTCCAAACCAGTATTGCTCACATGGATATTGCAAATAACTTCAGCTTCCTCTTCATTAAATGTAGCCTTCACTACCTCCATATCCCACCTACCACTATTCCCTAACAACTCTACCACCTTTGCTTCAGCATTCAAATACTTAACATGAGACTGCACTCGATGAGAAGGTTTACTAGATAGCCATTTATCATCCCACACTTATGTTTAAACCATTGCCCACCCTCCATACAAGCCCTTCCTTCAGCAATTTCATAGATCCCCATATGCTTCTCGAAATCATGGAAGGTCCATAGCCCAGCTTAGAACTCAGCGCATCAGAATTCTTATAGTACTTAGCCTTTAATACCATAGCAGCAATAGAGTCTGATTTAGTGACAAGTGCTTCGCTAAGAAAGCAGTATTGAAGCTTTCCAGCTCTCTAAAACCAAGTCCCCCAATCATCTTCGCACATCCCATCTTCTCCCAGCTAGCCCATTGAACTTTTTTCTCATAGGTTCTATAACCCCACCAGAATCTGACCATAATACCAGCTATTTCCTTACATAACCTCTTAGGCAACCTGAACACACTCATATGGTATGTAGGAATGGACTGAATAACTGCCTTAAGTAAAACTTCTTTGCCAGCAGGGGATAGGAACTGATTTTTCCAACTGTTAACCTTTTGCCAAACTCTATCCTTAATCCCCCTAAAAGTGTCATAATAGGCCCTTCCAACCATAGCAGGCAACCCCACATATTTTTCACAGCTACTTTGCACCCTTGCCCCAAGATCTTGCACAATCCTTTCCTTCTCTTCCTGTCTAACTTGAGAGCTAAACATCACAGTGATTTTTTGTAAATTCTTGCACTGACCAGAGGCTGCTTCATATTTTTATTTTTTATTTTTAAAAATGAGGTCAAGCCTTTCATTATTATAACCTCACTAAGGTGGAGGAAAACCATGATTACAACGAGTCACCTTAATCACGAATATAAGGAATACCCAAACAATCTAAACGAATATAAGGAATATCCAACGAGTCACCGTAGCCTTCCTTGCACCAAATCTTCACCTATAAAATCAAAAGTTCTACCTTTCACTGCCTCTTTCGCCAAAAAATCTGCAGCCATGTTAGCTTCTCTAAAATTATGTTGAAAACGAATTCTAAGCAACTCTACTAAAGTTTTAATCTCATCCCAAAAATCTCAAAGAAACCAATATTTGCATATCCTGGAAGCTAGCCAGCCCATCACCACACTTGACCCATGAGATTGACACAAATGAAGACCATCAAGAAGAGCACGACACTCGGCAATAGTGTTCGTTGCATGCCCATAAAAATGTGCAAAACCTGCTATCACCTTCCCCCTTGAATCCCGAAGTATTCCCCCACCATCAAACCTCCCTGGATTTCCACAAGATCCACCATCAACATTAAGTTTAATCCAACCTCAATCCGATGGTGTCCAAGCTATTAATCTTGGCAACTTCTAACAAACAGGGACCATAGAACAATTCAATTCCTGCAAAACTAGAAGATCATTAGCACCCCTCTTTTTTAAATTTTCTCAACCCATTGGAAATATCTCTTAAGTTCACTTTCACTACTCTCAAAATTCCTTTCCAATCAAAATTGATTCCCTCCATCCGAGAAGCACATCTAGCCCTCCAAATAGCCCAATAAATTATAATAGGCAACACACCTTGGACCCAACCAACCTGCGAAGAACCCGCCGCATGCCTCCACCATAGTGCCATCATCCCCTCCCAAGTCAGCATCCTTGGCAACCGAATCCAGCAAATTATTGCAAAATGATTCCAGATTTTTTTTGGCCCTTCCCCCTCACAAAAAACATGATCTAATGTTTCAATCTATGGCGCTTCACAGCAACAACACTTGGATACGAACGAAATCCCCAACTTCATAATAGCCTCATCCACTGATAAAGATTTTCTTCTAGCTCTCCAGTAACAAAAAGACATATTTTTTGGAACCAAATCATTCCACAACCATCTATGCCAAGGACATAACTCTCCTTTACTCCTCACGAGCCGCCAAGCGGATTTTGTGGAAAAATTCCCATCAATGGACGGAACCCAGATGCAAACGTCCTCACTGTCTGAACGCAACATAGCCTTCGATTGAACCACTCGCTGCACCATCTGCTCAGGAAGCAAATCATGCAATTTCTCTACGTTCAACCCAACGTCAGTTCATAACTCTTGAATCTGCAGCCCCTTATCACCTATTACCGTATGTTGTTCAGCCAAAACTTCTTCTACCAACCATTTATCAAACCAGAAACTAGCCTTCCCATTACGAACAACCCATCTTGAATTTTCCAACACCATTGGCATTAACCGCATAATGCCCTTCCAAAATCGAGACCCTTTCCTTAAATTCATAACTGAACAAACATGCTCCTCCCCTACATATTTAGTTGAGAAAAAATTCGTCCATAGCGAATTACCTTGTAGAATTTTCCAAGCAAACTTCATAAGCAAAGAAGTAGGGGAGGAGCATGAATCCCCAGCCCCCCTTCTTCAATTGGCAAACAAATTTTCCTCCATGAAATCCACTTCCTTTTCCTCTTTTCTATGGATGAACCGCATAAAAAATTGGAAAAAATCGTTTTCAATGCCGTCAAAACTCCCTTTGGTAAATTTAACACTGAAAGCATATGTATAGGCATGCTATTCAAAACATGATTCAAACATCCGTAATCTCATTCTCCCCACATGCAAAAGAATCCCCAAATAAATACAAGGCCAACCACCTTCCTCAAAACCCGACATTCTTTTTAATTCCACTTTCCTCTCAACTGAAAAATTAGAAGAGAAAAACATAGAGGACTTATGAGGGCTCCCGCTGTCTTGACATTGCCTCATATAACTGAATCACCTCCAAAAGTCTTCTAACCGAAGCTTTACCACCATTCGAAAACATAGCAAATTATCCGCATACAACAAATGACTAACCATTGTTCCGCCACAAGAATTGAAAGGCTTAATCCTTCCCACTTGGAATTCCCTATTTAATAGACGCGAGAGAACTTCTTCTGATAAAATAAACAAGTATGGAGAGAGAGGATCGCCTTGACAAAGTCCCCTTGAAGCCTTGAAAAAACCCCGAGAACACCCATTTAACATAACCGAGAAAAATGGAGAAGAAATACAATTATAAATTAAATTCCTCCATTTATCCGAGAAACCCAACCTCTTCAATACCTCCAATAAAAACCCCCAATTGACCCTGTCATATGCCTTGGCCATATCAATTTTAAGCATAACATTCCCTCCTCTCACTTTCCGATTCATCCCCTAAACCAACTCTTGAGCAATAACTATATTATAAAAAATGCTTCTCCCCTTAATAAAAGGAGATTGCTCATGAGAAATAACTTTATGCAATAATGAAGCTAAACGGAACACCATTACCTTCGACAAGATTTTATAAATCACCGAGCACAGGCTAATAGGATGAAATTGTCCAAAAGCCAACAACATCAACCTTAGGAATAAGGACCAGATTAGTAGCACTAAAATAAGTGCTCAGCGGCTTGCCCTAAAAAAACTCAATGGCCATCTCCCAAATGTCATTTTTAACAATATCCCATGCAATAATAAAGAAACTAGCCGAAAACCCATCAGGTCCCGGGCTACTATCCAAAGGAATAGACCAAAGTGCAGATTTTACCTCTTCCATGGAAGGCCTCACGAGTAATGCTTCATTTTCCGAAATTGATATGTACGGCGTGAGCAAAGACAATGCATCTTCATCTCTCTGTGTGCCTTCTGTAGCCAACAAATTCTGGAAAAAATCCACCGCACCATTGTGTATTTCATCCTCAGATTCAAGCACCTCCCCAGATTCCAACCTCATCTTTTCCACCCTTCTATTCTTCTTTTTAATACACATCAAAGCATGAAAAAAAGCCGTATTCGACTCCTCCTCTATTAGCTATTTAATCCGAGATTTTTGACAACCCAAGATTTCCTCTCTTTGCAACCATTGCAAATGCTTTTGTTTACAAGATAAAAGATCCACTTCAGCCTGAGAAGAGTAGTCAGCCACCACCGATTGCTCCAGTCGAACAATACGATCTTCGAGTGCCTTCAACTCAACTTCAACTCTCCCAAACACCTCAACATTCCATTGACTCAAAGCCCCTTTTAATTATTTTAATTTTTTTCTAATCCGCACCATTGGACAGCCCTCAACAAAACCATCCCAAACCTCCTTAACAAGTGGCAAGAACCCCTCATGAGTGCCCCACATCCGCTGAAAACGAAACAGCCTGCCCATCTTGTAATACTCACGACCCAACGACACCAACATTGGCGCATGATCCGATGATAATCTCGGAATATATTCAACATGCACATCACCCCATAAATTAATGAATTCCACATTAACCAACACTCTATCCAATCTCGCCCAAATACGCCTTACACCACTTCTACCATTACACCACGATAATCAATTCCCTACATAAGACAAATCAATCAAACCACAAGGCTGAATACACTCATTAAACTCAGCTTTAGCACGGGGAGCTCGCGTAATCCCACCCATTTTGTCTTCATCACATCGAATAATATTAAAATCACTCCCAATGAACCAAGGACAGCTACTCGGATCTTAATTATACAGAAAATCCCAAAGCTCCAATCTCTTATTACAAAAGCAACTAGCATAAACAAACGTACCAAGAACTCGCAAACTGCCATGGGTAAACCAACCACTCACAGCCTGATCCGTCATCGAAACTAAGTAAAAAACAAGGTCTTCATCCCAAAAAAGCCACAATTTCCCCCCAACCTCAACATTATTAACAAAATTTGGTAACTTCATTCACTGTGCCCACCGCCGACATTTATTCTCCCCAAGAAACGGTTCTAAAAGAGCCACCAATGAAGGACGACATTTACTCAAAAGACGCCGAAGGCTACTCTTCGACGAAAGAATTTCCCTAACATTCCACGTCAATATGTTCAACATAATTAAAGTAATTTCTTTGAGGGAGTACGTCACTCTAAAACCATAATAAATTTTTCTTCCCTTATCCTTCTAAATTTCTTCAGAGGAACATGCAAATCCGGGTCCGAATCAAAGCATTTTACTGCTAGCTCATTCAATTCATCTTCAGGTTCAACATCTAAAATTGCTCTGTGATAAATGGTCAATTATTCGGTATTAATACTCTTAAATATCTTGGGTTAAAAGAATTTTATGTGTTAAATAAGAGTATTAATTGGATAATGTGAATTAACTTTGTTTGACAAGTGAAATAATATTTTACACTTGCAGTTCCATAAGTACCGAGCCCACAAAGCTAAAGTCCTTGCATAAAGGCCCCTGGACTTGAATAAATATTTGAATTGAGGCCTAAAGAAAGACCACGTGCAGTGAGCTGCTGCCTCACATTTCATTCCCCATGAGTCAACTTTAATGAGTCCCACACCTCATGAATCAAGCTGCACTTTTGGGGAGTGGAACGAGGGGCACGCCTCAAGTCCTGGACTGCAGCTGGGAGAAGTTGTATGCACGTTTGTGGCTAGAAGGCGTGGAGAGGGAGCGATGTGTATGGAACGGAGGAGAAGAGATATAAAAAGGGAAGAAAAAAAATCGTAGGGCGCTCTCCCATTTTTTTCCTTTCTGGTTTTATTTTTTCGGGGGCGGCAGCTTCAGTTTTTTTTCTTGAATTTTTTTTACTTTTTTTGCTTTTCATGCCCGGAAGGATTTTATTTTTTTGGATTTTATTTTTCTTTTCTTTCATGAACTAGGCGTCGGCTTTCCTCTGGCTGAGAGGTGGTTTTTCACATTTCATTTTTGGGGTAGTTTTTAGTTTTTATTTTGTTAGACTCAGTATTGATTTCCATTGTTTTTAGTTTGGGTTCTTCTCGGACAGTTGACATTTACGGTTTCGAACTCTGTTTTTCTTGGTCATTTTGGCCAGGGCGTTTTCTTGGAGAAACTAATTTTTGCATTTTAGAGTTTAACCCATTTGGGTTTCTTTTGCTCACAGATTTTGTGATGACTTTATTTAGATGAATTTTTACTGTTAGAAATACCATGTGTAGCTAATTTCTGAAGCTTGGATTGTGGAATGAGATTTGACTTGTTTTGGGTTCTAGTTCAATGCAATATTTTGTTGATGAATATTGATTTCACTTATTGCTAGTCAGATTTGAATTGAAAATAGAGTGCGGCTCTTGCTCTTGATTTGTTGTTGACGTAAGGCACAACAAATGCTTGAAAATTATCAAGGCTTCTCTCAGTTGATTGTTAAAGTGTGTTTGGTTAGTAAAGTTCTGAACCCCTTAGGGAAATATTGCAAAACTTGAGCATAACTTTTTATCTTCCTTTTATCAATGCCTTGGCTGGATTGTTAATCGAGAAAATATTTTAGAAATCGAAACAAGGAGAGTTCCATGCCCAACTCAAGTGTTTGTTAATTTGCCTTTTTGATTTGAAACTTTAACTTCAATTTTGATTTAATTTTTAGGGGAATTAAATTCTTACTTTTTTTATCTTCTTAAATCATTTTCAAAGAAATATATTAAAATTCTTTTTGCTCATTGTTTATACATACATAATAAAAAAATACAAAAAGAAAGAGTTTTATACTTCATTTTACTTCTTCACACTCCTATACATCATCATACTTTCCAATTAAATTTCACAAATGCTTTGATAATCCTTTGTTCCTGTGGAATACGATCCTGGACTTATCCTTGATACAACTTGACACTTCTACACTTGGAAGCACATTTGAGACCGAGTCACTCTCCCATTCAAAAATAATCCTTCTTCTCTTCTCCCTTCCTCTCCAAAATAGTCCCTATCTGCCAAACCTCCCAACTCAAACTCCAAAGCCTCATCAATAGGCTTAAGAGAGCTTCTCGGGGACGCATTAACACCCACTTCAGCATCTTCATCATCCTCCAATTCCCTTTCCGTCAACTCAACCCAGCTCTTCAAACCACCCAAACGTTTTTCATTCAACCCAACCCCTACCTCACACACTGCCACTGCTTCCGTCAATTCCGACACAGAAACAGGGACCATGCCTTTACATTGAATACTTGATCGCACCTCACCATCAACATCAACAAACAGAGTATCATGCAACCCTCTCTCCACCTCCTTCTTTTGCAATTTATTCACTTCCAATATTTCATTCCGACGCACCCCATTCTACACCCCCCCCCCCCCATTTTGTTCCACAATTGTCTTTTCTTTCTCCTTAGTATTCACCATTTTCCACACCTGTTTTGCCCCTTCCAATTTTCCCACCTCAACTCTCGCCATTTCCCCTTTACTCTGACTTCTCTCTTGCTTTTTACATTTATGAACCAAATGACCATGCTTCCGACAGTGTAAGCAAAAAGTAGGAATTGTGTCAAACATAATCTCTCGAAAATGACTATTTTCTAGCCCTGGCATTCCCAGCCAAAAAGAATGACGTAATGGCTTTGAAACATCAACCTCCACACAAATTCGCGTAGCCTCCAGACGAGTCACACACGCCGTCACATTATCCCTTTTCAAGAAACGCCCAAAACTTCCACCAATGCTTCTCAAGATCGACTCATGGAAAAAATTAAGGGGCAACCCCGGCAACGTAATCCATAAGGGAACCCACGATGAGTCCTCCTCTACAAAATCCGGCGTCCAGTGTGAGATTCTATAAAGACCCCCTCTATATCAGAATTTCCCCGCCCCATAACACTAATAAAAGCCTCCTCATTTGAGATACAAACAAGAACATTCCTTGGATTTTGAAATTGCCAACTACAGGAATCGTTTGCATCCCCCAATG
Source organism: Juglans cinerea (assembly GCA_961763995.1). Classification (NCBI taxonomy): domain Eukaryota; kingdom Viridiplantae; phylum Streptophyta; class Magnoliopsida; order Fagales; family Juglandaceae; genus Juglans; species Juglans cinerea. Next base: position 18,787,248 of record CAUIVZ010000014.1, read on the forward strand.
ATTTTTAATAAAACCACGCTGGTCCAGAGATGCCCTTTTCCACATAAATTTTAGAACCATAGAAAATCTAAAAGGCTCCGCTGATTGCTTTATTTCAGACTTTGAAAACAAGAAAAACATCTCTTCCCCAGAAAATTTTGGATCCCGAAATGGGAGCACCACTTTTGGAAGCATCTGAGGCCTTGACGCTACAACGTCTGCAAAGGCAAAGAATGTAGCAGAATGTCCATCAGACTTTAGATTTGTAACATTCGCACCCTCCCGAGCAGAACCATCACCCCCACTTTGTCCTCCCGCCCCAGACAGAGGCTCAGCAGTAGGGTTGGCGGCTAGCACCATCAACGAAACCCTACTCGCCTCTCCAAATTAGAGAGAAACAAATATACCCTCCACGTTAGCCTTTTGCTTATATTTTTGTATTTGGCAGAGGCTGCTTCATATACCCTTAGGATTTCCTTCTCCTTCAACCATTCAAGCCACTTAGCCCTTGCAAAGATGATACAATCATAAGCAAATAGGAGATGAGAGACCCTTATACCTTCTCTTGCAATAATCATTCCTCTTATTTCAACCTTATCCTCAATTGCATTAATAAGACTGCTCAGCCCCTCAGCACACAACAAAAACAGGTAGGGGGATATTGGATCCCCCTGCCTAATACCTCGTGATGGGTATATAACATCACCTGGCCTTCCATTCACCAACACAGCATAAGATACAGAAGTTATACAATCCATAATCAAACCAATCCATCTCTCCCTAAACCCCATTATCTGCATAACAACTCTTAAATAAGCTCCCTCAACACTATCATATGCTTTTGAAATATCTATTTTCAGGGTCATACTTCCTCCTTTCCCCTTGGATTTGGTCTTCATTGAGTGTAATGTTTCATAAGCTGCTATTACATTATCCAAGATCAACCTACCAGGAATGAAGACACTCTGATTTTTAGCAATGATCTTATCAAGCACCAACTTAAGCCTGTTTGCAAGGGTCTTCGAAATTAGCTTGTACAAAACACTGCACAAGCTAATTGGTTTGTAGTCACCAACCTTTTTGGGCTTAGAAACTTTTGGTACAAGGGCCACATAAGCAAAATTGATAGACTTTTCAAGCACACCCCCATTCAAAAAACTCAGCACTACATCACACACCTTGTCCCCTACTGTAAAGCAATAGGTTTGAAAAAAACATGCCCCAAACCCATCAGGGCCAAGGGCTTTCGAGGGACCCATCTTCTTAAGGGCTGCCTCAACTTCATCCCTTGTGAAAAGTCTTTCTAATTCCTCATTCATCTGCTCAGTGACTCGACCCCGAATGGATTGTATCCCCTCTGTCACTGATTACAAGAAGGAGTTGCTATTTTATAAACCTCAGTGTAGTATTGACTAAAGGCCTCCACAACCTCCTCATTCCCTCCTTTCAATTCTGAGTTAGCCTCCAATACATAAATGATTTGGTTCTTCTTTCTTCTTTGCTTAACCCAGGCATGAAAAAAATTATTATTTTTATCTCCTAAGGAATACCAATTCCTTTTTGCCCTCTATCTCCACCTTAGATCCTCCTTCTCCAATAACAATCCCACCTCCTGTTGCAAGCTGTGAAGTTCTACAGAATTGTGTGGCCCTTCCCTATCCTGCAGCTCCTTGATTTTCTTGTTTAATTGTTCAATATCATGACATCTCTCACCATCCCTTCTTCAAAAAGTACTGCTCAACTTGCCACTACACTCTCTCAACATCTTTTGAACACTCACAAGAGGTTCCATGGCACACTGAGAAGTGTCAACCCAAGCTGTTCTAATTACCTCTTCACATTCATTCTCCCTTACCCAACTTGACTCAAACTTAAATGAATACTACCTTTTAGAGGCAAACCTCCTATCCTTTCTCACAAACAACATAATTGGAAGATGGTCTGAACTACTTGCTGTGAGACCTTCCACTTTAGCCTTCCCAAACATATTAATCCATTCATTGTTAACCACATATCTATCCAACCTTTCCTTTGTAAAAGTGTGGTCTGAATGTCTGTTACTCCAAGTGAAAAGGTTAACACTCATTCTCACATCCACTAGTTTTTTCACTTTTAAAGCCTCTTTGAAACCCGAAATCAATTTCTCAACTCTTCTATTACCTCCCCATTTCTCATTTTGTGATAACAATTCATTGAAATCTCCAGCTACACACCATGCCCCTCCATCAAGTGGATTCAATTACTTGAGAAGCTCCCGCGACTGCCACCTATTGCTTGCCTCAGGGTGTCCATAGAATCCAGTGAAAAACCAGTTTCCTTGATCCATAGCTTTAACAGAGGCACTAATATGACACTGTGAATAACTCTCTATCACTACATCATCCATCTCCTAAAACAAGGCTAAACCACATTTTCTTCCCAATGGATTAATTGCCAAACACCCTTCCATCCCCAATCTCCTCTTTAATTTTTCAACAACAACAGCTTTTATTAGTGTTTCAATGAGAAACACAATTTTGGGCCTCTTATTCTTCACCAAGAGGTAAAGATCTTGAAATGTCCGAGGGTTCCCAAGCCCTCAACAATTCTAGCATATAGTATTCATAATGCCAGGTGATGCTGCACAGCAGCTACCACCCCTAGTCCATCATCACAGACCATAACATCTCTACTTCTCATTTTCTTCCCTTCCACTCGCATATCATCACCTTCCCCCACACACTTAGTACCTCTTTTCACCCCAGAATTTATGCTAGAAGACTTACCTGACTCAAGCCTAGTTCTATCCCTTCTCTTCCATCATGAGGATCTTGTACAATCCAGGTTCAACTCAACTTGATTGGAGCTCAACTTCTCAATCAACAAATTATTCTTGTGCACAACAGTCTTTATACTAGAACTAGTCTTCAACTTATTCACCTCTAGATCATCAGTCTCCACAAAGATTGGAGATTTTGTCACTAGTTCTTGAGGTTTCATAAGCAACTCTTGATCTTCAAACAATTGAGAACACACATCATCCACCCCCTTCCCCTCCTCAGCTACCTCCTCCACCCTCCCTGCCCCCTGAACCTCCCCTCCCTGTTCATCATCTACATGATTAGGATATGAACAATCACCCCTCTCCTCTCTTCTTCCTCTCCCTTTTTGCTCTCCCATCTTAACTGCTCCTTTTCTATTTTGAGGTAGGGCTTGAAGCCAAACACCATACTAACCCACGCTCCCCTCACTCTCCTTACAACCATCCTTACCGTGGACAATTCTTCCACAGTTAAAACAAAATCTAGGTAATTTTTCATACTGAAAAGGTACCCAGCTTTTCCGTCCATCCACGACAATGGTCCTGCCTCTGGCTACTGGTCTTCTCAAATCACATTCCACCTTCTCACCCTCAAGCATTTCCCCCAGGCCGAACCATCCTCCTGCACATCAACCTCTATAACCTTCCCCATTGAACTCCCAATCAGTCCCCCATCTACTTATTCATATAACTCAAAGACAGATTTAACATTTGCACCCATAGGTAAGCATGGTCAAAATCAAACAAGCTAGGTTGCAATCCACCATCAAAATCAAGCAACACAAATAAGTAACTGTCAAACAACCATGGACAGCCAACGAGAACCTTCCACTTATCTCGTCGATTAACAAAGGTAATCACGAAACAATTACCTCCAATTTCTTGAAATTCAAGAGGCTTACCAACCTTCCACACTTTTTCCTAGATCGAGCAATTTCCTTTCCAATCCAGTGCTTGGAGATTATCTTCCCAACCAAACTTATTTCCCCCTTCAGTTCCATCGAACCACGCACATCTTTCCCAATCTCAATCGGACAATCCTCCTCATCATTCAGCTTCAATCTCTTCCACACTTCCTCCATTTGCTCCATCGCATTATTATGCCTGCACTCGCAAGCAAAGAGAACCTTCCTTCCTCAGTAGAGGAAGAAGATGCAACCACTTCTCCTCAAGGGGTTTTCCAGAGCGGGAAAAGCGCTCTGGAAAAGCCGTTGAGAGAAGACTATGCTTTTCATTAACGTCCAGTATTACTTATAGAGATTATTTAACAAGCAAAGACTAGATTGTGGAAGGAAATATTGTTTTTTGTTTTGTTTGAGAAGGAAATATATTTGAGCAATTTTAGGATAATGTGTTACAGTTGCAGAAGAGTAAAACTCTGTATATTTGATAATATAACATTTCTCAACTATGTGATTATTGAGTCCATGATAAGTGTACGAAAGTGTATTCTAAATACCTTATTATTGGACTAAAATGTTAAAATGTGAATATAAATCATAAGAATTAATGTGTATTCTTGAATTGAGTTTCTATTTACTTTGGAATACTCCTAAGCAGACTTTTATGTTTAATTTCAGAGTTTATAAAAGAACAAGTCAAAGCCCAGTCAAATCCAAAGGAGGACTTTCAAGTGAGCAAGACGTTGGAACAAGCTAAGAACTTTCAACGAGTATAGGACTCTTCAAATAAGGATAATGATAGGGTTTGAGAGTAATTTGGATCAAGGAAAAAAAAGAAAAAAATTCCAAAAGGAAACTGCAAGAAGTCAAAGTCTAAAATTCGCTAGGAGACAGCCTGGACATACTTTAGTATTTTGATATTAACTTTCCACTCACATATCTCATTGATGCGATTTGTGATGCCTTAAAAAGCTATATTAAAGGGCTACAAATTTGTCTCTAATAAGGATTTCTAAATTTGAACTCTTGAATCGCGTACATGGCTGCCAAGCTGAGTCCTAAAATTTATGCAATTTTTTATGTGGGAATTATGAAGACATTAGGGTTTCTTTCCTACCCTATATAAGCATATCATCAGCACGAAATTTAGAATTTTCTGAAGAGAGGAGGCACAGTTCTGGAGAAAAGAAAAATACCATTTTTACCTTTTAGTTCTTCCATGGAGAACTAAATCTTGGATAAAGTCTAGGGCAGAAATTAATATATGATTGTGACTTAAACTAAAAAGACTTTTCATGCCATTGATGTAATCTTTTGCTGCATTATTGTTTGTGAACATAGTGTCGTATTTAGATCTGATATTCATTTTTATATATGAAAATTATGGTTTGTATAGGGATAATAAATTCTAAAATTAAATTTGAGAAAGTAGATAAATACTGTTCGCATAAGAATATCTGCAAGTGCTCAGAATTGTAATGGGTAGTAAAGTGTTTTAAAGAAAACGGATATCGAACCCACAAGAAATAATTATGCTATTGAGTACTGAAATTTACTAAATTAATTACTATTTGGAAAACTGAAATTTGAAGATTAGATTATCAAAATTAAACTAAAGAAAATAACATTAAAATTAAGATTTTAAAGATAATAAGAATAGATCTAGAGCGTTTGATTTCATCTAGCACATCCCACACAATTTATTCTTTCTTGTTATATAGAATTCGAGTTATCCCAAGTTGATGATAAAAATCTCTTAACTATTCAATATTTTCTCTTGAACAATATTAAAAATATCTCCAACTAATAACTTCATATCTCTATGTGAATTTAACTAATTGGAGACTCATTAAGTTTTTTTAATTTTTCTTGAAAATCACACTAATCACGGTAATGTATCTCTACTGTCGCTCAACTAATGATGCTTAATCCTAGAGCTTTAATCACAAATCACCTCTCGGTTATTGCGATTCAATAGATCGAACAATAATTAGCTAGAAAATTGCAAGCATTAAGGACAAAGAATAAACAATCAATCATGGAAATATTGAAAATACGATAACTTAGAATATGAATTGTGTGTTCAATGCTAGACTATAACAAAGCTCTAGAAAATAAAATTAATTCATAATGAAATTGAAAAGAAAAATAATAAACTAGTATTCTTCGTTGGAGTCGGTTGTGAAGCATGCGGCTTTTGCCTCTGCTCCCCAGATCTGCCTCCTTCAAAGAAACTTCAAGATTAAACTCTGAAATATTTTTACTCTAAAACTTAGACTCTCCTCCCTCTTCTATTCATCCCACAAGACGGGATTAAATAGATGTCAAAACTCAAATTTGGAAATAAGATAAATGCGGCTACAATCTAGCCTAAAGATCTGGAAAATAGTTTCTAAAGATAAATGTTAACATAAAAGAAATTATCCCAAGAACAACAGAATTATCTAATATGGAAGAAAAAAAAATCTAATATGGAAGATTCAGTAATAAGCGGCTTGATTTACGAAGTTTGGGAGGATTTGGTGGTTAGCATATGATTGCGGAACTCGGAAGGGTCCCACTGGGTAGATGCCGTGTGCGCTAAATATAATTGGTTTCCTCACCTACTGAGATGTAAGGTTCCCGTCCGAGATGAAAGACTCTCTCGCCAACCTGCTCAGCGGTAAATGTAATACCCCCTTCCCGTAGGCTAGGAGTGTCACGTGTTTTTCATAAAATAAACCCGGCAAAAGATCTCATATTTAATAAATAAATTTAGAATTTATTTTGTAGAAAAACTGTCTAATAAAATGTCTTCCAAAATCTTAAATGAATAAACTGAATAAAATTTATGTCATAAAAGTAATTTTATTCTAAATGGTCTGAAACTAAATCAACTGCTTCTTCTAATCCTGGCCTACCTGCAAGTGTTCATCGTCCTCTCTGGGTGGTTAAAAATATGAAAACAAACTAAAATGATTCGAAGACTCAGCAAGAAATCCATCATAACGTAAATATAATAAACAAAAGGTTTTCATAAAAGTTTTCATGCTGAGAGCTTAAAATTCATGACTGTTAATACTGATGTTTATGCTAAGCATGAATGATTTATCTGAATTAACTGACTGATCTGACTTAACTCACTGATCTTATTTAACTGACTGATCTGACTGGCCAACACACTTAACCCTATGTGCGAGGTTATCACCGGCCACACGTCCCGCGGCCACGAGGGGAGCCGCTGATAGTATTCTGGCATACTATGGTGGACCACACTTGAGTCCATGGCTTGCACATTCACCCTGAAACTGAACTGCATTGGTACCATGCATCTAAATGGTCATCTGATTAACTGATTTGATCTTATCTTGCACTTGAACTTAAGATAGCTTACGTGTCTTATACACATGAGATGCATGACATAATACATACATAATTATAATTTCTGAATTTGAACATGATCGTATGCTATGCTGGATGACATGTTTGCATATGACATGAGTGGTGTATAAATAATGGCAGTCAATGAATTGGCTTGAATAATACTTATATATAAGCTGAACTGTGATGATCCTAATTTGTGATCAAATTACTTACCTCGCTTCACTTCCTGTTGAATCTCACTTCGTAACTCGTCACGTATACCCAGTATTAACTATCACTAAATCTGTTTAGAATCAACATGTACTAATATCCTACTTAATTAAATTCATAACCTAGAAGATAGTCAAATAAACCTTTTGTTTAACACCATAATAAATCCTGATATTTTAAATTACTTAAATACTAATAACATATTATAATTTAGTAGAATACTTAGGCTATTTTAAATAAGTCATAAACACCCCAATTATTGAAATAAGTTTTCTTTCTTAACATAATTATTCAAAACTCATAACATATTCCTTCATTTCTATTTAAAATATAACTTAAAAATCTAGTTAAATAGTCAATTGGATTATTAATTAACATAATCGGCTCAATAGTATAAAAAAATATACTTAAATTCCTTTAAATACTTTCTATAAAAATTTAAGTCTAATTTGCTCATATTTATTTAAGTAGATGAAGCTTATGTAAAAGAAATATTTTTCTGAAAATATAACCAACCCAATAAAATAACTAAAACAGTTGCCGAAACATAATAAAATCAAGCCCAATTAAAATACAAGTCCATTTAAAGATCATTAGAATATGTAAGAGTTGCAATCTGGTCCATAATAATATTACTAAATAAGCCCAGCACGCGCACATAAGGGCTTAGGGCCCATCAAGAACTCGAGGGTTCCTCTGGAAATCAAAACACACGGGAGTCAGGACCAAAAACAGAGAACTAGTGGTCCTCTGGGCATGGTTGTTCGACGTAGTGAGAGAGAGAGAGAGAGAGTATTAAACCGAGGGGAATAGAGGGAGGTGAGGGTGGCGGATGGCAGTGGGCTTACCGGAAGGGACTAGGATGGCCGGTAGTTTCTAGCACAGTGGGTGGTGCTCCGACGTCCTGGGGTGATCGGCGGTGGCTGGGGGTGGTTGGATGATGTTGGCGGTTGATTCCGTGCATTGGGTAGTGGTTATCCGAGCTTCAGTTCATGGCTCCCTAACGTGAACTGTTGTGCATGGGGTCTGTTGATGTAGCGGCGTGGTGCTTCGGCTGGTGGTTTGAAGTGAGGTCACGGTGGTGGAACTCTCTTCACAGTGGCGTGCATGATTGTGCATGGTCTGGATGGTTGAAGTGACTATGGTGGTTTCAACGTGAACCAGTGGCTCACAATGGTGTTTTTAAGGGCAGCATGAGCTCTATTTTCGTATTTAATATAGAAGCTTCATGAGAGTTTATAGAGGGAAATGGAGGATTGATGATAGGATTTCTGAATTGGTTTTTCATTAGGATTTGGATTTACCAATTAGGGGATAATGATGAGTATGAGGTTAGGATTATAAAATCAAGAGATGAGGTTTACGGGTGGAGATAGGAAGAAATAAGATTTAAATTCAAAACAAAATTCTAGTGGCTATTGTAAAATTTGGGTCATAGTAAAATGCCAATAACAAAATGATAATAATCCTATTAAAATGAATAAATGTAAAATCTGATAAATAATAATAATAATAATAATAATAATAATAGAATATTTATAGTTATATGAAAAATACATAAAACTTATCTTATGGCCTAATCTTACGATCGGGTTTTTACAGTAACACTGATCGCCTTTACTAGTTGTTGTCCACGATGTCATTTAGGTTGGTCTTTTAAGTTGATCGTTTATACTGGTCTCCCAATCTAGTCGCCCGGAGCCTTGCGCCAAGTCTTTTCACCCAGAAGGTAAAATATCTCGCTTACCGCCTAACTTTTGTTGCCAATTCTGGTCGCGCCTTCTAGTCGTGAATTCTAGTCGCGCCTTCTGGTTGTGCCTTCTGGTCACGAGTTTCCTCACCTAAATCTCCTTGGCTCTCTTCAGATCTCGCTGCCTCTCATCGGTCTAAATCCGTAGTCTCTTCTTTTGTACGAAAATTATCTCATTTCGCACTAAATCTTCTCATTCTTTCAAATCCAAGAAAATAAAGAAAAATATATAGAAATAAAATAAAATCAATAGTATTGAAGGAAAAATGACACTTTTTATACATAAAAGAGTAATAAAAATCACATAAAAATCACACTTATCAAATACCCCCAAACTTAAGCTTTGCTCGCCTTCGAGCAGAGAAGAAAAGAAAGACAATTAAAATAAGCATTGGTTTGATTCACAAAATGTATTGTCTCAAAGATTGCCTAAAGTCTATAATTCAAAGGAATCATTCAAGATCATTCAAGTCCAAAAGTTAATTCAAAACTCAATTCCACTGCATTATCCATCTCCACATTCAAGCATACCTATCACTCTCACTTCATCATTAGCTCCCCAAATAGTTTTATGCAAACAAGTAAATAAATAATGGATCTCTAAAAACTCCATAGGCTTGCTTTTCAAATCACTCTCCACTAATGTAGAATAGAAACTATCACCAGGGATCAATAGGTCTTTATTAAGCTTATATTGTAAGGCTAGGGTGAGGGCTGCAAAGAAAATGTAGGATTCAAATAAAACAAGAGAACTTAAGTTTGAACACCAACAGACAAATGGAGCATTCTCACTTCTAACATCTCTTCTCAATCATTGTAAATATCTCAACATACCTCTCTTTATTATTCTTTCAAGTATCTCTCTCTTTACCCCTCTATTCGGCAGGTCGGACATTTTCTTTTCCTTTTTTTTTAATTTTTTTTTCATGGAAATATTCCATACCTTTTCAACTGCCTTTGTGGATGACTCTCATCGGCCTTTTCTTGTTGGCTACACTATAGATGAGTTGACTTTTCACACCCCCAAACTTATGATTTTGATAATATGGCTATAATTAACTTTACTTGTAGACTTTCTACCTCTCTTGCCTTTCATGCTCTTGTGAGTCTGTGATTTTGTGTAAACTTAGTTCTCTTGAAATGTAAGGAAATAAGTGTTTCAGCTCAAATAGGGTAGGGAATATATTAGGTTTACATGAAAGAAAAATATAAGGTCAAAATATAATTCAATAAAGCTCAAAGGGGTGGCTAGGGATAACGATAATAAACAGGTAAGCTCGAAAGGCTCAATTGGTCCAAAGAATGCTTTAATCATTTTCCTAATAATATTCTGTCTAGGATTTCACCTCGAGTGTAATCAAACAATTTCTAGAGTAAGTTGAGACCATACAAATTCACAAAATTCACATTACATTTCTCTAGGTATGTAAAACGATTAATGATCATTATAAGTATTCATTGAATATAGAAAATATCAAATTAAGCAAGATCAAGTAAAGAATTAACAACTAGACTTAAGCAATGAAAATGTTTCCTAAAAATTATAATCAAAATCATATTCTTATCATAGGCTTTTTATTCATCAAACCATACTATTGTTATCATCAATATTATATATATGTGTATATATATATATATATAATTTTTTTTTGGCAATAAATAAAACTATTTCCTTTCCCCCAAACTTAAATATCACATTGTCCTCAATGGAAAAGAGGAATAAAAACTAAAGCAAAGAATGAGAGAAGGTAAGAGATGCTCCCCTGATTTCTTTTTTTTTTCTTGTCTTCCAATTGAATATTTTCCTTGAAGGTACAGCCGTGTACCCTTTGGAGATCTCCCCAGCCTCTTCGTTCCTTAAATTTGATGGAAGCGGTTTGAGTTCAAGCTTGAGTGATTCCTTAAGTGGTAGCTTTGGAAATTCAGCTCCATAAGTCTCGTCGGCCATGACCACGTCTCGACCGCTTATTTGAAAACAAGAATGTACCTCGGAAGGGAATTCAATAGAAACTGACCTGATTAGCTTTTAATTTAGACTTTCAAGCGTAGAAGCTGTCAAAGTAATACAAGGGTAAATCCCAAGATCGAATTCACAGGGACAATGAGAATTTAGCAAGTATTTCATATTTCCAAGACCACATATCACTGTTTGTAGTGACACGAAAGTTTAAAATGATAAGAGAAGAGTAGACTAAATGAGCTAGCAATGAACAAAAATAATATGAAATGAGAAATAAATTTTAAAACTTAACCGCTAACAATATTGACACCTAAATGGGGCTATTTACTAAGGGAGTGTGGAATGAATTATGAGTGAAATTGTCGGGACGTTCAAGCATAAGTAAAGCTGAAAATAAAAGTGAATCTATTTTTCTAAAATTGCTAAGAATCAAGAGATTTAAAGAAAATGTGCGGAAGTTGACTTAAACTTGTAAAAAGCAATTAAACAAACACTTGGGATGCAATTTTCGCCTACTAATTTGGTGATGGATTTAATTCTCTTTTCACTTTCTCTCAACCATTCTCTCATTCCTAGAAATCATGGTCGGATAATATAGCAATGAACCATAATTTTTATTCTAATAAAACTACTTGACAAATTATATGACAATCATAGAAAAGTGAAAGAAAAACATCAAAGTCATGTTACTTGTTCAAGTATCAATTGTGCCTTTAGGTCTACAATTGATCTAAACCAAGAACAAAGAACTCTAATCTTTTCTAGATGCACATTGAAATATAATCCATCAAGTTAATCATCAAAAGCACTAAATATTGAAGAAAATCCAACCCCAAATAGTCATGAGTTACTCATTGAATCCCAAGCTAAAAATCTAGCCTATCATCTCTAGATTAACAAAATGCTCGAGAAGATTAAAATCCAACATCACTAATTACTATTTCAAAGGAAAACTGCTGAATGAAAAATATACTATATCCCTAAAATGTGCTGAAATCCGAAACTAAGAAGAGAAAAAAAAAATAGACGGAAATAATGAAATAGCCCCCAAAAAAGAACCAGTCGGTGCACGAAAAATTCTTTTCTTTTTATACTCTGCGTTTTGCCTCAGCCCCGTGCCTGCCTTCATCTCTGCTTTGTGCGTTTTGCTCCATTTTCGTGCATTTCGCATCTAAGCCTTGCATCCCCAGCCGCGTTTTACATTCCACTTCAGCCTAGCGTTTTGACTTCGTGCATTTTGAGTCAGCCCAGGTTCGCATTCCAGTTCCTGCATTTCAGCGTGCATCCCTTTGCGTTTCACCTCTGCAGTGCGCTCGTTTTGAGTCTGCAGTTTGCATCTCCAGTTGCTGCTCGCGTGAGTGGGTCTGCCCGCAGTGAGGCCACGATCCAGCCTCTGCAATGCACCTTGAGCCGCTCGATCCCTCTTTCATTTCTATTCTTTGTTTTGTTTCCAATCCCTAACTGATGTGCATTTATTTTGTTGCTGCCATGCTAATTGGGTACTTCCAATAATACCCATATATTTTTAACATCTTTCCCACAATGCCCTGCAACATTAGTAAAATATCAGAATAAAATTTGGGATATTAATCAGAATTTAACATTGAGTCAAGCATTAAACTTTACTATATAATTAAGTGCTTAATTCATTTTTTGGTTAAACAAATCATTCATTTTAGCAACTTAATCATGTAATTTTTAACACTTTATCATGACCCGCTCCTTGCCTTCCTCTATATCGAATACAATGAAGTCTGCCGGGAAAATGAACTTAAGATGCTGGAAGATGAGAATTTTAATGATTTTCATGCTAAGCTAAATGACATTGTAAATTCCAGGTTTAATCTCGGTAAAAAAGTAGAAGATTCAAGAGTTGTGTGGAAGATTTTGAGGTCGCTACTTGAAAGATTTCAGCCTAAAGTGACTGCTATTGAGGAAAGTAAAGATTTAGATGCAATAAGGGTTGACGAGCTGGTTGATTCTTTATAAACGTATGAATCCTCACTTCCTCAAGCAAACAAAGGTAAGTCTATGACTTTAAGAACTGTAAAAGAAAGTCGTGAGGATTTTTCTAATGAAGAAAATCTGAATGATGAGGACATAGCTCTCATTGTGAGAAACTTCTAAAAATTTATGTTTTATAAAAAGACTAGTGGTAAATAAAAACGAGGAAAAGAATTTTTTGCTAAGAAAAATGAGTATGAAAATTTGAATAAAGATATAGTTGAGAAAAAGGACAAAGTGAAATGTCATGAATGTTCTGGTTATGGTCATATAAGAATTGAATGTCCAAATTTCAAGAAAAGTAAAGGAAAAGTATTGAATGTCACACTTAGTGATAGTTCAGATTCTGAAAGTTTAAATTCTTCATCAGATGATGAAAACTCTTTTATGGCTTTTTCTACTATTGTAAATAATTTTCTTAAGATTACACTAACAAAATTTGATAGTGAAAGTGATGATAGTGATTCGGATGTAGCACTTGTTAATGCTAACCAAGAACTAAATGTATAGGAAGCATACAATGATGTGTGTGAAGAAGTGGTCAAACTAAAGAAACTCAACAAGAAGTTGTACAATAAATTTACTGTTGTGGAGAATGAGAAAAATAACCTTTCGGAGGCATTAAAAATTTCTGATGTTGAAGTATCACGATTAAAGGATCAAAAGGCTGCACTAGAAAAAGAATTGGAAAATTTTCAGGAGTGCAAACAAAAAATTGCTACACAGAAATTAGAATAAATGTTAAGTTTTCAGAAATTAAGTAGTAATAGAACTGGTCTAGGATATATGACCTCCAAAGGGAAAGAAAAACAAGCATTATCATCCGCTGCCACTACATCTAAAGGTATTGTTTTTGTTAAAGGAAGTCAATGTATAAACATTCAAAATCATGTTCTACCTAAGTCCGTTTATTCAAAAAATTTGCATGGAAATTCGGCCACAAAAATGATGAAGAAAGGTAAGTATGAAGGTAAATCTATCCCATAATTATGGAGTTGCTGGTCATACAAGGCCACATTGTTTTAACTTGTATCAAGTGCAGAAGGTGAAAGAAATTTAAAAAGGAAAGGGAAGAGCCTAGAGATTCAAGTTGATGATATGAATCAACAAATCAACTTCATGAGTTTCAAGGTTGGTGAACTAGCAAATTTCTGCTTTCAAAATAAAGAAAAGATTATGCAAAACAGTGCAAATGAAAAGAACAAGTGAAAACTCAAGGCAAAGTGGGGTGATTAAGGAAGATGTTATGTGTTTGGTTGCTCACATAGCACTTAGAGCAATGGAAGATTGTCTTTGGTACCTGGACAGCGGGTGTTCGAAACACATGTTTGGAGATAAAACATTATTCAAGAAGGTTGAACCAACCTATGGAGGCACCATGACCTTTGAAGATTGTAGCAAGACTGTTGTAGAAGGGAAATTGAGTATTAAAATACCTGGATAACCTATTGTACATAATGTTTTATTTTTTAATGGTCTTAAAGCTAATTTATTTAGCATTAGTTAGTTTTGTGATGATAATCTCTTTGTGCAGTTCTCAAAAGATGAATGCAATGTTTATAATCAAGCCGGAGAATAGATCTTATAGGGCACAAGAACCTCAAATAATTGCTATGGAGTCTCTCCAATATCAAGGTTGAGCTGCCATAGAGTCTTACTTGATGAAGCTGAGTTGTGGCATCAACACCTAGGGCACATTAATTTTAGAGATCTATCAAAAATCTCAAAAAGAGAAGCTATAAATGGACTGCCCAAGGCCATTAAAGCCAAGAAAATAGTTTTTAGAGCATGCCAAGAAGGAAAGCAAACTAGAGCTCAATACAAGAAAGTTTCTCATATTCTTACTTCTCGGCCACTTGAGCTATTGCATATGGACTTGATGGGTCCAACACAAACTAAGAGTCTTGGTGGAAAGAAGTACATCATGGTGATTGTGGATGATTTTTCGAGATATACATGGACCATCTTGTTGAGAGAAAAATATGAAACTTTTGACCTTGGCAAGAAGCTATTCAAGAAACTACAAATAGAAAAGGAAGTTTCTATCTCTAGAATACGTAGTGATCATGGTAGAGAAATTGAGAATACTAATTTCACCTTTTTTGTGATAAACAGGGTATATATCAAGAATTTTTTGTACCTATCAATCAACAACAAAATGGAGTGGTGGAAAGGAAAAATAGAGCGATTCAAGAAATGACTCGAATTATGTTAAGCAACAAGAAGATGACACTACATTTTTGGGGGAGAAGCTGTAAACACTGCAAATCACATTCTGAATCAAGTGGTCCTAAGACCCTACACCAAACATACTCCTTATAGTTTGTGGAAAAAAAAAATCCTACGGTAAAGTATTTTAGAGTATTTGGTAGCAAATGTTACATCTTAAGAGACCGAGAAAACACTCATAAATTTGAAAGCAAGAGTGATGAATGAGTGTTTCTTGGTTATTTTTCAAATAGTAAGGCCTATAGAGTTTACAACTTACGCACAAAATATGTTATGGAATCAATTAATGTGGTTGTGGATGACAGTTCAACGGAGACTACTATGAGAGAACTTGAAAATATGAAGGAGTTGGTGCAAGCTAGTGAAGAGGACTCACAAGTGCAAAATGTGGGAGATCACATAGAGAAAACGCTAGAGAATTCACAAGTTAAAGAACCCTCTTCAAGGGTTTTTCAAAATCATCCAAAGGAGAATATTCTTGGTGAGCTAGATGAAGGTATGAGACTTAGAAAAAGAGAACTAAATCAGGTTTCTTTTGTGTGTTATTTGTCACAGGTTGAACCCAAGAAAGTTGAGCAAGCGTTGAATGATGAAAGTTGGGTCAACGCCATGCATGAAAAGCTCCATCAATTCACTAGGAATGATGTATGGGAGTTAGTCCCTAGACCAGAAAATTACAACATTATTGGGACTAAGTGGATTTTCAAAAACAAGTCCGATGAGCATGGCACTATTGTGAGAAATAAAGAAAGGCTGGTTGCACAAGGATACACACAAGTAGAGGGCATCGATTTTGATGAAACATTTACCCCTGTGGCTCGTCTGGAATTTGTCTGCATTCTCCTTGCATTTGCTTGTCATCTAGACTTTAAATTATATCAAATGGATGTCAAGAGTGCCTTCCTAAATGGTTTACTACAAGAAAAGGTATATGTTGAACAACCTAAAGGGTTTATTAATCATCTCTATCCTAAATATGTGTACAGGTTAAAGAATACTCTTTACGGACTAAAACAAGCACCTCATGCTTGGTATGAAAGATTGAAAGCCTATTTACTTGATCATGGTTTCATTAGAGGACAAGCCGATGGAACTCTCTTCATAACAAGATCAGGTAAACAACTTTTAATTGCTCAAATATATGTTGATGATATCGTATTTGGAGCAACACTTGAGTCTCTTGCATATAACTTTGCTGATGAAATGAAATCTGAATTTAAAATGAGTATGATTGGTGAGTTAAACTTTTTCTTGGGTATACAAGTAAAATAATGTAAAGAAGGTATTTTTATCTCACAATCTAAGTATGTCAGAGACCTTGTAAAAAGTTTAGAATGGAAGGAAAAAGCAATGCTTTTACTCCCATGAGCACATTAGTCAAAAGCAGTAATGATCCTATAGGTAAAAACATTAATCCTACTCTTTACGGAAGCATGATAGGAAGTCTATTATATATCACAACAAGTAGACCCAATATAGCCTTTAGTGTTGGTGTGTGTGCTAGATTGCAAGCTAATCCTAAAGAATCTCATCTTACAACAGTAAAAAGAATTATAAAATATCTTAATGCAACTATTGATTATGGGATATGGTATTCTAAAGACACTAATCTAACACTTGTTGGTTATTCAGATGCTGATAGGGCTGGGAATGCTGATGATAGGAAGAGTACTACTGGTGGATGTTTTTATGTAGGAGGGAATCTTGTCACTTGGGTAAGTAAAAAGCAAAACTCGATCTCCTTATTTACTGCTAAAGCCGAATATATAGCTGCAGGGAGTTTTTGTACACAACTTTTGTGGCTGAAAAATGTGTTTGAAGATTATGGTTTGTCTCAAGACACTATGACAATTTATTGTAATAATTCTAGTGCAATACGTATTTCAAAAAATCTTGTTCAGCACTCAAGAACCAAGCACATTGACATTAGACATCATTTTATTAGAGACTTGGTTGAGTCCAAAATAATATCTTTGGAACATGTGCCTACTGAACATCAATTGGCTGACTTGTTTACTAAATCTTTAGATGGTCTAAGGTTTGAGTTTTGAAGGAATGCAATTGGTGTGTATGATATCAAGTGAGAGACTTTGCATTTCATTAGTATAGGACATGCATTTTATTGTTTTTAAGTTATGTTTCAGTTTTCAGTTTTTTTTTTTTAAAATATATAATTTTTTGGTTGGTTCCTATTTTTTATTGGAAAGTGCATGCTTGATATGTCAAAGTTTTGAACAAATGTGTTGTCACAAAATAAAATTTTCAACTTATGCATCTCTCTACTTTGTGCAGTTCACTTTGTGCATATTAACCTTATGAGTCATCTTGGCAAAGTTCATTTACAAAGAATTGTGAGGAACTTATATGCATTCAACTTATAATTAAAAAGTTATATTGATTAATTGAGATGCTCACCATAAAGGGAGTTCATGCCTTAAATTGACTAATACTAGTTTAAACTAGTATAATAAAGAGATATTCACTTGCCAAACACAAATAATTGATCCATTTAGAAAAAGTCGGTGTTATATCATTGTGGAAAAAGACAAACACTATATATGGATCTATCCCTTAAGTCCTTATAGAAAGAATCGTAGCTCAAATCATGTGGAAAAAAAATGAGCAACAGAAATGGACATGAAAGGGGTTGTGCAAAATAGTGGTTGGAGGAGATACTCATGTATCTAGGCCCTAGCATAAAGTTTGATTTTTGAGGTGAGTGACAAACTCTTGGGAGCATCCTTAAAAAGAGAACACTCATGAGTAATATTATCAGAAGTATATTGAAAAGAAAAAGAAATAAAAAGTTACTGTTCTATATAAGTGTGTTCACTCACACACTCACATGAACTTTGACATTAATGATCTTATGAGGTGTGAACATCCATAGTGATTGTTGCAAATAAGAGAGTTTACTTTTTTGAATTTTCTTTGTGAATGACACTATGTTTGAACTAAGATGCATCTGGGCATGTTATTTGCCTCATTGCTAATATATACACAAAAAATTATACAAAAAGTTAAATTAAAAAAAAAATTGTTTTTCTTAATATTTATTTATCTGGGTTGATATAAAATAAATATGAAAATATTTAATATTTTTATTTTTGAGGTATAGGGCAGTAATGGGTATTTTTTTGTATTTGCTGCATAAGTCCCAGTGGTGGGTCTCTGTTTTGTTTCTAAGTCCCAGGGGGACTCTATCGAGTTACCCATGCACGGCAATAGTCACTTAAGTGTTTTAGCCCCACACGAGTCACGCCCAAACCTTCCACCCAATATTATTTCCCCTTCACACCCATGACACTCTCATCTCGAGCCCTAGCCCGTTTTCTCCCATACAACATTCGATTTACCTGTGAGAAATAATCGGTTCTGAGTTCCTCGATTCAAGGGTTCTCCATCACGTTAAGACCTCTAGCCTATTCAAATTCTTCTCCTTTTTAATCTAGGATTCGGCATGTATTTATGGAGATTGGGTTGTGAAGTTTGGTTATGTGAAGTTTGGGATTAATTTTTGGTTAGGCTGAGTAGATGTTGAGGTAGTTGATCATTTGAGAGTAAGTCATACATGTCTTGAGGCCAATTTTTGGTGGGTAATGTGACTATAGCTTTCGGTTTTAACCCGTGCACACCAAGTGTTTATGTTTATTCCTCAATCAAGTCATACTACTTATTTGTGCATAATTGTTGTGGTTATCTTACCCATATAGCTAGAACATAAGTGTGATTGGTTCGTGTAGAAAGTTGAGTCAAATCCAAGGGGTTTGATAATGTCATGGTCCTCACTGTCATCAGAACCTTTCAATTATGACCTTGGCTATATTTATTTTGATCTTGTTGACATGATGATTCAAATGAGATTCAAAGAAAGAGCAAAGAGAAAGAAAATTGAGGACTCCTCAAGTGAGGATGAATTTGGGCCTGAACCAGCGCAGCTAGGAGAGACTTCATCCCCTTATCCTTCTACACCCGTAACTGGACCATCCGATGATAAATTTGAATGCTTTACAGCTGTTGAAGCCAAGATTGCACATAGAACTACGTCCTCCAAAATACCTGTTTTGGGTGAATGCGAGGTAAGCATAAATGATTTTCCTACAGATGACTTTCAACTCATTTGTCGCATTTTCATTGAACGAGGTTGGGAAAAACTCACTCACTTCTCTTCTACACCTTGTGTTGAAGTTGTCCTTGAGTTTTATTCAAACATTCCACACTTCAATCTTGATGATCACTGCATTATTTTCACTGTTCGAGGAACCCAAATTGAGATATCCCCAATTATTCTTAGAGAGCTGTTTGATCTTCCTGAGGTGGAAGCACCACTGTATCCTTATAAGGGTATGGGGGCCCCCATAAAGACTGCCATGCGCAATCTTTTGTTGGCCCTGATGGCCCAAAGTGGCATGCTAAAACCCGTAGACTTCCTCTGAATCATATGCTACCTAGTATAGGCTGCTTGCAAAATCAGTGTTAAGTTATTTTGGCCCATTAGCTGGCACACTGAAATTACATTAGAAAGAGCTTACTTTATGTATGCCTTGGGTACTGGGTCTCAATGGATTTCCCCCGTCATATTATCAATATTATTCACCGTTCACATGTTGAAAAAGAGCTGAATCTACCTTTTGGCGGCTTAATCACCAAATTGGCTATGAAAGCCAAAGTTCCTCTTTGGAACAATGAGCCCACAATGAAGGTGGTAGGTTCTATCTCAGCACGGTAGTCAAGTCTGAGGCAGTGCTTACTAAGAACAAAAACCCCACTACTGAGTCTGCTTCTTCGCCTCCCGAGCCTACTATACATATGGCTCAAGTTCTTGAGCAAATCACTCTTTTGTCCCAAAAGATTGATACATTCACTACTAAATGGGAGGCAAGTCAATCCAAGTTAGAGCAGCAACTAGCCTCTGTCCGTTCTGATTGCATTCAAGCCAATGATAGACTGGTTCAACTTTCATTGGATATGGAACAAGTAGTGGACAATGTTGCTGGTTCATATGAAGAGCAATAGAATTTCGTGGATGATTGATGACAAAAAGGGGGAGTAGCAGGAGCAGAAAAATCTATCTTTTATTGCTTATTTTCTTTTATTCTCAGTTTTTTTGTTTGAATGTAATTTTGACAATATGTTCTGTTCATTTGGGTATGTTTTATTCTAATACTTAGACCTTGTTTAACTTTGATAGTATCTTTGAGTTTCTATGTCAGTAGTTTTATTGCGTTGTGATTGTTTAGAAATTTCTGCTGTTTGTTTTTGTTTTGGTTTGCTATTTGAAATGTTTATAGGGACTTTTCATTCATCAAGCTGGTTTTGTCACCAATCCACCAAAGGGGGAGATTGTAAATACAAAAGTTTAGCTAGGATTAGGTGACTAAATGATAGAGTTTATCCTATCATTATATTTGTATTTTAGGATGAATGTAAAA